>JALAZF010000043.1:16245101-17477652 GCA_022829125.1 Lathyrus tuberosus
AGGGTTTGCAAAGTCATCAAAGTGTTCATAAAGAAAAAGAACAAAGACAATGTCTAGTATGCGGTAGAACCTTTTCATCTGAAAAAGGCCTCCTTATTCACATGACAAGTCAACATGGCGGATGGGCATATGGTCATGGTCCAAGAAACTGATTCGAATCATTTCCATTAGAATACGCATAAGAATAACCGATTATATTTATGAATAATAAGGATTTTATATTTATGTAATTTATCATATTTAATTTTAAGATTTATTTATATTATTTGATTTCAAGACTATATCTTTATAGGTTTTATTATTTTCTTATTAATTAATGGTTCGTATATATAAATAAATAAAGAAATATATATATATATATATATATATATTATAAAACTAATAATATGTTATAAATAATAAATCTGATATAATTTTTAATTTAATTGAATCTACATATGTTTTTATTTTTTAAATTTATTTTTATCTAAAACTTTACAAATACTTGTAAGGGCATGTATGTATAACATTATGTAATGTATTAGAATAGTAAAAATAATCCATATCACGAAAAATAGTTAAAATCATATTACAAATATATTATGCTTCGATGAAGACTATTCTTTCAGTAATGAATTAAAGGTGGAGTATAAAATTGAAAGATATAATACTATCATCAATTACTAACAAGATTTGGTATATTATCATCATTTAGTTATTTTTTTTTTTGTAAAACATATTAAAAAAAAGTAAATCAAATATGTCAAAAATATCATCATCATTTGGTGTTTTTTTTTTACAATATATCGACCCAAATAAAAAAAAATTAAGGACATCAAATATGCCTAAAGAAATATATTGATTTTTTTTTTAAATGAGAAAACATGTATGTTAAATTAAGAGATGATTAATAGATCATTTAATGATACACAATTAATTAAATCATCCCTGAATCATGTATATTTTTATGTATATAGATATTTTTATCTATTTTAAATTTTGATTCTTATTAAAATGATCCTCTAGTGCTTATATAAACATATATGAATCTATTAGTTTATCATTTGATTGACATAATAATTATGATCGAGAGAGATTGAGGTAAAACATAAAGGAAATTATCTAAATATGAAATAGTGTGTTGGTATTGTTCTTATATATAAAATAAAGTTAAAATTACATTTGAATTATTAAAAACTAAAATTATTATGATTAAAAAAATTAAATTATATAATTAAAGTTGTGGAAAATTATTTTATTGATGAGTGAACTTGAAAAAAAAATACTTGACTATCACATTTGATTTTCATTAATCTTTTTAAGATATTATGTAATTAAAATTTGTCACCGACATGTTTTGATGAAAATATTTTTATATATTTATGTGTTTTTGTGAAACGAATTCTAAGAAAAATTAATAATACTAGAAAGCGGGATCTTTTTCTTATTCCCAAATCCCTTAATTTAAATAAAACAAGATATTGAGAACAACATAGTTTTTAAATTATAAAAAAAGAGTGTGTTGTTAACAAGGGAGAATGTATTTGAATTGAATTGATTGGCTATCTATTGATTAAATTTGACTTGTTACGGTATTTAATATTTGATATGATTTTTTTTTGTTAAAGAACTTTTTGGTAAAGAATCAAACTGAATTAATTTGGTTTTTAATTTTTTAATTCTATTTTACTATTATAAATAGGCACCCCTCTTCTTGAAAGAGGGACACGACAAAAAACATCTTTGAAGAAAAAAATAGTGAAATAACGAAAACGAAGGACAAGTATGTTATATTTCTTTTCTTGTATTATAAGTTATAGTTGTATTGTAACACTTTCTTTATTTCTTTTTTAAAATATATATGTTATAACTTGTTTGTTTTTTATAATTATGATTCATATGTTATATATTTATTATTAATATTAAAATGTATTTTGGAATTAATTTTTTTCCGACAATGATTAAAAAAAGGACACATACACATATAGAATCGAATGATATGTTGCTCTGTTACTATTAGAATTCTGATAACATATCGGAAGCTTATGTTACTTTTTTTTAAAATTGGTTTAGTATTTTGTTTTATAAAAAATGAAAATTTAACTTTTTTAAAGACTTCAAATGAAAAATAATTTTGAGTACTTTACATTTTTTCTAAGATTTTTTGAACTATAAAATATTTAAAAAATATTTAAAATTAGAATTAATTCTAAGAATTTTATTTTCAATGATATATTTTTGAATCGTTATATAATTTTTATCATGATAAGAGTCTAACAACGGACATCTAAGTTGTAGAATTTTAACACTATTCCATTAATTTATAGTAACTAATATATTTGTATATATTTTTGTAAAATATAAATTTAAAACTAGCTATTTAAAACCTTTAACAATTCTAATTTAAATAAAATAATATAAAATAAAATTATTAAATAATATTAATCCGTATGCCTTCAAAAATAAGTAATAATCCTTATTTTAAACCTACAACATCATGATTTTACATTAAGAACTAATTAGTGTTATTTGGTTTGGTTTTAACATTGTGGTTAATTATTGAAAAAACATATACAAGTATAAATAAATCTTTTAAATTGTTTAAATAATTTTATGACAATTATATATATTTGTGATTTATCTCGCACGCTAATTTAGTGTATACAATTTGATTATTTCTTTGTTAATTTAGTTTTCAATGGCCGGAGAATACAAATGCAATGCACAAGGATGTAATCAATCTTTTGGGTCTGATAAGGGTTTGCAAAGTCATCAAAGTGTTCATAAAGAAAAAGAACAAAGACAATGTCTAGTATGCGGTAGAACCTTTTCATCTGAAAAAGGCCTCCTTATTCACATGACAAGTCAACATGGCGGATGGGCATATGGTCATGGTCCAAGAAACTGATTCGAATCATTTCCATTAGAATACGCATAAGAATAACCGATTATATTTATGAATAATAAGGATTTTATATTTATGTAATTTATCATATTTAATTTTAAGATTTATTTATATTATTTCATTTCAAGACTATATCTTTATAGGTTTTATTATTTTCTTATTAATTAATGGTTCGTATATATAAATAAATAAAGAAATATATATATATATATATTATAAAACTAATAATATGTTATAAATAATAAATCTGATATAATTTTTAATTTAATTGAATCTACATATGTTTTTATTCTTTAAATTTATTTTTATCTAAAACTTTACAAATACTTGTAAGGGCATGTATGTATAACATTATGTAATGTATTAGAATAGTAAAAATAATCCATATCACGAAAAATAGTTAAAATCATATTACAAATATATTATGCTTCGATGAAGACTATTCTTTCAGTAATGAATTAAAGGTGGAGTATAAAATTGAAAGATATAATACTATCATCAATTACTAACAAGATTTGGTATATTATCATCATTTAGTTATTTTTTTTTTTGTACAACATATTAAAAAAAAGTAAATCAAATATGTCAAAAATATCATCATCATTTGGTGTTTTTTTTTTACAATATATCGACCCAAATAAAAAAAAATTAAGGACATCAAATATGCCTAAAGAAATATATTGATTTTTTTTTAAATGAGAAAATATGTATGTTAAATTAAGAGATGATTAATAGATCATTTAATGATACACAATTAATTAAATCATCCCTGAATCATGTATATTTTTATGTATATAGATATTTTTATCTATTTTAAATTTTGATTCTTATTAAAATGATCCTCTAGTGCTTATATAAACATATATGAATCTATTAGTTTATCATTTGATTGACATAATAATTATGATCGAGAGAGATTGAGGTAAAACATAAAGGAAATTATCTAAATATGAAATAGTGTGTTGGTATTGTTCTTATATATAAAATAAAGTTAAAATTACATTTGAATTATTAAAAACTAAAATTATTATGATTAAAAAAATTAAATTATATAATTAAAGTTGTGGAAAATTATTTTATTGATGAGTGAACTTGAAAAAAAAATACTTGACTATCACATTTGATTTTCATTAATCTTTTTAAGATATTATGTAATTAAAATTTGTCACCGACATGTTTTGATGAAAATATTTTTATATATTTATGTGTTTTTGTGAAACGAATTCTAAGAAAAATTAATAATACTAGAAAGCGGGATCTTTTTTTTATTCCCAAATCCCTTAATTTAAATAAAACAAGATATTGAGAACAACATAATTTTTAAATTATAAAAAAAGAGTGTGTTGTTAACAAGGGAGAATGTATTTGAATTGAATTGATTGGCTATCTATTGATTAAATTTGACTTGTTACGGTATTTAATATTTGATATGATTTTTTTTTGTTAAAGAACTTTTTGGTAAAGAATCAAACTGAATTAATTTGGTTTTTAATTTTTTAATTCTATTTTACTATTATAAATAGGCACCCCTCTTCTTGAAAGAGGGACACGACAAAAAACATCATTGAAGAAAAAAATAGTGAAATAACGAAAACGAAGGACAAGTATGTTATATTTCTTTTCTTGTATTATAAGTTATAGTTGTATTGTAACACTTTCTTTATTTCTTTTTTAAAATATATATGTTATAACTTGTTTATTTTTTATAATCATGATTCATATGTTATATATTTATTATTAATATTAAAATGTATTTTGGAATTAATTTTTTTCCGAAAATGATTAAAAAAAGGACACATACACATATAGAATCGAATGATATGTTGCTCTGTTACTATTAGAATTCTGATAACATATCGGAAGCTTATGTTACTTTTTTTAAAAATTGGTTTAGTATTTTGTTTTATAAAAAATGAAAATTTAACTTTTTTAAAGACTTCAAATGAAAAATAATTTTGAGTACTTTACATTTTTTCTAAGACTTTTTGAACTATAAAATATTTAAAAAATATTTAAAATTAGAATTAATTCTAAGAATTTTATTTTCAATGATATATTTTTGAATCGTTATATAATTTTTATCATGATAAGAGTCTAACAACGGACATCTAAGTTGTAGAATTTTAACACTATTCCATTAATTTATAGTAACTAATATATTTGTATATATTTTTGTAAAATATAAATTTAAAACTAGCTATTTAAAACCTTTAACAATTCTAATTTAAATAAAATAATATAAAATAAAATTATTAAATAATATTAATCCGTATGCCTTCAAAAATAAGTAATAATCCTTATTTTAAACCTACAACATCATGATTTTACATTAAGAACTAATTAGTGTTATTTGGTTTGGTTTTAACATTGTGGTTAATTATTGAAAAAACATATACAAGTATAAATAAATCTTTTATATTGCTTAAATAATTTTATGACAATTATATATATTTGTGATTTATCTCGCACGCTAATTTAGTGTATACAATTTGATTATTTCTTTGTTAATTTAGTTTTCAATGGCCGGAGAATACAAATGCAATGCACAAGGATGTAATCGATCTTTTGGGTCTGATAAGGGTTTGCAAAGTCATCAAAGTGTTCATAAAGAAAAAGAACAAAGACAATGTCTAGTATGCGGTAGAACCTTTTCATCTGAAAAAGGCCTCCTTATTCACATGACAAGTCAACATGGCGGATGGGCATATGGTCATGGTCCAAGAAACTGATTCGAATCAATTCCATTAGAATACGCATAAGAATAACCGATTATATTTATGAATAATAAGGATTTTATATTTATGTAATTTATCATATTTAATTTTAAGATTTATTTATATTATTTGATTTCAAGACTATATCTTTATAGGTTTTATTATTTTCTTATTAATTAATGGTTCGTATATATAAATAAATAAAGAAATATATATATATATATATATATATATATTATAAAACTAATAATATGTTATAAATAATAAATCTGATATAATTTTTAATTTAATTGAATCTACATATGTTTTTATTTTTTAAATTTATTTTTATCTAAAACTTTACAAATACTTGTAAGGGCATGTATGTATAACATTATGTAATGTATTAGAATAGTAAAAATAATCCATATCACGAAAAATAGTTAAAATCATATTACAAATATATTATGCTTCGATGAAGACTATTCTTTCAGTAATGAATTAAAGGTGGAGTATAAAATTGAAAGATATAATACTATCATCAATTACTAACAAGATTTGGTATATTATCATCATTTAGTTTTTTTTTTTTTTGTACAACATATTAAAAAAAAGTAAATCAAATATGTCAAAAATATCATCATCATTTGGTGTTTTTTTTTTACAATATATCGACCCAAATAAAAAAAAATTAAGGACATCAAATATGCCTAAAGAAATATATTGATTTTTTTTTTAAATGAGAAAATATGTATGTTAAATTAAGAGATGATTAATAGATCATTTAATGATACACAATTAATTAAATCATCCCTGAATCATGTATATTTTTATGTATATAGATATTTTTATCTATTTTAAATTTTGATTCTTATTAAAATGATCCTCTAGTGCTTATATAAACATATATGAATCTATTAGTTTATCATTTGATTGACATAATAATTATGATCGAGAGAGATTGAGGTAAAACATAAAGGAAATTATCTAAATATGAAATAGTGTGTTGGTATTGTTCTTATATATAAAATAAAGTTAAAATTACATTTGAATTATTAAAAACTAAAATTATTATGATTAAAAAAATTAAATTATATAATTAAAGTTGTGGAAAATTATTTTATTGATGAGTGAACTTGAAAAAAAAATACTTGACTATCACATTTGATTTTCATTAATCTTTTTAAGATATTATGTAATTAAAATTTGTCACCGACATGTTTTGATGAAAATATTTTTATATATTTATGTGTTTTTGTGAAACGAATTCTAAGAAAAATTAATAATACTAGAAAGCGGGATCTTTTTTTTATTCCCAAATCCCTTAATTTAAATAAAACAAGATATTGAGAACAACATAATTTTTAAATTATAAAAAAAGAGTGTGTTGTTAACAAGGGAGAATGTATTTGAATTGAATTGATTGGCTATCTATTGATTAAATTTGACTTGTTACGGTATTTAATATTTGATATGATTTTTTTTTGTTAAAGAACTTTTTGGTAAAGAATCAAACTGAATTAATTTGGTTTTTAATTTTTTAATTCTATTTTACTATTATAAATAGGCACCCCTCTTCTTGAAAGAGGGACACGACAAAAAACATCATTGAAGAAAAAAATAGTGAAATAACGAAAACGAAGGACAAGTATGTTATATTTCTTTTCTTGTATTATAAGTTATAGTTGTATTGTAACACTTTCTTTATTTCTTTTTTAAAATATATATGTTATAACTTGTTTATTTTTTATAATCATGATTCATATGTTATATATTTATTATTAATATTAAAATGTATTTTGGAATTAATTTTTTTCCGAAAATGATTAAAAAAAGGACACATACACATATAGAATCGAATGATATGTTGCTCTGTTACTATTAGAATTCTGATAACATATCGGAAGCTTATGTTACTTTTTTTAAAAATTGGTTTAGTATTTTGTTTTATAAAAAATGAAAATTTAACTTTTTTAAAGACTTCAAATGAAAAATAATTTGGAGTACTTTACATTTTTTCTAAGACTTTTTGAACTATAAAATATTTAAAAAATATTTAAAATTAGAATTAATTCTAAGAATTTTATTTTGAATGATATATTTTTGAATCGTTATATAATTTTTATCATGATAAGAGTCTAACAACGGACATCTAAGTTGTAGAATTTTAACACTATTCCATTAATTTATAGTAACTAATATATTTGTATATATTTTTGTAAAATATAAATTTAAAACTAGCTATTTAAAACCTTTAACAATTCTAATTTAAATAAAATAATATAAAATAAAATTATTAAATAATATTAATCCGTATGCCTTCAAAAATAAGTAATAATCCTTATTTTAAACCTACAACATCATGATTTTACATTAAGAACTAATTAGTGTTATTTGGTTTGGTTTTAACATTGTGGTTAATTATTGAAAAAACATATACAAGTATAAATAAATCTTTTATATTGCTTAAATAATTTTATGACAATTATATATATTTGTGATTTATCTCGCACGCTAATTTAGTGTATACAATTTGATTATTTCTTTGTTAATTTAGTTTTCAATGGCCGGAGAATACAAATGCAATGCACAAGGATGTAATCGATCTTTTGGGTCTGATAAGGGTTTGCAAAGTCATCAAAGTGTTCATAAAGAAAAAGAACAAAGACAATGTCTAGTATGCGGTAGAACCTTTTCATCTGAAAAAGGCCTCCTTATTCACATGACAAGTCAACATGGCGGATGGGCATATGGTCATGGTCCAAGAAACTGATTCGAATCAATTCCATTAGAATACGCATAAGAATAACCGATTATATTTATGAATAATAAGGATTTTATATTTATGTAATTTATCATATTTAATTTTAAGATTTATTTATATTATTTGATTTCAAGACTATATCTTTATAGGTTTTATTATTTTCTTATTAATTAATGGTTCGTATATATAAATAAATAAAGAAATATATATATATATATATATATATATATTATAAAACTAATAATATGTTATAAATAATAAATCTGATATAATTTTTAATTTAATTGAATCTACATATGTTTTTATTTTTTAAATTTATTTTTATCTAAAACTTTACAAATACTTGTAAGGGCATGTATGTATAACATTATGTAATGTATTAGAATAGTAAAAATAATCCATATCACGAAAAATAGTTAAAATCATATTACAAATATA
The DNA here is from genome assembly GCA_022829125.1 of Lathyrus tuberosus. Classification (NCBI taxonomy): domain Eukaryota; kingdom Viridiplantae; phylum Streptophyta; class Magnoliopsida; order Fabales; family Fabaceae; genus Lathyrus; species Lathyrus tuberosus. Next base: position 16,253,881 of record JALAZF010000043.1, read on the forward strand.
TTATGCTTCGATGAAGACTATTCTTTCAGTAATGAATTAAAGGTGGAGTATAAAATTGAAAGATATAATACTATCATCAATTACTAACAAGATTTGGTATATTATCATCATTTAGTTTTTTTTTTTTTTGTACAACATATTAAAAAAAAGTAAATCAAATATGTCAAAAATATCATCATCATTTGGTGTTTTTTTTTTACAATATATCGACCCAAATAAAAAAAAATTAAGGACATCAAATATGCCTAAAGAAATATATTGATTTTTTTTTTAAATGAGAAAATATGTATGTTAAATTAAGAGATGATTAATAGATCATTTAATGATACACAATTAATTAAATCATCCCTGAATCATGTATATTTTTATGTATATAGATATTTTTATCTATTTTAAATTTTGATTCTTATTAAAATGATCCTCTAGTGCTTATATAAACATATATGAATCTATTAGTTTATCATTTGATTGACATAATAATTATGATCGAGAGAGATTGAGGTAAAACATAAAGGAAATTATCTAAATATGAAATAGTGTGTTGGTATTGTTCTTATATATAAAATAAAGTTAAAATTACATTTGAATTATTAAAAACTAAAATTATTATGATTAAAAAAATTAAATTATATAATTAAAGTTGTGGAAAATTATTTTATTGATGAGTGAACTTGAAAAAAAAATACTTGACTATCACATTTGATTTTCATTAATCTTTTTAAGATATTATGTAATTAAAATTTGTCACCGACATGTTTTGATGAAAATATTTTTATATATTTATGTGTTTTTGTGAAACGAATTCTAAGAAAAATTAATAATACTAGAAAGCGGGATCTTTTTTTTATTCCCAAATCCCTTAATTTAAATAAAACAAGATATTGAGAACAACATAATTTTTAAATTATAAAAAAAGAGTGTGTTGTTAACAAGGGAGAATGTATTTGAATTGAATTGATTGGCTATCTATTGATTAAATTTGACTTGTTACGGTATTTAATATTTGATATGATTTTTTTTTGTTAAAGAACTTTTTGGTAAAGAATCAAACTGAATTAATTTGGTTTTTAATTTTTTAATTCTATTTTACTATTATAAATAGGCACCCCTCTTCTTGAAAGAGGGACACGACAAAAAACATCATTGAAGAAAAAAATAGTGAAATAACGAAAACGAAGGACAAGTATGTTATATTTCTTTTCTTGTATTATAAGTTATAGTTGTATTGTAACACTTTCTTTATTTCTTTTTTAAAATATATATGTTATAACTTGTTTATTTTTTATAATCATGATTCATATGTTATATATTTATTATTAATATTAAAATGTATTTTGGAATTAATTTTTTTCCGAAAATGATTAAAAAAAGGACACATACACATATAGAATCGAATGATATGTTGCTCTGTTACTATTAGAATTCTGATAACATATCGGAAGCTTATGTTACTTTTTTTAAAAATTGGTTTAGTATTTTGTTTTATAAAAAATGAAAATTTAACTTTTTTAAAGACTTCAAATGAAAAATAATTTTGAGTACTTTACATTTTTTCTAAGACTTTTTGAACTATAAAATATTTAAAAAATATTTAAAATTAGAATTAATTCTAAGAATTTTATTTTCAATGATATATTTTTGAATCGTTATATAATTTTTATCATGATAAGAGTCTAACAACGGACATCTAAGTTGTAGAATTTTAACACTATTCCATTAATTTATAGTAACTAATATATTTGTATATATTTTTGTAAAATATAAATTTAAAACTAGCTATTTAAAACCTTTAACAATTCTAATTTAAATAAAATAATATAAAATAAAATTATTAAATAATATTAATCCGTATGCCTTCAAAAATAAGTAATAATCCTTATTTTAAACCTACAACATCATGATTTTACATTAAGAACTAATTAGTGTTATTTGGTTTGGTTTTAACATTGTGGTTAATTATTGAAAAAACATATACAAGTATAAATAAATCTTTTATATTGCTTAAATAATTTTATGACAATTATATATAATTGTGATTTATCTCGCACGCTAATTTAGTGTATACAATTTGATTATTTCTTTGTTAATTTAGTTTTCAATGGCCGGAGAATACAAATGCAATGCACAAGGATGTAATCGATCTTTTGGGTCTGATAAGGGTTTGCAAAGTCATCAAAGTGTTCATAAAGAAAAAGAACAAAGACAATGTCTAGTATGCGGTAGAACCTTTTCATCTGAAAAAGGCCTCCTTATTCACATGACAAGTCAACATGGCGGATGGGCATATGGTCATGGTCCAAGAAACTGATTCGAATCAATTCCATTAGAATACGCATAAGAATAACCGATTATATTTATGAATAATAAGGATTTTATATTTATGTAATTTATCATATTTAATTTTAAGATTTATTTATATTATTTGATTTCAAGACTATATCTTTATAGGTTTTATTATTTTCTTATTAATTAATGGTTCGTATATATAAATAAATAAAGAAATATATATATATATATATATATATATATTATAAAACTAATAATATGTTATAAATAATAAATCTGATATAATTTTTAATTTAATTGAATCTACATATGTTTTTATTTTTTAAATTTATTTTTATCTAAAACTTTACAAATACTTGTAAGGGCATGTATGTATAACATTATGTAATGTATTAGAATAGTAAAAATAATCCATATCACGAAAAATAGTTAAAATCATATTACAAATATATTATGCTTCGATGAAGACTATTCTTTCAGTAATGAATTAAAGGTGGAGTATAAAATTGAAAGATATAATACTATCATCAATTACTAACAAGATTTGGTATATTATCATCATTTAGTTTTTTTTTTTTTTGTACAACATATTAAAAAAAAGTAAATCAAATATGTCAAAAATATCATCATCATTTGGTGTTTTTTTTTTACAATATATCGACCCAAATAAAAAAAAATTAAGGACATCAAATATGCCTAAAGAAATATATTGATTTTTTTTTTAAATGAGAAAATATGTATGTTAAATTAAGAGATGATTAATAGATCATTTAATGATACACAATTAATTAAATCATCCCTGAATCATGTATATTTTTATGTATATAGATATTTTTATCTATTTTAAATTTTGATTCTTATTAAAATGATCCTCTAGTGCTTATATAAACATATATGAATCTATTAGTTTATCATTTGATTGACATAATAATTATGATCGAGAGAGATTGAGGTAAAACATAAAGGAAATTATCTAAATATGAAATAGTGTGTTGGTATTGTTCTTATATATAAAATAAAGTTAAAATTACATTTGAATTATTAAAAACTAAAATTATTATGATTAAAAAAATTAAATTATATAATTAAAGTTGTGGAAAATTATTTTATTGATGAGTGAACTTGAAAAAAAAATACTTGACTATCACATTTGATTTTCATTAATCTTTTTAAGATATTATGTAATTAAAATTTGTCACCGACATGTTTTGATGAAAATATTTTTATATATTTATGTGTTTTTGTGAAACGAATTCTAAGAAAAATTAATAATACTAGAAAGCGGGATCTTTTTTTTATTCCCAAATCCCTTAATTTAAATAAAACAAGATATTGAGAACAACATAATTTTTAAATTATAAAAAAAGAGTGTGTTGTTAACAAGGGAGAATGTATTTGAATTGAATTGATTGGCTATCTATTGATTAAATTTGACTTGTTACGGTATTTAATATTTGATATGATTTTTTTTTGTTAAAGAACTTTTTGGTAAAGAATCAAACTGAATTAATTTGGTTTTTAATTTTTTAATTCTATTTTACTATTATAAATAGGCACCCCTCTTCTTGAAAGAGGGACACGACAAAAAACATCATTGAAGAAAAAAATAGTGAAATAACGAAAACGAAGGACAAGTATGTTATATTTCTTTTCTTGTATTATAAGTTATAGTTGTATTGTAACACTTTCTTTATTTCTTTTTTAAAATATATATGTTATAACTTGTTTGTTTTTTATAATTATGATTCATATGTTATATATTTATTATTAATATTAAAATGTATTTTGGAATTAATTTTTTTCCGACAATGATTAAAAAAAGGACACATACACATATAGAATCGAATGATATGTTGCTCTGTTACTATTAGAATTCTGATAACATATCGGAAGCTTATGTTACTTTTTTTAAAAATTGGTTTAGTATTTTGTTTTATAAAAAATGAAAATTTAACTTTATTAAAGACTTCAAATGAAAAATAATTTTGAGTACTTTACATTTTTTCTAAGACTTTTTGAACTATAAAATATTTAAAAAATATTTAAAATTAGAATTAATTCTAAGAATTTTATTTTCAATGATATATTTTTGAATCGTTATATAATTTTTATCATGATAAGAGTCTAACAACGGACATCTAAGTTGTAGAATTTTAACACTATTCCATTAATTTATAGTAACTAATATATTTGTATATATTTTTGTAAAATATAAATTTAAAACTAGCTATTTAAAACCTTTAACAATTCTAATTTAAATAAAATAATATAAAATAAAATTATTAAATAATATTAATCCGTATGCCTTCAAAAATAAGTAATAATCCTTATTTTAAACCTACAACATCATGATTTTACATTAAGAACTAATTAGTGTTATTTGGTTTGGTTTTAACATTGTGGTTAATTATTGAAAAAACATATACAAGTATAAATAAATCTTTTATATTGCTTAAATAATTTTATGACAATTATATATAATTGTGATTTATCTCGCACGCTAATTTAGTGTATACAATTTGATTATTTCTTTGTTAATTTAGTTTTCAATGGCCGGAGAATACAAATGCAATGCACAAGGATGTAATCGATCTTTTGGGTCTGATAAGGGTTTGCAAAGTCATCAAAGTGTTCATAAAGAAAAAGAACAAAGACAATGTCTAGTATGCGGTAGAACCTTTTCATCTGAAAAAGGCCTCCTTATTCACATGACAAGTCAACATGGCGGATGGGCATATGGTCATGGTCCAAGAAACTGATTCGAATCAATTCCATTAGAATACGCATAAGAATAACCGATTATATTTATGAATAATAAGGATTTTATATTTATGTAATTTATCATATTTAATTTTAAGATTTATTTATATTATTTGATTTCAAGACTATATCTTTATAGGTTTTATTATTTTCTTATTAATTAATGGTTCGTATATATAAATAAATAAAGAAATATATATATATATATATATATATATATTATAAAACTAATAATATGTTATAAATAATAAATCTGATATAATTTTTAATTTAATTGAATCTACATATGTTTTTATTTTTTAAATTTATTTTTATCTAAAACTTTACAAATACTTGTAAGGGCATGTATGTATAACATTATGTAATGTATTAGAATAGTAAAAATAATCCATATCACGAAAAATAGTTAAAATCATATTACAAATATATTATGCTTCGATGAAGACTATTCTTTCAGTAATGAATTAAAGGTGGAGTATAAAATTGAAAGATATAATACTATCATCAATTACTAACAAGATTTGGTATATTATCATCATTTAGTTTTTTTTTTTTTTGTACAACATATTAAAAAAAAGTAAATCAAATATGTCAAAAATATCATCATCATTTGGTGTTTTTTTTTTACAATATATCGACCCAAATAAAAAAAAATTAAGGACATCAAATATGCCTAAAGAAATATATTGATTTTTTTTTTAAATGAGAAAATATGTATGTTAAATTAAGAGATGATTAATAGATCATTTAATGATACACAATTAATTAAATCATCCCTGAATCATGTATATTTTTATGTATATAGATATTTTTATCTATTTTAAATTTTGATTCTTATTAAAATGATCCTCTAGTGCTTATATAAACATATATGAATCTATTAGTTTATCATTTGATTGACATAATAATTATGATCGAGAGAGATTGAGGTAAAACATAAAGGAAATTATCTAAATATGAAATAGTGTGTTGGTATTGTTCTTATATATAAAATAAAGTTAAAATTACATTTGAATTATTAAAAACTAAAATTATTATGATTAAAAAAATTAAATTATATAATTAAAGTTGTGGAAAATTATTTTATTGATGAGTGAACTTGAAAAAAAAATACTTGACTATCACATTTGATTTTCATTAATCTTTTTAAGATATTATGTAATTAAAATTTGTCACCGACATGTTTTGATGAAAATATTTTTATATATTTATGTGTTTTTGTGAAACGAATTCTAAGAAAAATTAATAATACTAGAAAGCGGGATCTTTTTTTTATTCCCAAATCCCTTAATTTAAATAAAACAAGATATTGAGAACAACATAATTTTTAAATTATAAAAAAAGAGTGTGTTGTTAACAAGGGAGAATGTATTTGAATTGAATTGATTGGCTATCTATTGATTAAATTTGACTTGTTACGGTATTTAATATTTGATATGATTTTTTTTTGTTAAAGAACTTTTTGGTAAAGAATCAAACTGAATTAATTTGGTTTTTAATTTTTTAATTCTATTTTACTATTATAAATAGGCACCCCTCTTCTTGAAAGAGGGACACGACAAAAAACATCATTGAAGAAAAAAATAGTGAAATAACGAAAACGAAGGACAAGTATGTTATATTTCTTTTCTTGTATTATAAGTTATAGTTGTATTGTAACACTTTCTTTATTTCTTTTTTAAAATATATATGTTATAACTTGTTTGTTTTTTATAATTATGATTCATATGTTATATATTTATTATTAATATTAAAATGTATTTTGGAATTAATTTTTTTCCGACAATGATTAAAAAAAGGACACATACACATATAGAATCGAATGATATGTTGCTCTGTTACTATTAGAATTCTGATAACATATCGGAAGCTTATGTTACTTTTTTTAAAAATTGGTTTAGTATTTTGTTTTATAAAAAATGAAAATTTAACTTTATTAAAGACTTCAAATGAAAAATAATTTTGAGTACTTTACATTTTTTCTAAGACTTTTTGAACTATAAAATATTTAAAAAATATTTAAAATTAGAATTAATTCTAAGAATTTTATTTTCAATGATATATTTTTGAATCGTTATATAATTTTTATCATGATAAGAGTCTAACAACGGACATCTAAGTTGTAGAATTTTAACACTATTCCATTAATTTATAGTAACTAATATATTTGTATATATTTTTGTAAAATATAAATTTAAAACTAGCTATTTAAAACCTTTAACAATTCTAATTTAAATAAAATAATATAAAATAAAATTATTAAATAATATTAATCCGTATGCCTTCAAAAATAAGTAATAATCCTTATTTTAAACCTACAACATCATGATTTTACATTAAGAACTAATTAGTGTTATTTGGTTTGGTTTTAACATTGTGGTTAATTATTGAAAAAACATATACAAGTATAAATAAATCTTTTATATTGCTTAAATAATTTTATGACAATTATATATATTTGTGATTTATCTCGCACGCTAATTTAGTGTATACAATTTGATTATTTCTTTGTTAATTTAGTTTTCAATGGCCGGAGAATACAAATGCAATGCACAAGGATGTAATCGATCTTTTGGGTCTGATAAGGGTTTGCAAAGTCATCAAAGTGTTCATAAAGAAAAAGAACAAAGACAATGTCTAGTATGCGGTAGAACCTTTTCATCTGAAAAAGGCCTCCTTATTCACATGACAAGTCAACATGGCGGATGGGCATATGGTCATGGTCCAAGAAACTGATTCGAATCAATTCCATTAGAATACGCATAAGAATAACCGATTATATTTATGAATAATAAGGATTTTATATTTATGTAATTTATCATATTTAATTTTAAGATTTATTTATATTATTTGATTTCAAGACTATATCTTTATAGGTTTTATTATTTTCTTATTAATTAATGGTTCGTATATATAAATAAATAAAGAAATATATATATATATATATATATATATATATATATTATAAAACTAATAATATGTTATAAATAATAAATCTGATATAATTTTTAATTTAATTGAATCTACATATGTTTTTATTTTTTAAATTTATTTTTATCTAAAACTTTACAAATACTTGTAAGGGCATGTATGTATAACATTATGTAATGTATTAGAATAGTAAAAATAATCCATATCACGAAAAATAGTTAAAATCATATTACAAATATATTATGCTTCGATGAAGACTATTCTTTCAGTAATGAATTAAAGGTGGAGTATAAAATTGAAAGATATAATACTATCATCAATTACTAACAAGATTTGGTATATTATCATCATTTAGTTTTTTTTTTTTTTGTACAACATATTAAAAAAAAGTAAATCAAATATGTCAAAAATATCATCATCATTTGGTGTTTTTTTTTTACAATATATCGACCCAAATAAAAAAAAATTAAGGACATCAAATATGCCTAAAGAAATATATTGATTTTTTTTTTAAATGAGAAAATATGTATGTTAAATTAAGAGATGATTAATAGATCATTTAATGATACACAATTAATTAAATCATCCCTGAATCATGTATATTTTTATGTATATAGATATTTTTATCTATTTTAAATTTTGATTCTTATTAAAATGATCCTCTAGTGCTTATATAAACATATATGAATCTATTAGTTTATCATTTGATTGACATAATAATTATGATCGAGAGAGATTGAGGTAAAACATAAAGGAAATTATCTAAATATGAAATAGTGTGTTGGTATTGTTCTTATATATAAAATAAAGTTAAAATTACATTTGAATTATTAAAAACTAAAATTATTATGATTAAAAAAATTAAATTATATAATTAAAGTTGTGGAAAATTATTTTATTGATGAGTGAACTTGAAAAAAAAATACTTGACTATCACATTTGATTTTCATTAATCTTTTTAAGATATTATGTAATTAAAATTTGTCACCGACATGTTTTGATGAAAATATTTTTATATATTTATGTGTTTTTGGGAAACGAATTCTAAGAAAAATTAATAATACTAGAAAGCGGGATCTTTTTTTTATTCCCAAATCCCTTAATTTAAATAAAACAAGATATTGAGAACAACATAATTTTTAAATTATAAAAAAAGAGTGTGTTGTTAACAAGGGAGAATGTATTTGAATTGAATTGATTGGCTATCTATTGATTAAATTTGACTTGTTACGGTATTTAATATTTGATATGATTTTTTTTTGTTAAAGAACTTTTTGGTAAAGAATCAAACTGAATTAATTTGGTTTTTAATTTTTTAATTCTATTTTACTATTATAAATAGGCACCCCTCTTCTTGAAAGAGGGACACGACAAAAAACATCATTGAAGAAAAAAATAGTGAAATAACGAAAACGAAGGACAAGTATGTTATATTTCTTTTCTTGTATTATAAGTTATAGTTGTATTGTAACACTTTCTTTATTTCTTTTTTAAAATATATATGTTATAACTTGTTTGTTTTTTATAATTATGATTCATATGTTATATATTTATTATTAATATTAAAATGTATTTTGGAATTAATTTTTTTCCGACAATGATTAAAAAAAGGACACATACACATATAGAATCGAATGATATGTTGCTCTGTTACTATTAGAATTCTGATAACATATCGGAAGCTTATGTTACTTTTTTTAAAAATTGGTTTAGTATTTTGTTTTATAAAAAATGAAAATTTAACTTTTTTAAAGACTTCAAATGAAAAATAATTTTGAGTACTTTACATTTTTTCTAAGACTTTTTGAACTATAAAATATTTAAAAAATATTTAAAATTAGAATTAATTCTAAGAATTTTATTTTCAATGATATATTTTTGAATCGTTATATAATTTTTATCATGATAAGAGTCTAACAACGGACATCTAAGTTGTAGAATTTTAACACTATTCCATTAATTTATAGTAACTAATATATTTGTATATATTTTTGTAAAATATAAATTTAAAACTAGCTATTTAAAACATTTAACAATTCTAATTTAAATAAAATAATATAAAATAAAATTATTAAATAATATTAATCCGTATGCCTTCAAAAATAAGTAATAATCCTTATTTTAAACCTACAACATCATGATTTTACATTAAGAACTAATTAGTGTTATTTGGTTTGCTTTTAACATTGTGGTTAATTATTGAAAAAACATATACAAGTATAAATAAATCTTTTATATTGTTTAAATAATTTTATGACAATTATATATATTTGTGATTTATCTCGCACGCTAATTTAGTGTATACAATTTGATTATTTCTTTGTTAATTTAGTTTTCAATGGCCGGAGAATACAAATGCAATGCACAAGGATGTAATCAATCTTTTGGGTCTGATAAGGGTTTGCAAAGTCATCAAAGTGTTCATAAAGAAAAAGAACAAAGACAATGTCTAGTATGCGGTAGAACCTTTTCATCTGAAAAAGGCCTCCTTATTCACATGACAAGTCAACATGGCGGATGGGCATATGGTCATGGTCCAAGAAACTGATTCGAATCATTTCCATTAGAATACGCATAAGAATAACCGATTATATTTATGAATAATAAGGATTTTATATTTATGTAATTTATCATATTTAATTTTAAGATTTATTTATATTATTTGATTTCAAGACTATATCTTTATAGGTTTTATTATTTTCTTATTAATTAATGGTTCGTATATATAAATAAATAAAGAAATATATATATATATATATATATATATATATATATATATATTATAAAACTAATAATATGTTATAAATAATAAATCTGATATAATTTTTAATTTAATTGAATCTACATATGTTTTTATTTTTTAAATTTATTTTTATCTAAAACTTTACAAATACTTGTAAGGGCATGTATGTATAACATTATGTAATGTATTAGAATAGTAAAAATAATCCATATCACGAAAAATAGTTAAAATCATATTACAAATATATTATGCTTCGATGAAGACTATTCTTTCAGTAATGAATTAAAGGTGGAGTATAAAATTGAAAGATATAATACTATCATCAATTACTAACAAGATTTGGTATATTATCATCATTTAGTTTTTTTTTTTTGTACAACATATTAAAAAAAAGTAAATCAAATATGTCAAAAATATCATCATCATTTGGTGTTTTTTTTTTACAATATATCGACCCAAATAAAAAAAAATTAAGGACATCAAATATGCCTAAAGAAATATATTGATTTTTTTTTTAAATGAGAAAATATGTATGTTAAATTAAGAGATGATTAATAGATCATTTAATGATACACAATTAATTAAATCATCCCTGAATCATGTATATTTTTATGTATATAGATATTTTTATCTATTTTAAATTTTGATTCTTATTAAAATGATCCTCTAGTGCTTATATAAACATATATGAATCTATTAGTTTATCATTTGATTGACATAATAATTATGATCGAGAGAGATTGAGGTAAAACATAAAGGAAATTATCTAAATATGAAATAGTGTGTTGGTATTGTTCTTATATATAAAATAAAGTTAAAATTACATTTGAATTATTAAAAACTAAAATTATTATGATTAAAAAAATTAAAATATATAATTAAAGTTGTGGAAAATTATTTTATTGATGAGTGAACTTGAAAAAAAAATACTTGACTATCACATTTGATTTTCATTAATCTTTTTAAGATATTATGTAATTAAAATTTGTCACCGACATGTTTTGATGAAAATATTTTTATATATTTATGTGTTTTTGTGAAACGAATTCTAAGAAAAATTAATAATACTAGAAAGCGAGATCTTTTTTTTATTCCCAAATCCCTTAATTTAAATAAAACAAGATATTGCGAACAACATAATTTTTAAATTATAAAAAAAGAGTGTGTTGTTAACAAGGGAGAATGTATTTGAATTGAATTGATTGGCTATCTATTGATTAAATTTGACTTGTTACGGTATTTAATATTTGATATGATTTTTTTTTGTTAAAGAACTTTTTGGTAAAGAATCAAACTGAATTAATTTGGTTTTTAATTTTTTAATTCTATTTTACTATTATAAATAGGCACCCCTCTTCTTGAAAGAGGGACACGACAAAAAACATCATTGAAGAAAAAAATAGTGAAATAACGAAAACGAAGGACAAGTATGTTATATTTCTTTTCTTGTATTATAAGTTATAGTTGTATTGTAACACTTTCTTTATTTCTTTTTTAAAATATATATGTTATAACTTGTTTGTTTTTTATAATTATGATTCATATGTTATATATTTATTATTAATATTAAAATGTATTTTGGAATTAATTTTTTTCCGACAATGATTAAAAAAAGGACACATACACATATAGAATCGAATGATATGTTGCTCTGTTACTATTAGAATTCTGATAACATATCGGAAGCTTATGTTACTTTTTTTAAAAATTGGTTTAGTATTTTGTTTTATAAAAAATGAAAATTTAACTTTTTTAAAGACTTCAAATGAAAAATAATTTGGAGTACTTTACATTTTTTCTAAGACTTTTTGAACTATAAAATATTTAAAAAATATTTAAAATTAGAATTAATTCTATGAATTTTATTTTCAATGATATATTTTTGAATCGTTATATAATTTTTATCATGATAAGAGTCTAACAACGGACATCTAAGTTGTAGAATTTTAACACTATTCCATTAATTTATAGTAACTAATATATTTGTATATATTTTTGTAAAATATAAATTTAAAACTAGCTATTTAAAACCTTTAACAATTCTAATTTAAATAAAATAATATAAAATAAAATTATTAAATAATATTAATCCGTATGCCTTCAAAAATAAGTAATAATCCTTATTTTAAACCTACAACATCATGATTTTACATTAAGAACTAATTAGTGTTATTTGGTTTGCTTTTAACATTGTGGTTAATTATTGAAAAAACATATACAAGTATAAATAAATCTTTTATATTGTTTAAATAATTTTATGACAATTATATATATTTGTGATTTATCTCGCACGCTAATTTAGTGTATACAATTTGATTATTTCTTTGTTAATTTAGTTTTCAATGGCCGGAGAATACAAATGCAATGCACAAGGATGTAATCAATCTTTTGGGTCTGATAAGGGTTTGCAAAGTCATCAAAGTGTTCATAAAGAAAAAGAACAAAGACAATGTCTAGTATGCGGTAGAACCTTTTCATCTGAAAAAGGCCTCCTTATTCACATGACAAGTCAACATGGCGGATGGGCATATGGTCATGGTCCAAGAAACTGATTCGAATCATTTCCATTAGAATACGCATAAGAATAACCGATTATATTTATGAATAATAAGAATTTTATATTTATGTAATTTATCATATTTAATTTTAAGATTTATTTATATTATTTGATTTCAAGACTATATCTTTATAGGTTTTATTATTTTCTTATTAATTAATGGTTCGTATATATAAATAAATAAAGAAATATATATATATATATATATATATATATATATATATTATAAAACTAATAATATGTTATAAATAATAAATCTGATATAATTTTTAATTTAATTGAATCTACATATGTTTTTATTTTTTAAATTTATTTTTATCTAAAACTTTACAAATACTTGTAAGGGCATGTATGTATAACATTATGTAATGTATTAGAATAGTAAAAATAATCCATATCACGAAAAATAGTTAAAATCATATTACAAATATATTATGCTTCGATGAAGACTATTCTTTCAGTAATGAATTAAAGGTGGAGTATAAAATTGAAAGATATAATACTATCATCAATTACTAACAAGATTTGGTATATTATCATCATTTAGTTTTTTTTTTTTGTACAACATATTAAAAAAAAGTAAATCAAATATGTCAAAAATATCATCATCATTTGGTGTTTTTTTTTTACAATATATCGACCCAAATAAAAAAAAATTAAGGACATCAAATATGCCTAAAGAAATATATTGATTTTTTTTTTAAATGAGAAAATATGTATGTTAAATTAAGAGATGATTAATAGATCATTTAATGATACACAATTAATTAAATCATCCCTGAATCATGTATATTTTTATGTATATAGATATTTTTATCTATTTTAAATTTTGATTCTTATTAAAATGATCCTCTAGTGCTTATATAAACATATATGAATCTATTAGTTTATCATTTGATTGACATAATAATTATGATCGAGAGAGATTGAGGTAAAACATAAAGGAAATTATCTAAATATGAAATAGTGTGTTGGTATTGTTCTTATATATAAAATAAAGTTAAAATTACATTTGAATTATTAAAAACTAAAATTATTATGATTAAAAAAATTAAATTATATAATTAAAGTTGTGGAAAATTATTTTATTGATGAGTGAACTTGAAAAAAAAATACTTGACTATCACATTTGATTTTCATTAATCTTTTTAAGATATTATGTAATTAAAATTTGTCACCGACATGTTTTGATGAAAATATTTTTATATATTTATGTGTTTTTGTGAAACGAATTCTAAGAAAAATTAATAATACTAGAAAGCGAGATCTTTTTTTTATTCCCAAATCCCTTAATTTAAATAAAACAAGATATTGAGAACAACATAATTTTTAAATTATAAAAAAAGAGTGTGTTGTTAACAAGGGAGAATGTATTTGAATTGAATTGATTGGCTATCTATTGATTAAATTTGACTTGTTACGGTATTTAATATTTGATATGATTTTTTTTTGTTAAAGAACTTTTTGGTAAAGAATCAAACTGAATTAATTTGGTTTTTAATTTTTTAATTCTATTTTACTATTATAAATAGGCACCCCTCTTCTTGAAAGAGGGACACGACAAAAAACATCATTGAAGAAAAAAATAGTGAAATAACGAAAACGAAGGACAAGTATGTTATATTTCTTTTCTTGTATTATAAGTTATAGTTGTATTGTAACACTTTCTTTATTTCTTTTTTAAAATATATATGTTATAACTTGTTTGTTTTTTATAATTATGATTCATATGTTATATATTTATTATTAATATTAAAATGTATTTTGGAATTAATTTTTTTCCGACAATGATTAAAAAAAGGACACATACACATATAGAATCGAATGATATGTTGCTCTGTTACTATTAGAATTCTGATAACATATCGGAAGCTTATGTTACTTTTTTTAAAAATTGGTTTAGTATTTTGTTTTATAAAAAATGAAAATTTAACTTTTTTAAAGACTTCAAATGAAAAATAATTTGGAGTACTTTACATTTTTTCTAAGACTTTTTGAACTATAAAATATTTAAAAAATATTTAAAATTAGAATTAATTCTAAGAATTTTATTTTCAATGATATATTTTTGAATCGTTATATAATTTTTATCATGATAAGAGTCTAACAACGGACATCTAAGTTGTAGAATTTTAACACTATTCCATTAATTTATAGTAACTAATATATTTGTATATATTTTTGTAAAATATAAATTTAAAACTAGCTATTTAAAACCTTTAACAATTCTAATTTAAATAAAATAATATAAAATAAAATTATTAAATAATATTAATCCGTATGCCTTCAAAAATAAGTAATAATCCTTATTTTAAACCTACAACATCATGATTTTACATTAAGAACTAATTAGTGTTATTTGGTTTGCTTTTAACATTGTGGTTAATTATTGAAAAAACATATACAAGTATAAATAAATCTTTTATATTGTTTAAATAATTTTATGACAATTATATATATTTGTGATTTATCTCGCACGCTAATTTAGTGTATACAATTTGATTATTTCTTTGTTAATTTAGTTTTCAATGGCCGGAGAATACAAATGCAATGCACAAGGATGTAATCAATCTTTTGGGTCTGATAAGGGTTTGCAAAGTCATCAAAGTGTTCATAAAGAAAAAGAACAAAGACAATGTCTAGTATGCGGTAGAACCTTTTCATCTGAAAAAGGCCTCCTTATTCACATGACAAGTCAACATGGCGGATGGGCATATGGTCATGGTCCAAGAAATTGATTCGAATCATTTCCATTAGAATACGCATAAGAATAACCGATTATATTTATGAATAATAAGGATTTTATATTTATGTAATTTATCATATTTAATTTTAAGATTTATTTATATTATTTCATTTCAAGACTATATCTTTATAGGTTTTATTATTTTCTTATTAATTAATGGTTCGTATATATAAATAAATAAAGAAATATATATATATATATATATATATATATATTATAAAACTAATAATATGTTATAAATAATAAATCTGATATAATTTTTAATTTAATTGAATCTACATATGTTTTTATTTTTTAAATTTATTTTTATCTAAAACTTTACAAATACTTGTAAGGGCATGTATGTATAACATTATGTAATGTATTAGAATAGTAAAAATAATCCATATCACGAAAAATAGTTAAAATCATATTACAAATATATTATGCTTCGATGAAGACTATTCTTTCAGTAATGAATTAAAGGTGGAGTATAAAATTGAAAGATATAATACTATCATCAATTACTAACAAGATTTGGTATATTATCATCATTTAGTTATTTTTTTTTTGTACAACATATTAAAAAAAAGTAAATCAAATATGTCAAAAATATCATCATCATTTGGTGTTTTTTTTTTACAATATATCGACCCAAATAAAAAAAAATTAAGGACATCAAATATGCCTAAAGAAATATATTGATTTTTTTTTAAATGAGAAAATATGTATGTTAAATTAAGAGATGATTAATAGATCATTTAATGATACACAATTAATTAAATCATCCCTGAATCATGTATATTTTTATGTATATAGATATTTTTATCTATTTTAAATTTTGATTCTTATTAAAATGATCCTCTAGTGCTTATATAAACATATATGAATCTATTAGTTTATCATTTGATTGACATAATAATTATGATCGAGAGAGATTGAGGTAAAACATAAAGGAAATTATCTAAATATGAAATAGTGTGTTGGTATTGTTCTTATATATAAAATAAAGTTAAAATTACATTTGAATTATTAAAAACTAAAATTATTATGATTAAAAAAATTAAATTATATAATTAAAGTTGTGGAAAATTATTTTATTGATGAGTGAACTTGAAAAAAAAATACTTGACTATCACATTTGATTTTCATTAATCTTTTTAAGATATTATGTAATTAAAATTTGTCACCGACATGTTTTGATGAAAATATTTTTATATATTTATGTGTTTTTGTGAAACGAATTCTAAGAAAAATTAATAATACTAGAAAGCGGGATCTTTTTTTTATTCCCAAATCCCTTAATTTAAATAAAACAAGATATTGAGAACAACATAATTTTTAAATTATAAAAAAAGAGTGTGTTGTTAACAAGGGAGAATGTATTTGAATTGAATTGATTGGCTATCTATTGATTAAATTTGACTTGTTACGGTATTTAATATTTGATATGATTTTTTTTTGTTAAAGAACTTTTTGGTAAAGAATCAAACTGAATTAATTTGGTTTTTAATTTTTTAATTCTATTTTACTATTATAAATAGGCACCCCTCTTCTTGAAAGAGGGACACGACAAAAAACATCATTGAAGAAAAAAATAGTGAAATAACGAAAACGAAGGACAAGTATGTTATATTTCTTTTCTTGTATTATAAGTTATAGTTGTATTGTAACACTTTCTTTATTTCTTTTTTAAAATATATATGTTATAACTTGTTTGTTTTTTATAATTATGATTCATATGTTATATATTTATTATTAATATTAAAATGTATTTTGGAATTAATTTTTTTCCGACAATGATTAAAAAAAGGACACATACACATATAGAATCGAATGATATGTTGCTCTGTTACTATTAGAATTCTGATAACATATCGGAAGCTTATGTTACTTTTTTTAAAAATTGGTTTAGTATTTTGTTTTATAAAAAATGAAAATTTAACTTTTTTAAAGACTTCAAATGAAAAATAATTTGGAGTACTTTACATTTTTTCTAAGACTTTTTGAACTATAAAATATTTAAAAAATATTTAAAATTAGAATTAATTCTAAGAATTTTATTTTCAATGATATATTTTTGAATCGTTATATAATTTTTATCATGATAAGAGTCTAACAACGGACATCTAAGTTGTAGAATTTTAACACTATTCCATTAATTTATAGTAACTAATATATTTGTATATATTTTTGTAAAATATAAATTTAAAACTAGCTATTTAAAACCTTTAACAATTCTAATTTAAATAAAATAATATAAAATAAAATTATTAAATAATATTAATCCGTATGCCTTCAAAAATAAGTAATAATCCTTATTTTAAACCTACAACATCATGATTTTACATTAAGAACTAATTAGTGTTATTTGGTTTGCTTTTAACATTGTGGTTAATTATTGAAAAAACATATACAAGTATAAATAAATCTTTTATATTGTTTAAATAATTTTATGACAATTATATATATTTGTGATTTATCTCGCACGCTAATTTAGTGTATACAATTTGATTATTTCTTTGTTAATTTAGTTTTCAATGGCCGGAGAATACAAATGCAATGCACAAGGATGTAATCAATCTTTTGGGTCTGATAAGGGTTTGCAAAGTCATCAAAGTGTTCATAAAGAAAAAGAACAAAGACAATGTCTAGTATGCGGTAGAACCTTTTCATCTGAAAAAGGCCTCCTTATTCACATGACAAGTCAACATGGCGGATGGGCATATGGTCATGGTCCAAGAAATTGATTCGAATCATTTCCATTAGAATACGCATAAGAATAACCGATTATATTTATGAATAATAAGGATTTTATATTTATGTAATTTATCATATTTAATTTTAAGATTTATTTATATTATTTCATTTCAAGACTATATCTTTATAGGTTTTATTATTTTCTTATTAATTAATGGTTCGTATATATAAATAAATAAAGAAATATATATATATATATATATATATATATATTATAAAACTAATAATATGTTATAAATAATAAATCTGATATAATTTTTAATTTAATTGAATCTACATATGTTTTTATTTTTTAAATTTATTTTTATCTAAAACTTTACAAATACTTGTAAGGGCATGTATGTATAACATTATGTAATGTATTAGAATAGTAAAAATAATCCATATCACGAAAAATAGTTAAAATCATATTACAAATATATTATGCTTCGATGAAGACTATTCTTTCAGTAATGAATTAAAGGTGGAGTATAAAATTGAAAGATATAATACTATCATCAATTACTAACAAGATTTGGTATATTATCATCATTTAGTTATTTTTTTTTTGTACAACATATTAAAAAAAAGTAAATCAAATATGTCAAAAATATCATCATCATTTGGTGTTTTTTTTTTACAATATATCGACCCAAATAAAAAAAAATTAAGGACATCAAATATGCCTAAAGAAATATATTGATTTTTTTTTAAATGAGAAAATATGTATGTTAAATTAAGAGATGATTAATAGATCATTTAATGATACACAATTAATTAAATCATCCCTGAATCATGTATATTTTTATGTATATAGATATTTTTATCTATTTTAAATTTTGATTCTTATTAAAATGATCCTCTAGTGCTTATATAAACATATATGAATCTATTAGTTTATCATTTGATTGACATAATAATTATGATCGAGAGAGATTGAGGTAAAACATAAAGGAAATTATCTAAATATGAAATAGTGTGTTGGTATTGTTCTTATATATAAAATAAAGTTAAAATTACATTTGAATTATTAAAAACTAAAATTATTATGATTAAAAAAATTAAATTATATAATTAAAGTTGTGGAAAATTATTTTATTGATGAGTGAACTTGAAAAAAAAATACTTGACTATCACATTTGATTTTCATTAATCTTTTTAAGATATTATGTAATTAAAATTTGTCACCGACATGTTTTGATGAAAATATTTTTATATATTTATGTGTTTTTGTGAAACGAATTCTAAGAAAAATTAATAATACTAGAAAGCGGGATCTTTTTTTTATTCCCAAATCCCTTAATTTAAATAAAACAAGATATTGAGAACAACATAATTTTTAAATTATAAAAAAAGAGTGTGTTGTTAACAAGGGAGAATGTATTTGAATTGAATTGATTGGCTATCTATTGATTAAATTTGACTTGTTACGGTATTTAATATTTGATATGATTTTTTTTTGTTAAAGAACTTTTTGGTAAAGAATCAAACTGAATTAATTTGGTTTTTAATTTTTTAATTCTATTTTACTATTATAAATAGGCACCCCTCTTCTTGAAAGAGGGACACGACAAAAAACATCATTGAAGAAAAAAATAGTGAAATAACGAAAACGAAGGACAAGTATGTTATATTTCTTTTCTTGTATTATAAGTTATAGTTGTATTGTAACACTTTCTTTATTTCTTTTTTAAAATATATATGTTATAACTTGTTTGTTTTTTATAATTATGATTCATATGTTATATATTTATTATTAATATTAAAATGTATTTTGGAATTAATTTTTTTCCGACAATGATTAAAAAAAGGACACATACACATATAGAATCGAATGATATGTTGCTCTGTTACTATTAGAATTCTGATAACATATCGGAAGCTTATGTTACTTTTTTTAAAAATTGGTTTAGTATTTTGTTTTATAAAAAATGAAAATTTAACTTTTTTAAAGACTTCAAATGAAAAATAATTTGGAGTACTTTACATTTTTTCTAAGACTTTTTGAACTATAAAATATTTAAAAAATATTTAAAATTAGAATTAATTCTAAGAATTTTATTTTCAATGATATATTTTTGAATCGTTATATAATTTTTATCATGATAAGAGTCTAACAACGGACATCTAAGTTGTAGAATTTTAACACTATTCCATTAATTTATAGTAACTAATATATTTGTATATATTTTTGTAAAATATAAATTTAAAACTAGCTATTTAAAACCTTTAACAATTCTAATTTAAATAAAATAATATAAAATAAAATTATTAAATAATATTAATCCGTATGCCTTCAAAAATAAGTAATAATCCTTATTTTAAACCTACAACATCATGATTTTACATTAAGAACTAATTAGTGTTATTTGGTTTGCTTTTAACATTGTGGTTAATTATTGAAAAAACATATACAAGTATAAATAAATCTTTTATATTGTTTAAATAATTTTATGACAATTATATATATTTGTGATTTATCTCGCACGCTAATTTAGTGTATACAATTTGATTATTTCTTTGTTAATTTAGTTTTCAATGGCCGGAGAATACAAATGCAATGCACAAGGATGTAATCAATCTTTTGGGTCTGATAAGGGTTTGCAAAGTCATCAAAGTGTTCATAAAGAAAAAGAACAAAGACAATGTCTAGTATGCGGTAGAACCTTTTCATCTGAAAAAGGCCTCCTTATTCACATGACAAGTCAACATGGCGGATGGGCATATGGTCATGGTCCAAGAAATTGATTCGAATCATTTCCATTAGAATACGCATAAGAATAACCGATTATATTTATGAATAATAAGGATTTTATATTTATGTAATTTATCATATTTAATTTTAAGATTTATTTATATTATTTCATTTCAAGACTATATCTTTATAGGTTTTATTATTTTCTTATTAATTAATGGTTCGTATATATAAATAAATAAAGAAATATATATATATATATATATATATATATATTATAAAACTAATAATATGTTATAAATAATAAATCTGATATAATTTTTAATTTAATTGAATCTACATATGTTTTTATTTTTTAAATTTATTTTTATCTAAAACTTTACAAATACTTGTAAGGGCATGTATGTATAACATTATGTAATGTATTAGAATAGTAAAAATAATCCATATCACGAAAAATAGTTAAAATCATATTACAAATATATTATGCTTCGATGAAGACTATTCTTTCAGTAATGAATTAAAGGTGGAGTATAAAATTGAAAGATATAATACTATCATCAATTACTAACAAGATTTGGTATATTATCATCATTTAGTTATTTTTTTTTTGTACAACATATTAAAAAAAAGTAAATCAAATATGTCAAAAATATCATCATCATTTGGTGTTTTTTTTTTACAATATATCGACCCAAATAAAAAAAAATTAAGGACATCAAATATGCCTAAAGAAATATATTGATTTTTTTTTAAATGAGAAAATATGTATGTTAAATTAAGAGATGATTAATAGATCATTTAATGATACACAATTAATTAAATCATCCCTGAATCATGTATATTTTTATGTATATAGATATTTTTATCTATTTTAAATTTTGATTCTTATTAAAATGATCCTCTAGTGCTTATATAAACATATATGAATCTATTAGTTTATCATTTGATTGACATAATAATTATGATCGAGAGAGATTGAGGTAAAACATAAAGGAAATTATCTAAATATGAAATAGTGTGTTGGTATTGTTCTTATATATAAAATAAAGTTAAAATTACATTTGAATTATTAAAAACTAAAATTATTATGATTAAAAAAATTAAATTATATAATTAAAGTTGTGGAAAATTATTTTATTGATGAGTGAACTTGAAAAAAAAATACTTGACTATCACATTTGATTTTCATTAATCTTTTTAAGATATTATGTAATTAAAATTTGTCACCGACATGTTTTGATGAAAATATTTTTATATATTTATGTGTTTTTGTGAAACGAATTCTAAGAAAAATTAATAATACTAGAAAGCGGGATCTTTTTTTTATTCCCAAATCCCTTAATTTAAATAAAACAAGATATTGAGAACAACATAATTTTTAAATTATAAAAAAAGAGTGTGTTGTTAACAAGGGAGAATGTATTTGAATTGAATTGATTGGCTATCTATTGATTAAATTTGACTTGTTACGGTATTTAATATTTGATATGATTTTTTTTTGTTAAAGAACTTTTTGGTAAAGAATCAAACTGAATTAATTTGGTTTTTAATTTTTTAATTCTATTTTACTATTATAAATAGGCACCCCTCTTCTTGAAAGAGGGACACGACAAAAAACATCATTGAAGAAAAAAATAGTGAAATAACGAAAACGAAGGACAAGTATGTTATATTTCTTTTCTTGTATTATAAGTTATAGTTGTATTGTAACACTTTCTTTATTTCTTTTTTAAAATATATATGTTATAACTTGTTTGTTTTTTATAATTATGATTCATATGTTATATATTTATTATTAATATTAAAATGTATTTTGGAATTAATTTTTTTCCGACAATGATTAAAAAAAGGACACATACACATATAGAATCGAATGATATGTTGCTCTGTTACTATTAGAATTCTGATAACATATCGGAAGCTTATGTTACTTTTTTTAAAAATTGGTTTAGTATTTTGTTTTATAAAAAATGAAAATTTAACTTTTTTAAAGACTTCAAATGAAAAATAATTTGGAGTACTTTACATTTTTTCTAAGACTTTTTGAACTATAAAATATTTAAAAAATATTTAAAATTAGAATTAATTCTAAGAATTTTATTTTCAATGATATATTTTTGAATCGTTATATAATTTTTATCATGATAAGAGTCTAACAACGGACATCTAAGTTGTAGAATTTTAACACTATTCCATTAATTTATAGTAACTAATATATTTGTATATATTTTTGTAAAATATAAATTTAAAACTAGCTATTTAAAACCTTTAACAATTCTAATTTAAATAAAATAATATAAAATAAAATTATTAAATAATATTAATCCGTATGCCTTCAAAAATAAGTAATAATCCTTATTTTAAACCTACAACATCATGATTTTACATTAAGAACTAATTAGTGTTATTTGGTTTGCTTTTAACATTGTGGTTAATTATTGAAAAAACATATACAAGTATAAATAAATCTTTTATATTGTTTAAATAATTTTATGACAATTATATATATTTGTGATTTATCTCGCACGCTAATTTAGTGTATACAATTTGATTATTTCTTTGTTAATTTAGTTTTCAATGGCCGGAGAATACAAATGCAATGCACAAGGATGTAATCAATCTTTTGGGTCTGATAAGGGTTTGCAAAGTCATCAAAGTGTTCATAAAGAAAAAGAACAAAGACAATGTCTAGTATGCGGTAGAACCTTTTCATCTGAAAAAGGCCTCCTTATTCACATGACAAGTCAACATGGCGGATGGGCATATGGTCATGGTCCAAGAAACTGATTCGAATCATTTCCATTAGAATACGCATAAGAATAACCGATTATATTTATGAATAATAAGGATTTTATATTTATGTAATTTATCATATTTAATTTTAAGATTTATTTATATTATTTGATTTCAAGACTATATCTTTATAGGTTTTATTATTTTCTTATTAATTAATGGTTCGTATATATAAATAAATAAAGAAATATATATATATATATATATATATATATATTATAAAACTAATAATATGTTATAAATAATAAATCTGATATAATTTTTAATTTAATTGAATCTACATATGTTTTTATTTTTTAAATTTATTTTTATCTAAAACTTTACAAATACTTGTAAGGGCATGTATGTATAACATTATGTAATGTATTAGAATAGTAAAAATAATCCATATCACGAAAAATAGTTAAAATCATATTACAAATATATTATGCTTCGATGAAGACTATTCTTTCAGTAATGAATTAAAGGTGGAGTATAAAATTGAAAGATATAATACTATCATCAATTACTAACAAGATTTGGTATATTATCATCATTTAGTTTTTTTTTTTTGTACAACATATTAAAAAAAAGTAAATCAAATATGTCAAAAATATCATCATCATTTGGTGTTTTTTTTTTACAATATATCGACCCAAATAAAAAAAAATTAAGGACATCAAATATGCCTAAAGAAATATATTGATTTTTTTTTTAAATGAGAAAATATGTATGTTAAATTAAGAGATGATTAATAGATCATTTAATGATACACAATTAATTAAATCATCCCTGAATCATGTATATTTTTATGTATATAGATATTTTTATCTATTTTAAATTTTGATTCTTATTAAAATGATCCTCTAGTGCTTATATAAACATATATGAATCTATTAGTTTATCATTTGATTGACATAATAATTATGATCGAGAGAGATTGAGGTAAAACATAAAGGAAATTATCTAAATATGAAATAGTGTGTTGGTATTGTTCTTATATATAAAATAAAGTTAAAATTACATTTGAATTATTAAAAACTAAAATTATTATGATTAAAAAAATTAAATTATATAATTAAAGTTGTGGAAAATTATTTTATTGATGAGTGAACTTGAAAAAAAAATACTTGACTATCACATTTGATTTTCATTAATCTTTTTAAGATATTATGTAATTAAAATTTGTCACCGACATGTTTTGATGAAAATATTTTTATATATTTATGTGTTTTTGTGAAACGAATTCTAAGAAAAATTAATAATACTAGAAAGCGAGATCTTTTTTTTATTCCCAAATCCCTTAATTTAAATAAAACAAGATATTGAGAACAACATAATTTTTAAATTATAAAAAAAGAGTGTGTTGTTAACAAGGGAGAATGTATTTGAATTGAATTGATTGGCTATCTATTTGTAAAGACCATATAATAATACATGCATCAAATCATATATTATACATGAGTTTCACTTTTGGTACTGAAACATAATAAGTTCCTAGTTAACACATTATATATATAAATGCCTCTAATACAAAACACCTAAAAGTCTAAGGCATTACATATACAAGATGTTCCAAAATGATAAAAACTAAGAACTAGATCAATACAATGATCTTAAAACATAACGCCATAGCGGAAGCCATGCCATCACAAAACCATGATCCGTAAGGAAGGTCAAGTAACCTTGTCCTTACCCTTCGCCAAACCTGCAGAACCTGTGATGTAAACAACAACAGTGGGGTGAGATACATCAAATCTCAGTGAGTTCCCTATCTTAAAGTCCTCTCGGCTTTACAAGGTTCTAACAAAGTCCTAACTCATGTCCAAGGGGAAAGGGGAAAGACCATGAGTACACACACACAAGTAACCGCCACGGTGAGCCTGTAAACTCACACTAGTACCGGAGTACCTCTTGAGCCTGTAAACTCAAGGATTCACAAGTACCGAAGTACGTTCTGAGTCCGTACACTCAAGAACTCACATATCAATAACCAATACCAAGGTATCCCTTTTTCCCGTACCCTTCTACGTCTAGAAGGCGATCCGAGTCATGGATCCTTGTAGCTACTTGGCATACGATTGGATTCGGGATCACGGGCCGTACACCGTGATCCGTCACTTCTCATGGACCGTACGCCGTCTCAAGTCTCTTTACCCGTAGGCTCCAACCGTACTTAATACGGGACTCAAACCTGCCAAGTAGTTGTGTATAACGTTCAGAGGAGGTGCTCGAGTCTCATGAACTACACCGCACAACTGTGGTTATTGATAAACAGAAATGCATACGCCTCGGCCTTTCATGCACGAGCGTTGCCACACATGGAACAATTCACACTTCCGACACAGTTTTGGTAATAATCCTCACCCTGCCTAGTCCATATTTTAACATGCATATATTGTCAATAATAATTACACACAATTAACAGGTAAAAGTCGATAAAACGACACAATTTCAGAAATCCCGACTTTATTAAATCGGCCAACGATTTTAAAACCATTTTAATAAGAAAGTACATTTTATTATCTTTCCAACGATATCAAAATTGTTCCAATCCGAGTTACGTACAAAAAGTTACGGCATTGTAAACAATCGATCGGAAAAATAAATCACAACAGCAGGATTCTGTAACTCTCCTGGCCGTACGCGTATTGGTACTCCCCGTACGCGTATTGCCCAAAAGCTCGCCTAGCCATACGCGTATTGCCCCAAGCGATACGCGTATTGCCCAAAATCTCCGGCCATCCATACGCGTATTGCCCTTGCCGTACGCGTATTGACAAGCCCCATACGCGTATCACCTCGACCAATACGCGTATGAGCAGAGGAAAATTCTGCAGAATTTTCTGCAGAATTTTTCTGCTACGGGATCAACCCATTTCAACCCAAAAATCCATTTTGATCAAACACCAAGCAATAAAACATGTTATAATACAACAACCAGTATAGCATATAATCACACATTGAGTTTTAACAGTTAGATTCAAGATTTTATACCAAAAAGATTCAATTTCCATAATTTCAACCTAACTCTAAACTCAACAAAACTCTACTCTAAAGAGTCTAACTAGAACCCACCTGGATTACTAGACGAGGAGGTTGATACTGAGACGATTTAGATGAAGAACAGATGAATTGATGATGATTCTTGAGCTTTTGGAAAATTTCTCTTCTTCCTCTTTCTTTTCCTTTCCTTCCTTCCCTTTTTTCCTTTTCTTTCTTTCTCTTTAGCTTTGTTTGGTTTTCCAAGGAAAAAGAAAAGAAAATAGATAGTATAAAAACTATCATTTTTAGTAACACTACTAAATGTCCAAAATTAGCTCAATTACATCAAATTATAAAAACTCAACGTTAAATACTATTAACTTAATCGACTCTGAGTTCGTCAGTTTACTCTAATTATTTTATCAAATAATTACTCAGAGTACTCCGGAACCCAGTTGATCATAATAATATTAACTCGAGCGTTTATAAATTTACG
This sequence comes from Lathyrus tuberosus, assembly GCA_022829125.1. Taxonomy (NCBI): domain Eukaryota; kingdom Viridiplantae; phylum Streptophyta; class Magnoliopsida; order Fabales; family Fabaceae; genus Lathyrus; species Lathyrus tuberosus. The sequence goes on from JALAZF010000043.1 coordinate 16,281,573, forward strand.
GGGTATTACATCCTCCCCCCCTTAAATAGAAATTCGTCCTCGAATTTAGAATATTACCTGAATAGATGTGGATAAGAATCTCGCATTTCCGATTCTAGTTCCCAAGTAGCATCGCCCGGATGCGTCATATCCCATTGCACCTTAACAAGTGGAATATCTTTGTTCCTTAACACTTTTGTTTCCCTTCCCACAATACAACTCGGTTGTGGTTCAAAAGTCAAATCCGCTTCAATTTCCACTGATTCGGGTAGAATTGGCTGAAGAGGATCAGGAATGAACTTACGAAGCTGAGATACGTGAAAAACGTCATGCATCTCGGATAGAGAGGGTGGTAAGGCTAATCTATAAGCAACTTCACCAATCCTTTCTAAAATCTGATACGGTCCCACGTATCTCGGACTTAACTTACGCGACTTAAACGGTCCTTTCAATCTCAATCTCGGAGTAACTTTCAGAAATACATGGTCACCTTCCTCAAATTCCAAAGGTCTCCTACGATTGTCCGCATAACTCTTTTGACGATCTTGTGCTTATTTAACCTTCTCGCGGATCATTCGAATCTTTTCCGTAGTCTCTTGAATAATCTCGGGTCCCAAAATTCTATCTTCGCCAATTTCAGCCCAACACAAAGGTGTCCTACACTTCCTCCCATACAATGCTTCATACGGAGCCATACCGATGCTCGCATGATAACTATTGTTATAGGAAAACTCAATTAACGGCAAAAGTTCTTTCCAATTCCCTCTACTCTCTAACACACAAGCTCTTAACATATCCTCCATCGTTTGTATTGTTCGTTCAGTCTGACCATCCGTTTGAGGATGATTCGACGTGCTCAAACACAAATTCGTACCCATCGCTTGTTGGAACACTTTCCAAAATCTCGAAGTAAACTTCGGATCTCTATCGGACACAATACCGGAAGGAATACCATGCAATCTCACAATCTCAACAATAAACAACCTTGCAAGATGACTTGCCTTATGAGTAGTCTTTACGGCTAAGAAGTGTGCAGATTTCGTTAGTCGATCAACAATTATCCAAATAGAATCATACCCACCCTGGGTACGGGGTAAACCCACTGACATCCATAGAAATACTATCCCACTTCCAAACTGGAATATCCAAAGGTTGTAACAAACCGCCCGGTCTTTAGTGTTCAATCTTCACCTGTTGGCACACCGCACATTCTGACACATATCCCGCTATATCCTTTTTCATCCCAGGCCACCAATAATCCTTCTTTAAATCCTGATACATCTTTAAAGAACCAGGATGTATCGTAAAAGTACCCTTATGAGCTTCGTCTAAGATCTTCCTTTTCGATGCCTCATCCCTCGGAACACAAATCCTTTGATTAAACAGAACAATCCCATCTGTCGCTCGTGTAAAACCCGGTTGAAGTAACAACTCTTGTAACTCTTCCTCTAACAGTTGTGTCTGTTGAATCTCAACTCTCAAAGTAGAATTGACATTCAAATTTCCCATAATCACACCAGTCGGAGTCCACACAAACTGGAGATTAAGATCTCTAAACTTTTCCAACAATGAATACTCTAAAATCATCAATTCCGCACTATGAACCATTTTCCGACTTAAAGCATCCGCTACTTTATTCGCCTTTCCTGGATGATACTTCAATTCTAAGTCATAATCCTTTAAGTACTCCATCCACCTTCTTGGTCGCATATTCAACTCCTTTTGATCAAACAAATACTTCAAACTTTTGTGGTCACTGAACATTTCAAAACGTACACCATATAAATAATGACGCCACACCTTCAGTGCAAAAACCACTGCAGCTAGTTCCAAATCATGAGTTGGATAATTCTTCTCATGAACTTTTAACTGTCGAGAAGCATAAGCTACCACTTGACCACCTTGCATCAGAACACCCCCTAATCCCCTCTTAGAAGCATCACAGAATACTTCATAAGAGTTGTTAGGATCAGGAATAATTGATACTGGAGCACTCGTCAAACTCTCCTTCAAATGCATAAAACTTTGTTCGCAACCTGAATCCCACTCAAAAATAACATCCTTCCGAGTAAGTTTCGTCATTGGTAAGGCCAATTGAGAAAAGCCCTTGATAAACCTTCTATAGTAACCGGCCAATCCCAAGAAACTTCTAACTTCTGAAACATTTCTCGGTCTCTCCCAATTAATTACTGCTTCTACCTTCGATGGATCCACTGCCACACCACCTCGAGATATCACATGTCCAAGAAAATTAACTTCCGACATCCAAAACTCACACTTGCTCAACTTAGCAAACAATTGCTTCTCTTGCAAGACCGATAAGACAATCCTCAGATGTTCTCCGTGCTCTTGTGGAGTACGAGAATAAATAAGAATGTCGTCAATAAAGATTACCACAAATTGGTCCAAGTAAGCCTGAAATATTCTATTCATGTAATCCATGAAAACAGCTGGAGCATTAGTCACACCGAAAGGCATCACTAAGAATTCGTAATGACCGTAACGTGTCCTAAATGCAGTCTTTGGCACATCGGAACTCTTCACTCGAATCTGATGATAACCCGACCGTAAATCGATCTTCGAGAACACACAGGCTCCTTTCAATTGATCTAACAAGTCGTCTATCCTTGGTAAGGGATACTTATTCTTAATGGTAACTTTATCCAACTTACGATAATCAATGCACAAACGCATTCCCCCATCTTTCTTCTTTACCAACAACACTGGAGCTCCCCACGGTGAAACACTAGGCCTAACGAAATGCTTGGACATCAAGTCCTCCAATTGGTCCTTTAATTCTCTTAATTCAAGCGGTGCCATCCGATACGGAGAAACGGATATAGGAGCCGTTCCCGGTATCAGGTCAATAGAGAACTCAACTTCTCTCTCCGGAGGAAGAGAATAATCATCCTCAGGAAACACTTCAGGAAATTCACACACTATTGGAATACTCAGAACTTGCTGTTCACTACTTCCTTCCTTAGTAAGAACCATTACAACAGATTTCTCTTTCTCAAACAAGAAATTTACCATTCCCATCGTACCTTCTAAAATCGTCGATAAAATATCTTTCGGAGTAGCCTCAGCAGATGGAATAATAATTAGCTTCTCCTCACAACCGATAAAAACCGAATTAGCTGAAAGCCAGTCCATTCCCAGAACAACATCCACTTTCTTAAGCGGCAGACAAATAAGATCAATCTGGAAAACTCTATCGTTCACCGACAACACACAATTTTCACACATCAGGGGTGTTTCAACCATTTCATCCATGGCAGTAGTAACCACCATAGGAGGAAACAAAGGAATAGTTTGCAACCCAAGTCGCTTCACACATCTTAAAGACACAAAAGAATGTGTAGCCCCACAGTCAAATAAAACAAAACAAGGTTGACCATTAACGAAGCACGTACCCGAAATTCCAAGGTCATCGCCTTTTGCTTCCTTCCTTTGCGTCTGATTCCTATTCTGAGGACAATCTCTCGCTACATGACCCATCTTGTTACACTGATAACACCGTATCCCATCCGAAAAGCACCTACCATAATGATCCCTTCCACACGTGCAACACACAGAAGGTGCAATAGTCCGAGAATTTTGGACCCGTTTCCTTTTGAAAGCTTGCTGCTTGGACCGATACTGTTGGCTCGACCTCCCACACTCATTCTGATTCGACCTACGTGAATCCCCTTCCGTATGAACTTCCCTCAAGTTGTTCTCTATCATACAATATTGCCTCATCTGCTGGATTTCAAGCTCTCTTCGGATCCTCAAAGGACTAGGAAGGTACTTTTCAATAAAAATAGACCTGAACTGCTCCCACGCCTTAGGTACACCTTGCATAGTCAAGAAAGCTGAAGCAACATCCCACCATCTTTCAGCAGGACCCCTTAGTGAGTGAGAAGCAAAAACTACCTTGTTCTCCTCACTACAGCAAATTACTAGAAAAATTCTCTCCATGCCAGCAATCCAGTCATGAGCTCTCACAGGATCCATTCCGCCATGAAATTCTGGAGGATTCATGCGGAGAAAATCCCGAAAACTCCCACCTATAATCTCTGGAACAACCACTGTAGGATGCAGACCATCAGCCATTTGTTGCATCATTCCTTGCATGAACTGATTCTGCTGTTGCTGCATCTGTTGCATAAATTGGTACAACGGGGCATTCCCTTCATCACCTTGTGGAACTGTCCCAGCTGGAGTAGTCCTTGGTCTTCCACGGTTGTTTCTGCGTCTATCAGCCATGTTCCTGAATTCCATATCAATAGGATTAAGTTGATCAGACTCAATACCATAAATATAACAGACAAGACCCATGGCGACCCGCCGCATATGAAACGGAAAGAAACACTTATTCGATTTCATGGCTAGGTCGAGGATACGACCTGCTCTGATACCAACTGTAAAGACCATATAATAATACATGCATCAAATCATATATTATACATGAGTTTCACTTTTGGTACTGAAACATAATAAGTTCCTAGTTAACACATTATATATATAAATGCCTCTAATACAAAACACCTAAAAGTCTAAGGCATTACATATACAAGATGTTCCAAAATGATAAAAACTAAGAACTAGATCAATACAATGATCTCAAAACATAACGCCATAGCGGAAGCCATGCCATCACAAAACCATGATCCGTAAGGAAGGTCAAGTAACCTTGTCCTTACCCTTCGCCAAACCTGCAGAACCTGTGATGTAAACAACAACAGTGGGGTGAGATACATCAAATCTCAGTGAGTTCCCTATCTTAAAGTCCTCTCGGCTTTACAAGGTTCTAACAAAGTCCTAACTCATGTCCAAGGGGAAAGGGGAAAGACCATGAGTACACACACACAAGTAACCGCCACGGTGAGCCTGTAAACTCACACTAGTACCGGAGTACCTCTTGAGCCTGTAAACTCAAGGATTCACAAGTACCGAAGTACGTTCTGAGTCCGTACACTCAAGAACTCACATATCAATAACCAATACCAAGGTATCCCTTTTTCCCGTACCCTTCTACGTCTAGAAGGCGATCCGAGTCATGGATCCTTGTAGCTACTTGGCATACGATTGGATTCGGGATCACGGGCCGTACACCGTGATCCGTCACTTCTCACGGACCGTACGCCGTCTCAAGTCTCTTTACCCGTAGGCTCCAACCGTACTTAATACGGGACTCAAACCTGCCAAGTAGTTGTGTATAACGTTCAGAGGAGGTGCTCGAGTCTCATGAACTACACCGCACAACTGTGGTTATTGATAAACAGAAATGCATACGCCTCGGCCTTTCATGCACGAGCGTTGCCACACATGGAACAATTCACACTTCCGACACAGTTTTGGTAATAATCCTCACCCTGCCTAGTCCATATTTTAACATGCATATATTGTCAATAATAATTACACACAATTAACAGGTAAAAGTCGATAAAACGACACAATTTCAGAAATCCCGACTTTATTAAATCGGCCAACGATTTTAAAACCATTTTAATAAGAAAGTACATTTTATTATCTTTCCAACGATATCAAAATTGTTCCAATCCGAGTTACGTACAAAAAGTTACGGCATTGTAAACAATCGATCGGAAAAATAAATCACAACAGCAGGATTCTGTAACTCTCCTGGCCGTACGCGTATTGGTACTCCCCGTACGCGTATTGCCCAAAAGCTCGCCTAGCCATACGCGTATTGCCCCAAGCGATACGCGTATTTCCCAAAATCTCCGGCCATCCATACGCGTATTGCCCTTGCCGTACGCGTATTGACAAGCCCCATACGCGTATCACCTCGACCAATACGCGTATGAGCAGAGGAAAATTCTGCAGAATTTTCTGCAGAATTTTTCTGCTACGGGATCAACCCATTTCAACCCAAAAATCCATTTTGATCAAACACCAAGCAATAAAACATGTTATAATACAACAACCAGTATAGCATATAATCACACATTGAGTTTTAACAGTTAGATTCAAGATTTTATACCAAAAAGATTCAATTTCCATAATTTCAACCTAACTCTAAACTCAACAAAACTCTACTCTAAAGAGTCTAACTAGAACCCACCTGGATTACTAGACGAGGAGGTTGATACTGAGACGATTTAGATGAAGAACAGATGAATTGATGATGATTCTTGAGCTTTTGGAAAATTTCTCTTCTTCCTCTTTCTTTTCCTTTCCTTCCTTCCCTTTTTTCCTTTTCTTTCTTTCTCTTTAGCTTTGTTTGGTTTTCCAAGGAAAAAGAAAAGAAAATAGATAGTATAAAAACTATCATTTTTAGTAACACTACTAAATGTCCAAAATTAGCTCAATTACATCAAATTATAAAAACTCAACGTTAAATACTATTAACTTAATCGACTCTGAGTTCGTCAGTTTACTCTAATTATTTTATCAAATAATTACTCAGAGTACTCCGGAACCCAGTTGATCATAATAATATTAACTCGAGCGTTTATAAATTTACGGGGTATTACACTATTGATTAAATTTGACTTGTTACGGTATTTAATATTTGATATGATTTTTTTTTGTTAAAGAACTTTTTGGTAAAGAATCAAACTGAATTAATTTGGTTTTTAATTTTTTAATTCTATTTTACTATTATAAATAGGCACCCCTCTTCTTGAAAGAGGGACACGACAAAAAACATCATTGAAGAAAAAAATAGTGAAATAACGAAAACGAAGGACAAGTATGTTATATTTCTTTTCTTGTATTATAAGTTATAGTTGTATTGTAACACTTTCTTTATTTCTTTTTTAAAATATATATGTTATAACTTGTTTGTTTTTTATAATTATGATTCATATGTTATATATTTATTATTAATATTAAAATGTATTTTGGAATTAATTTTTTTCCGACAATGATTAAAAAAAGGACACATACACATATAGAATCGAATGATATGTTGCTCTGTTACTATTAGAATTCTGATAACATATCGGAAGCTTATGTTACTTTTTTTAAAAATTGGTTTAGTATTTTGTTTTATAAAAAATGAAAATTTAACTTTTTTAAAGACTTCAAATGAAAAATAATTTGGAGTACTTTACATTTTTTCTAAGACTTTTTGAACTATAAAATATTTAAAAAATATTTAAAATTAGAATTAATTCTAAGAATTTTATTTTCAATGATATATTTTTGAATCGTTATATAATTTTTATCATGATAAGAGTCTAACAACGGACATCTAAGTTGTAGAATTTTAACACTATTCCATTAATTTATAGTAACTAATATATTTGTATATATTTTTGTAAAATATAAATTTAAAACTAGCTATTTAAAACCTTTAACAATTCTAATTTAAATAAAATAATATAAAATAAAATTATTAAATAATATTAATCCGTATGCCTTCAAAAATAAGTAATAATCCTTATTTTAAACCTACAACATCATGATTTTACATTAAGAACTAATTAGTGTTATTTGGTTTGCTTTTAACATTGTGGTTAATTATTGAAAAAACATATACAAGTATAAATAAATCTTTTATATTGTTTAAATAATTTTATGACAATTATATATATTTGTGATTTATCTCGCACGCTAATTTAGTGTATACAATTTGATTATTTCTTTGTTAATTTAGTTTTCAATGGCCGGAGAATACAAATGCAATGCACAAGGATGTAATCAATCTTTTGGGTCTGATAAGGGTTTGCAAAGTCATCAAAGTGTTCATAAAGAAAAAGAACAAAGACAATGTCTAGTATGCGGTAGAACCTTTTCATCTGAAAAAGGCCTCCTTATTCACATGACAAGTCAACATGGCGGATGGGCATATGGTCATGGTCCAAGAAACTGATTCGAATCATTTCCATTAGAATACGCATAAGAATAACCGATTATATTTATGAATAATAAGGATTTTATATTTATGTAATTTATCATATTTAATTTTAAGATTTATTTATATTATTTCATTTCAAGACTATATCTTTATAGGTTTTATTATTTTCTTATTAATTAATGGTTCGTATATATAAATAAATAAAGAAATATATATATATATATATATATATATATATATATATATATATATTATAAAACTAATAATATGTTATAAATAATAAATCTGATATAATTTTTAATTTAATTGAATCTACATATGTTTTTATTTTTTAAATTTATTTTTATCTAAAACTTTACAAATACTTGTAAGGGCATGTATGTATAACATTATGTAATGTATTAGAATAGTAAAAATAATCCATATCACGAAAAATAGTTAAAATCATATTACAAATATATTATGCTTCGATGAAGACTATTCTTTCAGTAATGAATTAAAGGTGGAGTATAAAATTGAAAGATATAATACTATCATCAATTACTAACAAGATTTGGTATATTATCATCATTTAGTTATTTTTTTTTTTGTACAACATATTAAAAAAAAGTAAATCAAATATGTCAAAAATATCATCATCATTTGGTGTTTTTTTTTACAATATATCGACCCAAATAAAAAAAAATTAAGGACATCAAATATGCCTAAAGAAATATATTGATTTTTTTTTAAATGAGAAAATATGTATGTTAAATTAAGAGATGATTAATAGATCATTTAATGATACACAATTAATTAAATCATCCCTGAATCATGTATATTTTTATGTATATAGATATTTTTATCTATTTTAAATTTTGATTCTTATTAAAATGATCCTCTAGTGCTTATATAAACATATATGAATCTATTAGTTTATCATTTGATTGACATAATAATTATGATCGAGAGAGATTGAGGTAAAACATAAAGGAAATTATCTAAATATGAAATAGTGTGTTGGTATTGTTCTTATATATAAAATAAAGTTAAAATTACATTTGAATTATTAAAAACTAAAATTATTATGATTAAAAAAATTAAATTATATAATTAAAGTTGTGGAAAATTATTTTATTGATGAGTGAACTTGAAAAAAAAATACTTGACTATCACATTTGATTTTCATTAATCTTTTTAAGATATTATGTAATTAAAATTTGTCACCGACATGTTTTGATGAAAATATTTTTATATATTTATGTGTTTTTGTGAAACGAATTCTAAGAAAAATTAATAATACTAGAAAGCGAGATCTTTTTTTTATTCCCAAATCCCTTAATTTAAATAAAACAAGATATTGAGAACAACATAATTTTTAAATTATAAAAAAAGAGTGTGTTGTTAACAAGGGAGAATGTATTTGAATTGAATTGATTGGCTATCTATTGATTAAATTTGACTTGTTACGGTATTTAATATTTGATATGATTTTTTTTTGTTAAAGAACTTTTTGGTAAAGAATCAAACTGAATTAATTTGGTTTTTAATTTTTTAATTCTATTTTACTATTATAAATAGGCACCCCTCTTCTTGAAAGAGGGACACGACAAAAAACATCATTGAAGAAAAAAATAGTGAAATAACGAAAACGAAGGACAAGTATGTTATATTTATTTTCTTGTATTATAAGTTATAGTTGTATTGTAACACTTTCTTTATTTCTTTTTTAAAATATATATGTTATAACTTGTTTGTTTTTTATAATTATGATTCATATGTTATATATTTATTATTAATATTAAAATGTATTTTGGAATTAATTTTTTTCCGACAATGATTAAAAAAAGGACACATACACATATAGAATCGAATGATATGTTGCTCTGTTACTATTAGAATTCTGATAACATATCGGAAGCTTATGTTACTTTTTTTAAAAATTGGTTTAGTATTTTGTTTTATAAAAAATGAAAATTTAACTTTTTTTAAAGACTTCAAATGAAAAATAATTTTGAGTACTTTACATTTTTTCTAAGACTTTTTGAACTATAAAATATTTAAAAAATATTTAAAATTAGAATTAATTCTAAGAATTTTATTTTCAATGATATATTTTTGAATCGTTATATAATTTTTATCATGATAAGAGTCTAACAACGGACATCTAAGTTGTAGAATTTTAACACTATTCCATTAATTTATAGTAACTAATATATTTGTATATATTTTTGTAAAATATAAATTTAAAACTAGCTATTTAAAACCTTTAACAATTCTAATTTAAATAAAATAATATAAAATAAAATTATTAAATAATATTAATCCGTATGCCTTCAAAAATAAGTAATAATCCTTATTTTAAACCTACAACTTCATGATTTTACATTAAGAACTAATTAGTGTTATTTGGTTTGGTTTTAACATTGTGGTTAATTATTGAAAAAACATATACAACTATAAATAAATCTTTTATATTGCTTAAATAATTTTATGACAATTATATATATTTGTGATTTATCTCGCACGCTAATTTAGTGTATACAATTTGATTATTTCTTTGTTAATTTAGTTTTCAATGGCCGGAGAATACAAATGCAATGCACAAGGATGTAATCGATCTTTTGGGTCCGATAAGGGTTTGCAAAGTCATCAAAGTGTTCATAAAGAAAAAGAACAAAGACAATGTCTAGTATGCGGTAGAACCTTTTCATCTGAAAAAGGCCTCCTTATTCACATGACAAGTCAACATGGCGGATGGGCATATGGTCATGGTCCAAGAAACTGATTCGAATCATTTCCATTAGAATACGCATAAGAATAACCGATTATATTTATGAATAATAAGGATTTTATATTTATGTAATTTATCATATTTAATTTTAAGATTTATTTATATTATTTCATTTCAAGACTATATCTTTATAGGTTTTATTATTTTCTTATTAATTAATGGTTCGTATATATAAATAAATAAAGAAATATATATATATATATATATATATATATATATATATATTATAAAACTAATAATATGTTATAAATAATAAATCTGATATAATTTTTAATTTAATTGAATCTACATATGTTTTTATTTTTTAAATTTATTTTTATCTAAAACTTTACAAATACTTGTAAGGGCATGTATGTATAACATTATGTAATGTATTAGAATAGTAAAAATAATCCATATCACGAAAAATAATTAAAATCATATTACAAATATATTATGCTTCGATGAAGACTATTCTTTCAGTAATGAATTAAAGGTGGAGTATAAAATTGAAAGATATAATACTATCATCAATTACTAACAAGATTTGGTATATTATCATCATTTAGTTATTTTTTTTTTGTACAACATATTAAAAAAAAGTAAATCAAATATGTCAAAAATATCATCATCATTTGGTGTTGTTTTTTACAATATATCGACCCAAATAAAAAAAAATTAAGGACATCAAATATGCCTAAAGAAATATATTGATTTTTTTTTTAAATGAGAAAACATGTATGTTAAATTAAGAGATGATTAATAGATCATTTAATGATACACAATTAATTAAATCATCCCTGAATCATGTATATTTTTATGTATATAGATATTTTTATCTATTTTAAATTTTGATTCTTATTAAAATGATCCTCTAGTGCTTATATAAACATATATGAATCTATTAGTTTATCATTTGATTGACATAATAATTATGATCGAGAGAGATTGAGGTAAAACATAAAGGAAATTATCTAAATATGAAATAGTGTGTTGGTATTGTTCTTATATATAAAATAAAGTTAAAATTACATTTGAATTATTAAAAACTAAAATTATTATGATTAAAAAAATTAAATTATATAATTAAAGTTGTGGAAAATTATTTTATTGATGAGTGAACTTGAAAAAAAAATACTTGACTATCACATTTGATTTTCATTAATCTTTTTAAGATATTATGTAATTAAAATTTGTCACCGACATGTTTTGATGAAAATATTTTTATATATTTATGTGTTTTTGTGAAACGAATTCTAAGAAAAATTAATAATACTAGAAAGCGGGATCTTTTTTTTATTCCCAAATCCCTTAATTTAAATAAAACAAGATATTGAGAACAACATAATTTTTAAATTATAAAAAAAGAGTGTGTTGTTAACAAGGGAGAATGTATTTGAATTGAATTGATTGGCTATCTATTGATTAAATTTGACTTGTTACGGTATTTAATATTTGATATGATTTTTTTTTGTTAAAGAACTTTTTGGTAAAGAATCAAACTGAATTAATTTGGTTTTTAATTTTTTAATTCTATTTTACTATTATAAATAGGCACCCCTCTTCTTGAAAGAGGGACACGACAAAAAACATCATTGAAGAAAAAAATAGTGAAATAACGAAAACGAAGGACAAGTATGTTATATTTCTTTTCTTGTATTATAAGTTATAGTTGTATTGTAACACTTTCTTTATTTCTTTTTTAAAATATATATGTTATAACTTGTTTGTTTTTTATAATTATGATTCATATGTTATATATTTATTATTAATATTAAAATGTATTTTGGAATTAATTTTTTTCCGACAATGATTAAAAAAAGGACACATACACATATAGAATCGAATGATATGTTGCTCTGTTACTATTAGAATTCTGATAACATATCGGAAGCTTATGTTACTTTTTTTAAAAATTGGTTTAGTATTTTGTTTTATAAAAAATGAAAATTTAACTTTATTAAAGACTTCAAATGAAAAATAATTTTGAGTACTTTACATTTTTTCTAAGACTTTTTGAACTATAAAATATTTAAAAAATATTTAAAATTAGAATTAATTCTAAGAATTTTATTTTCAATGATATATTTTTGAATCGTTATATAATTTTTATCATGATAAGAGTCTAACAACGGACATCTAAGTTGTAGAATTTTAACACTATTCCATTAATTTATAGTAACTAATATATTTGTATATATTTTTGTAAAATATAAATTTAAAACTAGCTATTTAAAACCTTTAACAATTCTAATTTAAATAAAATAATATAAAATAAAATTATTAAATAATATTAATCCGTATGCCTTCAAAAATAAGTAATAATCCTTATTTTAAACCTACAACATCATGATTTTACATTAAGAACTAATTAGTGTTATTTGGTTTGGTTTTAACATTGTGGTTAATTATTGAAAAAACATATACAAGTATAAATAAATCTTTTATATTGCTTAAATAATTTTATGACAATTATATATATTTGTGATTTATCTCGCACGCTAATTTAGTGTATACAATTTGATTATTTCTTTGTTAATTTAGTTTTCAATGGCCGGAGAATACAAATGCAATGCACAAGGATGTAATCGATCTTTTGGGTCTGATAAGGGTTTGCAAAGTCATCAAAGTGTTCATAAAGAAAAAGAACAAAGACAATGTCTAGTATGCGGTAGAACCTTTTCATCTGAAAAAGGCCTCCTTATTCACATGACAAGTCAACATGGCGGATGGGCATATGGTCATGGTCCAAGAAACTGATTCGAATAATTTCCATTAGAATACGCATAAGAATAACCGATTATATTTATGAATAATAAGGATTTTATATTTATGTAATTTATCATATTTAATTTTAAGATTTATTTATATTATTTGATTTCAAGACTATATCTTTATAGGTTTTATTATTTTCTTATTAATTAATGGTTCGTATATATAAATAAATAAAGAAATATATATATATATATATATATATATATATATATATATATTATAAAACTAATAATATGTTATAAATAATAAATCTGATATAATTTTTAATTTAATTGAATCTACATATGTTTTTATTTTTTAAATTTATTTTTATCTAAAACTTTACAAATACTTGTAAGGGCATGTATGTATAACATTATGTAATGTATTAGAATAGTAAAAATAATCCATATCACGAAAAATAATTAAAATCATATTACAAATATATTATGCTTCGATGAATACTATTCTTTCAGTAATGAATTAAAGGTGGAGTATAAAATTGAAAGATATAATACTATCATCAATTACTAACAAGATTTGGTATATTATCATCATTTAGTTATTTTTTTTTTGTACAACATATTAAAAAAAAGTAAATCAAATATGTCAAAAATATCATCATCATTTGGTGTTTTTTTTTTACAATATATCGACCCAAATAAAAAAAAATTAAGGACATCAAATATGCCTAAAGAAATATATTGATTATTTTTTTAAATGAGAAAACATGTATGTTAAATTAAGAGATGATTAATAGATCATTTAATGATACACAATTAATTAAATCATCCCTGAATCATGTATATTTTTATGTATATAGATATTTTTATCTATTTTAAATTTTGATTCTTATTAAAATGATCCTCTAGTGCTTATATAAACATATATGAATCTATTAGTTTATCATTTGATTGACATAATAATTATGATCGAGAGAGATTGAGGTAAAACATAAAGGAAATTATCTAAATATGAAATAGTGTGTTGGTATTGTTCTTATATATAAAATAAAGTTAAAATTACATTTGAATTATTAAAAACTAAAATTATTATGATTAAAAAAATTAAATTATATAATTAAAGTTGTGGAAAATTATTTTATTGATGAGTGAACTTGAAAAAAAAATACTTGACTATCACATTTGGTTTTCATTAATCTTTTTAAGATATTATGTAATTAAAATTTGTCACCGACATGTTTTGATGAAAATATTTTTATATATTTATGTGTTTTTGTGAAACGAATTCTAAGAAAAATTAATAATACTAGAAAGCGGGATCTTTTTTTTATTCCCAAATCCCTTAATTTAAATAAAACAAGATATTGAGAACAACATAATTTTTAAATTATAAAAAAAGAGTGTGTTGTTAACAAGGGAGAATGTATTTGAATTGAATTGATTGGCTATCTATTGATTAAATTTGACTTGTTACGGTATTTAATATTTGATATGATTTTTTTTTGTTAAAGAACTTTTTGGTAAAGAATCAAACTGAATTAATTTGGTTTTTAATTTTTTAATTCTATTTTACTATTATAAATAGGCACCCCTCTTCTTGAAAGAGGGACACGACAAAAAACATCATTGAAGAAAAAAATAGTGAAATAACGAAAACGAAGGACAAGTATGTTATATTTATTTTCTTGTATTATAAGTTATAGTCGTATTGTAACACTTTCTTTATTTCTTTTTTAAAATATATATGTTATAACTTGTTTGTTTTTTATAATTATGATTCATATGTTATATATTTATTATTAATATTAAAATGTATTTTGGAATTAATTTTTTTCCGACAATGATTAAAAAAAGGACACATACACATATAGAATCGAATGATATGTTGCTCTGTTACTATTAGAATTCTGATAACATATCGGAAGCTTATGTTACTTTTTTTAAAAATTGGTTTAGTATTTTGTTTTATAAAAAATGAAAATTTAACTTTTTTTAAAGACTTCAAATGAAAAATAATTGAGTACTTTACATTTTTTCTAAGACTTTTTGAACTATAAAATATTTAAAAAATATTTAAAATTAGAATTAATTCTAAGAATTTTATTTTCAATGATATATTTTTGAATCGTTATATAATTTTTATCATGATAAGAGTCTAACAACGGACATCTAAGTTGTAGAATTTTAACACTATTCCATTAATTTATAGTAACTAATATATTTGTATATATTTTTGTAAAATATAAATTTAAAACTAGCTATTTAAAACCTTTAACAATTCTAATTTAAATAAAATAATATAAAATAAAATTATTAAATAATATTAATCCGTATGCCTTCAAAAATAAGTAATAATCCTTATTTTAAACCTACAACTTCATGATTTTACATTAAGAACTAATTAGTGTTATTTGGTTTGGTTTTAACATTGTGGTTAATTATTGAAAAAACATATACAAGTATAAATAAATCTTTTATATTGCTTAAATAATTTTATGACAATTATATATATTTGTGATTTATCTCGCACGCTAATTTAGTGTATACAATTTGATTATTTCTTTGTTAATTTAGTTTTCAATGGCCGGAGAATACAAATGCAATGCACAAGGATGTAATCGATCTTTTGGGTCCGATAAGGGTTTGCAAAGTCATCAAAGTGTTCATAAAGAAAAAGAACAAAGACAATGTCTAGTATGCGGTAGAACCTTTTCATCTGAAAAAGGCCTCCTTATTCACATGACAAGTCAACATGGCGGATGGGCATATGGTCATGGTCCAAGAAACTGATTCGAATCATTTCCATTAGAATACGCATAAGAATAACCGATTATATTTATGAATAATAAGGATTTTATATTTATGTAATTTATCATATTTAATTTTAAGATTTATTTATATTATTTGATTTCAAGACTATATCTTTATAGGTTTTATTATTTTCTTATTAATTAATGGTTCGTATATATAAATAAATAAAGAAATATATATATATATATATATATATATATATATATATTATAAAACTAATAATATGTTATAAATAATAAATCTGATATAATTTTTAATTTAATTGAATCTACATATGTTTTTATTTTTTAAATTTATTTTTATCTAAAACTTTACAAATACTTGTAAGGGCATGTATGTATAACATTATGTAATGTATTAGAATAGTAAAAATAATCCATATCATGAAAAATAATTAAAATCATATTACAAATATATTATGCTTCGATGAAGACTATTCTTTCAGTAATGAATTAAAGGTGGAGTATAAAATTGAAAGATATAATACTATCATCAATTACTAACAAGATTTGGTATATTATCATCATTTAGTTATTTTTTTTTTTTGTACAACATATTAAAAAAAAGTAAATCAAATATGTCAAAAATATCATCATCATTTGGTGTTTTTTTTTTACAATATATCGACCCAAATAAAAAAAAATTAAGGACATCAAATATGCCTAAAGAAATATATTGATTTTTTTTTTAAATGAGAAAACATGTATGTTAAATTAAGAGATGATTAATAGATCATTTAATGATACATAATTAATTAAATCATCCCTGAATCATGTATATTTTTATGTATATAGATATTTTTATGTATTTTAAATTTTGATTCTTTTTAAAATGATCCTCTAGTGCTTATATAAACATATATGAATCTATTAGTTTATCATTTGATTGACATAATAATTATGATCGAGAGAGATTGAGGTAAAACATAAAGGAAATTATCTAAATATGAAATAGTGTGTTGGTATTGTTCTTATATATAAAATAAAGTTAAAATTACATTTGAATTATTAAAAACTAAAATTATTATGATTAAAAAAATTAAATTATATAATTAAAGTTGTGGAAAATTATTTTATTGATGAGTGAACTTGAAAAAAAAATACTTGACTATCACATTTGATTTTCATTAATCTTTTTAAGATATTATGTAATTAAAATTTGTCACCGACATGTTTTGATGAAAATATTTTTATATATTTATGTGTTTTTGTGAAACGAATTCTAAGAAAAATTAATAATACTAGAAAGCGGGATCTTTTTTTTATTCCCAAATCCCTTAATTTAAATAAAACAAGATATTGAGAACAACATAATTTTTAAATTATAAAAAAAGAGTGTGTTGTTAACAAGGGAGAATGTATTTGAATTGAATTGATTGGCTATCTATTGATTAAATTTGACTTGTTACGGTATTTAATATTTGATATGATTTTTTTTTGTTAAAGAACTTTTTGGTAAAGAATCAAACTGAATTAATTTGGTTTTTAATTTTTTAATTCTATTTTACTATTATAAATAGGCACCCCTCTTCTTGAAAGAGGGACACGACAAAAAACATCATTGAAGAAAAAAATAGTGAAATAACGAAAACGAAGGACAAGTATGTTATATTTCTTTTCTTGTATTATAAGTTATAGTTGTATTGTAACACTTTCTTTATTTCTTTTTTAAAATATATATGTTATAACTTGTTTGTTTTTTATAATTATGATTCATATGTTATATATTTATTATTAATATTAAAATGTATTTTGGAATTAATTTTTTTCCGACAATGATTAAAAAAAGGACACATACACATATAGAATCGAATGATATGTTGCTCTGTTACTATTAGAATTCTGATAACATATCGGAAGCTTATGTTACTTTTTTTAAAAATTGGTTTAGTATTTTGTTTTATAAAAAATGAAAATTTAACTTTTTTTAAAGACTTCAAATGAAAAATAATTTTGAGTACTTTACATTTTTTCTAAGACTTTTTGAACTATAAAATATTTAAAAAATATTTAAAATTAGAATTAATTCTAAGAATTTTATTTTCAATGATATATTTTTGAATCGTTATATAATTTTTATCATGATAAGAGTCTAACAACGGACATCTAAGTTGTAGAATTTTAACACTATTCCATTAATTTATAGTAACTAATATATTTGTATATATTTTGGTAAAATATAAATTTAAAACTAGCTATTTAAAACCTTTAACAATTCTAATTTAAATAAAATAATATAAAATAAAATTATTAAATAATATTAATCCGTATGCCTTCAAAAATAAGTAATAATCCTTATTTTAAACCTACAACATCATGATTTTACATTAAGAACTAATTAGTGTTATTTGGTTTGGTTTTAACATTGTGGTTAATTATTGAAAAAACATATACAAGTATAAATAAATCTTTTATATTGCTTAAATAATTTTATGACAATTATATATATTTGTGATTTATCTCGCACGCTAATTTAGTGTATACAATTTGATTATTTCTTTGTTAATTTAGTTTTCAATGGCCGGAGAATACAAATGCAATGCACAAGGATGTAATCGATCTTTTGGGTCTGATAAGGGTTTGCAAAGTCATCAAAGTGTTCATAAAGAAAAAGAACAAAGACAATGTCTAGTATGCGGTAGAACCTTTTCATCTGAAAAAGGCCTCCTTATTCACATGACAAGTCAACATGGCGGATGGGCATATGGTCATGGTCCAAGAAACTGATTCGAATCATTTCCATTAGAATACGCATAAGAATAACCGATTATATTTATGAATAATAAGGATTTTATATTTATGTAATTTATCATATTTAATTTTAAGATTTATTTATATTATTTGATTTCAAGACTATATCTTTATAGGTTTTATTATTTTCTTATTAATTAATGGTTCGTATATATAAATAAATAAAGAAATATATATATATATATATATATATATATATATATATATTATAAAACTAATAATATGTTATAAATAATAAATCTGATATAATTTTTAATTTAATTGAATCTACATATGTTTTTATTTTTTAAATTTATTTTTATCTAAAACTTTACAAATACTTGCAAGGGCATGTATGTATAACATTATGTAATGTATTAGAATAGTAAAAATAATCCATATCACGAAAAATAGTTAAAATCATATTACAAATATATTATCCTTCGATGAAGACTATTCTTTCAGTAATGAATTAAAGGTGGAGTATAAAATTGAAAGATATAATACTATCATCAATGACTAACAAGATTTGGTATATTATCATCATTTAGTTATTTTTTTTTTTGTACAACATATTAAAAAAAAGTAAATCAAATATGTCAAAAATATCATCATCATTTGGTGTTTTTTTTTTACAATATATCGACCCAAATAAAAAAAATTAAGGACATCAAATATGCCTAAAGAAATATATTGATTTTTTTTTTAAATGAGAAAACATGTATGTTAAATTAGGAGATGATTAATAGATCATTTAATGATACACAATTAATTAAATCATCCCTGAATCATGTATATTTTTATGTATATAGATATTTTTATCTATTTTAAATTTTGATTCTTATTAAAATGATCCTCTAGTGCTTATATAAACATATATGAATCTATTAGTTTATCATTTGATTGACATAATAATTATGATCGAGAGAGATTGAGGTAAAACATAAAGGAAATTATCTAAATATGAAATAGTGTGTTGGTATTGTTCTTATATATAAAATAAAGTTAAAATTACATTTGAATTATTAAAAACTAAAATTATTATGATTAAAAAAATTAAATTATATAATTAAAGTTGTGGAAAATTATTTTATTGATGAGTGAACTTGAAAAAAAAATACTTGACTATCACATTTGATTTTCATTAATCTTTTTAAGATATTATGTAATTAAAATTTGTCACCGACATGTTTTGATGAAAATATTTTTATATATTTATGTGTTTTTGTGAAACGAATTCTAAAAAAAATTAATAATACTAGAAAGCGGGATCTTTTTTTTATTCCCAAATCCCTTAATTTAAATAAAACAAGATATTGAGAACAACATAATTTTTAAATTATAAAAAAAGAGTGTGTTGTTAACAAGGGAGAATGTATTTGAATTGAATTGATTGGCTATCTATTGATTAAATTTGACTTGTTACGGTATTTAATATTTGATATGATTTTTTTTTGTTAAAGAACTTTTTGGTAAAGAATCAAACTGAATTAATTTGGTTTTTAATTTTTTAATTCTATTTTACTATTATAAATAGGCACCCCTCTTCTTGAAAGAGGGACACGACAAAAAACATCATTGAAGAAAAAAATAGTGAAATAACGAAAACGAAGGACAAGTATGTTATATTTCTTTTCTTGTATTATAAGTTATAGTTGTATTGTAACACTTTCTTTATTTCTTTTTTAAAATATATATGTTATAACTTGTTTGTTTTTTATAATTATGATTCATATGTTATATATTTATTATTAATATTAAAATGTATTTTGGAATTAATTTTTTTCCGACAATGATTAAAAAAAGGACACATACACATATAGAATCGAATGATATGTTGCTCTGTTACTATTAGAATTCTGATAACATATTGGAAGCTTATGTTACTTTTTTTAAAAATTGGTTTAGTATTTTGTTTTATAAAAAATGAAAATTTAACTTTTTTTAAAGACTTCAAATGAAAAATAATTTTGAGTACTTTACATTTTTTCTAAGACTTTTTGAACTATAAAATATTTAAAAAATATTTAAAATTAGAATTAATTCTAAGAATTTTATTTTCAATGATATATTTTTGAATCGTTATATAATTTTTATCATGATAAGAGTCTAACAACGGACATCTAAGTTGTAGAATTTTAACACTATTCCATTAATTTATAGTAACTAATATATTTGTATATATTTTGGTAAAATATAAATTTAAAACTAGCTATTTAAAACCTTTAACAATTCTAATTTAAATAAAATAATATAAAATAAAATTATTAAATAATATTAATCCGTATGCCTTCAAAAATAAGTAATAATCCTTATTTTAAACCTACAACATCATGATTTTACATTAAGAACTAATTAGTGTTATTTGGTTTGGTTTTAACATTGTGGTTAATTATTGAAAAAACATATACAAGTATAAATAAATCTTTTATATTGCTTAAATAATTTTATGACAATTATATATATTTGTGATTTATCTCGCACGCTAATTTAGTGTATACAATTTGATTATTTCTTTGTTAATTTAGTTTTCAATGGCCGGAGAATACAAATGCAATGCACAAGGATGTAATCGATCTTTTGGGTCTGATAAGGGTTTGCAAAGTCATCAAAGTGTTCATAAAGAAAAAGAACAAAGACAATGTCTAGTATGCGGTAGAACCTTTTCATCTGAAAAAGGCCTCCTTATTCACATGACAAGTCAACATGGCGGATGGGCATATGGTCATGGTCCAAGAAACTGATTCGAATCATTTCCATTAGAATACGCATAAGAATAACCGATTATATTTATGAATAATAAGGATTTTATATTTATGTAATTTATCATATTTAATTTTAAGATTTATTTATATTATTTGATTTCAAGACTATATCTTTATAGGTTTTATTATTTTCTTATTAATTAATGGTTCGTATATATAAATAAATAAAGAAATATATATATATATATATATATATATATATATATATTATAAAACTAATAATATGTTATAAATAATAAATTTGATATAATTTTTAATTTAATTGAATCTACATATGTTTTTATTTTTTAAATTTATTTTTATCTAAAACTTTACAAATACTTGTAAGGGCATGTATGTATAACATTATGTAATGTATTAGAATAGTAAAAATAATCCATATCACGAAAAATAGTTAAAATCATATTACAAATATATTATGCTTCGATGAAGACTATTCTTTCAGTAATGAATTAAAGGTGGAGTATAAAATTGAAAGATATAATACTATCATCAATGATTAACAAGATTTGGTATATTATCATCATTTAGTTATTTTTTTTTTTGTACAACATATTAAAAAAAAGTAAATCAAATATGTCAAAAATATCATCATCATTTGGTGTTTTTTTTTTACAATATATCGACCCAAATAAAAAAAATTAAGGACATCAAATATGCCTAAAGAAATATATTGATTTTTTTTTTAAATGAGAAAACATGTATGTTAAATTAGGAGATGATTAATAGATCATTTAATGATACACAATTAATTAAATCATCCCTGAATCATGTATATTTTTATGTATATAGATATTTTTATCTATTTTAAATTTTGATTCTTATTAAAATGATCCTCTAGTGCTTATATAAACATATATGAATCTATTAGTTTATCATTTGATTGACATAATAATTATGATCGAGAGAGATTGAGGTAAAACATAAAGGAAATTATCTAAATATGAAATAGTGTGTTGGTATTGTTCTTATATATAAAATAAAGTTAAAATTACATTTTAATTATTAAAAACTAAAATTATTATGATTAAAAAAATTAAATTATATAATTAAAGTTGTGGAAAATTATTTTATTGATGAGTGAACTTGAAAAAAAAATACTTGACTATCACATTTGATTTTCATTAATCTTTTTAAGATATTATGTAATTAAAATTTGTCACCGACATGTTTTGATGAAAATATTTTTATATATTTATGTGTTTTTGTGAAACGAATTCTAAGAAAAATTAATAATACTAGAAAGCGGGATCTTTTTTTTATTCCCAAATCCCTTAATTTAAATAAAACAAGATATTGAGAACAACATAATTTTTAAATTATAAAAAAAGAGTGTGTTGTTAACAAGGGAGAATGTATTTGAATTGAATTGATTGGCTATCTATTGATTAAATTTGACTTGTTACGGTATTTAATATTTGATATGATTTTTTTTTGTTAAAGAACTTTTTGGTAAAGAATCAAACTGAATTAATTTGGTTTTTAATTTTTTAATTCTATTTTACTATTATAAATAGGCACCCCTCTTCTTGAAAGAGGGACACGACAAAAAACATCATTGAAGAAAAAAATAGTGAAATAACGAAAACGAAGGACAAGTATGTTATATTTCTTTTCTTGTATTATAAGTTATAGTTGTATTGTAACACTTTCTTTATTTCTTTTTTAAAATATATATGTTATAACTTGTTTGTTTTTTATAATTATGATTCATATGTTATATATTTATTATTA
Source organism: Lathyrus tuberosus (assembly GCA_022829125.1). NCBI lineage: Eukaryota > Viridiplantae > Streptophyta > Magnoliopsida > Fabales > Fabaceae > Lathyrus > Lathyrus tuberosus. Next base: position 16,304,867 of record JALAZF010000043.1, read on the forward strand.
ATATTAAAATGTATTTTGGAATTAATTTTTTTCCGACAATGATTAAAAAAAGGACACATACACATATAGAATCGAATGATATGTTGCTCTGTTACTATTAGAATTCTGATAACATATCGGAAGCTTATGTTACTTTTTTTAAAAATTGGTTTAGTATTTTGTTTTATAAAAAATGAAAATTTAACTTTTTTTAAAGACTTCAAATGAAAAATAATTTTGAGTACTTTACATTTTTTCTAAGACTTTTTGAACTATAAAATATTTAAAAAATATTTAAAATTAGAATTAATTCTAAGAATTTTATTTTCAATGATATATTTTTGAATCGTTATATAATTTTTATCATGATAAGAGTCTAACAACGGACATCTAAGTTGTAGAATTTTAACACTATTCCATTAATTTATAGTAACTAATATATTTGTATATATTTTTGTAAAATATAAATTTAAAACTAGCTATTTAAAACCTTTAACAATTCTAATTTAAATAAAATAATATAAAATAAAATTATTAAATAATATTAATCCGTATGCCTTCAAAAATAAGTAATAATCCTTATTTTAAACCTACAACATCATGATTTTACATTAAGAACTAATTAGTGTTATTTGGTTTGGTTTTAACATTGTGGTTAATTATTGAAAAAACATATACAAGTATAAATAAATCTTTTATATTGCTTAAATAATTTTATGACAATTATATATATTTGTGATTTATCTCGCATGCTAATTTAGTGTATACAATTTGATTATTTCTTTGTTAATTTAGTTTTCAATGGCCGGAGAATACAAATGCAATGCACAAGGATGTAATCGATCTTTTGGGTCTGATAAGGGTTTGCAAAGTCATCAAAGTGTTCATAAAGAAAAAGAACAAAGACAATGTCTAGTATGCGGTAGAACCTTTTCATCTGAAAAAGGCCTCCTTATTCACATGACAAGTCAACATGGCGGATGGGCATATGGTCATGGTCCAAGAAACTGATTCGAATCATTTCCATTAGAATACGCATAAGAATAACCGATTATATTTATGAATAATAAGGATTTTATATTTATGTAATTTATCATATTTAATTTTAAGATTTATTTATATTATTTGATTTCAAGACTATATCTTTATAGGTTTTATTATTTTCTTATTAATTAATGGTTCGTATATATAAATAAATAAAGAAATATATATATATATATATATATATATATATATATATATATTATAAAACTAATAATATGTTATAAATAATAAATTTGATATAATTTTTAATTTAATTGAATCTACATATGTTTTTATTTTTTAAATTTATTTTTATCTAAAACTTTACAAATACTTGTAAGGGCATGTATGTATAACATTATGTAATGTATTAGAATAGTAAAAATAATCCATATCACGAAAAATAGTTAAAATCATATTACAAATATATTATGCTTCGATGAAGACTATTCTTTCAGTAATGAATTAAAGGTGGAGTATAAAATTGAAAGATATAATACTATCATCAATGACTAACAAGATTTGGTATATTATCATCATTTAGTTATTTTTTTTTTTGTACAACATATTAAAAAAAAGTAAATCAAATATGTCAAAAATATCTTCATCATTTGGTGTTTTTTTTTTACAATATATCGACCCAAATAAAAAAAATTAAGGACATCAAATATGCCTAAAGAAATATATTGATTTTTTTTTTAAATGAGAAAACATGTATGTTAAATTAGGAGATGATTAATAGATCATTTAATGATACACAATTAATTAAATCATCCCTGAATCATGTATATTTTTATGTATATAGATATTTTTATCTATTTTAAATTTTGATTCTTATTAAAATGATCCTCTAGTGCTTATATAAACATATATGAATCTATTAGTTTATCATTTGATTGACATAATAATTATGATCGAGAGAGATTGAGGTAAAACATAAAGGAAATTATCTAAATATGAAATAGTGTGTTGGTATTGTTCTTATATATAAAATAAAGTTAAAATTACATTTGAATTATTAAAAACTAAAATTATTATGATTAAAAAAATTAAATTATATAATTAAAGTTGTGGAAAATTATTTTATTGATGAGTGAACTTGAAAAAAAAATACTTGACTATCACATTTGATTTTCATTAATCTTTTTAAGATATTATGTAATTAAAATTTGTCACCGACATGTTTTGATGAAAATATTTTTATATATTTATGTGTTTTTGTGAAACGAATTCTAAGAAAAATTAATAATACTAGAAAGCGGGATCTTTTTTTTATTCCCAAATCCCTTAATTTAAATAAAACAAGATATTGAGAACAACATAATTTTTAAATTATAAAAAAAGAGTGTGTTGTTAACAAGGGAGAATGTATTTGAATTGAATTGATTGGCTATCTATTGATTAAATTTGACTTGTTACGGTATTTAATATTTGATATGATTTTTTTTTGTTAAAGAACTTTTTGGTAAAGAATCAAACTGAATTAATTTGGTTTTTAATTTTTTAATTCTATTTTACTATTATAAATAGGCACCCCTCTTCTTGAAAGAGGGACACGACAAAAAACATCATTGAAGAAAAAAATAGTGAAATAACGAAAACGAAGGACAAGTATGTTATATTTCTTTTCTTGTATTATAAGTTATAGTTGTATTGTAACACTTTCTTTATTTCTTTTTTAAAATATATATGTTATAACTTGTTTGTTTTTTATAATTATGATTCATATGTTATATATTTATTATTAATATTAAAATGTATTTTGGAATTAATTTTTTTCCGACAATGATTAAAAAAAGGACACATACACATATAGAATCGAATGATATGTTGCTCTGTTACTATTAGAATTCTGATAACATATCGGAAGCTTATGTTACTTTTTTTAAAAATTGGTTTAGTATTTTGTTTTATAAAAAATGAAAATTTAACTTTTTTTAAAGACTTCAAATGAAAAATAATTTTGAGTACTTTACATTTTTTCTAAGACTTTTTGAACTATAAAATATTTAAAAAATATTTAAAATTAGAATTAATTCTAAGAATTTTATTTTCAATGATATATTTTTGAATCGTTATATAATTTTTATCATGATAAGAGTCTAACAACGGACATCTAAGTTGTAGAATTTTAACACTATTCCATTAATTTATAGTAACTAATATATTTGTATATATTTTTGTAAAATATAAATTTAAAACTAGCTATTTAAAACCTTTAACAATTCTAATTTAAATAAAATAATATAAAATAAAATTATTAAATAATATTAATCCGTATGCCTTCAAAAATAAGTAATAATCCTTATTTTAAACCTACAACATCATGATTTTACATTAAGAACTAATTAGTGTTATTTGGTTTGGTTTTAACATTGTGGTTAATTATTGAAAAAACATATACAAGTATAAATAAATCTTTTATATTGCTTAAATAATTTTATGACAATTATATATATTTGTGATTTATCTCGCACGCTAATTTAGTGTATACAATTTGATTATTTCTTTGTTAATTTAGTTTTCAATGGCCGGAGAATACAAATGCAATGCACAAGGATGTAATCGATCTTTTGGGTCTGATAAGGGTTTGCAAAGTCATCAAAGTGTTCATAAAGAAAAAGAACAAAGACAATGTCTAGTATGCGGTAGAACCTTTTCATTTGAAAAAGGCCTCCTTATTCACATGACAAGTCAACATGGCGGATGGGCATATGGTCATGGTCCAAGAAACTGATTCGAATCATTTCCATTAGAATACGCATAAGAATAACCGATTATATTTATGAATAATAAGGATTTTATATTTATGTAATTTATCATATTTAATTTTAAGATTTATTTATATTATTTGATTTCAAGACTATATCTTTATAGGTTTTATTATTTTCTTATTAATTAATGGTTCGTATATATAAATAAATAAAGAAATATATATATATATATATATATATATATATATATATATTATAAAACTAATAATATGTTATAAATAATAAATCTGATATAATTTTTAATTTAATTGAATCTACATATGTTTTTATTTTTTAAATTTATTTTTATCTAAAACTTTACAAATACTTGTAAGGGCATGTATGTATAACATTATGTAATGTATTAGAATAGTAAAAATAATCCATATCACGAAAAATAGTTAAAATCATATTACAAATATATTATGCTTCGATGAAGACTATTCTTTCAGTAATGAATTAAAGGTGGAGTATAAAATTGAAAGATATAATACTATCATCAATTACTAACAAGATTTGGTATATTATCATCATTTAGTTATTTTTTTTTTTGTACAACATATTAAAAAAAAATAAATCAAATATGTCAAAAATATCATCATCATTTGGTGTTTTTTTTTTACAATATATCGACCCAAATAAAAAAAAATTAAGGACATCAAATATGCCTAAAGAAATATATTGATTTTTTTTTTAAATGAGAAAACATGTATGTTAAATTAAGAGATGATTAATAGATCATTTAATGATACATAATTAATTAAATCATCCCTGAATCATGTATATTTTTATGTATATAGATATTTTTATGTATTTTAAATTTTGATTCTTTTTAAAATGATCCTCTAGTGCTTATATAAACATATATGAATCTATTAGTTTATCATTTGATTGACATAATAATTATGATCGAGAGAGATTGAGGTAAAACATAAAGGAAATTATCTAAATATGAAATAGTGTGTTGGTATTGTTCTTATATATAAAATAAAGTTAAAATTACATTTGAATTATTAAAAACTAAAATTATTATGATTAAAAAAATTAAATTATATAATTAAAGTTGTGGAAAATTATTTTATTGATGAGTGAACTTGAAAAAAAAATACTTGACTATCACATTTGATTTTCATTAATCTTTTTAAGATATTATGTAATTAAAATTTGTCACCGACATGTTTTGATGAAAATATTTTTATATATTTATGTGTTTTTGTGAAACGAATTCTAAGAAAAATTAATAATACTAGAAAGCGGGATCTTTTTTTTATTCCCAAATCCCTTAATTTAAATAAAACAAGATATTGAGAACAACATAATTTTTAAATTATAAAAAAAGAGTGTGTTGTTAACAAGGGAGAATGTATTTGAATTGAATTGATTGGCTATCTATTGATTAAATTTGACTTGTTACGGTATTTAATATTTGATATGATTTTTTTTTGTTAAAGAACTTTTTGGTAAAGAATCAAACTGAATTAATTTGGTTTTTAATTTTTTAATTCTATTTTACTATTATAAATAGGCACCCCTCTTCTTGAAAGAGGGACACGACAAAAAACATCATTGAAGAAAAAAATAGTGAAATAACGAAAACGAAGGACAAGTATGTTATATTTCTTTTCTTGTATTATAAGTTATAGTTGTATTGTAACACTTTCTTTATTTCTTTTTTAAAATATATATGTTATAACTTGTTTGTTTTTTATAATTATGATTCATATGTTATATATTTATTATTAATATTAAAATGTATTTTGGAATTAATTTTTTTCCGACAATGATTAAAAAAAGGACACATACACATATAGAATCGAATGATATGTTGCTCTGTTACTATTAGAATTCTGATAACATATCGGAAGCTTATGTTACTTTTTTTAAAAATTGGTTTAGTATTTTGTTTTATAAAAAATGAAAATTTAACTTTTTTTAAAGACTTCAAATGAAAAATAATTTTGAGTACTTTACATTTTTTCTAAGACTTTTTGAACTATAAAATATTTAAAAAATATTTAAAATTAGAATTAATTCTAAGAATTTTATTTTCAATGATATATTTTTGAATCGTTATATAATTTTTATCATGATAAGAGTCTAACAACGGACATCTAAGTTGTAGAATTTTAACACTATTCCATTAATTTATAGTAACTAATATATTTGTATATATTTTTGTAAAATATAAATTTAAAACTAGCTATTTAAAACCTTTAACAATTCTAATTTAAATAAAATAATATAAAATAAAATTATTAAATAATATTAATCCGTATGCCTTCAAAAATAAGTAATAATCCTTATTTTAAACCTACAACATCATGATTTTACATTAAGAACTAATTAGTGTTATTTGGTTTGGTTTTAACATTGTGGTTAATTATTGAAAAAACATATACAAGTATAAATAAATCTTTTATATTGCTTAAATAATTTTATGACAATTATATATATTTGTGATTTATCTCGCACGCTAATTTAGTGTATACAATTTGATTATTTCTTTGTTAATTTAGTTTTCAATGGCCGGAGAATACAAATGCAATGCACAAGGATGTAATCGATCTTTTGGGTCTGATAAGGGTTTGCAAAGTCATCAAAGTGTTCATAAAGAAAAAGAACAAAGACAATGTCTAGTATGCGGTAGAACCTTTTCATCTGAAAAAGGCCTCCTTATTCACATGACAAGTCAACATGGCGGATGGGCATATGGTCATGGTCCAAGAAACTGATTCGAATCATTTCCATTAGAATACGCATAAGAATAACCGATTATATTTATGAATAATAAGGATTTTATATTTATGTAATTTATCATATTTAATTTTAAGATTTATTTATATTATTTGATTTCAAGACTATATCTTTATAGGTTTTATTATTTTCTTATTAATTAATGGTTCGTATATATAAATAAATAAAGAAATATATATATATATATATATATATATATATATATATATATTATAAAACTAATAATATGTTATAAATAATAAATTTGATATAATTTTTAATTTAATTGAATCTACATATGTTTTTATTTTTTAAATTTATTTTTATCTAAAACTTTACAAATACTTGTAAGGGCATGTATGTATAACATTATGTAATGTATTAGAATAGTAAAAATAATCCATATCACGAAAAATAGTTAAAATCATATTACAAATATATTATGCTTCGATGAAGACTATTCTTTCAGTAATGAATTAAAGGTGGAGTATAAAATTGAAAGATATAATACTATCATCAATGACTAACAAGATTTGGTATATTATCATCATTTAGTTATTTTTTTTTTGTACAACATATTAAAAAAAAGTAAATCAAATATGTCAAAAATATCATCATCATTTGGTGTTTTTTTTTTACAATATATCGACCCAAATAAAAAAAATTAAGGACATCAAATATGCCTAAAGAAATATATTGATTTTTTTTTTAAATGAGAAAACATGTATGTTAAATTAGGAGATGATTAATAGATCATTTAATGATACACAATTAATTAAATCATCCCTGAATCATGTATATTTTTATGTATATAGATATTTTTATCTATTTTAAATTTTGATTCTTATTAAAATGATCCTCTAGTGCTTATATAAACATATATGAATCTATTAGTTTATCATTTGATTGACATAATAATTATGATCGAGAGAGATTGAGGTAAAACATAAAGGAAATTATCTAAATATGAAATAGTGTGTTGGTATTGTTCTTATATATAAAATAAAGTTAAAATTACATTTGAATTATTAAAAACTAAAATTATTATGATTAAAAAAATTAAATTATATAATTAAAGTTGTGGAAAATTATTTTATTGATGAGTGAACTTGAAAAAAAAATACTTGACTATCACATTTGATTTTCATTAATCTTTTTAAGATATTATGTAATTAAAATTTGTCACCGACATGTTTTGATGAAAATATTTTTATATATTTATGTGTTTTTGTGAAACGAATTCTAAGAAAAATTAATAATACTAGAAAGCGGGATCTTTTTTTTATTCCCAAATCCCTTAATTTAAATAAAACAAGATATTGAGAACAACATAATTTTTAAATTATAAAAAAAGAGTGTGTTGTTAACAAGGGAGAATGTATTTGAATTGAATTGATTGGCTATCTATTGATTAAATTTGACTTGTTACGGTATTTAATATTTGATATGATTTTTTTTTGTTAAAGAACTTTTTGGTAAAGAATCAAACTGAATTAATTTGGTTTTTAATTTTTTAATTCTATTTTACTATTATAAATAGGCACCCCTCTTCTTGAAAGAGGGACACGACAAAAAACATCATTGAAGAAAAAAATAGTGAAATAACGAAAACGAAGGACAAGTATGTTATATTTCTTTTCTTGTATTATAAGTTATAGTTGTATTGTAACACTTTCTTTATTTCTTTTTTAAAATATATATGTTATAACTTGTTTGTTTTTTATAATTATGATTCATATGTTATATATTTATTATTAATATTAAAATGTATTTTGGAATTAATTTTTTTCCGACAATGATTAAAAAAAGGACACATACACATATAGAATCGAATGATATGTTGCTCTGTTACTATTAGAATTCTGATAACATATCGGAAGCTTATGTTACTTTTTTTAAAAATTGGTTTAGTATTTTGTTTTATAAAAAATGAAAATTTAACTTTTTTTAAAGACTTCAAATGAAAAATAATTTTGAGTACTTTACATTTTTTCTAAGACTTTTTGAACTATAAAATATTTAAAAAATATTTAAAATTAGAATTAATTCTAAGAATTTTATTTTCAATGATATATTTTTGAATCGTTATATAATTTTTATCATGATAAGAGTCTAACAACGGACATCTAAGTTGTAGAATTTTAACACTATTCCATTAATTTATAGTAACTAATATATTTGTATATATTTTTGTAAAATATAAATTTAAAACTAGCTATTTAAAACCTTTAACAATTCTAATTTAAATAAAATAATATAAAATAAAATTATTAAATAATATTAATCCGTATGCCTTCAAAAATAAGTAATAATCCTTATTTTAAACCTACAACATCATGATTTTACATTAAGAACTAATTAGTGTTATTTGGTTTGGTTTTAACATTGTGGTTAATTATTGAAAAAACATATACAAGTATAAATAAATCTTTTATATTGCTTAAATAATTTTATGACAATTATATATATTTGTGATTTATCTCGCACGCTAATTTAGTGTATACAATTTGATTATTTCTTTGTTAATTTAGTTTTCAATGGCCGGAGAATACAAATGCAATGCACAAGGATGTAATCGATCTTTTGGGTCTGATAAGGGTTTGCAAAGTCATCAAAGTGTTCATAAAGAAATAGAACAAAGACAATGTCTAGTATGCGGTAGAACCTTTTCATCTGAAAAAGGCCTCCTTATTCACATGACAAGTCAACATGGCGGATGGGCATATGGTCATGGTCCAAGAAACTGATTCGAATCATTTCCATTAGAATACGCATAAGAATAACCGATTATATTTATGAATAATAAGGATTTTATATTTATGTAATTTATCATATTTAATTTTAAGATTTATTTATATTATTTGATTTCAAGACTATATCTTTATAGGTTTTATTATTTTCTTATTAATTAATGGTTCGTATATATAAATAAATAAAGAAATATATATATATATATATATATATATATATATATATATATATGTATATATATTATAAAACTAATAATATGTTATAAATAATAAATCTGATATAATTTTTAATTTAATTGAATCTACATATGTTTTTATTTTTTAAATTTATTTTTATCTAAAACTTTACAAATATTTGTAAGGGCATGTATGTATAACATTATGTAATGTATTAGAATAGTAAAAATAATCCATATCACGAAAAATAGTTAAAATCATATTACAAATATATTATGCTTCGATGAAGACTATTCTTTCAGTAATGAATTAAAGGTGGAGTATAAAATTGAAAGATATAATACTATCATCAATTACTAACAAGATTTGGTATATTATCATCATTTAGTTATTTTTTTTTTTTGTACAACATATTAAAAAAAAGTAAATCAAATATGTCAAAAATATCATCATCATTTGGTGTTTTTTTTTTACAATATATCGACCCAAATAAAAAAAAATTAAGGACATCAAATATGCCTAAAGAAATATATTGATTTTTTTTTTAAATGAGAAAACATGTATGTTAAATTAAGAGATGATTAATAGATCATTTAATGATACATAATTAATTAAATCATCCCTGAATCATGTATATTTTTATGTATATAGATATTTTTATGTATTTTAAATTTTGATTCTTTTTAAAATGATCCTCTAGTGCTTATATAAACATATATGAATCTATTAGTTTATCATTTGATTGACATAATAATTATGATCGAGAGAGATTGAGGTAAAACATAAAGGAAATTATCTAAATATGAAATAGTGTGTTGGTATTGTTCTTATATATAAAATAAAGTTAAAATTACATTTGAATTATTAAAAACTAAAATTATTATGATTAAAAAAATTAAATTATATAATTAAAGTTGTGGAAAATTATTTTATTGATGAGTGAACTTGAAAAAAAAATACTTGACTATCACATTTGATTTTCATTAATCTTTTTAAGATATTATGTAATTAAAATTTGTCACCGACATGTTTTGATGAAAATATTTTTATATATTTATGTGTTTTTGTGAAACGAATTCTAAGAAAAATTAATAATACTAGAAAGCGGGATCTTTTTTTTATTCCCAAATCCCTTAATTTAAATAAAACAAGATATTGAGAACAACATAATTTTTAAATTATAAAAAAAGAGTGTGTTGTTAACAAGGGAGAATGTATTTGAATTGAATTGATTGGCTATCTATTGATTAAATTTGACTTGTTACGGTATTTAATATTTGATATGATTTTTTTTTGTTAAAGAACTTTTTGGTAAAGAATCAAACTGAATTAATTTGGTTTTTAATTTTTTAATTCTATTTTACTATTATAAATAGGCACCCCTCTTCTTGAAAGAGGGACACGACAAAAAACATCATTGAAGAAAAAAATAGTGAAATAACGAAAACGAAGGACAAGTATGTTATATTTCTTTTCTTGTATTATAAGTTATAGTTGTATTGTAACACTTTCTTTATTTCTTTTTTAAAATATATATGTTATAACTTGTTTGTTTTTTATAATTATGATTCATATGTTATATATTTATTATTAATATTAAAATGTATTTTGGAATTAATTTTTTTCCGACAATGATTAAAAAAAGGACACATACACATATAGAATCGAATGATATGTTGCTCTGTTACTATTAGAATTCTGATAACATATCGGAAGCTTATGTTACTTTTTTTAAAAATTGGTTTAGTATTTTGTTTTATAAAAAATGAAAATTTAACTTTTTTTAAAGACTTCAAATGAAAAATAATTTTGAGTACTTTACATTTTTTCTAAGACTTTTTGAACTATAAAATATTTAAAAAATATTTAAAATTAGAATTAATTCTAAGAATTTTATTTTCAATGATATATTTTTGAATCGTTATATAATTTTTATCATGATAAGAGTCTAACAACGGACATCTAAGTTGTAGAATTTTAACACTATTCCATTAATTTATAGTAACTAATATATTTGTATATATTTTTGTAAAATATAAATTTAAAACTAGCTATTTAAAACCTTTAACAATTCTAATTTAAATAAAATAATATAAAATAAAATTATTAAATAATATTAATCCGTATGCCTTCAAAAATAAGTAATAATCCTTATTTTAAACCTACAACATCATGATTTTACATTAAGAACTAATTAGTGTTATTTGGTTTGGTTTTAACATTGTGGTTAATTATTGAAAAAACATATACAAGTATAAATAAATCTTTTATATTGCTTAAATAATTTTATGACAATTATATATATTTGTGATTTATCTCGCACGCTAATTTAGTGTATACAATTTGATTATTTCTTTGTTAATTTAGTTTTCAATGGCCGGAGAATACAAATGCAATGCACAAGGATGTAATCGATCTTTTGGGTCTGATAAGGGTTTGCAAAGTCATCAAAGTGTTCATAAAGAAAAAGAACAAAGACAATGTCTAGTATGCGGTAGAACCTTTTCATCTGAAAAAGGCCTCCTTATTCACATGACAAGTCAACATGGCGGATGGGCATATGGTCATGGTCCAAGAAACTGATTCGAATCATTTCCATTAGAATACGCATAAGAATAACCGATTATATTTATGAATAATAAGGATTTTATATTTATGTAATTTATCATATTTAATTTTAAGATTTATTTATATTATTTGATTTCAAGACTATATCTTTATAGGTTTTATTATTTTCTTATTAATTAATGGTTCGTATATATAAATAAATAAAGAAATATATATATATATATATATATATATATATATATATATATATTATAAAACTAATAATATGTTATAAATAATAAATCTGATATAATTTTTAATTTAATTGAATCTACATATGTTTTTATTTTTTAAATTTATTTTTATCTAAAACTTTACAAATACTTGTAAGGGCATGTATGTATAACATTATGTAATGTATTAGAATAGTAAAAATAATCCATATCACGAAAAATAGTTAAAATCATATTACAAATATATTATGCTTCGATGAAGACTATTCTTTCTGTAATACCCCGTAAATTTATAAACGCTCGAGTTAATATTATTATGATCAACTGGGTTCCGGAGTACTCAGAGTAATTATTTGATAAAATAATTGGAGTAAACTGACGAACTCAGAGTCGATTAAATTAATAGTATTTAACGTTGAGTTTTTATAATTTGATGTATTTGAGCTAATTTTGGACATTAGTAGTGTTACTAAAAATGATAGTTTCTATACTATCTATTTTCTTTTCATTTTCCTTGAAAACCAAACAAAAGCTAAAAGAGAGAAAGATAGAAAGAAAACAAAGGAAAAGGAGGAGAAAGGAAAAGTGGAAGAAGGAAAGGAGAGAAAATTTCCAAAAGCTCAAGAATCATCATCAATTCATCTGTTCTTCGTTTAATCGTCTCAGTATCAACCTCCTCGTCTAGTAATCCAGGTGGGTTCTAGTTAGACTCTTTAGAGTAGAGTTTTGTTGAGTTTAGAGTTAGGTTGAAATTGTGGAAATTGAATCTTTTTGCACAAAATTCGTGAATCTAACTGATAAATGCAATGTTTGATTATATGTTATACTGGTTGTGATGTTATAACATGTTTTGATGCATTTTGATTGATGAAAATGGGATTTGGGGTTGATTTTGGATCAATCCGTAGCAGAAAAATTCTGCAGGAACTTCTGCATTTTTTCTCTGCCCATACGCGTATGGAGCATGTCAATACGCGTATGGAGCTTGTCAATACGCGTACGGCAAGGGCAATACGCGTATGGATGGCCGGGCATTTTGAGCAATACGCGTATCGCTTGGGGCAATACGCGTATGGCTGGGCGAGAATTTGGGCAATACGCGTACGGGGAGTGCCAATACGCGTACGGCCAGGAGAGTTACAGAATCCTGCTGTTGTGATTTATTTTTCCGATCGATTGTTTACAATGCCGTAACTTTTTGTACGTAACTCGGATTGGAACAATTTTGATATCGTTGGAAAGATAATAAAATGTACTTTCTTATTAAAATGGTTTTAATATCGTCGGCCGATTTAATTAAGTCGGGATTTCTGAAATTGTGTCGTTTTATCGACTTTTATCTGTTAATTGTGTGTAATTATTATTGACAATATATGCATGTTAAAATATGGACTAGGCAGGGTGAGGATTATTACCAAAACAGTGTTGGAATGTGGAGTCTTACGTGTGGCAACGCTCGTGCATGAGAGGCCGAGGCGTGTGCATTCTGTTTATCAATAACCACAGAGTTGTGTTAGTGCGTTTCATGGGTCTCGAGCTCCTCTGAAACATATGCACCACTACTTGGCAGGTTTGAGTCCCATGTAAGTACGATTGGAGCCTACGGGTAAAGAGACTTGAGACGGCGTACGGTCCGTGAGAAGTGACGGATCACGGTGTACGGCCCGTGATCCCGAATCCAATCGTATGCCAAGTAGCTACAAGGATCCATGACTCGGATCGCCTTCTAGACGTAGAAGGGTACGGGAAAAAGGGATACCTTGGTATTGGTTATTGATATGTGAGTTCTTGAGTGTACGGACTCAGAACGTACTTCGGTACTTTGTGAATCCTTGAGTTTACAGGCTCAAGAGGTACTTCGGTACTAGTGTGAGTTTACAGGCTCACCGTGGCGGTTACTTGTGTGTGTGTACTCATGGTCTTTCCCCTTTCCCCTTGGACATGAGTTAGGATTTTGTTAGAACCTTGTAAAGCCGAGAGGACTTTAAGATAGGGAACTCACTGAGATTTGATGTATCTCACCCCACTGTTGTTGTTTACATCACAGGTTCTGCAGGTTTGGCGAAGGGTAAGGACAGGGTTACTTGACTTTCCTTACGGATCGTGGTTTTGTGATGGCATGGCTTCCGCTATGGCGTTATGTTTTGAGATCATTGTATTGATCTAGTTCTTAGTTTTTATCATTTTAGAACATCTTGTATATGTAATGCCTTAGACTTTTAGGTGTTTTGTATTAGAGGCATTTATGTGTACAATGTGTTAACTAGGAACTTATTATGTTTCAGTACCAAAAGTGAAACTCATGTATAATATATGATTTGAGGCATGTATTGTATATGGTCTTTACAGTTGGTATCAGAGCAGGTCGTATCCTCGACCTAGCCATGAAATAGAATAAGTGTTTCTTTCCGTTTCATATGCGGCGTGTCGCCATGGGTCTTGTCTGTTATATTTATGGTATTGAGTCTGATCAACTTAATCCTATTGATATGGAATTCAGGAACATGGCTGATAGACGCAGAAACAACCGTGGAAGACCAAGGACTACTCCAGCTGGGACAGTTCCACAAGGTGATGAAGGGAATGCCCCTTTGTACCATTTTATGCAACAGATGCAGCAACAGCAGAATCAGTTCATGCAAGGGATGATGCAACAAATGGCTGATGGTCTGCATCCTCCAGTGGTTGTTCCGGAAGTTACGGGAGGAACCTACCGGGAATTTGTTCGTATGAATCCTCCGGAGTTTCAAGGAGGGCTAGATCCGGTGAAGGCACACGAATGGATAACAGGAATGGAACGGATTTTTCTGATAGTTCATTGCAGTGAGGAGAATAAGGTGGTTTTTGCTTCTCACTGGTTGAAGGGTCCTGCCATGAGGTGGTGGGAGAGCGCTTCAGCCTTGATGACAACTCAGGAAGTGCCGAAAGTGTGGGAACAGTTTAAGGTAATCTTTATGGAGAAATATTTTCCGAGTTCTTTAAGGTCTCAAAAGGAGTTTGAGTTCCAACAGTTGAGACAGGGAAATTTATCAGTGGCTTCTTATGCGGAACAATTTGAGATCATGGCTGACTATTCTAGACAGGCCATGTATGCTCTTGACGAGAGGTGGAAGATAGATCAGTTTCTGTTTGGGTTAAGGGCTGAGATTTCACACAGCGTGTCCCAACGGGAATTTGCTACTTATGCTGAAATGTTAAGACAATGTTATGTGGCGGAAAATAGCTTGAAAAAGATACAAATGGAGGTGGATTCGAACAGGGTAACTCAAGGTGACCGTGGAAGGTCGAATCAACAGTTTAGACAAAGGCAACAGTCTTCCAAAGGGAAGCAAGTACAGGGCTCTAGAACTAGTGCGCCTCCAGTATGTCGCACTTGTGGGAGGAGTCATTTTGGTAGGTGCAAATCGGAAGAAGTACGGTGTTATCAGTGTAACAAGATGGGTCATTGGGCGAGGGATTGTCCTCAGGGTAGAAATCAGACACAAGGGAAGACTACTGGTCGAGTATATACTCTGGATGCAAGGAAAGCAAAGGGTGATAATTCCTTGATTGCGGGTACGTGTTTTGTTAATGGTCAACCTTGTTTTGTTTTATTTGACTGTGGGGCTACACATTCTTTTGTGTCTTTAAGATGTGTGAAGCGACTTGGGTTGCAAACTATTCCTTTGTTTCCTCCTATGGTGGTTACTACTGCCATGGATGAAATGGTTGAAACACCACTGATGTGTGAAAATTGTGTGTTGTCGGTGAACGAAAGAGTCTTCCAGATTGATCTTATTTGTCTGCCGCTTAAGAAAGTGGATGTTGTTCTGGGAATGGACTGGCTTTCAGCTAATTCGGTTTTTATCGGTTGTGAGGAGAAGCTAATTATTATTCCATCTGCTGAGGCTACTCCGAAAGATGTTTTATCGACGATTTTAGAAGGTACGGTGGGAATGGTAAATTTCTTGTTTGAGAAAGAGAAATCTGTTTTATTGGTTCTTACTAAGGAGGGAGGTAGTGAACAGCAAGTTCTGAGTATTCCAATAGTGTGTGAATTTCCTGAAGTGTTTCCTGAGGATGTTTCTTCTCTTCCTCCGGAGAGAGAAGTTGAGTTCTCTATTGACCTGATACCGGGAACGGCTCCTATATCTGTTTCTCCGTATCGGATGGCACCGCTTGAATTAAGAGAATTAAAGGACCAATTGGAGGACTTGATGTCCAAGCATTTCGTTAGGCCTAGTGTTTCACCGTGGGGAGCTCCAGTGTTACTGGTAAAGAAGAAAGATGGGGGAATGCGTTTGTGCATTGATTATCGTAAGTTGAATAAAGTTACCATTAAGAATAAGTATCCCTTACCAAGGATAGACGACTTGTTAGATCAATTGAAAGGAGCATGTGTGTTCTCGAAGATTGATTTACGGTCGGGTTATCATCAGATTCGAGTGAAGAGTTCCGATGTGCCAAAGACTGCATTTAGGACACGTTACGGTCATTATGAATTCTTAGTGATGCCTTTCGGTGTGACTAATGCTCCAGCTGTTTTCATGGATTACATGAATCGAATATTTCAGACTTACTTGGACCAATTTGTGGTAATCTTTATTGACGACATTCTTATTTATTCTCGTACTCCACAAGAGCACGGAGAACATCTGAGGATTGTCTTATCGGTCTTGCAAGAGAAGCAATTGTTTGCTAAGTTGAGCAAGTGTGAGTTTTGGATGTCGGAAGTTAATTTTCTTGGACATGTGATATCTCGAGGTGGTGTGGCAGTGGATCCATCGAAGGTAGAAGCAGTGATTAATTGGGAGAGACCGAGAAATGTTTCAGAAGTTAGAAGTTTCTTGGGATTGGCCGGTTACTATAGAAGGTTTATCAAGGGCTTTTCTCAATTGGCCTTACCAATGACGAAACTTACTCGGAAGGATGTTACGTTTGAATGGGATTCAGGTTGCGAACAAAGTTTTATGCATTTGAAGGAAAGTTTGACGAGTGCTCCAGTATTAATTATTCCTGATCCTAACAACTCTTATGAAGTATTCTGTGATGCTTCTAAGAGGGGATTAGGGGGTGTTCTGATGCAAGGTGGTCAAGTGGTAGCTTATGCTTTTCGACAGTTAAAAGTTCATGAGAAGAATTATCCAACTCATGATTTGGAACTAGCTGCAGTGGTTTTTGCACTGAAGGTGTGGCGTCATTATTTATATGGTGTACGTTTTGAAATGTTCAGTGACCACAAAAGTTTGAAGTATTTGTTTGATCAAAAGGAGTTGAATATGCGACAAAGAAGGTGGATGGAGTACTTAATGGATTATGACTTAGAATTGAAGTATCATCCAGGAAAGGCGAATAAAGTAGCGGATGCTTTAAGTCGGAAAATGGTTCATAGTGCGGAATTGATGATTTTAGAGTATTCATTGTTGGAAAAGTTTAGAGATCTTAATCTCCAATTTGTGTGGACTCCGAATTGTGTGATTATGGGAAATTTGAATGTCAATTCTACCTTGAGAGTTGAGATTCAACAGGCACAATTGTTAGAGGAAGAGTTACAAGAATTGTTACTTCAGCCGGGTTTTACACGAGCGACAGATGGGATTGTTCTGTTTAATCAAAGGATTTGTGTTCCGAGGGATGAGGCATTGAAAAGGAAGATCTTAGACGAAGCTCATAAAGGTACTTTTACGATACATCCTGGTTCTTCAAAGATGTATCAGGATTTAAAGAAGGATTATTGGTGGCCTGGGATGAAAAAGGATATAGCGGGATATGTGTCAGAATGTGCGGTGTGCCAACAGGTGAAGATTGAACACCAAAGACCGGGCGGTTTGTTACAACCTTTGGATATTCCAGTTTGGAAGTGGGATAGTATTTCTATGGATTTTGCAGTGGGTTTACCCCGTACCCAAGGTGGGTATGATTCTATTTGGGTGATTGTAGATCGACTAACGAAATCTGCACACTTCTTAGCCGTAAAGACTACTCATAAGGCAAGTCATCTTGCAAGGTTGTTTATTGCTGAGATTGTGAGATTGCATGGTATTCCTTCCAGTATTGTGTCCGATAGAGATCCGAAGTTTACTTCGAGATTTTGGAAAGTGTTCCAACAAGCGATGGGTACGAATCTGTGTTTGAGCACGTCGAATCATCCTCAAACGGATGGTCAGACTGAACGAACAATACAAACGATGGAGGATATGTTAAGAGCTTGTGTGTTAGAGAGTAGAGGGAATTGGAAAGAACTTTTGCCGTTAATTGAGTTTTCCTATAACAATAGTTATCATGCGAGCATCGGTATGGCTCCGTATGAAGCATTGTATGGGAGGAAGTGTAGAACACCTTTGTGTTGGGCTGAAATTGGCGAAGATAGAATTTTGGGACCCGAGATTATTCAAGAGACTACGGAAAAGATTCGAATGATCCGCGAGAAGGTTAAACAAGCACAAGATCGTCAAAAGAGTTATGCGGACAATCGTAGGAGACCTTTGGAATTTAAGGAAGGTGACCATGTATTTCTGAAAGTTACTCCGAGATTGAGATTGAAAGGACCGTTTAAGTCGCGAAAGTTAAGTCCGAGATACGTGGGACCGTATCAGATTTTAGAAAGGATTGGTGAAGTTGCTTATCGATTAGCCTTACCACCCTCTCTATCCGAGATGCATGACGTTTTTCACGTATCTCAGCTCCGTAAGTTTATTCCTGATCCTCTTCAGCCAATTCTACCCGAATCAGTGGGAATTGAAGCGGATTTGACTTTTGAACCACAACCGAGTTTTATTGTGGGAAGGGAAACAAAAGTGTTAAGGAACAAAGATATTCCACTTGTTAAGGTGCAATGGGATATGACGCATCCGGGCGATGCTACTTGGGAACTGGAATCGGAAATGCGAGATTCTTATCCACATCTATTCAGGTAATATTCTAAATTCGAGGACGAATTTCTATTTAAGGGGGGGAGGATGTAATACCCCGTAAATTTATAAACGCTCGAGTTAATATTATTATGATCAACTGGGTTCCGGAGTACTCAGAGTAATTATTTGATAAAATAATTGGAGTAAACTGACGAACTCAGAGTCGATTAAATTAATAGTATTTAACGTTGAGTTTTTATAATTTGATGTATTTGAGCTAATTTTGGACATTAGTAGTGTTACTAAAAATGATAGTTTCTATACTATCTATTTTCTTTTCATTTTCCTTGAAAACCAAACAAAAGCTAAAAGAGAGAAAGATAGAAAGAAAACAAGGGAAAAGGAGGAGAAAGGAAAAGTGGAAGAAGGAAAGGAGAGAAAATTTCCAAAAGCTCAAGAATCATCATCAATTCATCTGTTCTTCGTTTAATCGTCTCAGTATCAACCTCCTCGTCTAGTAATCCAGGTGGGTTCTAGTTAGACTCTTTAGAGTAGAGTTTTGTTGAGTTTAGAGTTAGGTTGAAATTGTGGAAATTGAATCTTTTTGCACAAAATTCGTGAATCTAACTGATAAATGCAATGTTTGATTATATGTTATACTGGTTGTGATGTTATAACATGTTTTGATGCATTTTGATTGATGAAAATGGGATTTGGGGTTGATTTTGGATCAATCCGTAGCAGAAAAATTCTGCAGGAACTTCTGCATTTTTTCTCTGCCCATACGCGTATGGAGCATGTCAATACGCGTATGGAGCTTGTCAATACGCGTACGGCAAGGGCAATACGCGTATGGATGGCCGGGCATTTTGAGCAATACGCGTATCGCTTGGGGTAATACGCGTATGGCTGGGCGAGAATTTGGGCAATACGCGTACGGGGAGTGCCAATACGCGTACGGCCAGGAGAGTTACAGAATCCTGCTGTTGTGATTTATTTTTCCGATCGATTGTTTACAATGCCGTAACTTTTTGTACGTAACTCGGATTGGAACAATTTTGATATCGTTGGAAAGATAATAAAATGTACTTTCTTATTAAAATGGTTTTAATATCGTCGGCCGATTTAATTAAGTCGGGATTTCTGAAATTGTGTCGTTTTATCGACTTTTATCTGTTAATTGTGTGTAATTATTATTGACAATATATGCATGTTAAAATATGGACTAGGCAGGGTGAGGATTATTACCAAAACAGTGTTGGAATGTGGAGTCTTACGTGTGGCAACGCTCGTGCATGAGAGGCCGAGGCGTGTGCATTCTGTTTATCAATAACCACAGAGTTGTGTTAGTGCGTTTCATGGGTCTCGAGCTCCTCTGAAACATATGCACCACTACTTGGCAGGTTTGAGTCCCATGTAAGTACGATTGGAGCCTACGGGTAAAGAGACTTGAGACGGCGTACGGTCCGTGAGAAGTGACGGATCACGGTGTACGGCCCGTGATCCCGAATCCAATCGTATGCCAAGTAGCTACAAGGATCCATGACTCGGATCGCCTTCTAGACGTAGAAGGGTACGGGAAAAAGGGATACCTTGGTATTGGTTATTGATATGTGAGTTCTTGAGTGTACGGACTCAGAACGTACTTCGGTACTTTGTGAATCCTTGAGTTTACAGGCTCAAGAGGTACTTCGGTACTAGTGTGAGTTTACAGGCTCACCGTGGCGGTTACTTGTGTGTGTGTACTCATGGTCTTTCCCCTTTCCCCTTGGACATGAGTTAGGATTTTGTTAGAACCTTGTAAAGCCGAGAGGACTTTAAGATAGGGAACTCACTGAGATTTGATGTATCTCACCCCACTGTTGTTGTTTACATCACAGGTTCTGCAGGTTTGGCGAAGGGTAAGGACAGGGTTACTTGACTTTCCTTACGGATCGTGGTTTTGTGATGGCATGGCTTCCGCTATGGCGTTATGTTTTGAGATCATTGTATTGATCTAGTTCTTAGTTTTTATCATTTTAGAACATCTTGTATATGTAATGCCTTAGACTTTTAGGTGTTTTGTATTAGAGGCATTTATGTGTACAATGTGTTAACTAGGAACTTATTATGTTTCAGTACCAAAAGTGAAACTCATGTATAATATATGATTTGAGGCATGTATTGTATATGGTCTTTACACTTTCAGTAATGAATTAAAGGTGGAGTATAAAATTGAAAGATATAATACTATCATCAATTACTAACAAGATTTGGTATATTATCATCATTTAGTTATTTTTTTTTTTTGTACAACATATTAAAAAAAAGTAAATCAAATATGTCAAAAATATCATCATCATTTGGTGTTTTTTTTTTACAATATATCGACCCAAATAAAAAAAAATTAAGGACATCAAATATGCCTAAAGAAATATATTGATTTTTTTTTTAAATGAGAAAACATGTATGTTAAATTAAGAGATGATTAATAGATCATTTAATGATACATAATTAATTAAATCATCCCTGAATCATGTATATTTTTATGTATATAGATATTTTTATGTATTTTAAATTTTGATTCTTTTTAAAATGATCCTCTAGTGCTTATATAAACATATATGAATCTATTAGTTTATCATTTGATTGACATAATAATTATGATCGAGAGAGATTGAGGTAAAACATAAAGGAAATTATCTAAATATGAAATAGTGTGTTGGTATTGTTCTTATATATAAAATAAAGTTAAAATTACATTTGAATTATTAAAAACTAAAATTATTATGATTAAAAAAATTAAATTATATAATTAAAGTTGTGGAAAATTATTTTATTGATGAGTGAACTTGAAAAAAAAATACTTGACTATCACATTTGATTTTCATTAATCTTTTTAAGATATTATGTAATTAAAATTTGTCACCGACATGTTTTGATGAAAATATTTTTATATATTTATGTGTTTTTGTGAAACGAATTCTAAGAAAAATTAATAATACTAGAAAGCGGGATCTTTTTTTTATTCCCAAATCCCTTAATTTAAATAAAACAAGATATTGAGAACAACATAATTTTTAAATTATAAAAAAAGAGTGTGTTGTTAACAAGGGAGAATGTATTTGAATTGAATTGATTGGCTATCTATTGATTAAATTTGACTTGTTACGGTATTTAATATTTGATATGATTTTTTTTTGTTAAAGAACTTTTTGGTAAAGAATCAAACTGAATTAATTTGGTTTTTAATTTTTTAATTCTATTTTACTATTATAAATAGGCACCCCTCTTCTTGAAAGAGGGACACGACAAAAAACATCATTGAAGAAAAAAATAGTGAAATAACGAAAACGAAGGACAAGTATGTTATATTTCTTTTCTTGTATTATAAGTTATAGTTGTATTGTAACACTTTCTTTATTTCTTTTTTAAAATATATATGTTATAACTTGTTTGTTTTTTATAATTATGATTCATATGTTATATATTTATTATTAATATTAAAATGTATTTTGGAATTAATTTTTTTCCGACAATGATTAAAAAAAGGACACATACACATATAGAATCGAATGATATGTTGCTCTGTTACTATTAGAATTCTGATAACATATCGGAAGCTTATGTTACTTTTTTTAAAAATTGGTTTAGTATTTTGTTTTATAAAAAATGAAAATTTAACTTTTTTTAAAGACTTCAAATGAAAAATAATTTTGAGTACTTTACATTTTTTCTAAGACTTTTTGAACTATAAAATATTTAAAAAATATTTAAAATTAGAATTAATTCTAAGAATTTTATTTTCAATGATATATTTTTGAATCGTTATATAATTTTTATCATGATAAGAGTCTAACAACGGACATCTAAGTTGTAGAATTTTAACACTATTCCATTAATTTATAGTAACTAATATATTTGTATATATTTTTGTAAAATATAAATTTAAAACTAGCTATTTAAAACCTTTAACAATTCTAATTTAAATAAAATAATATAAAATAAAATTATTAAATAATATTAATCCGTATGCCTTCAAAAATAAGTAATAATCCTTATTTTAAACCTACAACATCATGATTTTACATTAAGAACTAATTAGTGTTATTTGGTTTGGTTTTAACATTGTGGTTAATTATTGAAAAAACATATACAAGTATAAATAAATCTTTTATATTGCTTAAATAATTTTATGACAATTATATATATTTGTGATTTATCTCGCACGCTAATTTAGTGTATACAATTTGATTATTTCTTTGTTAATTTAGTTTTCAATGGCCGGAGAATACAAATGCAATGCACAAGGATGTAATCGATCTTTTGGGTCTGATAAGGGTTTGCAAAGTCATCAAAGTGTTCATAAAGAAATAGAACAAAGACAATGTCTAGTATGCGGTAGAACCTTTTCATCTGAAAAAGGCCTCCTTATTCACATGACAAGTCAACATGGCGGATGGGCATATGGTCATGGTCCAAGAAACTGATTCGAATCATTTCCATTAGAATACGCATAAGAATAACCGATTATATTTATGAATAATAAGGATTTTATATTTATGTAATTTATCATATTTAATTTTAAGATTTATTTATATTATTTGATTTCAAGACTATATCTTTATAGGTTTTATTATTTTCTTATTAATTAATGGTTCGTATATATAAATAAATAAAGAAATATATATATATATATATATATATATATATATATATATATGTATATATATTATAAAACTAATAATATGTTATAAATAATAAATCTGATATAATTTTTAATTTAATTGAATCTACATATGTTTTTATTTTTTAAATTTATTTTTATCTAAAACTTTACAAATATTTGTAAGGGCATGTATGTATAACATTATGTAATGTATTAGAATAGTAAAAATAATCCATATCACGAAAAATAGTTAAAATCATATTACAAAT
Source organism: Lathyrus tuberosus (assembly GCA_022829125.1). Classification (NCBI taxonomy): domain Eukaryota; kingdom Viridiplantae; phylum Streptophyta; class Magnoliopsida; order Fabales; family Fabaceae; genus Lathyrus; species Lathyrus tuberosus. The sequence continues at coordinate 16,328,812 of JALAZF010000043.1, forward strand.
ATATTATGCTTCGATGAAGACTATTCTTTCAGTAATGAATTAAAGGTGGAGTATAAAATTGAAAGATATAATACTATCATCAATTACTAACAAGATTTGGTATATTATCATCATTTAGTTATTTTTTTTTTTTGTACAACATATTAAAAAAAAGTAAATCAAATATGTCAAAAATATCATCATCATTTGGTGTTTTTTTTTTACAATATATCGACCCAAATAAAAAAAAATTAAGGACATCAAATATGCCTAAAGAAATATATTGATTTTTTTTTTAAATGAGAAAACATGTATGTTAAATTAAGAGATGATTAATAGATCATTTAATGATACATAATTAATTAAATCATCCCTGAATCATGTATATTTTTATGTATATAGATATTTTTATGTATTTTAAATTTTGATTCTTTTTAAAATGATCCTCTAGTGCTTATATAAACATATATGAATCTATTAGTTTATCATTTGATTGACATAATAATTATGATCGAGAGAGATTGAGGTAAAACATAAAGGAAATTATCTAAATATGAAATAGTGTGTTGGTATTGTTCTTATATATAAAATAAAGTTAAAATTACATTGGAATTATTAAAAACTAAAATTATTATGATTAAAAAAATTAAATTATATAATTAAAGTTGTGGAAAATTATTTTATTGATGAGTGAACTTGAAAAAAAAATACTTGACTATCACATTTGATTTTCATTAATCTTTTTAAGATATTATGTAATTAAAATTTGTCACCGACATGTTTTGATGAAAATATTTTTATATATTTATGTGTTTTTGTGAAACGAATTCTAAGAAAAATTAATAATACTAGAAAGCGGGATCTTTTTTTTATTCCCAAATCCCTTAATTTAAATAAAACAAGATATTGAGAACAACATAATTTTTAAATTATAAAAAAAGAGTGTGTTGTTAACAAGGGAGAATGTATTTGAATTGAATTGATTGGCTATCTATTGATTAAATTTGACTTGTTACGGTATTTAATATTTGATATGAATTTTTTTTGTTAAAGAACTTTTTGGTAAAGAATCAAACTGAATTAATTTGGTTTTTAATTTTTTAATTCTATTTTACTATTATAAATAGGCACCCCTCTTCTTGAAAGAGGGACACGACAAAAAACATCATTGAAGAAAAAAATAGTGAAATAACGAAAACGAAGGACAAGTATGTTATATTTCTTTTCTTGTATTATAAGTTATAGTTGTATTGTAACACTTTCTTTATTTCTTTTTTAAAATATATATGTTATAACTTGTTTGTTTTTTATAATTATGATTCATATGTTATATATTTATTATTAATATTAAAATGTATTTTGGAATTAATTTTTTTCCGACAATGATTAAAAAAAGGACACATACACATATAGAATCGAATGATATGTTGCTCTGTTACTATTAGAATTCTGATAACATATCGGAAGCTTATGTTACTTTTTTTAAAAATTGGTTTAGTATTTTGTTTTATAAAAAATGAAAATTTAACTTTTTTTAAAGACTTCAAATGAAAAATAATTTTGAGTACTTTACATTTTTTCTAAGACTTTTTGAACTATAAAATATTTAAAAAATATTTAAAATTAGAATTAATTCTAAGAATTTTATTTTCAATGATATATTTTTGAATCGTTATATAATTTTTATCATGATAAGAGTCTAACAACGGACATCTAAGTTGTAGAATTTTAACACTATTCCATTAATTTATAGTAACTAATATATTTGTATATATTTTGGTAAAATATAAATTTAAAACTAGCTATTTAAAACCTTTAACAATTCTAATTTAAATAAAATAATATAAAATAAAATTATTAAATAATATTAATCCGTATGCCTTCAAAAATAAGTAATAATCCTTATTTTAAACCTACAACTTCATGATTTTACATTAAGAACTAATTAGTGTTATTTGGTTTGGTTTTAACATTGTGGTTAATTATTGAAAAAACATATACAAGTATAAATAAATCTTTTATATTGCTTAAATAATTTTATGACAATTATATATATTTGTGATTTATCTCGCACGCTAATTTAGTGTATACAATTTGATTATTTCTTTGTTAATTTAGTTTTCAATGGCCGGAGAATACAAATGCAATGCACAAGGATGTAATCGATCTTTTGGGTCCGATAAGGGTTTGCAACGTCATCAAAGTGTTCATAAAGAAAAAGAACAAAGACAATGTCTAGTATGCGGTAGAACCTTTTCATCTGAAAAAGGCCTCCTTATTCACATGACAAGTCAACATGGCGGATGGGCATATGGTCATGGTCCAAGAAACTGATTCGAATCATTTCCATTAGAATACGCATAAGAATAACCGATTATATTTATGAATAATAAGGATTTTATATTTATGTAATTTATCATATTTAATTTTAAGATTTATTTATATTATTTGATTTCAAGACTATATCTTTATAGGTTTTATTATTTTCTTATTAATTAATGGTTCGTATATATAAATAAATAAAGAAATATATATATATATATATATATATATATATATATATATATATATATTATAAAACTAATAATATGTTATAAATAATAAATCTGATATAATTTTTAATTTAATTGAATCTACATATGTTTTTATTTTTTAAATTTATTTTTATCTAAAACTTTACAAATACTTGTAAGGGCATGTATGTATAACATTATGTAATGTATTAGAATAGTAAAAATAATCCATATCACGAAAAATAGTTAAAATCATATTACAAAAATATTATGCTTCGATGAAGACTATTCTTTCAGTAATGAATTAAAGGTGGAGTATAAAATTGAAAGATATAATACTATCATCAATTACTAACAAGATTTGGTATATTATCATCATTTAGTATTTTTTTTTTTTTGTACAACATATTAAAAAAAAGTAAATCAAATATGTCAAAAATATCATCATCATTTGGTGTTTTTTTTTTACAATATATCGACCCAAATAAAAAAAAATTAAGGACATCAAATATGCCTAAAGAAATATATTGATTTTTTTTTTAAATGAGAAAACATGTATGTTAAATTAAGAGATGATTAATAGATCATTTAATGATACATAATTAATTAAATCATCCCTGAATCATGTATATTTTTATGTATATAGATATTTTTATGTATTTTAAATTTAGATTCTTTTTAAAATGATCCTCTAGTGCTTATATAAACATATATGAATCTATTAGTTTATCATTTGATTGACATAATAATTATGATCGAGAGAGATTGAGGTAAAACATAAAGGAAATTATCTAAATATGAAATAGTGTGTTGGTATTGTTCTTATATATAAAATAAAGTTAAAATTACATTTGAATTATTAAAAACTAAAATTATTATGATTAAAAAAATTAAATTATATAATTAAAGTTGTGGAAAATTATTTTATTGATGAGTGAACTTGAAAAAAAAATACTTGACTATCACATTTGATTTTCATTAATCTTTTTAAGATATTATGTAATTAAAATTTGTCACCGACATGTTTTGATGAAAATATTTTTATATATTTATGTGTTTTTGTGAAACGAATTCTAAGAAAAATTAATAATACTAGAAAGCGGGATCTTTTTTTTATTCCCAAATCCCTTAATTTAAATAAAACAAGATATTGAGAACAACATAATTTTTAAATTATAAAAAAAGAGTGTGTTGTTAACAAGGGAGAATGTATTTGAATTGAATTGATTGGCTATCTATTGATTAAATTTGACTTGTTACGGTATTTAATATTTGATATGATTTTTTTTTGTTAAAGAACTTTTTGGTAAAGAATCAAACTGAATTAATTTGGTTTTTAATTTTTTAATTCTATTTTACTATTATAAATAGGCACCCCTCTTCTTGAAAGAGGGACACGACAAAAAACATCATTGAAGAAAAAAATAGTGAAATAACGAAAACGAAGGACAAGTATGTTATATTTCTTTTCTTGTATTATAAGTTATAGTTGTATTGTAACACTTTCTTTATTTCTTTTTTAAAATATATATGTTATAACTTGTTTGTTTTTTATAATTATGATTCATATGTTATATATTTATTATTAATATTAAAATGTATTTTGGAATTAATTTTTTTCCGACAATGATTAAAAAAAGGACACATACACATATAGAATCGAATGATATGTTGCTCTGTTACTATTAGAATTCTGATAACATATCGGAAGCTTATGTTACTTTTTTTAAAAATTGGTTTAGTATTTTGTTTTATAAAAAATGAAAATTTAACTTTTTTTAAAGACTTCAAATGAAAAATAATTTTGAGTACTTTACATTTTTTCTAAGACTTTTTGAACTATAAAATATTTAAAAAATATTTAAAATTAGAATTAATTCTAAGAATTTTATTTTCAATGATATATTTTTGAATCGTTATATAATTTTTATCATGATAAGAGTCTAACAACGGACATCTAAGTTGTAGAATTTTAACACTATTCCATTAATTTATAGTAACTAATATATTTGTATATATTTTGGTAAAATATAAATTTAAAACTAGCTATTTAAAACCTTTAACAATTCTAATTTAAATAAAATAATATAAAATAAAATTATTAAATAATATTAATCCGTATGCCTTCAAAAATAAGTAATAATCCTTATTTTAAACCTACAACTTCATGATTTTACATTAAGAACTAATTAGTGTTATTTGGTTTGGTTTTAACATTGTGGTTAATTATTGAAAAAACATATACAAGTATAAATAAATCTTTTATATTGCTTAAATAATTTTATGACAATTATATATATTTGTGATTTATCTCGCACGCTAATTTAGTGTATACAATTTGATTATTTCTTTGTTAATTTAGTTTTCAATGGCCGGAGAATACAAATGCAATGCACAAGGATGTAATCGATCTTTTGGGTCCGATAAGGGTTTGCAAAGTCATCAAAGTGTTCATAAAGAAAAAGAACAAAGACAATGTCTAGTATGCGGTAGAACCTTTTCATCTGAAAAAGGCCTCCTTATTCACATGACAAGTCAACATGGCGGATGGGCATATGGTCATGGTCCAAGAAACTGATTCGAATCATTTCCATTAGAATACGCATAAGAATAACCGATTATATTTATGAATAATAAGGATTTTATATTTATGTAATTTATCATATTTAATTTTAAGATTTATTTATATTATTTGATTTCAAGACTATATCTTTATAGGTTTTATTATTTTCTTATTAATTAATGGTTCGTATATATAAATAAATAAAGAAATATATATATATATATATATATATTATAAAACTAATAATATGTTATAAATAATAAATCTGATATAATTTTTAATTTAATTGAATCTACATATGTTTTTATTTTTTAAATTTATTTTTATCTAAAACTTTACAAATACTTGTAAGGGCATGTATGTATAACATTATGTAATGTATTAGAATAGTAAAAATAATCCATATCACGAAAAATAGTTAAAATCATATTACAAATATATTATGCTTCGATGAAGACTATTCTTTCAGTAATGAATTAAAGGTGGAGTATAAAATTGAAAGATATAATACTATCATCAATGACTAACAAGATTTGGTATATTATCATCATTTAGTTATTTTTTTTTTGTACAACATATTAAAAAAAAGTAAATCAAATATGTCAAAAATATCATCATCATTTGGTGTTTTTTTTTTACAATATATCGACCCAAATAAAAAAAATTAAGGACATCAAATATGCCTAAAGAAATATATTGATTTTTTTTTTAAATTAGAAAACATGTATGTTAAATTAGGAGATGATTAATAGATCATTTAATGATACACAATTAATTAAATCATCCCTGAATCATGTATATTTTTATGTATATAGATATTTTTATCTATTTTAAATTTTGATTCTTATTAAAATGATCCTCTAGTGCTTATATAAACATATATGAATCTATTAGTTTATCATTTGATTGACATAATAATTATGATCGAGAGAGATTGAGGTAAAACATAAAGGAAATTATCTAAATATGAAATAGTGTGTTGGTATTGTTCTTATATATAAAATAAAGTTAAAATTACATTTGAATTATTAAAAACTAAAATTATTATGATTAAAAAAATTAAATTATATAATTAAAGTTGTGGAAAATTATTTTATTGATGAGTGAACTTGAAAAAAAAATACTTGACTATCACATTTGATTTTCATTAATCTTTTTAAGATATTATGTAATTAAAATTTGTCACCGACATGTTTTGATGAAAATATTTTATATATTTATGTGTTTTTGTGAAACGAATTCTAAGAAAAATTAATAATACTAGAAAGCGGGATCTTTTTTTTATTCCCAAATCCCTTAATTTAAATAAAACAAGATATTGAGAACAACATAATTTTTAAATTATAAAAAAAGAGTGTGTTGTTAACAAGGGAGAATGTATTTGAATTGAATTGATTGGCTATCTATTGATTAAATTTGACTTGTTACGGTATTTAATATTTGATATGATTTTTTTTTGTTAAAGAACTTTTTGGTAAAGAATCAAACTGAATTAATTTGGTTTTTAATTTTTTAATTCTATTTTACTATTATAAATAGGCACCCATCTTCTTGAAAGAGGGACACGACAAAAAACATCATTGAAGAAAAAAATAGTGAAATAACGAAAACGAAGGACAAGTATGTTATATTTCTTTTCTTGTATTATAAGTTATAGTTGTATTGTAACACTTTCTTTATTTCTTTTTTAAAATATATATGTTATAACTTGTTTGTTTTTTATAATTATGATTCATATGTTATATATTTATTATTAATATTAAAATGTATTTTGGAATTAATTTTTTTCCGACAATGATTAAAAAAAGGACACATACACATATAGAATCGAATGATATGTTGCTCTGTTACTATTAGAATTCTGATAACATATCGGAAGCTTATGTTACTTTTTTTAAAAATTGGTTTAGTATTTTGTTTTATAAAAAATGAAAATTTAACTTTTTTTAAAGACTTCAAATGAAAAATAATTTTGAGTACTTTACATTTTTTCTAAGACTTTTTGAACTATAAAATATTTAAAAAATATTTAAAATTAGAATTAATTCTAAGAATTTTATTTTCAATGATATATTTTTGAATCGTTATATAATTTTTATCATGATAAGAGTCTAACAACGGACATCTAAGTTGTAGAATTTTAACACTATTCCATTAATTTATAGTAACTAATATATTTGTATATATTTTTGTAAAATATAAATTTAAAACTAGCTATTTAAAACCTTTAACAATTCTAATTTAAATAAAATAATATAAAATAAAATTATTAAATAATATTATACCGTATGCCTTCAAAAATAAGTAATAATCCTTATTTTAAACCTACAACTTCATGATTTTACATTAAGAACTAATTAGTGTTATTTGGTTTGGTTTTAACATTGTGGTTAATTATTGAAAAAACATATACAAGTATAAATAAATCTTTTATATTGCTTAAATAATTTTATGACAATTATATATATTTGTGATTTATCTCGCACGCTAATTTAGTGTATACAATTTGATTATTTCTTTGTTAATTTAGTTTTCAATGGCCGGAGAGTACAAATGCAATGCACAAGGATGTAATCGATCTTTTGGGTCCGATAAGGGTTTGCAAAGTCATCAAAGTGTTCATAAAGAAAAAGAACAAAGACAATGTCTAGTATGCGGTAGAACCTTTTCATCTGAAAAAGGCCTCCTTATTCACATGACAAGTCAACATGGCGGATGGGCATATGGTCATGGTCCAAGAAACTGATTCGAATCATTTCCATTAGAATACGCATAAGAATAACCGATTATATTTATGAATAATAAGGATTTTATATTTATGTAATTTATCATATTTAATTTTAAGATTTATTTATATTATTTGATTTCAAGACTATATCTTTATAGGTTTTATTATTTTCTTATTAATTAATGGTTCGTATATATAAATAAATAAAGAAATATATATATATATATATATATATATATATATATATTATAAAACTAATAATATGTTATAAATAATAAATCTGATATAATTTTTAATTTAATTGAATCTACATATGTTTTTATTTTTTAAATTTATTTTTATCTAAAACTTTACAAATACTTGTAAGGGCATGTATGTATAACATTATGTAATGTATTAGAATAGTAAAAATAATCCATATCACGAAAAATAGTTAAAATCATATTACAAATATATTATGCTTCGATGAAGACTATTCTTTCAGTAATGAATTAAAGGTGGAGTATAAAATTGAAAGATATAATACTATCATCAATTACTAACAAGATTTGGTATATTATCATCATTTAGTTATTTTTTTTTTTTGTACAACATATTAAAAAAAAGTAAATCAAATATGTCAAAAATATCATCATCATTTGGTGTTTTTTTTTTTACAATATATCGACCCAAATAAAAAAAAATTAAGGACATCAAATATGCCTAAAGAAATATATTGATTTTTTTTTTAAATGAGAAAACATGTATGTTAAATTAAGAGATGATTAATAGATCATTTAATGATACATAATTAATTAAATCATCCCTGAATCATGTATATTTTTATGTATATAGATATTTTTATGTATTTTAAATTTTGATTCTTTTTAAAATGATCCTCTAGTGCTTATATAAACATATATGAATCTATTAGTTTATCATTTGATTGACATAATAATTATGATCGAGAGAGATTGAGGTAAAACATAAAGGAAATTATCTAAATATGAAATAGTGTGTTGGTATTGTTCTTATATATAAAATAAAGTTAAAATTACATTTGAATTATTAAAAACTAAAATTATTATGATTAAAAAAATTAAATTATATAATTAAAGTTGTGGAAAATTATTTTATTGATGAGTGAACTTGAAAAAAAAATACTTGACTATCACATTTGATTTTCATTAATCTTTTTAAGATATTATGTAATTAAAATTTGTCACCGACATGTTTTGATGAAAATATTTTTATATATTTATGTGTGTAATACCCCGTAAATTTATAAACGCTCTGGTTAATATTATTATGATCAACTGGGTTCCGGGGTACTCTGAGTAATTATCTGATAAAATAATTAGAGTAAACTGACGAACTCAGAGTCGATTAAAGTAATAGTATTTAACGTTGAGTTTTTTATAATTTGATGTATTTGAGCTAATTTTGGACATTTAGTAGTGTTACTAAAAATGATAGTTTTCCTTACTATCTATTTTCTTTTCATTTTTCCTTATTTGGTAAAAGTAGAGAAACTTAGAGAAGGAAAAGTGAAGGAAAGAAAAGAAAGGAAAAGAGGAAGGAAAAGGAGAAGAAGATTTCTCAACAAGATCAAGAATCATCATCCGTTCATCTGTTCTTCGTCTAATCATCTCAGTAATAATCTCCTCGTCTAGTAATCCAGGTGGGTTCTAGTTAGACTCTTTAGAGTAGAATTATTTTGAGTTTAGAGTTAGATTGGAAATTGGGAAAAATGGGTATTTTGGTTTAAAAATCTTGAATCTAACTGCTAAATTCAATGTTTGATTATATGTTATACTGGTTGTGATGTTATAACATGTTTTGATGCATTTCAATTGATGAAAATGGGATTTGGGGTTGATTTTGGATCAACCCGTAGCAGGAAAATTCTGCAGGAACTTCTGCATTTTTTTCTCTGCCCATACGCGTATGGAGCTTGTCAATACGCGTATGGGGCTTGTCAATACGCGTACGGCAAGGGCAATACGCGTATGGATGGCCGGAGATCTTGGGCAATACGCGTATCGCGTGGGGAAATACGCGTATGGCTGGGCGAGAATTTGGGCAATACGCGTACGGAGAATGCCAATACGCGTACGGCCAGGAGAGTTACAGAATTCTGCTGTTGTGATATTTTATTTTCGATCGTTTGTTTCCAATGCCGTAACTTTTTATCCGTAAATCGGAATGGAACAATTTTGGTATCGTTGGAAAGGTAATAAAATGTACTTTCTTATTACATTAGTTTTAAGATTGACGGCCGATTTAATTATATCGGAATTGTTGGAATTGTGTCGTTTTGTTGATTTTGGTGTGTATTGGTTGTTGAAAATGTAAGCATGATTAAAATATGGAATAAGTAGAGTGAGGACAATTACCCTAAGCAGTGTCGGAAAAATATAAATGATTGAACACTAGTATGGAACATGTGTGTTAACCGTTTGGTTGTGATAAGGCATAATGGCCTTGAGATTGTCGAATACAATCAAGTCTTTGTGAGATCACGTAATCGTAACCGGTTATTATTGTTTTTGCGAGTGCGTTTCATGGGTCTCGAGCTCCTCTGAAACATATGCACCACTACTTGGCAGGTTTGATTTCCCGTGCTGTACGAATGGCGCCCATGGAGCGTATGCTTGTGACGGTTAATGGCCCGTGTGAAGTGACGGTTCATAACGGTTAATGGCCCGTAGAACCCGAATCCATTCGTATGTCAAGTAGGTTGCAAGGATCCATGACCCGGGTCGACTTCTAGACGTAGAAGAGGACGGGAATAGGGGATTCCTTGGCATGGTTATCGATTAGTGATATTGTGAGTTGATGAACTCATAACATGTTTCCATATAGTGTGTGTGTACTCATGGTCACTCCCTTTTTCCCCTTTTGACTTGAGTTAGGTTTGTTAGAACCTTGTAGAGCCGAGAGGACTTTAAGATAGGGAACTCACTGAGATTTGATGTATCTCACCCCACTGTTGTTGTTTACATCACAGGTTCTGCAGGTTCGGCGAAGGGTAAGGACAAGGTTATTTGACTTTCCTTACGGATCGTGGTTTTGTGATGGCATGGCTTCCGTTATGGCGTTATGTTTTGAGATCATTGTATTGATCTAGTTCTTAGTTTTTATCAATTTTGGAACATCTTGTATATGTAATGCCTGAGACTTTTAGGTGTTTTGTTTTAGAGGCATTTATGTATATAATGTGTTAACTAGGAACTTATTATGTTTCAGTACCAAAAAGTGAAACTCATGTATAATATATGATTTGATGCATGTATTATTATATGGTCTTTACAGTTGGTATCAGAGCAGGTCGTATCCTCGACCTAGCCATGAAATAGAATGAGTGTTTCTTTCCGTTTCATATGCGGCGTGTCGCCATGGGTCTTGTCTGTTATATTTATGGTATTGAGTCTGATCAACTTAATCCTATTGATATGGAATTCAGGAACATGGCTGATAGACGCAGAAACAACTGTGGAAGACCAAGGACTACTCCAGCTGGGACGGTTCCGCAGGGTGATGAAGGGAATGCCCCTTTGTACCAATTTATGCAGCAGATGCAGCAGCAACAGAATCAGTTCATGCAAGGAATGATGCAACAAATGGCTGATGGTCTGCATCCTCCAGTGGTTGTTCCGGAAGTTACGGGAGGAACCTACAGGGAATTTGTTCGAATGAATCCTCCGGAGTTTCAAGGAGGGCTAGATCCGGTGAAGGCACACGAGTGGATAACAGGTATGGAAAGGATTTTTCTGATAGTTCATTGCAGTGAGGAGAATAAAGTGGTCTTTGCTTCTCACTGGTTGAAGGGTCCTGCCATGAGGTGGTGGGAGAGCGCTTCAGCCTTGATGACAACACAGGAAGTGCCGAAAGTGTGGGAACAGTTTAAGGTAATCTTTATGGAGAAATATTTTCCGAGTTCTTTAAGGTCTCAAAAGGAGTTTGAGTTCCAACAGTTGAGACAGGGAAATTTGTCAGTGGCTTCTTATGCGGAACAATTTGAGATCATGGCTGACTATTCTAGACAGGCCATGTATGCCCCTGATGAGAGGTGGAAGATAGATCAGTTTCTGTTTGGATTAAGGGCTGAGATTTCACACAGTGTGTCTCAACGGGAATTTGCTACTTATGCTGAAATGTTAAGACAATGTTATGTGGCGGAAAATAGTTTGAAAAAGGTACAAATGGAGGTGGATTCGAATAGGGCAACTCAAAGTGACCGAGTGAGGTCGAATCAACAGTTTAGGCAAAGGCAACAGTCTTCCAAAGGGAAGCAGGTCCAGAGTTCAAAAACTAGTGTACCTCCGGTGTGTCGTACTTGCGGTCGGAATCATTACGGCCGATGTGGTATTGAAAGTGTGAGGTGTTACCAGTGTCAGAAGGTGGGCCATTTGGCGAGGGATTGTCCTCAGGGTAGAAATCAGACACAAGGGAAGACTACTGGCCGAGTGTATACCTTGGATGCAAGGAAGACGAAGGGTGACAACTCCTTGATTGCGGGTACGTGTTTCGTAAATGGACATCCTTGTTTTGTTTTATTTGACTGTGGGGCTACGCATTCTTTTGTGTCTTTGAGATGTGTGAAGCGACTAGGGTTGCAAACTATTCCTTTGTTTCCTCCTATGGTGGTTACTACTGCCATGGATGAAATGGTTGAAACACCATTGATGTGTGAAAATTGTGTGTTGTCGGTGAACGAAAGAGTTTTCCAGATTAATCTTATCTGTTTACCGCTTAAGAAAGTGGATGTTGTTCTGGGAATGGATTGGCTTTCTGCTAATTCGGTGTTTATTGGGTGTGAAGAAAAGTTAATCATTATTCCATCTGCTGAGGCTACTCCGAAAGATGTATTATCAACGATTTTAGAAGGTACGGTGGGAATGGTAAATTTCTTGTTTGAGAAAGAGAAATCTGTTTTATTGGTTCTTACTAAGGAAGGAAGTAGTGAACAGCAAGTTCTGAGTATTCCAGTTGTATGTGAATTTCCTGAAGTGTTTCCAGAGGATGTTTCTTCTCTTCCTCCGGAGAGAGAAGTTGAGTTCTCTATTGACCTGATACCGGGAACGGCTCCTATATCCGTTTCTCCGTATCAGATGGCACCGCTTGAATTAAGAGAATTAAAGGACCAATTGAAGGACTTGATGTCTAAGCATTTCGTTAGGCCTAGTGTTTCACCGTGGGGAGCTCCAGTGTTGTTGGTAAAGAAGAAAGATGGGGGAATGCGTTTGTGCATTGATTATCGTAAGTTGAATAAAGTCACCATTAAGAATAAGTATCCCTTACCAAGGATAGACGACTTGTTAGATCAATTGAAAGGAGCCTGTGTGTTCTCGAAGATTGATTTACGGTCGGGTTATCACCAGATTCGAGTGAAGAGTTCCGATGTGCCAAAAACTGCATTTAGAACCCGTTACGGTCATTACGAATTCTTAGTGATGCCTTTCGGTGTGACTAATGCTCCAGCTGTTTTTATGGATTACATGAATCGTATATTTCAGGCTTACTTGGACCAATTTGTGGTAATCTTTATTGACGATATTCTTATTTATTCTCGTACTCCACAAGAGCACGGAGAACATCTGAGGATTGTCTTATCGGTCTTGCAAGAGAAGCAATTGTTTGCTAAGTTGAACAAGTGTGAGTTTTGGATGTCGGAAGTTAATTTTCTTGGACATGTTATATCTCGAGGTGGTGTGGCAGTGGATCCATCGAAAGTAGAAGCAGTAATTAATTGGGAGAGACCGAGAAATGTTTCAGAAGTCAGAAGTTTCTTGGGATTGGCCGGTTACTATAGAAGGTTTATTAAGGGCTTTTCTCAATTGGCCTTACCAATGACGAAACTTACTCGGAAGGATGTTATTTTTGAATGGGATTCAGGTTGCGAACAAAGTTTTATGCATTTGAAGGAAAGTTTGACGAGTGCTCCAGTATTAATTATTCCTGATCCTAACAACTCTTATGAAGTATTCTGTGATGCTTCTAAGAGGGGATTAGGGGGTGTTCTGATGCAAGGTGGTCAAGTAGTAGCTTATGCTTCTCGACAGTTAAAAGTTCATGAGAAGAATTATCCGACTCATGATTTGGAACTAGCTGCAGTGGTTTTTGCACTGAAGGTGTGGCGTCATTATTTATATGGTGTACATTTTGAAATGTTCAGTGACCACAAAAGTTTGAAGTATTTGTTTGATCAAAAGGAGTTGAATATGCGACAAAGAAGGTGGATGGAGTACTTAAAGGATTATGACTTAGAATTGAAGTATCATCCAGGAAAGGCGAATAAAGTAGCGGATGCTTTAAGTCGGAGAATGGTTCATAGTGCGGAATTGATGATTTTAGAGTATTCATTGTTGGAAAAGTTTAGAGATCTTAATCTCCAGTTTGTGTGGACTCCGAATGGTGTGATTATGGGAAATTTGAATGTCAATTCTACTTTGAGAGTTGAGATTCAACAGGCACAATTGTTAGAGGAAGAGTTACAAGAATTGTTACTTCAGCCGGGTTTTATACGAGCGACAGATGGGATAGTTTTGTTTAATCAACGGATTTGTGTTCCAAGGGATGAGGCATTGAAAAGGAAGATCTTAGACGAAGCCCATAAAGGTACTTTTACGATACATCCTGGTTCTTCAAAGATGTATCAGGATTTAAAGAAGGATTATTGGTGGCCTGGGATGAAAAAGGATATAGCGGGATATGTGTCAGAATGTGCGGTGTGCCAACAGGTGAAGATTGAACACCAAAGACCGGGCGGTTTGTTACAACCTTTGGATATTCCAGTTTGGAAGTGGGATAGTATTTCTATGGATTTTGCAGTGGGTTTACCCCGTACCCAAGGAGGGTATGATTCTATTTGGGTGATTGTAGATCGACTAACAAAATCTGCACACTTCTTAGCCGTAAAGACTACTTATAAGGCAAGTCATCTTGCAAGGTTGTTTATTGCTGAGATTGTGAGATTGCATGGTATTCCTTCTAGTATTGTGTCCGATAGAGATCCGAAGTTTACTTCGAGATTTTGGAAAGTGTTCCAACAAGCGATGGGTACGAATTTGTGTTTGAGCACGTCGAATCATCCTCAAACGGATGGTCAGACTGAACGAACAATATAAACGATGGAGGATATGTTAAGAGCTTGTGCGCTAGAGAGTAGAGGGAATTGGAAAGAACTTTTACCGTTAATCGAGTTTTCATATAACAATAGTTACCATGCGAGCATCGGTATGGCTCCTTATGAAGCATTGTATGGGAGAAAGTGTAGGACACCTTTGTGTTGGGCTGAAATTGGCGAAGATAGAATTTTGGGACCAGAGATTATTCAAGAGACTACGGAAAAGATTCGAATGATCCGCGAGAAGGTTAAACAAGCGCAAGATCGTCAAAAGAGTTATGCGGACAATCGTAGGAGACCTTTGGAATTTGAGGAAGGTGACCATGTATTCCTGAAAGTTACTCCGAGATTGAGATTGAAAGGACCGTTTAAGTCGCGAAAGTTAAGTCCGAGATACGTGGGACCGTATCAGATTTTAGAAAGGATTGGTGAAGTTGCTTATAGATTAGCCTTACCACCCTCTCTATCGGAGATGCATGACGTTTTTCACGTATCTCAGCTCCGTAAGTTTATTCCTGATCCTCTTCAGCCAATTCTACCTGAATCAGTGGAAATTGAAGCGGATTTGACTTTTGAACCACAACCGAGTTGTATTGTGGGAAGGGAAACAAAAGTGTTAAGGAACAAAGATATTCCACTTGTTAAGGTGCAATGGGATATGACGCATCCGGGCGATGCTACTTGGGAACTAGAATCGGAAATGCGAGATTCTTATCCACATCTGTTCAGGTAATATTCTAAATTCGAGGACGAATTTCTATTTAAGGGGGGGAGGATGTAATACCCCGTAAATTTATAAACGCTCTGGTTAATATTATTATGATCAACTGGGTTCCGGGGTACTCTGAGTAATTATCTGATAAAATAATTAGAGTAAACTGACGAACTCAGAGTCGATTAAAGTAATAGTATTTAACGTTGAGTTTTTTATAATTTGATGTATTTGAGCTAATTTTGGACATTTAGTAGTGTTACTAAAAATGATAGTTTTCCTTACTATCTATTTTCTTTTCATTTTTCCTTATTTGGTAAAAGTAGAGAAACTTAGAGAAGGAAAAGTGAAGGAAAGAAAAGAAAGGAAAAGAGGAAGGAAAAGGAGAAGAAGATTTCTCAACAAGATCAAGAATCATCATCCGTTCATCTGTTCTTCGTCTAATCATCTCAGTAATAATCTCCTCGTCTAGTAATCCAGGTGGGTTCTAGTTAGACTCTTTAGAGTAGAATTATTTTGAGTTTAGAGTTAGATTGGAAATTGGGAAAAATGGGTATTTTGGTTTAAAAATCTTGAATCTAACTGCTAAATTCAATGTTTGATTATATGTTATACTGGTTGTGATGTTATAACATGTTTTGATGCATTTCAATTGATGAAAATGGGATTTGGGGTTGATTTTGGATCAACCCGTAGCAGGAAAATTCTGCAGGAACTTCTGCATTTTTTTCTCTGCCCATACGCGTATGGAGCTTGTCAATACGCGTATGGGGCTTGTCAATACGCGTACGGCAAGGGCAATACGCGTATGGATGGCCGGAGATCTTGGGCAATACGCGTATCGCGTGGGGAAATACGCGTATGGCTGGGCGAGAATTTGGGCAATACGCGTACGGAGAATGCCAATACGCGTACGGCCAGGAGAGTTACAGAATTCTGCTGTTGTGATATTTTATTTTCGATCGTTTGTTTCCAATGCCGTAACTTTTTATCCGTAAATCGGAATGGAACAATTTTGGTATCGTTGGAAAGGTAATAAAATGTACTTTCTTATTACATTGGTTTTAAGATTGACGGCCGATTTAATTATATCGGAATTGTTGGAATTGTGTCGTTTTGTTGATTTTGGTGTGTATTGGTTGTTGAAAATGTAAGCATGATTAAAATATGGAATAAGTAGAGTGAGGACAATTACCCTAAGCAGTGTCGGAAAAATATAAATGATTGAACACTAGTATGGAACATGTGTGTTAACCGTTTGGTTGTGATAAGGCATAATGGCCTTGAGATTGTCGAATACAATCAAGTCTTTGTGAGATCACGTAATCGTAACCGGTTATTATTGTTTTTGCGAGTGCGTTTCATGGGTCTCGAGCTCCTCTGAAACATATGCACCACTACTTGGCAGGTTTGATTTCCCGTGCTGTACGAATGGCGCCCATGGAGCGTATGCTTGTGACGGTTAATGGCCCGTGTGAAGTGACGGTTCATAACGGTTAATGGCCCGTAGAACCCGAATCCATTCGTATGTCAAGTAGGTTGCAAGGATCCATGACCCGGGTCGACTTCTAGACGTAGAAGAGGACGGGAATAGGGGATTCCTTGGCATGGTTATCGATTAGTGATATTGTGAGTTGATGAACTCATAACATGTTTCCATATAGTGTGTGTGTACTCATGGTCACTCCCTTTTTCCCCTTTTGACTTGAGTTAGGTTTGTTAGAACCTTGTAGAGCCGAGAGGACTTTAAGATAGGGAACTCACTGAGATTTGATGTATCTCACCCCACTGTTGTTGTTTACATCACAGGTTCTGCAGGTTCGGCGAAGGGTAAGGACAAGGTTATTTGACTTTCCTTACGGATCGTGGTTTTGTGATGGCATGGCTTCCGTTATGGCGTTATGTTTTGAGATCATTGTATTGATCTAGTTCTTAGTTTTTATCAATTTTGGAACATCTTGTATATGTAATGCCTGAGACTTTTAGGTGTTTTGTTTTAGAGGCATTTATGTATATAATGTGTTAACTAGGAACTTATTATGTTTCAGTACCAAAAAGTGAAACTCATGTATAATATATGATTTGATGCATGTATTATTATATGGTCTTTACAATGTGTTTTTGTGAAACGAATTCTAAGAAAAATTTATAATACTAGAAAGCGGGATCTTTTTTTTATTCCCAAATCCCTTAATTTAAATAAAACAAGATATTGAGAACAACATAATTTTTAAATTATAAAAAAAGAGTGTGTTGTTAACAAGGGAGAATGTATTTGAATTGAATTGATTGGCTATCTATTGATTAAATTTGACTTGTTACGGTATTTAATATTTGATATGATTTTTTTTTGTTAAAGAACTTTTTGGTAAAGAATCAAACTGAATTAATTTGGTTTTTAATTTTTTAATTCTATTTTACTATTATAAATAGGCACCCCTCTTCTTGAAAGAGGGACACGACAAAAAACATCATTGAAGAAAAAAATAGTGAAATAACGAAAACGAAGGACAAGTATGTTATATTTCTTTTCTTGTATTATAAGTTATAGTTGTATTGTAACACTTTCTTTATTTCTTTTTTAAAATATATATGTTATAACTTGTTTGTTTTTTATAATTATGATTCATATGTTATATATTTATTATTAATATTAAAATGTATTTTGGAATTAATTTTTTTCCGACAATGATTAAAAAAAGGACACATACACATATAGAATCGAATGATATGTTGCTCTGTTACTATTAGAATTCTGATAACATATCGGAAGCTTATGTTACTTTTTTTAAAAATTGGTTTAGTATTTTGTTTTATAAAAAATGAAAATTTAACTTTTTTTAAAGACTTCAAATGAAAAATAATTTTGAGTACTTTACATTTTTTCTAAGACTTTTTGAACTATAAAATATTTAAAAAATATTTAAAATTAGAATTAATTCTAAGAATTTTATTTTCAATGATATATTTTTGAATCGTTATATAATTTTTATCATGATAAGAGTCTAACAACGGACATCTAAGTTGTAGAATTTTAACACTATTCCATTAATTTATAGTAACTAATATATTTGTATATATTTTGGTAAAATATAAATTTAAAACTAGCTATTTAAAACCTTTAACAATTCTAATTTAAATAAAATAATATAAAATAAAATTATTAAATAATATTAATCCGTATGCCTTCAAAAATAAGTAATAATCCTTATTTTAAACCTACAACATCATGATTTTACATTAAGAACTAATTAGTGTTATTTGGTTTGGTTTTAACATTGTGGTTAATTATTGAAAAAACATATACAAGTATAAATAAATCTTTTATATTGCTTAAATAATTTTATGACAATTATATATATTTGTGATTTATCTCGCACGCTAATTTAGTGTATACAATTTGATTATTTCTTTGTTAATTTAGTTTTCAATGGCCGGAGAATACAAATGCAATGCACAAGGATGTAATCGATCTTTTGGGTCTGATAAGGGTTTGCAAAGTCATCAAAGTGTTCATAAAGAAAAAGAACAAAGACAATGTCTAGTATGCGGTAGAACCTTTTCATCTGAAAAAGGCCTCCTTATTCACATGACAAGTCAACATGGCGGATGGGCATATGGTCATGGTCCAAGAAACTGATTCGAATCATTTCCATTAGAATACGCATAAGAATAACCGATTATATTTATGAATAATAAGGATTTTATATTTATGTAATTTATCATATTTAATTTTAAGATTTATTTATATTATTTGATTTCAAGACTATATCTTTATAGGTTTTATTATTTTCTTATTAATTAATGGTTCGTATATATAAATAAATAAAGAAATATATATATATATATATATACATATATATATATATATATTATAAAACTAATAATATGTTATAAATAATAAATCTGATATAATTTTTAATTTAATTGAATCTACATATGTTTTTAT
Source organism: Lathyrus tuberosus (assembly GCA_022829125.1). Taxonomy (NCBI): domain Eukaryota; kingdom Viridiplantae; phylum Streptophyta; class Magnoliopsida; order Fabales; family Fabaceae; genus Lathyrus; species Lathyrus tuberosus. Next base: position 16,348,364 of record JALAZF010000043.1, read on the forward strand.
TTTTTAAATTTATTTTTATCTAAAACTTTACAAATACTTGTAAGGGCATGTATGTATAACATTATGTAATGTATTAGAATAGTAAAAATAATCCATATCACGAAAAATAGTTAAAATCATATTACAAATATATTATGCTTCGATGAAGACTATTCTTTCAGTAATGAATTAAAGGTGGAGTATAAAATTGAAAGATATAATACTATCATCAATGACTAACAAGATTTGGTATATTATCATCATTTAGTTATTTTTTTTTTGTACAACATATTAAAAAAAAGTAAATCAAATATGTCAAAAATATCATCATCATTTGGTGTTTTTTTTTTACAATATATCGACCCAAATAAAAAAAATTAAGGACATCAAATATGCCTAAAGAAATATATTGATTTTTTTTTTAAATGAGAAAACATGTATGTTAAATTAGGAGATGATTAATAGATCATTTAATGATACACAATTAATTAAATCATCCCTGAATCATGTATATTTTTATGTATATAGATATTTTTATCTATTTTAAATTTTGATTCTTATTAAAATGATCCTCTAGTGCTTATATAAACATATATGAATCTATTAGTTTATCATTTGATTGACATAATAATTATGATCGAGAGAGATTGAGGTAAAACATAAAGGAAATTATCTAAATATGAAATAGTGTGTTGGTATTGTTCTTATATATAAAATAAAGTTAAAATTACATTTGAATTATTAAAAACTAAAATTATTATGATTAAAAAAATTAAATTATATAATTAAAGTTGTGGAAAATTATTTTATTGATGAGTGAACTTGAAAAAAAAATACTTGACTATCACATTTGATTTTCATTAATCTTTTTAAGATATTATGTAATTAAAATTTGTCACCGACATGTTTTGATGAAAATATTTTTATATATTTATGTGTTTTTGTGAAACGAATTCTAAGAAAAATTAATAATACTAGAAAGCGGGATCTTTTTTTTATTCCCAAATCCCTTAATTTAAATAAAACAAGATATTGAGAACAACATAATTTTTAAATTATAAAAAAAGAGTGTGTTGTTAACAAGGGAGAATGTATTTGAATTGAATTGATTGGCTATCTATTGATTAAATTTGACTTGTTACGGTATTTAATATTTGATATGATTTTTTTTTGTTAAAGAACTTTTTGGTAAAGAATCAAACTGAATTAATTTGGTTTTTAATTTTTTAATTCTATTTTACTATTATAAATAGGCACCCCTCTTCTTGAAAGAGGGACACGACAAAAAACATCATTGAAGAAAAAAATAGTGAAATAACGAAAACGAAGGACAAGTATGTTATATTTCTTTTCTTGTATTATAAGTTATAGTTGTATTGTAACACTTTCTTTATTTCTTTTTTAAAATATATATGTTATAACTTGTTTGTTTTTTATAATTATGATTCATATGTTATATATTTATTATTAATATTAAAATGTATTTTGGAATTAATTTTTTTCCGACAATGATTAAAAAAAGGACACATACACATATAGAATCGAATGATATGTTGCTCTGTTACTATTAGAATTCTGATAACATATCGGAAGCTTATGTTACTTTTTTTAAAAATTGGTTTAGTATTTTGTTTTATAAAAAATGAAAATTTAACTTTTTTTAAAGACTTCAAATGAAAAATAATTTTGAGTACTTTACATTTTTTCTAAGACTTTTTGAACTATAAAATATTTAAAAAATATTTAAAATTAGAATTAATTCTAAGAATTTTATTTTCAATGATATATTTTTGAATCGTTATATAATTTTTATCATGATAAGAGTCTAACAACGGACATCTAAGTTGTAGAATTTTAACACTATTCCATTAATTTATAGTAACTAATATATTTGTATATATTTTGGTAAAATATAAATTTAAAACTAGCTATTTAAAACCTTTAACAATTCTAATTTAAATAAAATAATATAAAATAAAATTATTAAATAATATTAATCCGTATGCCTTCAAAAATAAGTAATAATCCTTATTTTAAACCTACAACATCATGATTTTACATTAAGAACTAATTAGTGTTATTTGGTTTGGTTTTAACATTGTGGTTAATTATTGAAAAAACATATACAAGTATAAATAAATCTTTTATATTGCTTAAATAATTTTATGACAATTATATATATTTGTGATTTATCTCGCACGCTAATTTAGTGTATACAATTTGATTATTTCTTTGTTAATTTAGTTTTCAATGGCCGGAGAATACAAATGCAATGCACAAGGATGTAATCGATCTTTTGGGTCTGATAAGGGTTTGCAAAGACATCAAAGTGTTCATAAAGAAAAAGAACAAAGACAATGTCTAGTATGCGGTAGAACCTTTTCATCTGAAAAAGGCCTCCTTATTCACATGACAAGTCAACATGGCGGATGGGCATATGGTCATGGTCCAAGAAACTGATTCGAATCATTTCCATTAGAATACGCATAAGAATAACCGATTATATTTATGAATAATAAGGATTTTATATTTATGTAATTTATCATATTTAATTTTAAGATTTATTTATATTATTTGATTTCAAGACTATATCTTTATAGGTTTTATTATTTTCTTATTAATTAATGGTTCGTATATATAAATAAATAAAGAAATATATATATATATATATATATTATAAAACTAATAATATGTTATAAATAATAAATCTGATATAATTTTTAATTTAATTGAATCTACATATGTTTTTATTTTTTAAATTTATTTTTATCTAAAACTTTACAAATACTTGTAAGGGCATGTATGTATAACATTATGTAATGTATTAGAATAGTAAAAATAATCCATATCACGAAAAATAGTTAAAATCATAATACAAATATATTATGCTTCGATGAAGACTATTCTTTCAGTAATGAATTAAAGGTGGAGTATAAAATTGAAAGATATAATACTATCATCAATGACTAACAAGATTTGGTATATTATCATCATTTAGTTATTTTTTTTTTGTACAACATATTAAAAAAAAGTAAATCAAATATGTCAAAAATATCATCATCATTTGGTGTTTTTTTTTTACAATATATCGACCCAAATAAAAAAAATTAAGGACATCAAATATGCCTAAAGAAATATATTGATTTTTTTTTTAAATGAGAAAACATGTATGTTAAATTAGGAGATGATTAATAGATCATTTAATGATACACAATTAATTAAATCATCCCTGAATCATGTATATTTTTATGTATATAGATATTTTTATCTATTTTAAATTTTGATTCTTATTAAAATGATCCTCTAGTGCTTATATAAACATATATGAATCTATTAGTTTATCATTTGATTGACATAATAATTATGATCGAGAGAGATTGAGGTAAAACATAAAGGAAATTATCTAAATATGAAATAGTGTGTTGGTATTGTTCTTATATATAAAATAAAGTTAAAATTACATTTGAATTATTAAAAACTAAAATTATTATGATTAAAAAAATTAAATTATATAATTAAAGTTGTGGAAAATTATTTTATTGATGAGTGAACTTGAAAAAAAAATACTTGACTATCACATTTGATTTTCATTAATCTTTTTAAGATATTATGTAATTAAAATTTGTCACCGACATGTTTTGATGAAAATATTTTTATATATTTATGTGTTTTTGTGAAACGAATTCTAAGAAAAATTAATAATACTAGAAAGCGGGATCTTTTTTTTATTCCCAAATCCCTTAATTTAAATAAAACAAGATATTGAGAACAACATAATTTTTAAATTATAAAAAAAGAGTGTGTTGTTAACAAGGGAGAATGTATTTGAATTGAATTGATTGGCTATCTATTGATTAAATTTGACTTGTTACGGTATTTAATATTTGATATGATTTTTTTTTGTTAAAGAACTTTTTGGTAAAGAATCAAACTGAATTAATTTGGTTTTTAATTTTTTAATTCTATTTTACTATTATAAATAGGCACCCCTCTTCTTGAAAGAGGGACACGACAAAAAACATCATTGAAGAAAAAAATAGTGAAATAACGAAAACGAAGGACAAGTATGTTATATTTCTTTTCTTGTATTATAAGTTATAGTTGTATTGCAACACTTTCTTTATTTCTTTTTTAAAATATATATGTTATAACTTGTTTGTTTTTTATAATTATGATTCATATGTTATATATTTATTATTAATATTAAAATGTATTTTGGAATTAATTTTTTTCCGACAATGATTAAAAAAAGGACACATACACATATAGAATCGAATGATATGTTGCTCTGTTACTATTAGAATTCTGATAACATATCGGAAGCTTATGTTACTTTTTTTAAAAATTGGTTTAGTATTTTGTTTTATAAAAAATGAAAATTTAACTTTTTTTAAAGACTTCAAATGAAAAATAATTTTGAGTACTTTACATTTTTTCTAAGACTTTTTGAACTATAAAATATTTAAAAAATATTTAAAATTAGAATTAATTCTAAGAATTTTATTTTCAATGATATATTTTTGAATCGTTATATAATTTTTATCATGATAAGAGTCTAACAACGGACATCTAAGTTGTAGAATTTTAACACTATTCCATTAATTTATAGTAACTAATATATTTGTATATATTTTTGTAAAATATAAATTTAAAACTAGCTATTTAAAACCTTTAACAATTCTAATTTAAATAAAATAATATAAAATAAAATTATTAAATAATATTAATCCGTATGCCTTCAAAAATAAGTAATAATCCTTATTTTAAACCTACAACATCATGATTTTACATTAAGAACTAATTAGTGTTATTTGGTTTGGTTTTAACATTGTGGTTAATTATTGAAAAAACATATACAAGTATAAATAAATCTTTTATATTGCTTAAATAATTTTATGACAATTATATATATTTGTGATTTATCTCGCACGCTAATTTAGTGTATACAATTTGATTATTTCTTTGTTAATTTAGTTTTCAATGGCCGGAGAATACAAATGCAATGCACAAGGATGTAATCGATCTTTTGGGTCTGATAAGGGTTTGCAAAGTCATCAAAGTGTTCATAAAGAAAAAGAACAAAGACAATGTCTAGTATGCGGTAGAACCTTTTCATCTGAAAAAGGCCTCCTTATTCACATGACAAGTCAACATGGCGGATGGGCATATGGTCATGGTCCAAGAAACTGATTCGAATCATTTCCATTAGAATACGCATAAGAATAACCGATTATATTTATGAATAATAAGGATTTTATATTTATGTAATTTATCATATTTAATTTTAAGATTTATTTATATTATTTGATTTCAAGACTATATCTTTATAGGTTTTATTATTTTCTTATTAATTAATGGTTCGTATATATAAATAAATAAAGAAATATATATATATATATATATATATATATATATATATTATAAAACTAATAATATGTTATAAATAATAAATCTGATATAATTTTTAATTTAATTGAATCTACATATGTTTTTATTTTTTAAATTTATTTTTATCTAAAACTTTACAAATACTTGTAAGGGCATGTATGTATAACATTATGTAATGTATTAGAATAGTAAAAATAATCCATATCACGAAAAATAGTTAAAATCATATTACAAATATATTATGCTTCGATGAAGACTATTCTTTCAGTAATGAATTAAAGGTGGAGTATAAAATTGAAAGATATAATACTATCATCAATGACTAACAAGATTTGGTATATTATCATCATTTAGTTATTTTATTTTTTTGTACAACATATTAAAAAAAAGTAAATCAAATATGTCAAAAATATCATCATCATTTGGTGTTTTTTTTTTACAATATATCGACCCAAATAAAAAAAATTAAGGACATCAAATATGCCTAAAGAAATATATTGATTTTTTTTTTAAATGAGAAAACATGTATGTTAAATTAGGAGATGATTAATAGATCATTTAATGATACACAATTAATTAAATCATCCCTGAATCATGTATATTTTTATGTATATAGATATTTTTATCTATTTTAAATTTTGATTCTTATTAAAATGATCCTCTAGTGCTTATATAAACATATATGAATCTATTAGTTTATCATTTGATTGACATAATAATTATGATCGAGAGAGATTGAGGTAAAACATAAAGGAAATTATCTAAATATGAAATAGTGTGTTGGTATTGTTCTTATATATAAAATAAAGTTAAAATTACATTTGAATTATTAAAAACTAAAATTATTATGATTAAAAAAATTAAATTATATAATTAAAGTTGTGGAAAATTATTTTATTGATGAGTGAACTTGAAAAAAAAAATACTTGACTATCACATTTGATTTTCATTAATCTTTTTAAGATATTATGTAATTAAAATTTGTCAACGACATGTTTTGATGAAAATATTTTTATATATTTATGTGTTTTTGTGAAACGAATTCTAAGAAAAATTAATAATACTAGAAAGCGGGATCTTTTTTTTATTCCCAAATCCCTTAATTTAAATAAAACAAGATATTGAGAACAACATAATTTTTAAATTATAAAAAAAGAGTGTGTTGTTAACAAGGGAGAATGTATTTGAATTGAATTGATTGGCTATCTATTGATTAAATTTGACTTGTTACGGTATTTAATATTTGATATGATTTTTTTTTGTTAAAGAACTTTTTGGTAAAGAATCAAACTGAATTAATTTGGTTTTTAATTTTTTAATTCTATTTTACTATTATAAATAGGCACCCCTCTTCTTGAAAGAGGGACACGACAAAAAACATCATTGAAGAAAAAAATAGTGAAATAACGAAAACGAAGGACAAGTATGTTATATTTCTTTTCTTGTATTATAAGTTATAGTTGTATTGCAACACTTTCTTTATTTCTTTTTTAAAATATATATGTTATAACTTGTTTGTTTTTTATAATTATGATTCATATGTTATATATTTATTATTAATATTAAAATGTATTTTGGAATTAATTTTTTTCCGACAATGATTAAAAAAAGGACACATACACATATAGAATCGAATGATATGTTGCTCTGTTACTATTAGAATTCTGATAACATATCGGAAGCTTATGTTACTTTTTTTAAAAATTGGTTTAGTATTTTGTTTTATAAAAAATGAAAATTTAACTTTTTTTAAAGACTTCAAATGAAAAATAATTTTGAGTACTTTACATTTTTTCTAAGACTTTTTGAACTATAAAATATTTAAAAAATATTTAAAATTAGAATTAATTCTAAGAATTTTATTTTCAATGATATATTTTTGAATCGTTATATAATTTTTATCATGATAAGAGTCTAACAACGGACATCTAAGTTGTAGAATTTTAACACTATTCCATTAATTTATAGTAACTAATATATTTGTATATATTTTTGTAAAATATAAATTTAAAACTAGCTATTTAAAACCTTTAACAATTCTAATTTAAATAAAATAATATAAAATAAAATTATTAAATAATATTAATCCGTATGCCTTCAAAAATAAGTAATAATCCTTATTTTAAACCTACAACATCATGATTTTACATTAAGAACTAATTAGTGTTATTTGGTTTGGTTTTAACATTGTGGTTAATTATTGAAAAAACATATACAAGTATAAATAAATCTTTTATATTGCTTAAATAATTTTATGACAATTATATATATTTGTGATTTATCTCGCACGCTAATTTAGTGTATACAATTTGATTATTTCTTTGTTAATTTAGTTTTCAATGGCCGGAGAATACAAATGCAATGCACAAGGATGTAATCGATCTTTTGGGTCTGATAAGGGTTTGCAAAGTCATCAAAGTGTTCATAAAGAAAAAGAACAAAGACAATGTCTAGTATGCGGTAGAACCTTTTCATCTGAAAAAGGCCTCCTTATTCACATGACAAGTCAACATGGCGGATGGGCATATGGTCATGGTCCAAGAAACTGATTCGAATCATTTCCATTAGAATACGCATAAGAATAACCGATTATATTTATGAATAATAAGGATTTTATATTTATGTAATTTATCATATTTAATTTTAAGATTTATTTATATTATTTGATTTCAAGACTATATCTTTATAGGTTTTATTATTTTCTTATTAATTAATGGTTCGTATATATAAATAAATAAAGAAATATATATATATATATATATATATATATATATATATTATAAAACTAATAATATGTTATAAATAATAAATCTGATATAATTTTTAATTTAATTGAATCTACATATGTTTTTATTTTTTAAATTTATTTTTATCTAAAACTTTACAAATACTTGTAAGGGCATGTATGTATAACATTATGTAATGTATTAGAATAGTAAAAATAATCCATATCACGAAAAATAGTTAAAATCATATTACAAATATATTATGCTTCGATGAAGACTATTCTTTCAGTAATGAATTAAAGGTGGAGTATAAAATTGAAAGATATAATACTATCATCAATGACTAACAAGATTTGGTATATTATCATCATTTAGTTATTTTATTTTTTTGTACAACATATTAAAAAAAAGTAAATCAAATATGTCAAAAATATCATCATCATTTGGTGTTTTTTTTTTACAATATATCGACCCAAATAAAAAAAATTAAGGACATCAAATATGCCTAAAGAAATATATTGATTTTTTTTTTAAATGAGAAAACATGTATGTTAAATTAGGAGATGATTAATAGATCATTTAATGATACACAATTAATTAAATCATCCCTGAATCATGTATATTTTTATGTATATAGATATTTTTATCTATTTTAAATTTTGATTCTTATTAAAATGATCCTCTAGTGCTTATATAAACATATATGAATCTATTAGTTTATCATTTGATTGACATAATAATTATGATCGAGAGAGATTGAGGTAAAACATAAAGGAAATTATCTAAATATGAAATAGTGTGTTGGTATTGTTCTTATATATAAAATAAAGTTAAAATTACATTTGAATTATTAAAAACTAAAATTATTATGATTAAAAAAATTAAATTATATAATTAAAGTTGTGGAAAATTATTTTATTGATGAGTGAACTTGAAAAAAAAAATACTTGACTATCACATTTGATTTTCATTAATCTTTTTAAGATATTATGTAATTAAAATTTGTCACCGACATGTTTTGATGAAAATATTTTTATATATTTATGTGTTTTTTGTGAAACGAATTCTAAGAAAAATTAATAATACTAGAAAGCGGGATCTTTTTTTTATTCCCAAATCCCTTAATTTAAATAAAACAAGATATTGAGAACAACATAATTTTTAAATTATATAAAAAGAGTGTGTTGTTAACAAGGGAGAATGTATTTGAATTGAATTGATTGGCTATCTATTGATAAAATTTGACTTGTTACGGTATTTAATATTTGATATGATTTTTTTTTGTTAAAGAACTTTTTGGTAAAGAATCAAACTGAATTAATTTGGTTTTTAATTTTTTAATTCTATTTTACTATTATAAATAGGCACCCCTCTTCTTGAAAGAGGGACACGACAAAAAACATCATTGAAGAAAAAAATAGTGAAATAACGAAAACGAAGGACAAGTATGTTATATTTCTTTTCTTGTATTATAAGTTATAGTTGTATTGTAACACTTTCTTTATTTCTTTTTTAAAATATATATGTTATAACTTGTTTGTTTTTTATAATTATGATTCATATGTTATATATTTATTATTAATATTAAAATGTATTTTGGAATTAATTTTTTTCCGACAATGATTAAAAAAAGGACACATACATATATAGAATCGAATGATATGTTGCTCTGTTACTATTAGAATTCTGATAACATATCGGAAGCTTATGTTACTTTTTTTAAAAATTGGTTTAGTATTTTGTTTTATAAAAAATGAAAATTTAACTTTTTTTAAAGACTTCAAATGAAAAATAATTTTGAGTACTTTACATTTTTTCTAAGACTTTTTGAACTATAAAATATTTAAAAAATATTTAAAATTAGAATTAATTCTAAGAATTTTATTTTCAATGATATATTTTTGAATCGTTATATAATTTTTATCATGATAAGAGTCTAACAACGGACATCTAAGTTGTAGAATTTTAACACTATTCCATTAATTTATAGTAACTAATATATTTGTATATATTTTTGTAAAATATAAATTTAAAACTAGCTATTTAAAACCTTTAACAATTCTAATTTAAATAAAATAATATAAAATAAAATTATTAAATAATATTAATCCGTATGCCTTCAAAAATAAGTAATAATCCTTATTTTAAACCTACAACATCATGATTTTACATTAAGAACTAATTAGTGTTATTTGGTTTGGTTTTAACATTGTGGTTAATTATTGAAAAAACATATATGTAAAGACCATATACAATACATGCCTCAAATCATATATTATACATGAGTTTCACTTTTGGTACTGAAACATAACAAGTTCCTAGTTAACACATTATACACATAAATGCCTCTAATACAAAACACCTAAAAGTCTAAGGCATTACATGTACAAGATGTTCCAAAATGATAAAAACTAAGAACTAGATCAATACAATGATCTCAAAACATAAACGCCATAGCGGAAGCCATGCCATCACAAAACCACGATCCGTAAGGAAAGTCAAGTAACCTTGTCCTTACCCTTCGCCAAACCTGCAGAACCTGTGATGTAAACAACAACAGTGGGGTGAGATACATCAAATCTCAGTGAGTTCCCTATCTTAAAGTCCTCTCGGCTTTACAAGGTTCTAACAAAATCCTAACTCATGTCCAAGGGGAAAGGGGAAAGACCATGAGTACACACACACAAGTAACCGCCACGGTGAGCCTGTAAACTCACACTAGTACCGAAGTACCTCTTGAGCCTGTAAACTCAAGGATTCACAAAGTACCGAAGTACGTTCTGAGTCCGTACACTCAAGAACTCACATATCAATAACCAATACCAAGGTATCCCTTTTTCCCGTACCCTTCTACGTCTAGAAGGCGATCCGAGTCATGGATCCTTGTAGCTACTTGGCATACGATTGGATTCGGGATCACGGGCCGTACACCGTGATCCGTCACTTCTCACGGACCGTACGCCGTCTCAAGTCTCTTTACCCGTAGGCTCCAATCGTACTTACATGGGACTCAAACCTGCCAAGTAGTGGTGCATATGTTTCAGAGGAGCTCGAGACCCATGAAACGCACTAACACAACTCTGTGGTTATTGATAAACAGAATGCACACGCCTCGGCCTCTCATGCACGAGCGTTGCCACACGTAAGACTCCACATTCCAACACTGTTTTGGTAATAATCCCCACCCTGCCTAGTCCATATTTTAACATGCATATATTGTCAATAATAATTACACACAATTAACAGATAAAAGTCGATAAAACGACACAATTTCAGAAATCCCGACTTAATTAAATCGGTCGACGATCTTAAAACCATTTTAATAAGAAAGTACATTTTATTATCTTTCCAACGATATCAAAATTGTTCCAATCCGAGTTACGTACAAAAAGTTACGGCATTGTAAACAATCGATCGGAAAAATAAATCACAACAGCAGGATTCTGTAACTCTCCTGGCCGTACGCGTATTGGCATTCTCCGTACGCGTATTGCCCAAATGCTCGCCCAGCCATACGCGTATTGCCCCAAGCGATACGCGTATTGCCCAAAATCTCCGGCCATCCATACGCGTATTGCCCTTGCTGTACGCGTATTGACCAGCTCCATACGCGTATTGACATGCTCCATACGCGTATGGGCAGAAGAAAAATGCAGAAGTTCCTGCAGAATTTCTCTGCTACGGGTTGATCCAAAATCAACCCCAAATCTCATTTTCATCAATTGAAATGCATCAAAACATGTTATAACATCACAACCAGTATAACATATAATCAAACATTGCATTTATCAGTTAGATTCACGAATTTTGTGCAAAAAGATTCAATTTCCACAATTTCAACCTAACTCTAAACTCAACAAAACTCTACTCTAAAGAGTCTAACTAGAACCCACCTGGATTACTAGACGAGGAGGTTGATACTGAGACGATTAGACGAAGAACAGATGAATTGATGATGATTCTTGAGCTTTTGGAAATTTTCTCTCCTTTCCTTCTTCCACTTTTCCTTTCTCCTCCTTTTCCTTTGTTTTCTTTCTATCTTTCTCTCTTTTAGCTTTGTTTGGTTTTCAAGGAAAATGAAAAGAAAATAGATAGTATAGAAACTATCATTTTTAGTAACACTACTAATGTCCAAAATTAGCTCAAATACATCAAATTATAAAAACTCAACGTTAACTACTATTAATTAAATCGACTCTGAGTTCGTCAGTTTACTCTAATTATTTTATCAAATAATTACTCAGAGTACTCCGGAACCCAGTTGATCATAATAATATTAACTCGAGCGTTTATAAATTTACGGGGTATTACATCCTCCCCCCCTTAAATAGAAATTCGTCCTCGAATTTAGAATATTACCTGAACAGATGTGGATAAGAATCTCGCATTTCCGATTCCAGTTCCCAAGTAGCATCGCCCGGATGCGTCATATCCCATTGCACCTTAACAAGTGGAATATCTTTGTTCCTTAACACTTTTGTTTCCCTTCCCACAATACAACTCGGTTGTGGTTCAAAAGTCAAATCCGCTTCAATTTCCACTGATTCAGGTAGAATTGGCTGAAGAGGATCAGGAATAAACTTACGGAGCTGAGATACGTGAAAAACGTCATGCATCTCGGATAGAGAGGGTGGTAAGGCTAATCTATAAGCAACTTCACCAATCCTTTCTAAAATCTGATACGGTCCCACGTATCTCGGACTTAACTTACGTGACTTAAACGGTCCTTTCAATCTCAATCTCGGAGTAACTTTCAGAAATACATGGTCACCCTCCTCAAATTCCAACGGTCTCCTACGATTGTCCGCATAACTCTTTTGACGATCTTGTGCTTGTTTAACCTTCTCGCGGATCATTCGAATCTTTTCCGTAGTCTCTTGAATAATCTCTGGTCCCAAAATTCTATCTTCGCCAATTTCAGCCCAACACAAAGGTGTCCTACACTTTCTCCCATACAATGCTTCATAAGGAGCCATACCGATGCTCGCATGGTAACTATTGTTATATGAAAACTCGATTAACGGTAAAAGTTCTTTCCAATTCCCTCTACTCTCTAGCGCACAAGCTCTTAACATATCCTCCATCGTTTGTATTGTTCGTTCAGTCTGACCATCCGTTTGAGGATGATTCGACGTGCTCAAACACAAATTCGTACCCATCGCTTGTTGGAACACTCTCCAAAATCTCGAAGTAAACTTCGGATCTCTATCGGACACAATACTAGAAGGAATACCATGCAATCTCACAATCTCAGCAATAAACAACCTTGCAAGATGACTTGCCTTATAAGTAGTCTTTACGGCTAAGAAGTGTGCAGATTTTGTTAGTCGATCTACAATCACCCAAATAGAATCATACCCTCCTTGGGTACGGGGTAAACCCACTGCAAAATCCATAGAAATACTATCCCACTTCCAAACTGGAATATCCAAAGGTTGTAACAAACCGCCCGGTCTTTGATGTTCAATCTTCACCTGTTGGCACACCGCACATTCTGACACATATCCCGCTATATCCTTTTTCATCCCAGGCCACCAATAATCCTTCTTTAAATCCTGATACATCTTTGAAGAACCAGGATGTATCGTAAAAGTACCTTTATGGGCTTCATCTAAAATCTTCCTTTTCAATGCCTCATCTTTCGGAACACAAATCCGTTGATTAAACAAAACCATCCCATCTGTCGCTCGTATAAAACCCGGCTGAAGTAACAATTCTTGTAACTCTTCCTCTAACAATTGTGCCTGTTGAATCTCAACTCTCAAAGTAGAATTGACATTCAAATTTCCCATAATCACACCATTCGGAGTCCACACAAACTGGAGATTAAGATCTCTAAACTTTTCCAACAATGAATACTCTAAAATCATCAATTCCGCACTATGAACCATTTTCCGACTTAAAGCATCCACTACTTTATTTGCCTTTCCTGGATGATACTTCAATTCTAAGTCATAATCCTTTAAGTACTCCATCCACCTTCTTTGTCGCATATTCAACTCCTTTTGATCAAACAAATACTTCAAACTTTTGTGGTCACTGAACATTTCAAAACGTACACCATATAAATAATGACGCCACACCTTCAGTGCAAAAACCACTGCAGCTAGTTCCAAATCATGAGTTGGATAATTCTTCTCATGAACTTTTAACTGTCGAGAAGCATAAGCTACCACTTGACCACCTTGCATCAGAACACCCCCTAATCCCCTCTTAGAAGCATCACAGAATACTTCATAAGAGTTGTTAGGATCAGGAATAATTAATACTGGAGCACTCGTCAAACTTTCCTTCAAATGCATAAAACTTTGTTCGCAACCTGAATCCCATTCAAACGTAACATCCTTCCGAGTAAGTTTCGTCATTGGTAAGGCCAATTGAGAAAAGCCCTTGATAAACCTTCTATAGTAACCGGCCAATCCCAAGAAACTTCTGACTTCTGAAACATTTCTCGGTCTCTCCCAACTAATCACTGCTTCTACTTTCGATGGATCCACTGCCACCCCACCTCCAGATATAACATGTCCAAGAAAATTAACTTCCGACATCCAAAACTCACACTTGCTCAACTTAGCAAACAATTGCTTCTCTTGCAAGACCGACAAGACAATCCTCAGATGTTCTCCGTGCTCTTGTGGAGTACGAGAATAAATAAGAATGTCGTCAATAAAGATTACTACAAATTGGTCCAAGTAAGCCTGAAATATTCGATTCATGTAATCCATGAAAACAGCTGGAGCATTAGTCACACCGAAAGGCATCACTAAGAATTCGTAATGACCGTAACGGGTCCTAAATGCAGTCTTTGGCACATCGGAACTCTTCACTCGAATCTGATGATAACCCGACCGTAAATCGATCTTTGAGAACACACAGGCTCCTTTCAATTGATCTAATAAGTCGTCTATCCTTGGTAAGGGATACTTATTCTTAATGGTAACTTTATTCAACTTACGATAATCAATGCACAAACGCATTCCCCCATCTTTCTTCTTTACCAGTAACACTGGAGCTCCCCACGGTGAAACACTAGGCCTAACGAAATGCTTGGACATCAATTCCTCCAATTGGTCCTTTAATTCTCTTAATTCAAGCGGTGCCATCCGATACGGAGAAACAGATATAGGAGCCGTTCCCGGTATCAGGTCAACAGAGAACTCAACTTCTCTCTCCGGAGGAAGAGAAGAAACATCCTCAGGAAACACTTCAGGAAATTCACATACAACTGGAATACTCAGAACTTGCTGTTCACTACTTCCTTCCTTAGTAAGAACCAATAAAACAGATTTCTCTTTCTCAAACAAGAAATTTACCATTCCCACCGTACCTTCTAAAATCGTTGATAATACATCTTTCGGAGTAGCCTCAGCAGATGGAATAATAATTAGCTTCTCCTCACAACCGATAAAAACCGAATTAGCTGAAAGCCAGTCCATTCCCAGAACAACATCCACTTTCTTAAGCGGCAAACAAATAAGATCAATCTGGAAGACTCTTTCGTTCACCGACAACACACAATTTTCACACATCAGTGGTGTTTCAACCATTTCATCCATGGCAGTAGTAACCACCATAGGAGGAAACAAAGGAATAGTTTGCAACCCAAGTCGCTTCACACATCTTAAAGACACAAAAGAATGTGTAGCCCCACAGTCAAATAAAACAAAACAAGGTTGACCATTAACAAAACACGTACCCGCAATCAAGGAATTATCACCCTTTGCTTTCCTTGCATCCAGAGTATATACTCGACCAGTAGTCTTCCCTTGTGTCTGATTTCTACCCTGAGGACAATCCCTCGCCCAATGACCCATCTTGTTACACTGATAACACCGTACTTCTTCCGATTTGCACCTACCAAAATGACTCCTCCCACAAGTGCGACATACTGGAGGCGCACTAGTTCTAGAGCCCTGTACTTGCTTCCCTTTGGAAGACTGTTGCCTGTGCCTAAACTGTTGATTCGACCTCACTCGGTCACTTTGAGTTACCCTGTTCGAATCCACCTCCATTTGTATCTTTTTCAAGCTATTTTCCGCCACATAACATTGTCTTAACATTTCAGCATAAGTAGCAAATTCCCGTTGGGACACGCTGTGTGAAATCTCAGCCCTTAACCCAAACAGAAACTGATCTATCTTCCACCTCTCATCAGGAGCATACATGGCCTGTCTAGAATAGTCAGCCATGATCTCAAATTGTTCCGCATAAGAAGCCACTGATAAATTTCCCTGTCTCAACTGTTGGAACTCAAACTCCTTTTGAGACCTTAAAGAACTCGGAAAATATTTCTCCATAAAGGTTACCTTAAACTGTTCCCACACTTTCGGCACTTCCTGAGTTGTCATCAAGGCTGAAGCGCTCTCCCACCACCTCATGGCAGGACCCTTCAACCAGTGAGAAGCAAAGACCACTTTATTCTCCTCACTGCAATGAACTATCAGAAAAATCCTTTCCATACCTGTTATCCACTCGTGTGCCTTCACCGGATCTAGCCCTCCTTGAAACTCTGGAGGATTCATGCGAACAAATTCCCTGTAGGTTCCTCCTGTAACTTCCGGAACAACCACTGGAGGATGCAGACCATCAGCCATTTGTTGCATCATCCCTTGCATGAACTGATTCTGCTGTTGCTGCATCTGTTGCATAAATTGGTACAAAGGGGCATTCCCTTCATCACCCTGTGGAACTGTCCCAGCTGGAGTAGTCCTTGGTCTTCCACGGTTGTTTCTGCGTCTATCAGCCATGTTCCTGAATTCCATATCAATAGGATTAAGTTGATCAGACTCAATACCATAAATATAACAGACAAGACCCATGGCGACACGCCGCATATGAAACGGAAAGAAACACTCATTCTATTTCATGGCTAGGTCGAGGATACGACCTGCTCTGATACCAACTGTAAAGACCATATACAATACATGCCTCAAATCATATATTATACATGAGTTTCACTTTTGGTACTGAAACATAACAAGTTCCTAGTTAACACATTATACACATAAATGCCTCTAATACAAAACACCTAAAAGTCTAAGGCATTACATGTACAAGATGTTCCAAAATGATAAAAACTAAGAACTAGATCAATACAATGATCTCAAAACATAAACGCCATAGCGGAAGCCATGCCATCACAAAACCACGATCCGTAAGGAAAGTCAAGTAACCTTGTCCTTACCCTTCGCCAAACCTGCAGAACCTGTGATGTAAACAACAACAGTGGGGTGAGATACATCAAATCTCAGTGAGTTCCCTATCTTAAAGTCCTCTCGGCTTTACAAGGTTCTAACAAAATCCTAACTCATGTCCAAGGGGAAAGGGGAAAGACCATGAGTACACACACACAAGTAACCGCCACGGTGAGCCTGTAAACTCACACTAGTACCGAAGTACCTCTTGAGCCTGTAAACTCAAGGATTCACAAAGTACCAAAGTACGTTCTGAGTCCGTACACTCAAGAACTCACATATCAATAACCAATACCAAGGTATCCCTTTTTCCCGTACCCTTCTACGTCTAGAAGGCGATCCGAGTCATGGATCCTTGTAGCTACTTGGCATACGATTGGATTCGGGATCACGGGCCGTACACCGTGATCCGTCACTTCTCACGGACCGTACGCCGTCTCAAGTCTCTTTACCCGTAGGCTCCAATCATACTTACATGGGACTCAAACCTGCCAAGTAGTGGTGCATATGTTTCAGAGGAGCTCGAGACCCATGAAACGCACTAACACAACTCTGTGGTTATTGATAAACAGAATGCACACGCCTCGGCCTCTCATGCACGAGCGTTGCCACACGTAAGACTCCACATTCCAACACTGTTTTGGTAATAATCCCCACCCTGCCTAGTCCATATTTTAACATGCATATATTGTCAATAATAATTACACACAATTAACAGATAAAAGTCGATAAAACGACACAATTTCAGAAATCCCGACTTAATTAAATCGGTCGACGATCTTAAAACCATTTTAATAAGAAAGTACATTTTATTATCTTTCCAACGATATCAAAATTGTTCCAATCCGAGTTACGTACAAAAAGTTACGGCATTGTAAACAATCGATCGGAAAAATAAATCACAACAGCAGGATTCTGTAACTCTCCTGGCCGTACGCGTATTGGCATTCTCCGTACGCGTATTGCCCAAATGCTCGCCCAGCCATACGCGTATTGCCCCAAGCGATACGCGTATTACCCAAAATCTCCGGCCATCCATACGCGTATTGCCCTTGCCGTACGCGTATTGACCAGCTCCATACGCGTATTGACATGCTCCATACGCGTATGGGCAGAAGAAAAATGCAGAAGTTCCTGCAGAATTTCTCTGCTACGGGTTGATCCAAAATCAACCCCAAATCTCATTTTCATCAATTGAAATGCATCAAAACATGTTATAACATCACAACCAGTATAACATATAATCAAACATTGCATTTATCAGTTAGATTCACGAATTTTGTGCAAAAAGATTCAATTTCCACAATTTCAACCTAACTCTAAACTCAACAAAACTCTACTCTAAAGAGTCTAACTAGAACCCACCTGGATTACTAGACGAGGAGGTTGATACTGAGACGATTAGACGAAGAACAGATGAATTGATGATGATTCTTGAGCTTTTGGAAATTTTCTCTCCTTTCCTTCTTCCACTTTTCCTTTCTCCTCCTTTTCCTTTGTTTTCTTTCTATCTTTCTCTCTTTTAGCTTTGTTTGGTTTTCAAGGAAAATGAAAAGAAAATAGATAGTATAGAAACTATCATTTTTAGTAACACTACTAATGTCCAAAATTAGCTCAAATACATCAAATTATAAAAACTCAACGTTAACTACTATTAATTAAATCGACTCTGAGTTCGTCAGTTTACTCTAATTATTTTATCAAATAATTACTCAGAGTACTCCGGAACCCAGTTGATCATAATAATATTAACTCGAGCGTTTATAAATTTACGGGGTATTACAATATACAAGTATAAATAAATCTTTTATATTGCTTAAATAATTTTATGACAATTATATATATTTGTGATTTATCTCGCACGCTAATTTAGTGTATACAATTTGATTATTTCTTTGTTAATTTAGTTTTCAATGGCCGGAGAATACAAATGCAATGCACAAGGATGTAATCGATCTTTTGGGTCTGATAAGGGTTTGCAAAGTCATCAAAGTGTTCATAAAGAAAAAGAACAAAGACAATGTCTAGTATGCGGTAGAACCTTTTCATCTGAAAAAGGCCTCCTTATTCACATGACAAGTCAACATGGCGGATGGGCATATGGTCATGGTCCAAGAAACTGATTCGAATCATTTCCATTAGAATACGCATAAGAATAACCGATTATATTTATGAATAATAAGGATTTTATATTTATGTAATTTATCATATTTAATTTTAAGATTTATTTATATTATTTGATTTCAAGACTATATCTTTATAGGTTTTATTATTTTCTTATTAATTAATGGTTCGTATATATAAATAAATAAAGAAATATATATATATATATATATATATATATATATATATTATAAAACTAATAATATGTTATAAATAATAAATCTGATATAATTTTTAATTTAATTGAATCTACATATGTTTTTATTTTTTAAATTTATTTTTATCTAAAACTTTACAAATACTTGTAAGGGCATGTATGTATAACATTATGTAATGTATTAGAATAGTAAAAATAATCCATATCACGAAAAATAGTTAAAATCATATTACAAATATATTATGCTTCGATGAAGACTATTCTTTCAGTAATGAATTAAAGGTGGAGTATAAAATTGAAAGATATAATACTATCATCAATGACTAACAAGATTTGGTATATTATCATCATTTAGTTATTTTTTTTTTTGTACAACATATTAAAAAAAAGTAAATCAAATATGTCAAAAATATCATCATCATTTGGTGTTTTTTTTTTACAATATATCGACCCAAATAAAAAAAATTAAGGACATCAAATATGCCTAAAGAAATATATTGATTTTTTTTTTAAATTAGAAAACATGTATGTTAAATTAGGAGATGATTAATAGATCATTTAATGATACACAATTAATTAAATCATCCCTGAATCATGTATATTTTTATGTATATAGATATTTTTATCTATTTTAAATTTTGATTCTTATTAAAATGATCCTCTAGTGCTTATATAAACATATATGAATCTATTAGTTTATCATTTGATTGACATAATAATTATGATCGAGAGAGATTGAGGTAAAACATAAAGGAAATTATCTAAATATGAAATAGTGTGTTGGTATTGTTCTTATATATAAAATAAAGTTAAAATTACATTTGAATTATTAAAAACTAAAATTATTATGATTAAAAAAATTAAATTATATAATTAAAGTTGTGGAAAATTATTTTATTGATGAGTGAACTTGAAAAAAAAATACTTGACTATCACATTTGATTTTCATTAATCTTTTTAAGATATTATGTAATTAAAATTTGTCACCGACATGTTTTGATGAATATATTTTTATATATTTATGTGTTTTTGTGAAACGAATTCTAAGAAAAATTAATAATACTAGAAAGCGGGATCTTTTTTTTATTCCCAAATCCCTTAATTTAAATAAAACAAGATATTGAGAACAACATAATTTTTAAATTATAAAAAAAGAGTGTGTTGTTAACAAGGGAGAATGTATTTGAATTGAATTGATTGGCTATCTATTGATTAAATTTGACTTGTTACGGTATTTAATATTTGATATGATTTTTTTTTGTTAAAGAACTTTTTGGTAAAGAATCAAACTGAATTAATTTGGTTTTTAATTTTTTAATTCTATTTTACTATTATAAATAGGCACCCCTCTTCTTGAAAGAGGGACACGACAAAAAACATCATTGAAGAAAAAAATAGTGAAATAACGAAAACGAAGGACAAGTATGTTATATTTCTTTTCTTGTATTATAAGTTATAGTTGTATTGTAACACTTTCTTTATTTCTTTTTTAAAATATATATGTTATAACTTGTTTGTTTTTTATAATTATGATTCATATGTTATATATTTATTATTAATATTAAAATGTATTTTGGAATTAATTTTTTTCCGACAATGATTAAAAAAAGGACACATACACATATAGAATCGAATGATATGTTGCTCTGTTACTATTAGAATTCTGATAACATATCGGAAGCTTATGTTACTTTTTTTAAAAATTGGTTTAGTATTTTGTTTTATAAAAAATGAAAATTTAACTTTTTTTAAAGACTTCAAATGAAAAATAATTTTGAGTACTTTACATTTTTTCTAAGACTTTTTGAACTATAAAATATTTAAAAAATATTTAAAATTAGAATTAATTCTAAGAATTTTATTTTCAATGATATATTTTTGAATCGTTATATAATTTTTATCATGATAAGAGTCTAACAACGGACATCTAAGTTGTAGAATTTTAACACTATTCCATTAATTTATAGTAACTAATATATTTGTATATATTTTTGTAAAATATAAATTTAAAACTAGCTATTTAAAACCTTTAACAATTCTAATTTAAATAAAATAATATAAAATAAAATTATTAAATAATATTAATCCGTATGCCTTCAAAAATAAGTAATAATCCTTATTTTAAACCTACAACATCATGATTTTACATTAAGAACTAATTAGTGTTATTTGGTTTGGTTTTAACATTGTGGTTAATTATTGAAAAAACATATACAAGTATAAATAAATCTTTTATATTGCTTAAATAATTTTATGACAATTATATATATTTGTGATTTATCTCGCACGCTAATTTAGTGTATACAATTTGATTATTTCTTTGTTAATTTAGTTTTCAATGGCCGGAGAATACAAATGCAATGCACAAGGATGTAATCGATCTTTTGGGTCTGATAAGGGTTTGCAAAGTCATCAAAGTGTTCATAAAGAAAAAGAACAAAGACAATGTCTAGTATGCGGTAGAACCTTTTCATCTGAAAAAGGCCTCCTTATTCACATGACAAGTCAACATGGCGGATGGGCATATGGTCATGGTCCAAGAAACTGATTCGAATCATTTCCATTAGAATACGCATAAGAATAACCGATTATATTTATGAATAATAAGGATTTTATATTTATGTAATTTATCATATTTAATTTTAAGATTTATTTATATTATTTGATTTCAAGACTATATCTTTATAGGTTTTATTATTTTCTTATTAATTAATGGTTCGTATATATAAATAAATAAAGAAATATATATATATATATATATATATATATATATTATAAAACTAATAATATGTTATAAATAATAAATCTGATATAATTTTTAATTTAATTGAATCTACATATGTTTTTATTTTTTAAATTTATTTTTATCTAAAACTTTACAAATACTTGTAAGGGCATGTATGTATAACATTATGTAATGTATTAGAATAGTAAAAATAATCCATATCACGAAAAATAGTTAAAATCATATTACAAATATATTATGCTTCGATGAAGACTATTCTTTCAGTAATGAATTAAAGGTGGAGTATAAAATTGAAAGATATAATACTATCATCAATGACTAACAAGATTTGGTATATTATCATCATTTAGTTATTTTTTTTTTGTACAACATATTAAAAAAAAGTAAATCAAATATGTCAAAAATATCATCATCATTTGGTGTTTTTTTTTTACAATATATCGACCCAAATAAAAAAAATTAAGGACATCAAATATGCCTAAAGAAATATATTGATTTTTTTTTTAAATGAGAAAACATGTATGTTAAATTAGGAGATGATTAATAGATCATTTAATGATACACAATTAATTAAATCATCCCTGAATCATGTATATTTTTATGTATATAGATATTTTTATCTATTTTAAATTTTGATTCTTATTAAAATGATCCTCTAGTGCTTATATAAACATATATGAATCTATTAGTTTATCATTTGATTGACATAATAATTATGATCGAGAGAGATTGAGGTAAAACATAAAGGAAATTATCTAAATATGAAATAGTGTGTTGGTATTGTTCTTATATATAAAATAAAGTTAAAATTACATTTGAATTATTAAAAACTAAAATTATTATGATTAAAAAAATTAAATTATATAATTAAAGTTGTGGAAAATTATTTTATTGATGAGTGAACTTGAAAAAAAAATACTTGACTATCACATTTGATTTTCATTAATCTTTTTAAGATATTATGTAATTAAAATTTGTCACCGACATGTTTTGATGAATATATTTTTATATATTTATGTGTTTTTGTGAAACGAATTCTAAGAAAAATTAATAATACTAGAAAGCGGGATCTTTTTTTTTATTCCCAAATCCCTTAATTTAAATAAAACAAGATATTGAGAACAACATAATTTTTAAATTATAAAAAAAGAGTGTGTTGTTAACAAGGGAGAATGTATTTGAATTGAATTGATTGGCTATCTATTGATTAAATTTGACTTGTTACGGTATTTAATATTTGATATGATTTTTTTTTTGTTAAAGAACTTTTTGGTAAAGAATCAAACTGAATTAATTTGGTTTTTAATTTTTTAATTCTATTTTACTATTATAAATAGGCACCCCTCTTCTTGAAAGAGGGACACGACAAAAAACATCATTGAAGAAAAAAATAGTGAAATAACGAAAACGAAGGACAAGTATGTTATATTTCTTTTCTTGTATTATAAGTTATAGTTGTATTGTAACACTTTCTTTATTTCTTTTTTAAAATATATATGTTATAACTTGTTTGTTTTTTATAATTATGATTCATATGTTATATATTTATTATTAATATTAAAATGTATTTTGGAATTAATTTTTTTCCGACAATGATTAAAAAAAGGACACATACACATATAGAATCGAATGATATGTTGCTCTGTTACTATTAGAATTCTGATAACATATCGGAAGCTTATGTTACTTTTTTTAAAAATTGGTTTAGTATTTTGTTTTATAAAAAATGAAAATTTAACTTTTTTTAAAGACTTCAAATGAAAAATAATTTTGAGTACTTTACATTTTTTCTAAGACTTTTTGAACTATAAAATATTTAAAAAATATTTAAAATTAGAATTAATTCTAAGAATTTTATTTTCAATGATATATTTTTGAATCGTTATATAATTTTTATCATGATAAGAGTCTAACAACGTACATCTAAGTTGTAGAATTTTAACACTATTCCATTAATTTATAGTAACTAATATATTTGTATATATTTTTGTAAAATATAAATTTAAAACTAGCTATTTAAAACCTTTAACAATTCTAATTTAAATAAAATAATATAAAATAAAATTATTAAATAATATTAATCCGTATGCCTTCAAAAATAAGTAATAATCCTTATTTTAAACCTACAACATCATGATTTTACATTAAGAACTAATTAGTGTTATTTGGTTTGGTTTTAACATTGTGGTTAATTATTGAAAAAACATATACAAGTATAAATAAATCTTTTATATTGCTTAAATAATTTTATGACAATTATATATATTTGTGATTTATCTCGCACGCTAATTTAGTGTATACAATTTGATTATTTCTTTGTTAATTTAGTTTTCAATGGCCGGAGAATACAAATGCAATGCACAAGGATGTAATCGATCTTTTGGGTCTGATAAGGGTTTGCAAAGTCATCAAAGTGTTCATAAAGAAAAAGAACAAAGACAATGTCTAGTATGCGGTAGAACCTTTTCATCTGAAAAAGGCCTCCTTATTCACATGACAAGTCAACATGGCGGATGGGCATATGGTCATGGTCCAAGAAACTGATTCGAATCATTTCCATTAGAATACGCATAAGAATAACCGATTATATTTATGAATAATAAGGATTTTATATTTATGTAATTTATCATATTTAATTTTAAGATTTATTTATATTATTTGATTTCAAGACTATATCTTTATAGGTTTTATTATTTTCTTATTAATTAATGGTTCGTATATATAAATAAATAAAGAAATATATATATATATATATATATATATATATATATATATATATATATATATATATATTATAAAACTAATAATATGTTATAAATAATAAATCTGATATAATTTTTAATTTAATTGAATCTACATATGTTTTTATTTTTTAAATTTATTTTTATCTAAAACTTTACAAATACTTGTAAGGGCATGTATGTATAACATTATGTAATGTATTAGAATAGTAAAAATAATCCATATCACGAAAAATAGTTAAAATCATATTACAAATATATTATGCTTCGATGAAGACTATTCTTTCAGTAATGAATTAAAGGTGGAGTATAAAATTGAAAGATATAATACTATCATCAATGACTAACAAGATTTGGTATATTATCATCATTTAGTTATTTTTTTTTTTGTTCAACATATTAAAAAAAAGTAAATCAAATATGTCAAAAATATCATCATCATTTGGTGTTTTTTTTTTACAATATATCGACCCAAATAAAAAAAATTAAGGACATCAAATATGCCTAAAGAAATATATTGATTTTTTTTTTAAATGAGAAAACATGTATGTTAAATTAGGAGATGATTAATAAATCATTTAATGATACACAATTAATTAAATCATCCCTGAATCATGTATATTTTTATGTATATAGATATTTTTATCTATTTTAAATTTTGATTCTTATTAAAATGATCCTCTAGTGCTTATATAAACATATATGAATCTATTAGTTTATCATTTGATTGACATAATAATTATGATCGAGAGAGATTGAGGTAAAACATAAAGGAAATTATCTAAATATGAAATAGTGTGTTGGTATTGTTCTTATATATAAAATAAAGTTAAAATTACATTTGAATTATTAAAAACTAAAATTATTATGATTAAAAAAATTAAATTATATAATTAAAGTTGTGGAAAATTATTTTATTGATGAGTGAACTTGAAAAAAAAATACTTGACTATCACATTTGATTTTCATTAATCTTTTTAAGATATTATGTAATTAAAATTTGTCACCGACATGTTTTGATGAAAATATTTTTATATATTTATGTGTTTTTGTGAAACGAATTCTAAGAAAAATTAATAATACTAGAAAGCGGGATCTTTTTTTTATTCCCAAATCCCTTAATTTAAATAAAACAAGATATTGAGAACAACATAATTTTTAAATTATAAAAAAAGAGTGTGTTGTTAACAAGGGAGAATGTATTTGAATTGAATTGATTGGCTATCTATTGATTAAATTTGACTTGTTACGGTATTTAATATTTGATATGATTTTTTTTTGTTAAAGAACTTTTTGGTAAAGAATCAAACTGAATTAATTTGGTTTTTAATTTTTTAATTCTATTTTACTATTATAAATAGGCACCCCTCTTCTTGAAAGAGGGACACGACAAAAAACATCATTGAAGAAAAAAATAGTGAAATAACGAAAACGAAGGACAAGTATGTTATATTTCTTTTCTTGTATTATAAGTTATAGTTGTATTGTAACACTTTCTTTATTTCTTTTTTAAAATATATATGTTATAACTTGTTTGTTTTTTATAATTATGATTCATATGTTATATATTTATTATTAATATTAAAATGTATTTTGGAATTAATTTTTTTCCGACAATGATTAAAAAAAGGACACATACACATATAGAATCGAATGATATGTTGCTCTGTTACTATTAGAATTCTGATAACATATCGGAAGCTTATGTTACTTTTTTTAAAAATTGGTTTAGTATTTTGTTTTATAAAAAATGAAAATTTAACTTTTTTTAAAGACTTCAAATGAAAAATAATTTTGAGTACTTTACATTTTTTCTAAGACTTTTTGAACTATAAAATATTTAAAAAATATTTAAAATTAGAATTAATTCTAAGAATTTTATTTTCAATGATATATTTTTGAATCGTTATATAATTTTTATCATGATAAGAGTCTAACAACGGACATCTAAGTTGTAGAATTTTAACACTATTCCATTAATTTATAGTAACTAATATATTTGTATATATTTTTGTAAAATATAAATTTAAAACTAGCTATTTAAAACCTTTAACAATTCTAATTTAAATAAAATAATATAAAATAAAATTATTAAATAATATTAATCCGTATGCCTTCAAAAATAAGTAATAATCCTTATTTTAAACCTACAACATCATGATTTTACATTAAGAACTAATTAGTGTTATTTGGTTTGGTTTTAACATTGTGGTTAATTATTGAAAAAACATATACAAGTATAAATAAATCTTTTATATTGCTTAAATAATTTTATGACAATTATATATATTTGTGATTTATCTCGCACGCTAATTTAGTGTATACAATTTGATTATTTCTTTGTTAATTTAGTTTTCAATGGCCGGAGAATACAAATGCAATGCACAAGGATGTAATCGATCTTTTGGGTCTGATAAGGGTTTGCAAAGTCATCAAAGTGTTCATAAAGAAAAAGAACAAAGACAATGTCTAGTATGCGGTAGAACCTTTTCATCTGAAAAAGGCCTCCTTATTCACATGACAAGTCAACATGGCGGATGGGCATATGGTCATGGTCCAAGAAACTGATTCGAATCATTTCCATTAGAATACGCATAAGAATAACCGATTATATTTATGAATAATAAGGATTTTATATTTATGTAATTTATCATATTTAATTTTAAGATTTATTTATATTATTTGATTTCAAGACTATATCTTTATAGGTTTTATTATTTTCTTATTAATTAATGGTTCGTATATATAAATAAATAAAGAAATATATATATATATATATATATATATATATATATATATTATAAAACTAATAATATGTTATAAATAATAAATCTGATATAATTTTTAATTTAATTGAATCTACATATGTTTTTATTTTTTAAATTTATTTTTATCTAAAACTTTACAAATACTTGTAAGGGCATGTATGTATAACATTATGTAATGTATTAGAATAGTAAAAATAATCCATATCACGAAAAATAGTTAAAATCATATTACAAATATATTATGCTTCGATGAAGACTATTCTTTCAGTAATGAATTAAAGGTGGAGTATAAAATTGAAAGATATAATACTATCATCAATGACTAACAAGATTTGGTATATTATCATCATTTAGTTTTTTTTTTTTTGTTCAACATATTAAAAAAAAGTAAATCAAATATGTCAAAAATATCATCATCATTTGGTGTTTTTTTTTTACAATATATCGACCCAAATAAAAAAAATTAAGGACATCAAATATGCCTAAAGAAATATATTGATTTTTTTTTAAATGAGAAAACATGTATGTTAAATTAGGAGATGATTAATAGATCATTTAATGATACACAATTAATTAAATCATCCCTGAATCATGTATATTTTTATGTATATAGATATTTTTATCTATTTTAAATTTTGATTCTTATTAAAATGATCCTCTAGTGCTTATATAAACATATATGAATCTATTAGTTTATCATTTGATTGACATAATAATTATGATCGAGAGAGATTGAGGTAAAACATAAAGGAAATTATCTAAATATGAAATAGTGTGTTGGTATTGTTCTTATATATAAAATAAAGTTAAAATTACATTTGAATTATTAAAAACTAAAATTATTATGATTAAAAAAATTAAATTATATAATTAAAGTTGTGGAAAATTATTTTATTGATGAGTGAACTTGAAAAAAAAATACTTGACTATCACATTTGATTTTCATTAATCTTTTTAAGATATTATGTAATTAAAATTTGTCACCGACATGTTTTGATGAAAATATTTTTATATATTTATGTGTTTTTGTGAAACGAATTCTAAGAAAAATTAATAATACTAGAAAGCGGGATCTTTTTTTTATTCCCAAATCCCTTAATTTAAATAAAACAAGATATTGAGAACAACATAATTTTTAAATTATAAAAAAAGAGTGTGTTGTTAACAAGGGAGAATGTATTTGAATTGAATTGATTGGCTATCTATTGATTAAATTTGACTTGTTACGGTATTTAATATTTGATATGATTTTTTTTTGTTAAAGAACTTTTTGGTAAAGAATCAAACTGAATTAATTTGGTTTTTAATTTTTTAATTCTATTTTACTATTATAAATAGGCACCCCTCTTCTTGAAAGAGGGACACGACAAAAAACATCATTGAAGAAAAAAATAGTGAAATAACGAAAACGAAGGACAAGTATGTTATATTTCTTTTCTTGTATTATAAGTTATAGTTGTATTGTAACACTTTCTTTATTTCTTTTTTAAAATATATATGTTATAACTTGTTTGTTTTTTATAATTATGATTCATATGTTATATATTTATTATTAATATTAAAATGTATTTTGGAATTAATTTTTTTCCGACAATGATTAAAAAAAGGACACATACACATATAGAATCGAATGATATGTTGCTCTGTTACTATTAGAATTCTGATAACATATCGGAAGCTTATGTTACTTTTTTTAAAAATTGGTTTAGTATTTTGTTTTATAAAAAATGAAAATTTAACTTTTTTTAAAGACTTCAAATGAAAAATAATTTTGAGTACTTTACATTTTTTCTAAGACTTTTTGAACTATAAAATATTTAAAAAATATTTAAAATTAGAATTAATTCTAAGAATTTTATTTTCAATGATATATTTTTGAATCGTTATATAATTTTTATCATGATAAGAGTCTAACAACGGACATCTAAGTTGTAGAATTTTAACACTATTCCATTAATTTATAGTAACTAATATATTTGTATATATTTTTGTAAAATATAAATTTAAAACTAGCTATTTAAAACCTTTAACAATTCTAATTTAAATAAAATAATATAAAATAAAATTATTAAATAATATTAATCCGTATGCCTTCAAAAATAAGTAATAATCCTTATTTTAAACCTACAACATCATGATTTTACATTAAGAACTAATTAGTGTTATTTGGTTTGGTTTTAACATTGTGGTTAATTATTGAAAAAACATATACAAGTATAAATAAATCTTTTATATTGCTTAAATAATTTTATGACAATTATATATATTTGTGATTTATCTCGCACGCTAATTTAGTGTATACAATTTGATTATTTCTTTGTTAATTTAGTTTTCAATGGCCGGAGAATACAAATGCAATGCACAAGGATGTAATCGATCTTTTGGGTCTGATAAGGGTTTGCAAAGTCATCAAAGTGTTTATAAAGAAAAAGAACAAAGACAATGTCTAGTATGCGGTAGAACCTTTTCATCTGAAAAAGGCGTCCTTATTCACATGACAAGTCAACATGGCGGATGGGCATATGGTCATGGTCCAAGAAACTGATTCGAATCATTTCCATTAGAATACGCATAAGAATAACCGATTATATTTATGAATAATAAGGATTTTATATTTATGTAATTTATCATATTTAATTTTAAGATTTATTTATATTATTTGATTTCAAGACTATATCTTTATAGGTTTTATTATTTTCTTATTAATTAATGGTTCGTATATATAAATAAATAAAGAAATATATATATATATATATATATATTATAAAACTAATAATATGTTATAAATAATAAATCTGATATAATTTTTAATTTAATTGAATCTACATATGTTTTTATTTTTTAAATTTATTTTTATCTAAAACTTTACAAATACTTGTAAGGGCATGTATGTATAACATTATGTAATGTATTAGAATAGTAAAAATAATCCATATCACGAAAAATAGTTAAAATCATATTACAAATATATTATGCTTCGATGAAGACTATTCTTTCAGTAATGAATTAAAGGTGGAGTATAAAATTGAAAGATATAATACTATCATCAATGACTAACAAGATTTGGTATATTATCATCATTTAGTTATTTTTTTTTTGTACAACATATTAAAAAAAAGTAAATCAAATATGTCAAAAATATCATCATCATTTGGTGTTTTTTTTTACAATATATCGACCCAAATAAAAAAAATTAAGGACATCAAATATGCCTAAAGAAATATATTGATTTTTTTTTTAAATGAGAAAACATGTATGTTAAATTAGGAGATGATTAATAGATCATTTAATGATACACAATTAATTAAATCATCCCTGAATCATGTATATTTTTATGTATATAGATATTTTTATCTATTTTAAATTTTGATTCTTATTAAAATGATCCTCTAGTGCTTATATAAACATATATGAATCTATTAGTTTATCATTTGATTGACATAATAATTATGATCGAGAGAGATTGAGGTAAAACATAAAGGAAATTATCTAAATATGAAATAGTGTGTTGGTATTGTTCTTATATATAAAATAAAGTTAAAATTACATTTGAATTATTAAAAACTAAAATTATTATGATTAAAAAAATTAAATTATATAATTAAAGTTGTGGAAAATTATTTTATTGATGAGTGAACTTGAAAAAAAAATACTTGACTATCACATTTGATTTTCATTAATCTTTTTAAGATATTATGTAATTAAAATTTGTCACCGACATGTTTTGATGAAAATATTTTTATATATTTATGTGTTTTTGTGAAACGAATTCTAAGAAAAATTAATAATACTAGAAAGCGGGATCTTTTTTTTATTCCCAAATCCCTTAATTTAAATAAAACAAGATATTGAGAACAACATAATTTTTAAATTATAAAAAAAGAGTGTGTTGTTAACAAGGGAGAATGTATTTGAATTGAATTGATTGGCTATCTATTGATTAAATTTGACTTGTTACGGTATTTAATATTTGATATGATTTTTTTTTGTTAAAGAACTTTTTGGTAAAGAATCAAACTGAATTAATTTGGTTTTTAATTTTTTAATTCTATTTTTCTATTATAAATAGGCACCCCTCTTCTTGAAAGAGGGACACGACAAAAAACATCATTGAAGAAAAAAGTAGTGAAATAACGAAAACGAAGGACAAGTATGTTATATTTCTTTTCTTGTATTATAAGTTATAGTTGTATTGTAACACTTTCTTTATTTCTTTTTTAAAATATATATGTTATAACTTGTTTGTTTTTTATAATTATGATTCATATGTTATATATTTATTATTAATATTAAAATGTATTTTGGAATTAATTTTTTTCCGACAATGATTAAAAAAAGGACACATACACATATAGAATCGAATGATATGTTGCTCTGTTACTATTAGAATTCTGATAACATATCGGAAGCTTATGTTACTTTTTTTAAAAATTGGTTTAGTATTTTGTTTTATAAAAAATGAAAATTTAACTTTTTTTAAAGACTTCAAATGAAAAATAATTTTGAGTACTTTACATTTTTTCTAAGACTTTTTGAACTATAAAATATTTAAAAAATATTTAAAATTAGAATTAATTCTAAGAATTTTATTTTCAATGATATATTTTTGAATCGTTATATAATTTTTATCATGATAAGAGTCTAACAACGGACATCTAAGTTGTAGAATTTTAACACTATTCCATTAATTTATAGTAACTAATATATTTGTATATATTTTTGTAAAATATAAATTTAAAACTAGCTATTTAAAACCTTTAACAATTCTAATTTAAATAAAATAATATAAAATAAAATTATTAAATAATATTAATCCGTATGCCTTCAAAAATAAGTAATAATCCTTATTTTAAACCTACAACATCATGATTTTACATTAAGAACTAATTAGTGTTATTTGGTTTGGTTTTAACATTGTGGTTAATTATTGAAAAAACATATACAAGTATAAATAAATCTTTTATATTGCTTAAATAATTTTATGACAATTATATATATTTGTGATTTATCTCGCACGCTAATTTAGTGTATACAATTTGATTATTTCTTTGTTAATTTAGTTTTCAATGGCCGGAGAATACAAATGCAATGCACAAGGATGTAATCGATCTTTTGGGTCTGATAAGGGTTTGCAAAGTCATCAAAGTGTTCATAAAGAAAAAGAACAAAGACAATGTCTAGTATGCGGTAGAACCTTTTCATCTGAAAAAGGCCTCCTTATTCACATGACAAGTCAACATGGCGGATGGGCATATGGTCATGGTCCAAGAAACTGATTCGAATCATTTCCATTAGAATACGCATAAGAATAACCGATTATATTTATGAATAATAAGGATTTTATATTTATGTAATTTATCATATTTAATTTTAAGATTTATTTATATTATTTGATTTCAAGACTATATCTTTATAGGTTTTATTATTTTCTTATTAATTAATGGTTCGTATATATAAATAAATAAAGAAATATATATATATATATATATATATATATATATATTATAAAACTAATAATATGTTATAAATAATAAATCTGATATAATTTTTAATTTAATTGAATCTACATATGTTTTTATTTTTTAAATTTATTTTTATCTAAAACTTTACAAATACTTGTAAGGGCATGTATGTATAACATTATGTAATGTATTAGAATAGTAAAAATAATCCATATCACGAAAAATAGTTAAAATCATATTACAAATATATTATGCTTCGATGAAGACTATTCTTTCAGTAATGAATTAAAGGTGGAGTATAAAATTGAAAGATATAATACTATCATCAATGACTAACAAGATTTGGTATATTATCATCATTTAGTTATTTTTTTTTTGTACAACATATTAAAAAAAAGTAAATCAAATATGTCAAAAATATCATCATCATTTGGTGTTTTTTTTTTACAATATATCGACCCAAATAAAAAAAATTAAGGACATCAAATATGCCTAAAGAAATATATTGATTTGTTTTTTAAATGAGAAAACATGTATGTTAAATTAGGAGATGATTAATAGATCATTTAATGATACACAATTAATTAAATCATCCCTGAATCATGTATATTTTTATGTATATAGATATTTTTATCTATTTTAAATTTTGATTCTTATTAAAATGATCCTCTAGTGCTTATATAAACATATATGAATCTATTAGTTTATCATTTGATTGACATAATAATTATGATCGAGAGAGATTGAGGTAAAACATAAAGGAAATTATCTAAATATGAAATAGTGTGTTGGTATTGTTCTTATATATAAAATAAAGTTAAAATTACATTTGAATTATTAAAAACTAAAATTATTATGATTAAAAAAATTAAATTATATAATTAAAGTTGTGGAAAATTATTTTATTGATGAGTGAACTTGAAAAAAAAATACTTGACTATCACATTTGATTTTCATTAATCTTTTTAAGATATTATGTAATTAAAATTTGTCACCGACATGTTTTGATGAAAATATTTTTATATATTTATGTGTTTTTGTGAAACGAATTCTAAGAAAAATTAATAATACTAGAAAGCGGGATCTTTTTTTTATTCCCAAATCCCTTAATTTAAATAAAACAAGATATTGAGAACAACATAATTTTTAAATTATAAAAAAAGAGTGTGTTGTTAACAAGGGAGAATGTATTTGAATTGAATTGATTGGCTATCTATTGATTAAATTTGACTTGTTACGGTATTTAATATTTGATATGATTTTTTTTTGTTAAAGAACTTTTTGGTAAAGAATCAAACTGAATTAATTTGGTTTTTAATTTTTTAATTCTATTTTACTATTATAAATAGGCACCCCTCTTCTTGAAAGAGGGACACGACAAAAAACATCATTGAAGAAAAAAATAGTGAAATAACGAAAATGAAGGACAAGTATGTTATATTTCTTTTCTTGTATTATAAGTTATAGTTGTATTGTAACACTTTCTTTATTTCTTTTTTAAAATATATATGTTATAACTTGTTTGTTTTTTATAATTATGATTCATATGTTATATATTTATTATTAATATTAAAATGTATTTTGGAATTAATTTTTTTCCGACAATGATTAAAAAAAGGACACATACACATATAGAATCGAATGATATGTTGCTCTGTTACTATTAGAATTCTGATAACATATCGGAAGCTTATGTTACTTTTTTTAAAAATTGGTTTAGTATTTTGTTTTATAAAAAATGAAAATTTAACTTTTTTTAAAGACTTCAAATGAAAAATAATTTTGAGTACTTTACATTTTTTCTAAGACTTTTTGAACTATAAAATATTTAAAAAATATTTAAAATTAGAATTAATTCTAAGAATTTTATTTTCAATGATATATTTTTGAATCGTTATATAATTTTTATCATGATAAGAGTCTAACAACGGACATCTAAGTTGTAGAATTTTAACACTATTCCATTAATTTATAGTAACTAATATATTTGTATATATTTTTGTAAAATATAAATTTAAAACTAGCTATTTAAAACCTTTAACAATTCTAATTTAAATAAAATAATATAAAATAAAATTATTAAATAATATTAATCCGTATGCCTTCAAAAATAAGTAATAATCCTTATTTTAAACCTACAACATCATGATTTTACATTAAGAACTAATTAGTGTTATTTGGTTTGGTTTTAACATTGTGGTTAATTATTGAAAAAACATATACAAGTATAAATAAATCTTTTATATTGCTTAAATAATTTTATGACAATTATATATATTTGTGATTTATCTCGCACGCTAATTTAGTGTATACAATTTGATTATTTCTTTGTTAATTTAGTTTTCAATGGCCGGAGAATACAAATGCAATGCACAAGGATGTAATCGATCTTTTGGGTCTGATAAGGGTTTGCAAAGTCATCAAAGTGTTCATAAAGAAAAAGAACAAAGACAATGTCTAGTATGCGGTAGAACCTTTTCATCTGAAAAAGGCCTCCTTATTCACATGACAAGTCAACATGGCGGATGGGCATATGGTCATGGTCCAAGAAACTGATTCGAATCATTTCCATTAGAATACGCATAAGAATAACCGATTATATTTATGAATAATAAGGATTTTATATTTATGTAATTTATCATATTTAATTTTAAGATTTATTTATATTATTTGATTTCAAGACTATATCTTTATAGGTTTTATTATTTTCTTATTAATTAATGGTTCGTATATATAAATAAATAAAGAAATATATATATATATATATATATATATATATATATATTATAAAACTAATAATATGTTATAAATAATAAATCTGATATAATTTTTAATTTAATTGAATCTACATATGTTTTTATTTTTTAAATTTATTTTTATCTAAAACTTTACAAATACTTGTAAGGGCATGTATGTATAACATTATGTAATGTATTAGAATAGTAAAAATAATCCATATCACGAAAAATAGTTAAAATCATATTACAAATATATTATGCTTCGATGAAGACTATTCTTTCAGTAATGAATTAAAGGTGGAGTATAAAATTGAAAGATATAATACTATCATCAATTACTAACAAGATTTGGTATATTATCATCATTTAGTTATTTTTTTTTTGTACAACATATTAAAAAAAATTAAATCAAATATGTCAAAAATATCATCATCATTTGGTGTTTTTTTTTACAATATATCGACCCAAATAAAAAAAAATTAAGGACACCAAATATGCCTAAAGAAATATATTGTTTTTTTTTTAAATGAGAAAACATGTATGTTAAATTAAGAGATGATTAATAGATCATTTAATGATACATAATTAATTAAATCATCCCTGAATCATGTATATTTTTATGTATATAGATATTTTTATGTATTTTAAATTTTGATTCTTTTTAAAATGATCCTCTAGTGCTTATATAAACATATATGAATCTATTAGTTTATCATTTGATTGACATAATAATTATGATCGAGAGAGATTGAGGTAAAACATAAAGGAAATTATCTAAATATGAAATAGTGTGTTGGTATTGTTCTTATATATAAAATAAAGTTAAAATTACATTTGAATTATTAAAAACTAAAATTATTATGATTAAAAAAATTAAATTATATAATTAAAGTTGTGGAAAATTATTTTATTGATGAGTGAACTTGAAAAAAAAATACTTGACTATCACATTTGATTTTCATTAATCTTTTTAAGATATTATGTAATTAAAATTTGTCACCGACATGTTTTGATGAAAATATTTTTATATATTTATGTGTTTTTGTGAAACGAATTCTAAGAAAAATTAATAATACTAGAAAGCGGGATCTTTTTTTTATTCCCAAATCCCTTAATTTAAATAAAACAAGATATTGAGAACAACATAATTTTTAAATTATAAAAAAAGAGTGTGTTGTTAACAAGGGAGAATGTATTTGAATTGAATTGATTGGCTATCTATTGATTAAATTTGACTTGTTACGGTATTTAATATTTGATATGATTTTTTTTTGTTAAAGAACTTTTTGGTAAAGAATCAAACTGAATTAATTTGGTTTTTAATTTTTTAATTCTATTTTACTATTATAAATAGGCACCCCTCTTCTTGAAAGAGGGACACGACAAAAAACATCATTGAAGAAAAAAATAGTGAAATAACGAAAACGAAGGACAAGTATGTTATATTTCTTTTCTTGTATTATAAGTTATAGTTGTATTGTAACACTTTCTTTATTTCTTTTTTAAAATATATATGTTATAACTTGTTTGTTTTTTATAATTATGATTCATATGTTATATATTTATTATTAA
This sequence comes from Lathyrus tuberosus, assembly GCA_022829125.1. NCBI lineage: Eukaryota > Viridiplantae > Streptophyta > Magnoliopsida > Fabales > Fabaceae > Lathyrus > Lathyrus tuberosus. The sequence goes on from JALAZF010000043.1 coordinate 16,385,998, forward strand.
TATTAAAATGTATTTTGGAATTAATTTTTTTCCGACAATGATTAAAAAAAGGACACATACACATATAGAATCGAATGATATGTTGCTCTGTTACTATTAGAATTCTGATAACATATCGGAAGCTTATGTTACTTTTTTTAAAAATTGGTTTAGTATTTTGTTTTATAAAAAATGAAAATTTAACTTTTTTTAAAGACTTCAAATGAAAAATAATTTTGAGTACTTTACATTTTTTCTAAGACTTTTTGAACTATAAAATATTTAAAAAATATTTAAAATTAGAATTAATTCTAAGAATTTTATTTTCAATGATATATTTTTGAATCGTTATATAATTTTTATCATGATAAGAGTCTAACAACGGACATCTAAGTTGTAGAATTTTAACACTATTCCATTAATTTATAGTAACTAATATATTTGTATATATTTTTGTAAAATATAAATTTAAAACTAGCTATTTAAAACCTTTAACAATTCTAATTTAAATAAAATAATATAAAATAAAATTATTAAATAATATTAATCCGTATGCCTTCAAAAATAAGTAATAATCCTTATTTTAAACCTACAACATCATGATTTTACATTAAGAACTAATTAGTGTTATTTGGTTTGGTTTTAACATTGTGGTTAATTATTGAAAAAACATATACAAGTATAAATAAATCTTTTATATTGCTTAAATAATTTTATGACAATTATATATATTTGTGATTTATCTCGCACGCTAATTTAGTGTATACAATTTGATTATTTCTTTGTTAATTTAGTTTTCAATGGCCGGAGAATACAAATGCAATGCACAAGGATGTAATCGATCTTTTGGGTCTGATAAGGGTTTGCAAAGTCATCAAAGTGTTCATAAAGAAAAAGAACAAAGACAATGTCTAGTATGCGGTAGAACCTTTTCATCTGAAAAAGGCCTCCTTATTCACATGACAAGTCAACATGGCGGATGGGCATATGGTCATGGTCCAAGAAACTGATTCGAATCATTTCCATTAGAATACGCATAAGAATAACCGATTATATTTATGAATAATAAGGATTTTATATTTATGTAATTTATCATATTTAATTTTAAGATTTATTTATATTATTTGATTTCAAGACTATATCTTTATAGGTTTTATTATTTTCTTATTAATTAATGGTTCGTATATATAAATAAATAAAGAAATATATATATATATATATATATATATATATATTATAAAACTAATAATATGTTATAAATAATAAATCTGATATAATTTTTAATTTAATTGAATCTACATATGTTTTTATTTTTTAAATTTATTTTTATCTAAAACTTTACAAATACTTGTAAGGGCATGTATGTATAACATTATGTAATGTATTAGAATAGTAAAAATAATCCATATCACGAAAAATAGTTAAAATCATATTACAAATATATTATGCTTCGATGAAGACTATTCTTTCAGTAATGAATTAAAGGTGGAGTATAAAATTGAAAGATATAATACTATCATCAATGACTAACAAGATTTGGTATATTATCATCATTTAGTTATTTTTTTTTTGTACAACATATTAAAAAAAAGTAAATCAAATATGTCAAAAATATCATCATCATTTGGTGTTTTTTTTTTACAATATATCGACCCAAATAAAAAAAATTAAGGACATCAAATATGCCTAAAGAAATATATTGATTTTTTTTTTAAATGAGAAAACATGTATGTTAAATTAGGAGATGATTAATAGATCATTTAATGATACACAATTAATTAAATCATCCCTGAATCATGTATATTTTTATGTATATTTTTATGTATATAGATATTTTTATCTATTTTAAATTTTGATTCTTATTAAAATGATCCTCTAGTGCTTATATAAACATATATGAATCTATTAGTTTATCATTTGATTGACATAATAATTATGATCGAGAGAGATTGAGGTAAAACATAAAGGAAATTATCTAAATATGAAATAGTGTGTTGGTATTGTTCTTATATATAAAATAAAGTTAAAATTACATTTGAATTATTAAAAACTAAAATTATTATGATTAAAAAAATTAAATTATATAATTAAAGTTGTGGAAAATTATTTTATTGATGAGTGAACTTGAAAAAAAAATACTTGACTATCACATTTGATTTTCATTAATCTTTTTAAGATATTATGTAATTAAAATTTGTCACCGACATGTTTTGATGAAAATATTTTTATATATTTATGTGTTTTTGTGAAACGAATTCTAAGAAAAATTAATAATACTAGAAAGCGGGATCTTTTTTTTATTCCCAAATCCCTTAATTTAAATAAAACAAGATATTGAGAACAACATAATTTTTAAATTATAAAAAAAGAGTGTGTTGTTAACAAGGGAGAATGTATTTGAATTGAATTGATTGGCTATCTATTGATTAAATTTGACTTGTTACGGTATTTAATATTTGATATGATTTTTTTTTGTTAAAGAACTTTTTGGTAAAGAATCAAACTGAATTAATTTGGTTTTTAATTTTTTAATTCTATTTTACTATTATAAATAGGCACCCCTCTTCTTGAAAGAGGGACACGACAAAAAACATCATTGAAGAAAAAAATAGTGAAATAACGAAAACGAAGGACAAGTATGTTATATTTCTTTTCTTGTATTATAAGTTATAGTTGTATTGTAACACTTTCTTAATTTCTTTTTTAAAATATATATGTTATAACTTGTTTGTTTTTTATAATTATGATTCATATGTTATATATTTATTATTAATATTAAAATGTATTTTGGAATTAATTTTTTTCCGACAATGATTAAAAAAAGGACACATACACATATAGAATCGAATGATATGTTGCTCTGTTACTATTAGAATTCTGATAACATATCGGAAGCTTATGTTACTTTTTTTAAAAATTGGTTTAGTATTTTGTTTTATAAAAAATGAAAATTTAACTTTTTTTAAAGACTTCAAATGAAAAATAATTTTGAGTACTTTACATTTTTTCTAAGACTTTTTGAACTATAAAATATTTAAAAAATATTTAAAATTAGAATTAATTCTAAGAACTTTATTTTCAATGATATATTTTTGAATCGTTATATAATTTTTATCATGATAAGAGTCTAACAACGGACATCTAAGTTGTAGAATTTTAACACTATTCCATTAATTTATAGTAACTAATATATTTGTATATATTTTTGTAAAATATAAATTTAAAACTAGCTATTTAAAACCTTTAACAATTCTAATTTAAATAAAATAATATAAAATAAAATTATTAAATAATATTAATCCGTATGCCTTCAAAAATAAGTAATAATCCTTATTTTAAACCTACAACATCATGATTTTACATTAAGAACTAATTAGTGTTATTTGGTTTGGTTTTAACATTGTGGTTAATTATTGAAAAAACATATACAAGTATAAATAAATCTTTTATATTGCTTAAATAATTTTATGACAATTATATATATTTGTGATTTATCTCGCACGCTAATTTAGTGTATACAATTTGATTATTTCTTTGTTAATTTAGTTTTCAATGGCCGGAGAATACAAATGCAATGCACAAGGATGTAATCGATCTTTTGGGTCTGATAAGGGTTTGCAAAGTCATCAAAGTGTTCATAAAGAAAAAGAACAAAGACAATGTCTAGTATGCGGTAGAACCTTTTCATCTGAAAAAGGCCTCCTTATTCACATGACAAGTCAACATGGCGGATGGGCATATGGTCATGGTCCAAGAAACTGATTCGAATCATTTCCATTAGAATACGCATAAGAATAACCGATTATATTTATGAATAATAAGGATTTTATATTTATGTAATTTATCATATTTAATTTTAAGATTTATTTATATTATTTGATTTCAAGACTATATCTTTATAGGTTTTATTATTTTCTTATTAATTAATGGTTCGTATATATAAATAAATAAAGAAATATATATATATATATATATATATATATATATATATTATAAAACTAATAATATGTTTTAAATAATAAATCTGATATAATTTTTAATTTAATTGAATCTACATATGTTTTTATTTTTTAAATTTATTTTTATCTAAAACTTTACAAATACTTGTAAAGACATGTATGTATAACATTATGTAATGTATTAGAATAGTGAAAATAATCCATATCACGAAAAATAGTTAAAATCATATTACAAATATATTATGCTTCGATGAAGACTATTCTTTCAGTAATGAATTAAAGGTGGAGTATAAAATTGAAAGATATAATACTATCATCAATGACTAACAAGATTTGGTATATTATCATCATTTAGTTATTTTTTTTTTTGTACAACATATTAAAAAAAAGTAAATCAAATATGTCAAAAATATCATCATCATTTGGTGTTTTTTTTTTACAATATATCGACCCAAATAAAAAAAATTAAGGACATCAAATATGCCTAAAGAAATATATTGATTTGTTTTTTAAATGAGAAAACATGTATGTTAAATTAGGAGATGATTAATAGATCATTTAATGATACACAATTAATTAAATCATCCCTGAATCATGTATATTTTTATGTATATAGATATTTTTATCTATTTTAAATTTTGATTCTTATTAAAATGATCCTCTAGTGCTTATATAAACATATATGAATCTATTAGTTTATCATTTGATTGACATAATAATTACGATCGAGAGAGATTGAGGTAAAACATAAAGGAAATTATCTAAATATGAAATAGTGTGTTGGTATTGTTCTTATATATAAAATAAAGTTAAAATTACATTTGAATTATTAAAAACTAAAATTATTATGATTAAAAAAATTAAATTATATAATTAAAGTTGTGGAAAATTATTTTATTGATGAGTGAACTTGAAAAAAAAATACTTGACTATCACATTTGATTTTCATTAATCTTTTTAAGATATTATGTAATTAAAATTTGTCACCGACATGTTTTGATGAAAATATTTTTATATATTTATGTGTTTTTGTGAAACGAATTCTAAGAAAAATTAATAATACTAGAAAGCGGGATCTTTTTTTTATTCCCAAATCCCTTAATTTAAATAAAACAAGATATTGAGAACAACATAATTTTTAAATTATAAAAAAAGAGTGTGTTGTTAACAAGGGAGAATGTATTTGAATTGAATTGATTGGCTATCTATTGATTAAATTTGACTTGTTACGGTATTTAATATTTGATATGATTTTTTTTGTTAAAGAACTTTTTGGTAAAGAATCAAACTGAATTAATTTGGTTTTTAATTTTTTAATTCTATTTTACTATTATAAATAGGCACCCCTCTTCTTGAAAGAGGGACACGACAAAAAACATCATTGAAGAAAAAAATAGTGAAATAACGAAAACGAAGGACAAGTATGTTATATTTCTTTTCTTGTATTATAAGTTATAGTTGTATTGTAACACTTTCTTTATTTCTTTTTTAAAATATATATGTTATAACTTGTTTGTTTTTTATAATTATGATTCATATGTTATATATTTATTATTAATATTAAAATGTATTTTGGAATTAATTTTTTTCCGACAATGATTAAAAAAAGGACACATACACATATAGAATCGAATGATATGTTGCTCTGTTACTATTAGAATTCTGATAACATATCGGAAGCTTATGTTACTTTTTTTAAAAATTGGTTTAGTATTTTGTTTTATAAAAAATGAAAATTTAACTTTTTTTAAAGACTTCAAATGAAAAATAATTTTGAGTACTTTACATTTTTTCTAAGACTTTTTGAACTATAAAATATTTAAAAAATATTTAAAATTAGAATTAATTCTAAGAATTTTATTTTCAATGATATATTTTTGAATCGTTATATAATTTTTATCATGATAAGAGTCTAACAACGGACATCTAAGTTGTAGAATTTTAACACTATTCCATTAATTTATAGTAACTAATATATTTGTATATATTTTTGTAAAATATAAATTTAAAACTAGCTATTTAAAACCTTTAACAATTCTAATTTAAATAAAATAATATAAAATAAAATTATTAAATAATATTAATCCGTATGCCTTCAAAAATAAGTAATAATCCTTATTTTAAACCTACAACATCATGATTTTACATTAAGAACTAATTAGTGTTATTTGGTTTGGTTTTAACATTGTGGTTAATTATTGAAAAAACATATACAAGTATAAATAAATCTTTTATATTGCTTAAATAATTTTATGACAATTATATATATTTGTGATTTATCTCGCACGCTAATTTAGTGTATACAATTTGATTATTTCTTTGTTAATTTAGTTTTCAATGGCCGGAGAATACAAATGCAATGCACAAGGATGTAATCGATCTTTTGGGTCTGATAAGGGTTTGCAAAGTCATCAAAGTGTTCATAAAGAAAAAGAACAAAGACAATGTCTAGTATGCGGTAGAACCTTTTCATCTGAAAAAGGCCTCCTTATTCACATGACAAGTCAACATGGCGGATGGGCATATGGTCATGGTCCAAGAAACTGATTCGAATCATTTCCATTAGAATACGCATAAGAATAACCGATTATATTTATGAATAATAAGGATTTTATATTTATGTAATTTATCATATTTAATTTTAAGATTTATTTATATTATTTGATTTCAAGACTATATCTTTATAGGTTTTATTATTTTCTTATTAATTAATGGTTCGTATATATAAATAAATAAAGAAATATATATATATATATATATATATATATATATATATATATATATATATTATAAAACTAATAATATGTTATAAATAATAAATCTGATATAATTTTTAATTTAATTGAATCTACATATGTTTTTATTTTTTAAATTTATTTTTATCTAAAACTTTACAAATACTTGTAAGGGCATGTATGTATAACATTATGTAATGTATTAGTGTAATACCCCGTAAATTTATAAACGCTCTGGTTAATATTATTATGATCAACTGGGTTCCGGAGTACTCTGAGTAATTATTTGATAAAATAATTAGAGTAAACTGACGAACTCAGAGTCGATTAAATTAATAGTATTTAACGTTGAGTTTTTATTAATTGATGCTTTTGAGCTAATTCGGACATTTAGTAGTGTTACTAAATATGATAGTTTTCTATACTATCTATTTTTCCTTTTCATTTCCCTTGGGAAAACAAACAAAAAGATAGAAAGGTGGAAGAGAAGGGAAAAAGGGAAGGAAAGAAAGGAAGAGAAAGAGGAAGAAGAGGAAATTCTCTCAAAGCTCAAGAACATCATCAAGCAACAATTCTTCATCTAAATCGTCTCAGTATCAACCTCCTCGTCTAGTAATCCAGGTGGGTTCTAGTTAGACTCTTTAGAGTAGGATTATTTTGAGTTTAGAGTTAGATTAGAAATTGTGAAAATTGAATCTTTTTGCACAAAATTCGTGAATCTAACTGCTAAATGCAATGTTTGATTATATGTTATACTGGTTGTGATGTTATAACATGTTTTGATGCATTTTGATTGATGAAAATGAGATTTGGGGTTGATTTTGGATCAACCCGTAGCAGAGAAATTCTGCAGGAACTTCTGCATTTTTCTTCTGCCCATACGCGTATGGAGCATGTCAATACGCGTATGGGGCTTGTCAATACGCGTACGGAAAGGGCAATACGCGTATGGATGGCCGGGCATTTTGAGCAATACGCGTATCGCTTGGGGCAATACGCGTATGGCTGGGCGAGCATTTGGGCAATACGCGTACGGGGAGTGCCAATACGCGTACGGCCAGGAGAGTTGCAGAAATTCTGCTGTTGTGATTTATTTTCCGATCGATTGTTTACAATGCCGTAACTTTTTGCACGTAACCCGGATTGGAACAATTTTGGTATCGTTGGAAAGATAATAAAATGTACTTTCTCATTTCAATGGTCTTAAGATTGTCGGCCGATTTAATTATATCGGGATTTTGAATTATTGTCGTTTTGTCGACTTTTATTTGTAAATGATGTGAAATTGTTGTGAAAATGCATGCTAAAATATGAGATAGGTAGCGTGAGCATTATTACCCTAAACAGTGTTGGAAGTGTGGAATGTTATGTGTGGCAACGCTCGTGCATGAAAGGCCGAGGCGTGTGCATTCTGTTTGTCAATAACCACAGTGATTTTGTGAGTGCGTTTCATGGGTCTCGAGCTCCTCTGAAACATATGCACCATTACTTGGCAGGTTTGAGTCCCATGTTAGTACGATTGGAGCCTACGGGTAGAGACTTGAGACGGCGTACGGTCCGTGAGAAGTGACGGATCACGGTGTACGGCCCGTGATCCCGAATCCAATTCGTATGCCAAGTAATTCGAGGATCCATGACTCGGATCTCCTTCTAGACGTAGAAGGGTACGGGAAAAGGGGATGCCTTGGTATTGGTTATTGATTTGTGAGTTTTGAGTGTACGGCCTCAGATGTACTTCGGTACTTTGTGAATCCTTGAGTGTACGGCCTCAAGAGGTACTTCGGTACTAGTGTGTGAGTTTGCAGGCTCACCACTGTGGTTACTTGTGTGTGTACTCATGGTCTTTTCCCCTTTCCCCTTGGACATGAGTTAGGACTTTGTTAGAACCTTGTAAAGCCGAGAGGACTTTAAGATAGGGAACTCACTGAGATTTGATGTATCTCACCCCACTGTTGTTGTTTACATCACAGGTTCTGCAGGTTTGGCGAAGGGTAAGGACAAGGTTATTTGACTTTCCTTACGGATCGTGGTTTTGTGATGGCATGGCTTCCGCTATGGCGTTATGTTTTGAGATCATTGTTTTGATCTAGTTCTTAGTTTTTATCATTTTGGAACATCTTGTATATGTAATGCCTTAGACTTTTAGGTGTTTTGCATTAGAGGCATTTATATATATAATGTGTTAACTAGGAACTTATTATGTTTCAGTACCAAAAAGTGAAACTCATGTATAATATATGATTTGATGCATGTATTATTATATGGGTCTTTACAGTTGGTATCAGAGCAGGTCGTATCCTCGACCTAGCCATGAAATAGAATAAGTGTTTCTTTCCGTTTCATATGCGGCGTGTCGCCATGGGTCTTGTCTATTATATTTATGGTATTGAGTCTGATCAACTTAATCCTATTGATATGGAATTCAGGAACATGGCTGATAGACGCAGAAACAACCGTGGAAGACCAAGGACTACTCCAGCTGGGACAGTTCCACAAGGTGATGAAGGGAATGCTCCTTTGTACCAGTTCATGCAACATATGGTGCAACAGATGAATGGAGGTCTTCATCCTCGGGTGGTTGTTCCAGAAGTTGTAGGCGGGAGTTTTCGGGATTTCATCCGCATGAATCCTCCAGAATTTCATGGCGGATTGGATCCTGTGGAAGCTCATGACTGGATTGCTGGCATGGAGAGAATCTTTCTGATGATTTACTGTAGTGAGGAGAACAAGGTAGTGTTTGCTTCTCACTCACTAAGAGGTCCTGCTGAGAGATGGTGGGATGTTGCTTCAGCTTTTATGACTATGCAAGGTGTGCCTAAAGTGTGGGGGCAGTTCAGGACTATTTTTATGGAAGAGTACCTTCCTAGTTCTTTGAGGATCCGAAGAGAGCTTGAAATCCAGCAGATGAGGCAATATTATATGATAGAGAACAGCTTGAGGAAAGTTCAGACAGAAGGGGATTCGCATAAGTCGAATCAGAATGAGTGTGGGAGGTCAAGCCAACAATTTCGGTCTAAGCAGCAAGCTTTCAAAAGGAAACGGGTCCAGAATTCTCGGACTAGTGCACCTCCTGGGTGTTGCACGTGTGGTAAGATGCATTTTGGCAGATGTCGCTTCAGAGGGGTAAAGTGTTACCAATGTCAGAAGGTGGGACACATGGTGAGGGATTGTCCTCAAGGTAGGAATCAGACACAAGGGAAGACTACTGGCCGAGTGTATACCTTGGATGCGAGGAAGGCAAAGGGTGACAATTCCTTGATTGCGGGTACGTGTTTTGTTAATGGTCAACCTTGTTTTGTTTTATTTGACTGTGGGGCTACACATTCTTTTGTGTCTTTAAGATGTGTGAAGCGACTTGGGTTGCAAACTATTCCTTTGTTTCCTCCTATGGTGGTTACTACTGCCATGGATGAAATGGTTGAAACACCACTGATGTGTGAAAATTGTGTGTTGTCGGTGAACGAAAGAGTCTTCCAGATTGATCTTATTTGTCTGCCGCTCAAGAAAGTGGATGTTGTTCTGGGAATGGACTGGCTTTCAGCTAATTCGGTTTTTATCGGTTGTGAGGAGAAGCTAATTATTATTCCATCTGCTGAGGCTACTCCGAAAGATGTATTATCAACGATTTTAGAAGGTATGGTGGGAATGGTAAATTTCTTGTTTGAGAAAGAAAAATCTGTTTTATTGGTTCTTACTAAGGAGGGAAGTAGTGAACAGCAAGTTCTGAGTATTCCAATAGTGTGTGAATTTCCTGAAGTGTTTCCTGAGGATGTTTCTTCTCTTCCTCCGGAGAGAGAAGTTGAGTTCTCTATTGACCTGATACCGGGAACGGCTCCTATATATGTTTCTCCGTATCGGATGGCACCGCTTGAATTAAGAGAATTAAAGGACCAATTGGAGGACTTGATGTCCAAGCATTTCGTTAGGCCTAGTGTTTCACCGTGGGGAGCTCCAGTGTTACTGGTAAAGAAGAAAGATGGGGGAATGCGTTTGTGCATTGATTATCGTAAGTTGAATAAAGTTACCATTAAGAATAAGTATCCCTTACCAAGGATAGACGACTTGTTAGATCAATTGAAAGGAGCATGTGTGTTCTCGAAGATTGATTTACGGTCGGGTTATCATCAGATTCGAGTGAAGAGTTCCGATGTGCCAAAGACTGCATTTAGGACACGTTACGGTCATTATGAATTCTTAGTGATGCCTTTCGGTGTGACTAATGCTCCAGCTGTTTTCATGGATTACATGAATCGAATATTTCAGGCTTACTTGGACCAATTTGTGGTAATCTTTATTGACGACATTCTTATTTATTCTCGTACTCCACAAGAACATGGAGAACATCTGAGGATTGTCTTATCGGTCTTGCAAGAGAAGAAATTGTTTGCTAAGTTGAGCAAGTGTGAGTTTTGGATGTCGGAAGTTAATTTTCTTGGACATGTGATATCTCGAGGTGGTGTGGCAGTGGATCCATCGAAAGTAGAAGCAGTGAGTGATTGGGAGAGACCGAGAAATGTTTCAGAAGTCAGAAGTTTCTTGGGATTGGCCGGTTACTATAGAAGGTTTATCAAGGGCTTTTCTCAATTGGCCTTACCAATGACGAAACTTACTCGGAAGGATGTTACGTTTGAATGGGATTCAGGTTGCGAACAAAGTTTTATGCATTTGAAGGAAAGTTTGACGAGTGCTCCAGTATTAATTATTCCTGATCCTAACAACTCTTATGAAGTATTCTGTGATGCTTCTAAGAGGGGATTAGGGGGTGTTCTGATGCAAGGTGGTCAAGTGGTAGCTTATGCTTCTCGACAGTTAAAAGTTCATGAGAAGAATTATCCGACTCATGATTTGGAACTAGCTGCAGTGGTTTTTGCACTGAAGGTGTGGCGTCATTATTTATATGGTGTACGTTTTGAAATGTTCAGTGACCACAAAAGTTTGAAGTATTTGTTTGATCAAAAGGAGTTGAATATGCGACAAAGAAGGTGGATGGAGTACTTAAAGGATTATGACTTAGAATTGAAGTATCATCCAGGAAAGGCGAATAAAGTAGCGGATGCTTTAAGTCGGAAAATGGTTCATAGCGCGGAATTGATGATTTTGGAGTATTCATTGTTGGAAAAGTTTAGGGATCTTAATCTCCAATTTGTGTGGACTCGGAATGGTGTAATTATGGGAAATTTGAATGTCAATTCTACTTTGAGAGTTGAGATTCAACAGGCACAATTGTTAGAGGAAGAGTTACAAGAATTGTTACTTCAGCCGGGTTTTACACGAGCGACAGATGGGATTGTTCTGTTTAATCAAAGGATTTGTGTTCCGAGGGATGAGGCATTGAAAAGGAAGATCTTAGACGAAGCTCATAAAGGTACTTTTACGATACATCCTGGTTCTTCAAAGATGTATCAGGATTTAAAGAAGGATTATTGGTGGCCTGGGATGAAAAAGGATATAGCGGGATATGTGTCAGAATGTGCGGTGTGCCAACAGGTGAAGATTGAACACCAAAGACCGGGCGGTTTGTTACAACCTTTGGATATTCCAGTTTGGAAGTGGGATAGTATTTCTATGGATTTTGCAGTGGGTTTACCCCGTACCCAAGGTGGGTATGATTCTATTTGGGTGATTGTAGATCGACTAACGAAATCTGCACACTTCTTAGCCGTAAAGACTACTCATAAGGCAAGTCATCTTGCAAGGTTGTTTATTGCTGAGATTGTGAGATTGCATGGTATTCCTTCCAGTATTGTGTCCGATAGAGATCCGAAGTTTACTTCGAGATTTTGGAAAGTGTTCCAACAAGCGATGGGTACGAATCTGTGTTTGAGCACGTCGAATCATCCTCAAACGGATGGTCAGACTGAACGAACAATACAAACGATGGAGGATATGTTAAGAGCTTGTGTGTTAGAGAGTAGAGGGAATTGGAAAGAACTTTTGCCGTTAATTGAGTTTTCCTATAACAATAGTTATCATGCGAGCATCGGTATGGCTCCGTATGAAGCATTGTATGGGAGGAAGTGTAGAACACCTTTGTGTTGGGCTGAAATTGGCGAAGATAGAATTTTGGGACCCGAGATTATTCAAGAGACTACGGAAAAGATTCGAATGATCCGCGAGAAGGTTAAACAAGCACAAGATCGTCAAAAGAGTTATGCGGACAATCGTAGGAGACCTTTGGAATTTAAGGAAGGTGACCATGTATTTCTGAAAGTTACTCCGAGATTGAGATTGAAAGGACCGTTTAAGTCGCGAAAGTTAAGTCCGAGATACGTGGGACCGTATCAGATTTTAGAAAGGATTGGTGAAGTTGCTTATCGATTAGCCTTACCACCCTCTCTATCCGAGATGCATGACGTTTTTCACGTATCTCAGCTCCGTAAGTTTATTCCTGATCCTCTTCAGCCAATTCTACCCGAATCAGTGGGAATTGAAGCGGATTTGACTTTTGAACCACAACCGAGTTGTATTGTGGGAAGGGAAACAAAAGTGTTAAGGAACAAAGATATTCCACTTGTTAAGGTGCAATGGGATATGACGCATCCGGGCGATGCTACTTGGGAACTAGAATCGGAAATGCGAGATTCTTATCCACATCTGTTCAGGTAATATTCTAAATTCGAGGACGAATTTCTATTTAAGGGGGGGAGGATGTAATACCCCGTAAATTTATAAACGCTCTGGTTAATATTATTATGATCAACTGGGTTCCGGAGTACTCTGAGTAATTATTTGATAAAATAATTAGAGTAAACTGACGAACTCAGAGTCGATTAAATTAATAGTATTTAACGTTGAGTTTTTATTAATTGATGCTTTTGAGCTAATTCGGACATTTAGTAGTGTTACTAAATATGATAGTTTTCTATACTATCTATTTTTCCTTTTCATTTCCCTTGGGAAAACAAACAAAAAGATAGAAAGGTGGAAGAGAAGGGAAAAAGGGAAGGAAAGAAAGGAAGAGAAAGAGGAAGAAGAGGAAATTCTCTCAAAGCTCAAGAACATCATCAAGCAACAATTCTTCATCTAAATCGTCTCAGTATCAACCTCCTCGTCTAGTAATCCAGGTGGGTTCTAGTTAGACTCTTTAGAGTAGGATTATTTTGAGTTTAGAGTTAGATTAGAAATTGTGAAAATTGAATCTTTTTGCACAAAATTCGTGAATCTAACTGCTAAATGCAATGTTTGATTATATGTTATACTGGTTGTGATGTTATAACATGTTTTGATGCATTTTGATTGATGAAAATGAGATTTGGGGTTGATTTTGGATCAACCCGTAGCAGAGAAATTCTGCAGGAACTTCTGCATTTTTCTTCTGCCCATACGCGTATGGAGCATGTCAATACGCGTATGGGGCTTGTCAATACGCGTACGGAAAGGGCAATACGCGTATGGATGGCCGGGCATTTTGAGCAATACGCGTATCGCTTGGGGCAATACGCATATGGCTGGGCGAGCATTTGGGCAATACGCGTACGGGGAGTGCCAATACGCGTACGGCCAGGAGAGTTGCAGAAATTCTGCTGTTGTGATTTATTTTCCGATCGATTGTTTACAATGCCGTAACTTTTTGCACGTAACCCGGATTGGAACAATTTTGGTATCGTTGGAAAGATAATAAAATGTACTTTCTCATTTCAATGGTCTTAAGATTGTCGGCCGATTTAATTATATCGGGATTTTGAATTATTGTCGTTTTGTCGACTTTTATTTGTAAATGATGTGAAATTGTTGTGAAAATGCATGCTAAAATATGAGATAGGTAGCGTGAGCATTATTACCCTAAACAGTGTTGGAAGTGTGGAATGTTATGTGTGGCAACGCACGTGCATGAAAGGCCGAGGCGTGTGCATTCTGTTTGTCAATAACCACAGTGATTTTGTGAGTGCGTTTCATGGGTCTCGAGCTCCTCTGAAACATATGCACCATTACTTGGCAGGTTTGAGTCCCATGTTAGTACGATTGGAGCCTACGGGTAGAGACTTGAGACGGCGTACGGTCCGTGAGAAGTGACGGATCACGGTGTACGGCCCGTGATCCCGAATCCAATTCGTATGCCAAGTAATTCGAGGATCCATGACTCGGATCTCCTTCTAGACGTAGAAGGGTACGGGAAAAGGGGATGCCTTGGTATTGGTTATTGATTTGTGAGTTCTGAGTGTACGGCCTCAGATGTACTTCGGTACTTTGTGAATCCTTGAGTGTACGGCCTCAAGAGGTACTTCGGTACTAGTGTGTGAGTTTGCAGGCTCACCACTGTGGTTACTTGTGTGTGTACTCATGGTCTTTTCCCCTTTCCCCTTGGACATGAGTTAGGACTTTGTTAGAACCTTGTAAAGCCGAGAGGACTTTAAGATAGGGAACTCACTGAGATTTGATGTATCTCACCCCACTGTTGTTGTTTACATCACAGGTTCTGCAGGTTTGGCGAAGGGTAAGGACAAGGTTATTTGACTTTCCTTACGGATCGTGGTTTTGTGATGGCATGCCTTAGACTTTTAGGTGTTTTGCATTAGAGGCATTTATATATATAATGTGTTAACTAGGAACTTATTATGTTTCAGTACCAAAAAGTGAAACTCATGTATAATATATGATTTGATGCATGTATTATTATATGGGTCTTTACAATTAGAATAGTAAAAATAATCCATATCACGAAAAATAGTTAAAATCATATTACAAATATATTATGCTTCGATGAAGACTATTCTTTCAGTAATGAATTAAAGGTGGAGTATAAAATTGAAAGATATAATACTATCATCAATGACTAACAAGATTTGGTATATTATCATCATTTAGTTATTTTTTTTTTGTACAACATATTAAAAAAAAGTAAATCAAATATGTCAAAAATATCATCATCATTTGGTGTTTTTTTTTTACAATATATCGACCCAAATAAAAAAAATTAAGGACATCAAATATGCCTAAAGAAATATATTGATTTTTTTTTTAAATGAGAAAACATGTATGTTAAATTAGGAGATGATTAATAGATCATTTAATGATACACAATTAATTAAATCATCCCTGAATCATGTATATTTTTATGTATATAGATATTTTTATCTATTTTAAATTTTGATTCTTATTAAAATGATCCTCTAGTGCTTATATAAACATATATGAATCTATTAGTTTATCATTTGATTGACATAATAATTATGATCGAGAGAGATTGAGGTAAAACATAAAGGAAATTATCTAAATATGAAATAGTGTGTTGGTATTGTTCTTATATATAAAATAAAGTTAAAATTACATTTGAATTATTAAAAACTAAAATTATTATGATTAAAAAAATTAAATTATATAATTAAAGTTGTGGAAAATTATTTTATTGATGAGTGAACTTGAAAAAAAAATACTTGACTATCACATTTGATTTTCATTAATCTTTTTAAGATATTATGTAATTAAAATTTGTCACCGACATGTTTTGATGAAAATATTTTTATATATTTATGTGTTTTTGTGAAACGAATTCTAAGAAAAATTAATAATACTAGAAAGCGGGATCTTTTTTTTATTCCCAAATCCCTTAATTTAAATAAAACAAGATATTGAGAACAACATAATTTTTAAATTATAAAAAAAGAGTGTGTTGTTAACAAGGGAGAATGTATTTGAATTGAATTGATTGGCTATCTATTGATTAAATTTGACTTGTTACGGTATTTAATATTTGATATGATTTTTTTTTGTTAAAGAACTTTTTGGTAAAGAATCAAACTGAATTAATTTGGTTTTTAATTTTTTAATTCTATTTTACTATTATAAATAGGCACACCTCTTCTTGAAAGAGGGACACGACAAAAAACATCATTGAAGAAAAAAATAGTGAAATAACGAAAACGAAGGACAAGTATGTTATATTTCTTTGCTTGTATTATAAGTTATAGTTGTATTGTAACACTTTCTTTATTTCTTTTTTAAAATATATATGTTATAACTTGTTTGTTTTTTATAATTATGATTCATATGTTATATATTTATTATTAATATTAAAATATATTTTGGAATTAATTTTTTTTCGACAATGATTAAAAAAAGGACACATACACATATAGAATCGAATGATATGTTGCTCTGTTACTATTAGAATTTTGATAACATATCGGAAGCTTATGTTACTTTTTTAAAAAATTGGTTTAGTATTTTGTTTTATAAAAAATGAAAATTTAACTTTTTTTAAAGACTTCAAATGAAAAATAATTTTGAGTACTTTACATTTTTTCTAAGACTTTTTGAACTATAAAATATTTAAAAAATATTTAAAATTAGAATTAATTCTAAGAATTTTATTTTCAATGATATATTTTTGAATCGTTATATAATTTTTATCATGATAAGAGTCTAACAACGGACATCTAAGTTGTAGAATTTTAACACTATTCCATTAATTTATAGTAACTAATATATTTGTATATATTTTTGTAAAATATAAATTTAAAACTAGCTATTTAAAACCTTTAACAATTCTAATTTAAATAAAATAATATAAAATAAAATTATTAAATAATATTAATCCGTATGCCTTCAAAAATAAGTAATAATCCTTATTTTAAACCTACAACATCATGATTTTACATTAAGAACTAATTAGTGTTATTTGGTTTGGTTTTAACATTGTGGTTAATTATTGAAAAAACATATACAAGTATAAATAAATCTTTTATATTGCTTAAATAATTTTATGACAATTATATATATTTGTGATTTATCTCGCACGCTAATTTAGTGTATACAATTTGATTATTTCTTTGTTAATTTAGTTTTCAATGGCCGGAGAATACAAATGCAATGCACAAGGATGTAATCGATCTTTTGGGTCTGATAAGGGTTTGCAAAGTCATCAAAGTGTTCATAAAGAAAAAGAACAAAGACAATGTCTAGTATGCGGTAGAACCTTTTCATCTGAAAAAGGCCTCCTTATTCACATGACAAGTCAACATGGCGGATGGGCATATGGTCATGGTCCAAGAAACTGATTCGAATCATTTCCATTAGAATACGCATAAGAATAACCGATTATATTTATGAATAATAAGGATTTTATATTTATGTAATTTATCATATTTAATTTTAAGATTTATTTATATTATTTGATTTCAAGACTATATCTTTATAGGTTTTATTATTTTCTTATTAATTAATGGTTCGTATATATAAATAAATAAAGAAATATATATATATATATATATATATATATATATATTATAAAACTAATAATATGTTATAAATAATAAATCTGATATAATTTTTAATTTAATTGAATCTACATATGTTTTTATTTTTTAAATTTATTTTTATCTAAAACTTTACAAATACTTGTAAGGGCATGTATGTATAACATTATGTAATGTATTAGAATAGTAAAAATAATCCATATCACGAAAAATAGTTAAAATCATATTACAAATATATTATGCTTCGATGAAGACTATTCTTTCAGTAATGAATTAAAGGTGGAGTATAAAATTGAAAGATATAATACTATCATCAATGACTAACAAGATTTGGTATATTATCATCATTTAGTTATTTTTTTTTTGTACAACATATTAAAAAAAAGTAAATCAAATATGTCAAAAATATCATCATCATTTGGTGTTTTTTTTTTACAATATATCGACCCAAATAAAAAAAATTAAGGACATCAAATATGCCTAAAGAAATATATTGATTTTTTTTTTTAAATGAGAAAACATGTATGTTAAATTAGGAGATGATTAATAGATCATTTAATGATACACAATTAATTAAATCATCCCTGAATCATGTATATTTTTATGTATATAGATATTTTTATCTATTTTAAATTTTGATTCTTATTAAAATGATCCTCTAGTGCTTATATAAACATATATGAATCTATTAGTTTATCATTTGATTGACATAATAATTATGATCGAGAGAGATTGAGGTAAAACATAAAGGAAATTATCTAAATATGAAATAGTGTGTTGGTATTGTTCTTATATATAAAATAAAGTTAAAATTACATTTGAATTATTAAAAACTAAAATTATTATGATTAAAAAAATTAAATTATATAATTAAAGTTGTGGAAAATTATTTTATTGATGAGTGAACTTGAAAAAAAAAATACTTGACTATCACATTTGATTTTCATTAATCTTTTTAAGATATTATGTAATTAAAATTTGTCACCGACATGTTTTGATGAAAATATTTTTATATATTTATGTGTTTTTGTGAAACGAATTCTAAGAAAAATTAATAATACTAGAAAGCGGGATCTTTTTTTTATTCCCAAATCCCTTAATTTAAATAAAACAAGATATTGAGAACAACATAATTTTTAAATTATATAAAAAGAGTGTGTTGTTAACAAGGGAGAATGTATTTGAATTGAATTGATTGGCTATCTATTGATAAAATTTGACTTGTTACGGTATTTAATATTTGATATGATTTTTTTTTGTTAAAGAACTTTTTGGTAAAGAATCAAACTGAATTAATTTGGTTTTTAATTTTTTAATTCTATTTTACTATTATAAATAGGCACCCCTCTTCTTGAAAGAGGGACACGACAAAAAACATCATTGAAGAAAAAAATAGTGAAATAACGAAAACGAAGGACAAGTATGTTATATTTCTTTTCTTGTATTATAAGTTATAGTTGTATTGTAACACTTTCTTTATTTCTTTTTTAAAATATATATGTTATAACTTGTTTGTTTTTTATAATTATGATTCATATGTTATATATTTATTATTAATATTAAAATGTATTTTGGAATTAATTTTTTCCCGACAATGATTAAAAAAAGGACACATACACATATAGAATCGAATGATATGTTGCTCTGTTACTATTAGAATTCTGATAACATATCGGAAGCTTATGTTACTTTTTTTAAAAATTGGTTTAGTATTTTGTTTTATAAAAAATGAAAATTTAACTTTTTTTAAAGACTTCAAATGAAAAATAATTTTGAGTACTTTACATTTTTTCTAAGACTTTTTGAACTATAAAATATTTAAAAAATATTTAAAATTAGAATTAATTCTAAGAATTTTATTTTCAATGATATATTTTTGAATCGTTATATAATTTTTATCATGATAAGAGTCTAACAACGGACATCTAAGTTGTAGAATTTTAACACTATTCCATTAATTTATAGTAACTAATATATTTGTATATATTTTTGTAAAATATAAATTTAAAACTAGCTATTTAAAACCTTTAACAATTCTAATTTAAATAAAATAATATAAAATAAAATTATTAAATAATATTAATCCGTATGCCTTCAAAAATAAGTAATAATCCTTATTTTAAACCTACAACATCATGATTTTACATTAAGAACTAATTAGTGTTATTTGGTTTGGTTTTAACATTGTGGTTAATTATTGAAAAAACATATACAAGTATAAATAAATCTTTTATATTGCTTAAATAATTTTATGACAATTATATATATTTGTGATTTATCTCGCACGCTAATTTAGTGTATACAATTTGATTATTTCTTTGTTAATTTAGTTTTCAATGGCCGGAGAATACAAATGCAATGCACAAGGATGTAATCGATCTTTTGGGTCTGATAAGGGTTTGCAAAGTCATCAAAGTGTTCATAAAGAAAAAGAACAAAGACAATGTCTAGTATGCGGTAGAACCTTTTCATCTGAAAAAGGCCTCCTTATTCACATGACAAGTCAACATGGCGGATGGGCATATGGTCATGGTCCAAGAAACTGATTCGAATCATTTCCATTAGAATACGCATAAGAATAACCGATTATATTTATGAATAATAAGGATTTTATATTTATGTAATTTATCATATTTAATTTTAAGATTTATTTATATTATTTGATTTCAAGACTATATCTTTATAGGTTTTATTATTTTCTTATTAATTAATGGTTCGTATATATAAATAAATAAAGAAATATATATATATATATATATATATATATATATATATATATATATTATAAAACTAATAATATGTTATAAATAATAAATCTGATATAATTTTTAATTTAATTGAATCTACATATGTTTTTATTTTTTAAATTTATTTTTATCTAAAACTTTACAAATACTTGTAAGGGCATGTATGTATAACATTATGTAATGTATTAGAATAGTAAAAATAATCCATATCACGAAAAATAGTTAAAATCATATTACAAATATATTATGCTTCGATGAAGACTATTCTTTCAGTAATGAATTAAAGGTGGAGTATAAAATTGAAAGATATAATACTATCATCAATGACTAACAAGATTTGGTATATTATCATCATTTAGTTATTTTTTTTTTGTACAACATATTAAAAAAAAGTAAATCAAATATGTCAAAAATATCATCATCATTTGGTGTTTTTTTTTTACAATATATCGACCCAAATAAAAAAAATTAAGGACATCAAATATGCCTAAAGAAATATATTGATTTTTTTTTTAAATGAGAAAACATGTATGTTAAATTAGGAGATGATTAATAGATCATTTAATGATACACAATTAATTAAATCATCCCTGAATCATGTATATTTTTATGTATATAGATATTTTTATCTATTTTAAATTTTGATTCTTATTAAAATGATCCTCTAGTGCTTATATAAACATATATGAATCTATTAGTTTATCATTTGATTGACATAATAATTACGATCGAGAGAGATTGAGGTAAAACATAAAGGAAATTATCTAAATATGAAATAGTGTGTTGGTATTGTTCTTATATATAAAATAAAGTTAAAATTACATTTGAATTATTAAAAACTAAAATTATTATGATTAAAAAAATTAAATTATATAATTAAAGTTGTGGAAAATTATTTTATTGATGAGTGAACTTGAAAAAAAAAATACTTGACTATCACATTTGATTTTCATTAATCTTTTTAAGATATTATGTAATTAAAATTTGTCACCGACATGTTTTGATGAAAATATTTTTATATATTTATGTGTTTTTGTGAAACGAATTCTAAGAAAAATTAATAATACTAGAAAGCGGGATCTTTTTTTTATTCCCAAATCCCTTAATTTAAATAAAACAAGATATTGAGAACAACATAATTTTTAAATTATAAAAAAAGAGTGTGTTGTTAACAAGGGAGAATGTATTTGAATTGAATTGATTGGCTATCTATTGATTAAATTTGACTTGTTACGGTATTTAATATTTGATATGATTTTTTTTTGTTAAAGAACTTTTTGGTAAAGAATCAAACTGAATTAATTTGGTTTTTAATTTTTTAATTCTATTTTACTATTATAAATAGGCACACCTCTTCTTGAAAGAGGGACACGACAAAAAACATCATTGAAGAAAAAAATAGTGAAATAACGAAAACGAAGGACAAGTATGTTATATTTCTTTTCTTGTATTATAAGTTATAGTTGTATTGTAACACTTTCTTTATTTCTTTTTTAAAATATATATGTTATAACTTGTTTGTTTTTTATAATTATGATTCATATGTTATATATTTATTATTAATATGAAAATATATTTTGGAATTAATTTTTTTTCGACAATGATTAAAAAAAGGACACATACACATATAGAATCGAATGATATGTTGCTCTGTTACTATTAGAATTTTGATAACATATCGGAAGCTTATGTTACTTTTTTAAAAAATTGGTTTAGTATTTTGTTTTATAAAAAATGAAAATTTAACTTTTTTTAAAGACTTCAAATGAAAAATAATTTTGAGTACTTTACATTTTTTCTAAGACTTTTTGAACTATAAAATATTTAAAAAATATTTAAAATTAGAATTAATTCTAAGAATTTTATTTTCAATGATATATTTTTGAATCGTTATATAATTTTTATCATGATAAGAGTCTAACAACGGACATCTAAGTTGTAGAATTTTAACACTATTCCATTAATTTATAGTAACTAATATATTTGTATATATTTTTGTAAAATATAAATTTAAAACTAGCTATTTAAAACCTTTAACAATTCTAATTTAAATAAAATAATATAAAATAAAATTATTAAATAATATTAATCCGTATGCCTTCAAAAATAAGTAATAATCCTTATTTTAAACCTACAACATCATGATTTTACATTAAGAACTAATTAGTGTTATTTGGTTTGGTTTTAACATTGTGGTTAATTATTGAAAAAACATATACAAGTATAAATAAATCTTTTATATTGCTTAAATAATTTTATGACAATTATATATATTTGTGATTTATCTCGCACGCTAATTTAGTGTATACAATTTGATTATTTCTTTGTTAATTTAGTTTTCAATGGCCGGAGAATACAAATGCAATGCACAAGGATGTAATCGATCTTTTGGGTCTGATAAGGGTTTGCAAAGTCATCAAAGTGTTCATAAAGTAAAAGAACAAAGACAATGTCTAGTATGCGGTAGAACCTTTTCATCTGAAAAAGGCCTCCTTATTCACATGACAAGTCAACATGGCGGATGGGCATATGGTCATGGTCCAAGAAACTGATTCGAATCATTTCCATTAGAATACGCATAAGAATAACCGATTATATTTATGAATAATAAGGATTTTATATTTATGTAATTTATCATATTTAATTTTAAGATTTATTTATATTATTTGATTTCAAGACTATATCTTTATAGGTTTTATTATTTTCTTATTAATTAATGGTTCGTATATATAAATAAATAAAGAAATATATATATATATATATATATATATATATATATTATAAAACTAATAATATGTTATAAATAATAAATCTGATATAATTTTTAATTTAATTGAATCTACATATGTTTTTATTTTTTAAATTTATTTTTATCTAAAACTTTACAAATACTTGTAAGGGCATGTATGTATAACATTATGTAATGTATTAGAATAGTAAAAATAATCCATATCACGAAAAATAGTTAAAATCATATTACAAATATATTATGCTTCGATGAAGACTATTCTTTCAGTAATGAATTAAAGGTGGAGTATAAAATTGAAAGATATAATACTATCATCAATGACTAACAAGATTTGGTATATTATCATCATTTAGTTATTTTTTTTTTGTACAACATATTAAAAAAAAGTAAATCAAATATGTCAAAAATATCATCATCATTTGGTGTTTTTTTTACAATATATCGACCCAAATAAAAAAAATTAAGGACATCAAATATGCCTAAAGAAATATATTGATTTTTTTTTTAAATGAGAAAACATGTATGTTAAATTAGGAGATGATTAATAGATCATTTAATGATACACAATTAATTAAATCATCCCTGAATCATGTATATTTTTATGTATATAGATATTTTTATCTATTTTAAATTTTGATTCTTATTAAAATGATCCTCTAGTGCTTATATAAACATATATGAATCTATTAGTTTATCATTTGATTGACATAATAATTATGATCGAGAGAGATTGAGGTAAAACATAAAGGAAATTATCTAAATATGAAATAGTGTGTTGGTATTGTTCTTATATATAAAATAAAGTTAAAATTACATTTGAATTATTAAAAACTAAAATTATTATGATTAAAAAAATTAAATTATATAATTAAAGTTGTGGAAAATTATTTTATTGATGAGTGAACTTGAAAAAAAAATACTTGACTATCACATTTGATTTTCATTAATCTTTTTAAGATATTATGTAATTAAAATTTGTCACCGACATGTTTTGATGAAAATATTTTTATATATTTATGTGTTTTTGTGAAACGAATTCTAAGAAAAATTAATAATACTAGAAAGCGGGATCTTTTTTTTATTCCCAAATCCCTTAATTTAAATAAAACAAGATATTGAGAACAACATAATTTTTAAATTATAAAAAAAGAGTGTGTTGTTAACAAGGGAGAATGTATTTGAATTGAATTGATTGGCTATCTATTGATTAAATTTGACTTGTTACGGTATTTAATATTTGATATGATTTTTTTTTGTTAAAGAACTTTTTGGTAAAGAATCAAACTGAATTAATTTGGTTTTTAATTTTTTAATTCTATTTTACTATTATAAATAGGCACACCTCTTCTTGAAAGAGGGACACGACAAAAAACATCATTGAAGAAAAAAATAGTGAAATAACGAAAACGAAGGACAAGTATGTTATATTTCTTTGCTTGTATTATAAGTTATAGTTGTATTGTAACACTTTCTTTATTTCTTTTTTAAAATATATATGTTATAACTTGTTTGTTTTTTATAATTATGATTCATATGTTATATATTTATTATTAATATTAAAATATATTTTGGAATTAATTTTTTTTCGACAATGATTAAAAAAAGGACACATACACATATAGAATCGAATGATATGTTGCTCTGTTACTATTAGAATTTTGATAACATATCGGAAGCTTATGTTACTTTTTTAAAAAATTGGTTTAGTATTTTGTTTTATAAAAAATGAAAATTTAACTTTTTTTAAAGACTTCAAATGAAAAATAATTTTGAGTACTTTACATTTTTTCTAAGACTTTTTGAACTATAAAATATTTAAAAAATATTTAAAATTAGAATTAATTCTAAGAATTTTATTTTCAATGATATATTTTTGAATCGTTATATAATTTTTATCATGATAAGAGTCTAACAACGGACATCTAAGTTGTAGAATTTTAACACTATTCCATTAATTTATAGTAACTAATATATTTGTATATATTTTTGTAAAATATAAATTTAAAACTAGCTATTTAAAACCTTTAACAATTCTAATTTAAATAAAATAATATAAAATAAAATTATTAAATAATATTAATCCGTATGCCTTCAAAAATA
Organism: Lathyrus tuberosus; assembly: GCA_022829125.1. Lineage (NCBI taxonomy): Eukaryota > Viridiplantae > Streptophyta > Magnoliopsida > Fabales > Fabaceae > Lathyrus > Lathyrus tuberosus. The sequence continues at coordinate 16,411,462 of JALAZF010000043.1, forward strand.
AGTAATAATCCTTATTTTAAACCTACAACATCATGATTTTACATTAAGAACTAATTAGTGTTATTTGGTTTGGTTTTAACATTGTGGTTAATTATTGAAAAAACATATACAAGTATAAATAAATCTTTTATATTGCTTAAATAATTTTATGACAATTATATATATTTGTGATTTATCTCGCACGCTAATTTAGTGTATACAATTTGATTATTTCTTTGTTAATTTAGTTTTCAATGGCCGGAGAATACAAATGCAATGCACAAGGATGTAATCGATCTTTTGGGTCTGATAAGGGTTTGCAAAGTCATCAAAGTGTTCATAAAGAAAAAGAACAAAGACAATGTCTAGTATGCGGTAGAACCTTTTCATCTGAAAAAGGCCTCCTTATTCACATGACAAGTCAACATGGCGGATGGGCATATGGTCATGGTCCAAGAAACTGATTCGAATCATTTCCATTAGAATACGCATAAGAATAACCGATTATATTTATGAATAATAAGGATTTTATATTTATGTAATTTATCATATTTAATTTTAAGATTTATTTATATTATTTGATTTCAAGACTATATCTTTATAGGTTTTATTATTTTCTTATTAATTAATGGTTCGTATATATAAATAAATAAAGAAATATATATATATATATATATATATATATTATAAAACTAATAATATGTTATAAATAATAAATCTGATATAATTTTTAATTTAATTGAATCTACATATGTTTTTATTTTTTAAATTTATTTTTATCTAAAACTTTACAAATACTTGTAAGGGCATGTATGTATAACATTATGTAATGTATTAGAATAGTAAAAATAATCCATATCACGAAAAATAGTTAAAATCATATTACAAATATATTATGCTTCGATGAAGACTATTCTTTCAGTAATGAATTAAAGGTGGAGTATAAAATTGAAAGATATAATACTATCATCAATGACTAACAAGATTTGGTATATTATCATCATTTAGTTATTTTTTTTTTGTACAACATATTAAAAAAAAGTAAATCAAATATGTCAAAAATATCATCATCATTTGGTGTTTTTTTTTACAATATATCGACCCAAATAAAAAAAATTAAGGACATCAAATATGCCTAAAGAAATATATTGATTTTTTTTTTAAATGAGAAAACATGTATGTTAAATTAGGAGATGATTAATAGATCATTTAATGATACACAATTAATTAAATCATCCCTGAATCATGTATATTTTTATGTATATAGATATTTTTATCTATTTTAAATTTTGATTCTTATTAAAATGATCCTCTAGTGCTTATATAAACATATATGAATCTATTAGTTTATCATTTGATTGACATAATAATTATGATCGAGAGAGATTGAGGTAAAACATAAAGGAAATTATCTAAATATGAAATAGTGTGTTGGTATTGTTCTTATATATAAAATAAAGTTAAAATTACATTTGAATTATTAAAAACTAAAATTATTATGATTAAAAAAATTAAATTATATAATTAAAGTTGTGGAAAATTATTTTATTGATGAGTGAACTTGAAAAAAAAATACTTGACTATCACATTTGATTTTCATTAATCTTTTTAAGATATTATGTAATTAAAATTTGTCACCGACATGTTTTGATGAAAATATTTTTATATATTTATGTGTTTTTGTGAAACGAATTCTAAGAAAAATTAATAATACTAGAAAGCGGGATCTTTTTTTTATTCCCAAATCCCTTAATTTAAATAAAACAAGATATTGAGAACAACATAATTTTTAAATTATAAAAAAAGAGTGTGTTGTTAACAAGGGAGAATGTATTTGAATTGAATTGATTGGCTATCTATTGATTAAATTTGACTTGTTACGGTATTTAATATTTGATATGATTTTTTTTTGTTAAAGAACTTTTTGGTAAAGAATCAAACTGAATTAATTTGGTTTTTAATTTTTTAATTCTATTTTACTATTATAAATAGGCACACCTCTTCTTGAAAGAGGGACACGACAAAAAACATCATTGAAGAAAAAAATAGTGAAATAACGAAAACGAAGGACAAGTATGTTATATTTCTTTGCTTGTATTATAAGTTATAGTTGTATTGTAACACTTTCTTTATTTCTTTTTTAAAATATATATGTTATAACTTGTTTGTTTTTTATAATTATGATTCATATGTTATATATTTATTATTAATATTAAAATATATTTTGGAATTAATTTTTTTTCGACAATGATTAAAAAAAGGACACATACACATATAGAATCGAATGATATGTTGCTCTGTTACTATTAGAATTTTGATAACATATCGGAAGCTTATGTTACTTTTTTAAAAAATTGGTTTAGTATTTTGTTTTATAAAAAATGAAAATTTAACTTTTTTTAAAGACTTCAAATGAAAAATAATTTTGAGTACTTTACATTTTTTCTAAGACTTTTTGAACTATAAAATATTTAAAAAATATTTAAAATTAGAATTAATTCTAAGAATTTTATTTTCAATGATATATTTTTGAATCGTTATATAATTTTTATCATGATAAGAGTCTAACAACGGACATCTAAGTTGTAGAATTTTAACACTATTCCATTAATTTATAGTAACTAATATATTTGTATATATTTTTGTAAAATATAAATTTAAAACTAGCTATTTAAAACCTTTAACAATTCTAATTTAAATAAAATAATATAAAATAAAATTATTAAATAATATTAATCCGTATGCCTTCAAAAATAAGTAATAATCCTTATTTTAAACCTACAACATCATGATTTTACATTAAGAACTAATTAGTGTTATTTGGTTTGGTTTTAACATTGTGGTTAATTATTGAAAAAACATATACAAGTATAAATAAATCTTTTATATTGCTTAAATAATTTTATGACAATTATATATATTTGTGATTTATCTCGCACGCTAATTTAGTGTATACAATTTGATTATTTCTTTGTTAATTTAGTTTTCAATGGCCGGAGAATACAAATGCAATGCACAAGGATGTAATCGATCTTTTGGGTCTGATAAGGGTTTGCAAAGTCATCAAAGTGTTCATAAAGAAAAAGAACAAAGACAATGTCTAGTATGCGGTAGAACCTTTTCATCTGAAAAAGGCCTCCTTATTCACATGACAAGTCAACATGGCGGATGGGCATATGGTCATGGTCCAAGAAACTGATTCGAATCATTTCCATTAGAATACGCATAAGAATAACCGATTATATTTATGAATAATAAGGATTTTATATTTATGTAATTTATCATATTTAATTTTAAGATTTATTTATATTATTTGATTTCAAGACTATATCTTTATAGGTTTTATTATTTTCTTATTAATTAATGGTTCGTATATATAAATAAATAAAGAAATATATATATATATATATATATATATATTATAAAACTAATAATATGTTATAAATAATAAATCTGATATAATTTTTAATTTAATTGAATCTACATATGTTTTTATTTTTTAAATTTATTTTTATCTAAAACTTTACAAATACTTGTAAGGGCATGTATGTATAACATTATGTAATGTATTAGAATAGTAAAAATAATCCATATCACGAAAAATAGTTAAAATCATATTACAAATATATTATGCTTCGATGAAGACTATTCTTTCAGTAATGAATTAATGGTGGAGTATAAAATTGAAAGATATAATACTATCATTAATTACTAACAAGATTTGGTATATTATCATTATTTAGTTATTTTTTTTTTGTACAACATATTAAAAAAAAGTAAATCAAATATGTCAAAAATATCATCATCATTTGGTGTTTTTTTTTTACAATATATCGACCCAAATAAAAAAAATTAAGGACATCAAATATGCCTAAAGAAATATATTGATTTTTTTTTTAAATGAGAAAACATGTATGTTAAATTAGGAGATGATTAATAGATCATTTAATGATACACAATTAATTAAATCATCCCTGAATCATGTATATTTTTATGTATATAGATATTTTTATCTATTTTAAATTTTGATTCTTATTAAAATGATCCTCTAGTGCTTATATAAACATATATGAATCTATTAGTTTATCATTTGATTGACATGATAATTATGATCGAGAGAGATTGAGGTAAAACATAAAGGAAATTATCTAAATATGAAATAGTGTGTTGGTATTGTTCTTATATATAAAATAAAGTTAAAATTACATTTGAATTATTAAAAACTAAAATTATTATGATTAAAAAAATTAAATTATATAATTAAAGTTGTGGAAAATTATTTTATTGATGAGTGAACTTGAAAAAAAAAATACTTGACTATCACATTTGATTTTCATTAATCTTTTTAAGATATTATGTAATTAAAATTTGTCACCGACATGTTTTGATGAAAATATTTTTATATATTTATGTGTTTTTGTGAAACGAATTCTAAGAAAAATTAATAATACTAGAAAGCGGGATCTTTTTTTTATTCCCAAATCCCTTAATTTAAATAAAACAAGATATTGAGAACAACATAATTTTTAAATTATTAAAAAAGAGTGTGTTGTTAACAAGGGAGAATGTATTTGAATTGAATTGATTGGCTATCTATTGATTAAATTTGACTTGTTACGGTATTTAATATTTGATATGATTTTTTTTTGTTAAAGAACTTTTTGGTAAAGAATCAAACTGAATTAATTTGGTTTTTAATTTTTTAATTCTATTTTACTATTATAAATAGGCACCCCTCTTCTTGAAAGAGGGACACGACAAAAAACATCATTGAAGAAAAAAATAGTGAAATAACGAAAACGAAGGACAAGTATGTTATATTTCTTTTCTTGTATTATAAGTTATAGTTGTATTGTAACACTTTCTTTATTTCTTTTTTAAAATATATATGTTATAACTTGTTTGTTTTTTATAATTATGATTCATATGTTATATATTTATTATTAATATTAAAATGTATTTTGGAATTAATTTTTTTCCGACAATGATTAAAAAAAGGACACATACACATATAGAATCGAATGATATGTTGCTCTGTTACTATTAGAATTCTGATAACATATCGGAAGCTTATGTTACTTTTTTTAAAAATTGGTTTAGTATTTTGTTTTATAAAAAATGAAAATTTAACTTTTTTTAAAGACTTCAAATGAAAAATAATTTTGAGTACTTTACATTTTTTCTAAGACTTTTTGAACTATAAAATATTTAAAAAATATTTAAAATTAGAATTAATTCTAAGAATTTTATTTTCAATGATATATTTTTGAATCGTTATATAATTTTTATCATGATAAGAGTCTAACAACGGACATCTAAGTTGTAGAATTTTAACACTATTCCATTAATTTATAGTAACTAATATATTTGTATATATTTTTGTAAAATATAAATTTAAAACTAGCTATTTAAAACCTTTAACAATTCTAATTTAAATAAAATAATATAAAATAAAATAATTAAATAATATTAATCCGTATGCCTTCAAAAATAAGTAATAATCCTTATTTTAAACCTACAACATCATGATTTTACATTAAGAACTAATTAGTGTTATTTGGTTTGGTTTTAACATTGTGGTTAATTATTGAAAAAACATATACAAGTATAAATAAATCTTTTATATTGCTTAAATAATTTTATGACAATTATATATATTTGTGATTTATCTCGCACGCTAATTTAGTGTATACAATTTGATTATTTCTTTGTTAATTTAGTTTTCAATGGCCGGAGAATACAAATGCAATGCACAAGGATGTAATCGATCTTTTGGGTCTGATAAGGGTTTGCAAAGTCATCAAAGTGTTCATAAAGAAAAAGAACAAAGACAATGTCTAGTATGCGGTAGAACCTTTTCATCTGAAAAAGGCCTCCTTATTCACATGACAAGTCAACATGGCGGATGGGCATATGGTCATGGTCCAAGAAACTGATTCGAATCATTTCCATTAGAATACGCATAAGAATAACCGATTATATTTATGAATAATAAGGATTTTATATTTATGTAATTTATCATATTTAATTTTAAGATTTATTTATATTATTTGATTTCAAGACTATATCTTTATAGGTTTTATTATTTTCTTATTAATTAATGGTTCGTATATATAAATAAATAAAGAAATATATATATATATATATATATATATATATATATATTATAAAACTAATAATATGTTATAAATAATAAATCTGATATAATTTTTAATTTAATTGAATCTACATATGTTTTTATTTTTTAAATTTATTTTTATCTAAAACTTTACAAATACTTGTAAGGGCATGTATGTATAACATTATGTAATGTATTAGAATAGTAAAAATAATCCATATCACGAAAAATAGTTAAAATCATTTTACAAATATATTATGCTTCGATGAAGACTATTCTTTCAGTAATGAATTAAAGGTGGAGTATAAAATTGAAAGATATAATACTATCATCAATGACTAACAAGATTTGGTATATTATCATCATTTAGTTATTTTTTTTTTTGTACAACATATTAAAAAAAAGTAAATCAAATATGTCAAAAATATCATCATCATTTGGTGTTTTTTTTTTACAATATATCGACCCAAATAAAAAAAATTAAGGACATCAAATATGCCTAAAGAAATATATTGATTTTTTTTAAATGAGAAAACATGTATGTTAAATTAGGAAATGATTAATAGATCATTTAATGATACACAATTAATTAAATCATCCCTGAATCATGTATATTTTTATGTATATAGATATTTTTATCTATTTTAAATTTTGATTCTTATTAAAATGATCCTCTAGTGCTTATATAAACATATATGAATCTATTAGTTTATCATTTGATTGACATAATAATTATGATCGAGAGAGATTGAGGTAAAACATAAAGGAAATTATCTAAATATGAAATAGTGTGTTGGTATTGTACTTATATATAAAATAAAGTTAAAATTACATTTGAATTATTAAAAACTAAAATTATTATGATTAAAAAAATTAAATTATATAATTAAAGTTGTGGAAAATTATTTTATTGATGAGTGAACTTGAAAAAAAAATACTTGACTATCACATTTGATTTTCATTAATCTTTTTAAGATATTATGTAATTAAAATTTGTCACCGACATGTTTTGATGAAAATATTTTTATATATTTATGTGTTTTTGTGAAACGAATTCTAAGAAAAATTAATAATACTAGAAAGCGGGATCTTTTTTTTATTCCCAAATCCCTTAATTTAAATAAAACAAGATATTGAGAACAACATAATTTTTAAATTATAAAAAAAGAGTGTGTTGTTAACAAGGGAGAATGTATTTGAATTGAATTGATTGGCTATCTATTGATTAAATTTGACTTGTTACGGTATTTAATATTTGATATGATTTTTTTTTGTTAAAGAACTTTTTGGTAAAGAATCAAACTGAATTAATTTGGTTTTTAATTTTTTAATTCTATTTTACTATTATAAATAGGCACACCTCTTCTTGAAAGAGGGACACGACAAAAAACATCATTGAAGAAAAAAATAGTGAAATAACGAAAACGAAGGACAAGTATGTTATATTTCTTTTCTTGTATTATAAGTTATAGTTGTATTGTAACACTTTCTTTATTTCTTTTTTAAAATATATATGTTATAACTTGTTTGTTTTTTATAATTATGATTCATATGTTATATATTTATTATTAATATTAAAATGTATTTTGGAATTAATTTTTTTCCGACAATGATTAAAAAAAGGACACATACACATATAGAATCGAATGATATGTTGCTCTGTTACTATTAGAATTCTGATAACATATCGGAAGCTTATGTTACTTTTTTTAAAAATTGGTTTAGTATTTTGTTTTATAAAAAATGAAAATTTAACTTTTTTTAAAGACTTCAAATGAAAAATAATTTTGAGTACTTTACATTTTTTCTAAGACTTTTTGAACTATAAAATATTTAAAAAATATTTAAAATTAGAATTAATTCTAAGAATTTTATTTTCAATGATATATTTTTGAATCGTTATATAATTTTTATCATGATAAGAGTCTAACAACGGACATCTAAGTTGTAGAATTTTAACACTATTCCATTAATTTATAGTAACTAATATATTTGTATATATTTTTGTAAAATATAAATTTAAAACTAGCTATTTAAAACCTTTAACAATTCTAATTTAAATAAAATAATATAAAATAAAATTATTAAATAATATTAATCCGTATGCCTTCAAAAATAAGTAATAATCCTTATTTTAAACCTACAACATCATGATTTTACATTAAGAACTAATTAGTGTTATTTGGTTTGGTTTTAACATTGTGGTTAATTATTGAAAAAACATATACAAGTATAAATAAATCTTTTATATTGCTTAAATAATTTTATGACAATTATATATATTTGTGATTTATCTCGCACGCTAATTTAGTGTATACAATTTGATTATTTCTTTGTTAATTTAGTTTTCAATGGCCGGAGAATACAAATGCAATGCACAAGGATGTAATCGATCTTTTGGGTCTGATAAGGGTTTGCAAAGTCATCAAAGTGTTCATAAAGAAAAAGAACAAAGACAATGTCTAGTATGCGGTAGAACCTTTTCATCTGAAAAAGGCCTCCTTATTCACATGACAAGTCAACATGGCGGATGGGCATATGGTCATGGTCCAAGAAACTGATTCGAATCATTTCCATTAGAATACGCATAAGAATAACCGATTATATTTATGAATAATAAGGATTTTATATTTATGTAATTTATCATATTTAATTTTAAGATTTATTTATATTATTTGATTTCAAGACTATATCTTTATAGGTTTTATTATTTTCTTATTAATTAATGGTTCGTATATATAAATAAATAAAGAAATATATATATATATATTATAAAACTAATAATATGTTATAAATAATAAATCTGATATAATTTTTAATTTAATTGAATCTACATATGTTTTTATTTTTTAAATTTATTTTTATCTAAAACTTTACAAATACTTGTAAGGGCATGTATGTATAACATTATGTAATGTATTAGAATAGTAAAAATAATCCATATCACGAAAAATAGTTAAAATCATATTACAAATATATCATGCTTCGATGAAGACTATTCTTTCAGTAATGAATTAATGGTGGAGTATAAAATTGAAAGATATAATACTATCATCAATTACTAACAAGATTTGGTATATTATCATCATTTAGTTATTTTTTTTTTGTACAACATATTAAAAAAAAGTAAATCAAATATGTCAAAAATATCATCATCATTTGGTGTTTTTTTTTTACAATATATCGACCCAAATAAAAAAAATTAAGGACATCAAATATGCCTAAAGAAATATATTGCTTTTTTTTTTAATGAGAAAACATGTATGTTAAATTAGGAGATGATTAATAGATCATTTAATGATACACAATTAATTAAATCATCCCTGAATCATGTATATTTTTATGTATATAGATATTTTTATCTATTTTAAATTTTGATTCTTATTAAAATGATCCTCTAGTGCTTATATAAACATATATGAATCTATTAGTTTATCATTTGATTGACATAATAATTATGATCGAGAGAGATTGAGGTAAAACATAAAGGAAATTATCTAAATATGAAATAGTGTGTTGGTATTGTTCTTATATATAAAATAAAGTTAAAATTACATTTGAATTATTAAAAACTAAAATTATTATGATTAAAAAAATTAAATTATATAATTAAAGTTGTGGAAAATTATTTTATTGATGAGTGAACTTGAAAAAAAAATACTTGACTGTCACATTTGATTTTCATTAATCTTTTTAAGATATTATGCAATTAAAATTTGTCACCGACATGTTTTGATGAAAATATTTTTATATATTTATGTGTTTTTGTGAAACGAATTCTAAGAAAAATTAATAATACTAGAAAGCGGGATCTTTTTTTTATTCCCAAATCCCTTAATTTAAATAAAACAAGATATTGAGAACAACATAATTTTTAAATTATAAAAAAAGAGTGTGTTGTTAACAAGGGAGAATGTATTTGAATTGAATTGATTGGCTATCTATTGATTAAATTTGACTTGTTACGGTATTTAATATTTGATATGATTTTTTTTTGTTAAAGAACTTTTTGGTAAAGAATCAAACTGAATTAATTTGGTTTTTAATTTTTTAATTCTATTTTACTGTTATAAACAGGCACCCCTCTTCTTGAAAGAGGGACACGACAAAAAACATCATTGAAGAAAAAAATAGTGAAATAACGAAAACGAAGGACAAGTATGTTATATTTATTTTCTTGTATTATAAGTTATAGTTGTATTGTAACACTTTCTTTATTTCTTTTTTAAAATATATATGTTATAACTTGTTTGTTTTTTATAATTATGATTCATATGTTATATATTTATTATTAATATTAAAATGTATTTTGGAATTAATTTTTTTCCGACAATGATTAAAAAAAGGACACATACACATATAGAATCGAATGATATGTTGCTCTGTTACTATTAGAATTTTGATAACATATCGGAAGCTTATGTTACTTTTTTTAAAAATTGGTTTAGTATTTTGTTTTATAAAAAATGAAAATTTAACTTTTTTTAAAGACTTCAAATGAAAAATAATTTTGAGTACTTTACATTTTTTCTAAGACTTTTTGAACTATAAAATATTTAAAAAATATTTAAAATTAGAATTAATTCTAAGAATTTTATTTTCAATGATATATTTTTGAATCGTTATATAATTTTTATCATGATAAGAGTCTAACAACGGACATCTAAGTTGTAGAATTTTAACACTATTCCATTAATTTATAGTAACTAATATATTTGTATATATTTTTGTAAAATATAAATTTAAAACTAGCTATTTAAAACCTTTAACAATTCTAATTTAAATAAAATAATATAAAATAAAATTATTAAATAATATTAATCCGTATGCCTTCAAAAATAAGTAATAATCCTTATTTTAAACCTACAACATCATGATTTTACATTAAGAACTAATTAGTGTTATTTGGTTTGGTTTTAACATTGTGGTTAATTATTGAAAAAACATATACAAGTATAAATAAATCTTTTATATTGCTTAAATAATTTTATGACAATTATATATATTTGTGATTTATCTCGCACGCTAATTTAGTGTATACAATTTGATTATTTCTTTGTTAATTTAGTTTTCAATGGCCGGAGAATACAAATGCAATGCACAAGGATGTAATCGATCTTTTGGGTCTGATAAGGGTTTGCAAAGTCATCAAAGTGTTCATAAAGAAAAAGAACAAAGACAATGTCTAGTATGCGGTAGAACCTTTTCATCTGAAAAAGGCCTCCTTATTCACATGACAAGTCAACATGGCGGATGGGCATATGGTCATGGTCCAAGAAACTGATTCGAATCATTTCCATTAGAATACGCATAAAAATAACCGATTATATTTATGAATAATAAGGATTTTATATTTATGTAATTTATCATATTTAATTTTAAGATTTATTTATATTATTTGATTTCAAGACTATATCTTTATAGGTTTTATTATTTTCTTATTAATTAATGGTTCGTATATATAAATAAATAAAGAAATATATATATATATATTATAAAACTAATAATATGTTATAAATAATAAATCTGATATAATTTTTAATTTAATTGAATCTACATATGTTTTTATTTTTTAAATTTATTTTTATCTAAAACTTTACAAATACTTGTAAGGGCATGTATGTATAACATTATGTAATGTATTAGAATAGTAAAAATAATCCATATCATGAAAAATAGTTAAAATCATATTACAAATATATTATGCTTCGATGAAGACTATTCTTTCAGTAATGAATTAATGGTGGAGTATAAAATTGAAAGATATAATACTATCATCAATTACTAACAAGATTTGGTATATTATCATCATTTAGTTTTTTTTTTTTGTACAACATATTAAAAAAAAGTAAATCAAATATGTCAAAAATATCATCATCATTTGGTGTTTTTTTTTTACAATATATCAACCCAAATAAAAAAAATTAAGGACATCAAATATGCCTAAAGAAATATATTGATTTTTTTTTTAAATGAGAAAACATGTATGTTAAATTAGGAGATGATTAATAGATCATTTAATGATACACAATTAATTAAATCATCCCTGAATCATGTATATTTTTATGTATATAGATATTTTTATCTATTTTAAATTTTGATTCTTATTAAAATGATCCTCTAGTGCTTATATAAACATATATGAATCTATTAGTTTATCATTTGATTGACATAATAATTATGATCGAGAGAGATTGAGGTAAAACATAAAGGAAATTATCTAAATATGAAATAGTGTGTTGGTATTGTTCTTATATATAAAATAAAGTTAAAATTACATTTGAATTATTAAAAACTAAAATTATTATGATTAAAAAAATTAAATTATATAATTAAAGTTGTGGAAAATTATTTTATTGATGAGTGAACTTGAAAAAAAAATACTTGACTATCACATTTGATTTTCATTAATCTTTTTAAGATATTATGTAATTAAAATTTGTCACCGACATGTTTTGATGAAAATATTTTTATATATTTATGTGTTTTTGTGAAACGAATTCTAAGAAAAATTAATAATACTAGAAAGCGGGATCTTTTTTTTATTCCCAAATCCCTTAATTTAAATAAAACAAGATATTGAGAACAACATAATTTTTAAATTATAAAAAAAGAGTGTGTTGTTAACAAGGGGGAATGTATTTGAATTGAATTGATTGGCTATCTATTGATTAAATTTGACTTGTTACGGTATTTAATATTTGATATGATTTTTTTTTGTTAAAGAACTTTTTGGTAAAGAATCAAACTGAATTAATTTGGTTTTTAATTTTTTAATTCTATTTTACTATTATAAACAGGCACCCCTCTTCTTGAAAGAGGGACACGACAAAAAACATCATTGAAGAAAAAAATAGTGAAATAACGAAAACGAAGGACAAGTATGTTATATTTATTTTCTTGTATTATAAGTTATAGTTGTATTGTAACACTTTCTTTATTTCTTTTTTAAAATATATATGTTATAACTTGTTTGTTTTTTATAATTATGATTCATATGTTATATATTTATTATTAATATTAAAATGTATTTTGGAATTAATTTTTTTCCGACAATGATTAAAAAAAGGACACATACACATATAGAATCGAATGATATGTTGCTCTGTTACTATTAGAATTTTGATAACATATCGGAAGCTTATGTTACTTTTTTTAAAAATTGGTTTAGTATTTTGTTTTATAAAAAATGAAAATTTAACTTTTTTTAAAGACTTCAAATGAAAAATAATTTTGAGTACTTTACATTTTTTCTAAGACTTTTTGAACTATAAAATATTTAAAAAATATTTAAAATTAGAATTAATTCTAAGAATTTTATTTTCAATGATATATTTTTGAATCGTTATATAATTTTTATCATGATAAGAGTCTAACAACGGACATCTAAGTTGTAGAATTTTAACACTATTCCATTAATTTATAGTAACTAATATATTTGTATATATTTTTGTAAAATATAAATTTAAAACTAGCTATTTAAAACCTTTAACAATTCTAATTTAAATAAAATAATATAAAATAAAATTATTAAATAATATTAATCCGTATGCCTTCAAAAATAAGTAATAATCCTTATTTTAAACCTACAACATCATGATTTTACATTAAGAACTAATTAGTGTTATTTGGTTTGGTTTTAACATTGTGGTTAATTATTGAAAAAACATATACAAGTATAAATAAATCTTTTATATTGCTTAAATAATTTTATGACAATTATATATATTTGTGATTTATCTCGCACGCTAATTTAGTGTATACAATTTGATTATTTCTTTGTTAATTTAGTTTTCAATGGCCGGAGAATACAAATGCAATGCACAAGGATGTAATCGATCTATTGGGTCTGATAAGGGTTTGCAAAGTCATCAAAGTGTTCATAAAGAAAAAGAACAAAGACAATGTCTAGTATGCGGTAGAACCTTTTCATCTGAAAAAGGCCTCCTTATTCACATGACAAGTCAACATGGCGGATGGGCATATGGTCATGGTCCAAGAAACTGATTCGAATAATTTCCATTAGAATACGCATAAGAATAACCGATTATATTTATGAATAATAAGGTTTTTATATTTATGTAATTTATCATATTTAATTTTAAGATTTATTTATATTATTTGATTTCAAGACTATATCTTTATAGGTTTTATTATTTTCTTATTAATTAATGGTTCGTATATATAAATAAATAAAGAAATATATATATATATATATATATATATATATATATATATATTATAAAACTAATAATATGTTATAAATAATAAATCTGATATAATTTTTAATTTAATTGAATCTACATATGTTTTTATTTTTTAAATTTATTTTTATCTAAAACTTTACAAATACTTGTAAGGGCATGTATGTATAACATTATGTAATGTATTAGAATAGTAAAAATAATCCATATCACGAAAAATAGTTAAAATCATATTACAAATATATTATGCTTCGATGAAGACTATTCTTTCAGTAATGAATTAATGGTGGAGTATAAAATTGAAAGATATAATACTATCATCAATTACTAACAAGATTTGGTATATTATCATCATTTAGTTATTTTTTTTTGTACAACATATTAAAAAAAAGTAAATCAAATATGTCAAAAATATCATCATCATTTGGTGTTTTTTTTTTACAATATATCGACCCAAATAAAAAAAATTAAGGACATCAAATATGCCTAAAGAAATATATTGATTTTTTTTTTAATGAGAAAACATGTATGTTAAATTAGGAGATGATTAATAGATCATTTAATGATACACAATTAATTAAATCATCCCTGAATCATGTATATTTTTATGTATATAGATATTTTTATCTATTTTAAATTTTGATTCTTATTAAAATGATCCTCTAGTGCTTATATAAACATATATGAATCTATTAGTTTATCATTTGATTGACATAATAATTATGATCGAGAGAGATTGAGGTAAAACATAAAGGAAATTATCTAAATATGAAATAGTGTGTTGGTATTGTTCTTATATATAAAATAAAGTTAAAATTACATTTGAATTATTAAAAACTAAAATTATTATGATTAAAAAAATTAAATTATATAATTAAAGTTGTGGAAAATTATTTTATTGATGAGTGAACTTGAAAAAAAAATACTTGACTGTCACATTTGATTTTCATTAATCTTTTTAAGATATTATGCAATTAAAATTTGTCACCGACATGTTTTGATGAAAATATTTTTATATATTTATGTGTTTTTGTGAAACGAATTCTAAGAAAAATTAATAATACTAGAAAGCGGGATCTTTTTTTTATTCCCAAATCCCTTAATTTAAATAAAACAAGATATTGAGAACAACATAATTTTTAAATTATAAAAAAAGAGTGTGTTGTTAACAAGGGAGAATGTATTTGAATTGAATTGATTGGCTATCTATTGATTAAATTTGACTTGTTACGGTATTTAATATTTGATATGATTTTTTTTTGTTAAAGAACTTTTTGGTAAAGAATCAAACTGAATTAATTTGGTTTTTAATTTTTTAATTCTATTTTACTGTTATAAACAGGCACCCCTCTTCTTGAAAGAGGGACACGACAAAAAACATCATTGAAGAAAAAAATAGTGAAATAACGAAAACGAAGGACAAGTATGTTATATTTATTTTCTTGTATTATAAGTTATAGTTGTATTGTAACACTTTCTTTATTTCTTTTTTAAAATATATATGTTATAACTTGTTTGTTTTTTATAATTATGATTCATATGTTATATATTTATTATTAATATTAAAATGTATTTTGGAATTAATTTTTTTCCGACAATGATTAAAAAAAGGACACATACACATATAGAATCGAATGATATGTTGCTCTGTTACTATTAGAATTTTGATAACATATCGGAAGCTTATGTTACTTTTTTAAAAAATTGGTTTAGTATTTTGTTTTATAAAAAATGAAAATTTAACTTTTTTTAAAGACTTCAAATGAAAAATAATTTTGAGTACTTTACATTTTTTCTAAGACTTTTTGAACTATAAAATATTTAAAAAATATTTAAAATTAGAATTAATTCTAAGAATTTTATTTTCAATGATATATTTTTGAATCGTTATATAATTTTTATCATGATAAGAGTCTAACAACGGACATCTAAGTTGTAGAATTTTAACACTATTCCATTAATTTATAGTAACTAATATATTTGTATATATTTTTGTAAAATATAAATTTAAAACTAGCTATTTAAAACCTTTAACAATTCTAATTTAAATAAAATAATATAAAATAAAATTATTAAATAATATTAATCCGTATGCCTTCAAAAATAAGTAATAATCCTTATTTTAAACCTACAACATCATGATTTTACATTAAGAACTAATTAGTGTTATTTGGTTTGGTTTTAACATTGTGGTTAATTATTGAAAAAACATATACAAGTATAAATAAATCTTTTATATTGCTTAAATAATTTTATGACAATTATATATATTTGTGATTTATCTCGCACGCTAATTTAGTGTATACAATTTGATTATTTCTTTGTTAATTTAGTTTTCAATGGCCGGAGAATACAAATGCAATGCACAAGGATGTAATCGATCTTTTGGGTCTGATAAGGGTTTGCAAAGTCATCAAAGTGTTCATAAAGAAAAAGAACAAAGACAATGTCTAGTATGCGGTAGAACCTTTTCATCTGAAAAAGGCCTCCTTATTCACATGACAAGTCAACATGGCGGATGGGCATATGGTCATGGTCCAAGAAACTGATTCGAATCATTTCCATTAGAATACGCATAAGAATAACCGATTATATTTATGAATAATAAGGATTTTATATTTATGTAATTTATCATATTTAATTTTAAGATTTATTTATATTATTTGATTTCAAGACTATATCTTTATAGGTTTTATTATTTTCTTATTAATTAATGGTTCGTATATATAAATAAATAAAGAAATATATATATATATATTATAAAACTAATAATATGTTATAAATAATAAATCTGATATAATTTTTAATTTAATTGAATCTACATATGTTTTTATTTTTTAAATTTATTTTTATCTAAAACTTTACAAATACTTGTAAGGGCATGTATGTATAACATTATGTAATGTATTAGAATAGTAAAAATAATCCATATCACGAAAAATAGTTAAAATCATATTACAAATATATTATGCTTCGATGAAGACTATTCTTTCAGTAATGAATTAATGGTGGAGTATAAAATTGAAAGATATAATACTATCATCAATTACTAACAAGATTTGGTATATTATCATCATTTAGTTTTTTTTTTTTTGTACAACATATTAAAAAAAAGTAAATCAAATATGTCAAAAATATCATCATCATTTGGTGTTTTTTTTTTACAATATATCAACCCTAATAAAAAAAATTAAGGACATCAAATATGCCTAAAGAAATATATTGATTTTTTTTTTAAATGAGAAAACATGTATGTTAAATTAGGAGATGATTAATAGATCATTTAATGATACACAATTAATTAAATCATCCCTGAATCATGTATATTTTTATGTATATAGATATTTTTATCTATTTTAAATTTTGATTCTTATTAAAATGATCCTCTAGTGCTTATATAAACATATATGAATCTATTAGTTTATCATTTGATTGACATAATAATTATGATCGAGAGAGATTGAGGTAAAACATAAAGGAAATTATCTAAATATGAAATAGTGTGTTGGTATTGTTCTTATATATAAAATAAAGTTAAAATTACATTTGAATTATTAAAAACTAAAATTATTATGATTAAAAAAATTAAATTATATAATTAAAGTTGTGGAAAATTATTTTATTGATGAGTGAACTTGAAAAAAAAATACTTGACTATCACATTTGATTTTCATTAATCTTTTTAAGATATTATGTAATTAAAATTTGTCACCGACATGTTTTGATGAAAATATTTTTATATATTTATGTGTTTTTGTGAAACGAATTCTAAGAAAAATTAATAATACTAGAAAGCGGGATCTTTTTTTTATTCCCAAATCCCTTAATTTAAATAAAACAAGATATTGAGAACAACATAATTTTTAAATTATAAAAAAAGAGTGTGTTGTTAACAAGGGAGAATGTATTTGAATTAAATTGATTGGCTATCTATTGATTAAATTTGACTTGTTACGGTATTTAATATTTGATATGATTTTTTTTTGTTAAAGAACTTTTTGGTAAAGAATCAAACTGAATTAATTTGGTTTTTAATTTTTTAATTCTATTTTACTATTATAAACAGGCACCCCTCTTCTTGAAAGAGGGACACGACAAAAAACATCATTGAAGAAAAAAATAGTGAAATAACGAAAACGAAGGACAAGTATGTTATATTTATTTTCTTGTATTATAAGTTATAGTTGTATTGTAACACTTTCTTTATTTCTTTTTTAAAATATATATGTTATAACTTGTTTGTTTTTTATAATTATGATTCATATGTTATATATTTATTATTAATATTAAAATGTATTTTGGAATTAATTTTTTTCCGACAATGATTAAAAAAAGGACACATACACATATAGAATCGAATGATATGTTGCTCTGTTACTATTAGAATTTTGATAACATATCGGAAGCTTATGTTACTTTTTTTAAAAATTGGTTTAGTATTTTGTTTTATAAAAAATGAAAATTTAACTTTTTTTAAAGACTTCAAATGAAAAATAATTTTGAGTACTTTACATTTTTTCTAAGACTTTTTGAACTATAAAATATTTAAAAAATATTTAAAATTAGAATTAATTCTAAGAATTTTATTTTCAATGATATATTTTTGAATCGTTATATAATTTTTATCATGATAAGAGTCTAACAACGGACATCTAAGTTGTAGAATTTTAACACTATTCCATTAATTTATAGTAACTAATATATTTGTATATATTTTTGTAAAATATAAATTTAAAACTAGCTATTTAAAACCTTTAACAATTCTAATTTAAATAAAATAATATAAAATAAAATTATTAAATAATATTAATCCGTATGCCTTCAAAAATAAGTAATAATCCTTATTTTAAACCTACAACATCATGATTTTACATTAAGAACTAATTAGTGTTATTTGGTTTGGTTTTAACATTGTGGTTAATTATTGAAAAAACATATACAAGTATAAATAAATCTTTTATATTGCTTAAATAATTTTATGACAATTATATATATTTGTGATTTATCTCGCACGCTAATTTAGTGTATACAATTTGATTATTTCTTTGTTAATTTAGTTTTCAATGGCCGGAGAATACAAATGCAATGCACAAGGATGTAATCGATCTTTTGGGTCTGATAAGGGTTTGCAAAGTCATCAAAGTGTTCATAAAGAAAAAGAACAAAGACAATGTCTAGTATGCGGTAGAACCTTTTCATCTGAAAAAGGCCTCCTTATTCACATGACAAGTCAACATGGCGGATGGGCATATGGTCATGGTCCAAGAAACTGATTCGAATCATTTCCATTAGAATACGCATAAGAATAACCGATTATATTTATGAATAATAAGGATTTTATATTTATGTAATTTATCATATTTAATTTTAAGATTTATTTATATTATTTGATTTCAAGACTATATCTTTATAGGTTTTATTATTTTCTTATTAATTAATGGTTCGTATATATAAATAAATAAAGAAATATATATATATATATATATATATATATATATATATATTATAAAACTAATAATATGTTATAAATAATAAATCTGATATAATTTTTAATTTAATTGAATCTACATATGTTTTTATTTTTTAAATTTATTTTTATCTAAAACTTTACAAATACTTGTAAGGGCATGTATGTATAACATTATGTAATGTATTAGAATAGTAAAAATAATCCATATCACGAAAAATAGTTAAAATCATATTACAAATATATTATGCTTCGATGAAGACTATTCTTTCAGTAATGAATTAATGGTGGAGTATAAAATTGAAAGATATAATACTATCATCAATTACTAACAAGATTTGGTATATTATCATCATTTAGTTTTTTTTTTTTTGTACAACATATTAAAAAAAAGTAAATCAAATATGTCAAAAATATCATCATCATTTGGTGTTTTTTTTTTACAATATATCATCCCAAATAAAAAAAATTAAGGACATCAAATATGCCTAAAGAAATATATTGATTTTTTTTTTAAATGAGAAAACATGTATGTTAAATTAGGAGATGATTAATAGATCATTTAATGAAACACAATTAATTAAATCATCCCTGAATCATGTATATTTTTATGTATATAGATATTTTTATCTATTTTAAATTTTGATTCTTATTAAAATGATCCTCTAGTGCTTATATAAACATATATGAATCTATTAGTTTATCATTTGATTGACATAATAATTATGATCGAGAGAGATTGAGGTAAAACATAAAGGAAATTATCTAAATATGAAATAGTGTGTTGGTATTGTTCTTATATATAAAATAAAGTTAAAATTACATTTGAATTATTAAAAACTAAAATTATTATGATTAAAAAAATTAAATTATATAATTAAAGTTGTGGAAAATTATTTTATTGATGAGTGAACTTGAAAAAAAAATACTTGACTATCACATTTGATTTTCATTAATCTTTTTAAGATATTATGCAATTAAAATTTGTCACCGACATGTTTTGATGAAAATATTTTTATATATTTATGTGTTTTTGTGAAACGAATTCTAAGAAAAATTAATAATACTAGAAAGCGGGATCTTTTTTTTATTCCCAAATCCCTTAATTTAAATAAAACAAGATATTGAGAACAACATAATTTTTAAATTATAAAAAAAGAGTGTGTTGTTAACAAGGGAGAATGTATTTGAATTGAATTGATTGGCTATCTATTGATTAAATTTGACTTGTTACGGTATTTAATATTTGATATGATTTTTTTTTGTTAAAGAACTTTTTGGTAAAGAATCAAACTGAATTAATTTGGTTTTTAATTTTTTAATTCTATTTTACTATTATAAACAGGCACCCCTCTTCTTGAAAGAGGGACACGACAAAAAACATCATTGAAGAAAAAAATAGTGAAATAACGAAAACGAAGGACAAGTATGTTATATTTCTTTTCTTGTATTATAAGTTATAGTTGTATTGCAACACTTTCTTTATTTCTTTTTTAAAATATATATGTTATAACTTGTTTGTTTTTTATAATTATGATTCATATGTTATATATTTATTATTAATATTAAAATGTATTTTGGAATTAATTTTTTTCCGACAATGATTAAAAAAAGGACACATACACATATAGAATCGAATGATATGTTGCTCTGTTACTATTAGAATTTTGATAACATATCGGAAGCTTATGTTACTTTTTTTAAAAATTGGTTTAGTATTTTGTTTTATAAAAAATGAAAATTTAACTTTTTTTAAAGACTTCAAATGAAAAATAATTTTGAGTACTTTACATTTTTTCTAAGACTTTTTGAACTATAAAATATTTAAAAAATATTTAAAATTAGAATTAATTCTAAGAATTTTATTTTCAATGATATATTTTTGAATCGTTATATAATTTTTATCATGATAAGAGTCTAACAACGGACATCTAAGTTGTAGAATTTTAACACTATTCCATTAATTTATAGTAACTAATATATTTGTATATATTTTTGTAAAATATAAATTTAAAACTAGCTATTTAAAACCTTTAACAATTCTAATTTAAATAAAATAATATAAAATAAAATTATTAAATAATATTAATCCGTATGCCTTCAAAAATAAGTAATAATCCTTATTTTAAACCTACAACATCATGATTTTACATTAAGAACTAATTAGTGTTATTTGGTTTGGTTTTAACATTGTGGTTAATTATTGAAAAAACATATACAAGTATAAATAAATCTTTTATATTGCTTAAATAATTTTATGACAATTATATATATTTGTGATTTATCTCGCACGCTAATTTAGTGTATACAATTTGATTATTTCTTTGTTAATTTAGTTTTCAATGGCCGGAGAATACAAATGCAATGCACAAGGATGTAATCGATCTTTTGGGTCTGATAAGGGTTTGCAAAGTCATCAAAGTGTTCATAAAGAAAAAGAACAAAGACAATGTCTAGTATGCGGTAGAACCTTTTCATCTGAAAAAGGCCTCCTTATTCACATGACAAGTCAACATGGCGGATGGGCATATGGTCATGGTCCAAGAAACTGATTCGAATCATTTCCATTAGAATACGCATAAGAATAACCGATTATATTTATGAATAATAAGGATTTTATATTTATGTAATTTATCATATTTAATTTTAAGATTTATTTATATTATTTGATTTCAAGACTATATCTTTATAGGTTTTATTATTTTCTTATTAATTAATGGTTCGTATATATAAATAAATAAAGAAATATATATATATATATATATATATATATATATATATATTATAAAACTAATAATATGTTATAAATAATAAATCTGATATAATTTTTAATTTAATTGAATCTACATATGTTTTTATTTTTTAAATTTATTTTTATCTAAAACTTTACAAATACTTGTAAGGGCATGTATGTATAACATTATGTAATGTATTAGAATAGTAAAAATAATCCATATCACGAAAAATAGTTAAAATCATATTACAAATATATTATGCTTCGATGAAGACTATTCTTTCAGTAATGAATTAATGGTGGAGTATAAAATTGAAAGATATAATACTATCATCAATTACTAACAAGATTTGGTATATTATCATCATTTAGTTTTTTTTTTTTTGTACAACATATTAAAAAAAAGTAAATCAAATATGTCAAAAATATCATCATCATTTGGTGTTTTTTTTTTACAATATATCATCCCAAATAAAAAAAATTAAGGACATCAAATATGCCTAAAGAAATATATTGATTTTTTTTTTAAATGAGAAAACATGTATGTTAAATTAGGAGATGATTAATAGATCATTTAATGAAACACAATTAATTAAATCATCCCTGAATCATGTATATTTTTATGTATATAGATATTTTTATCTATTTTAAATTTTGATTCTTATTAAAATGATCCTCTAGTGCTTATATAAACATATATGAATCTATTAGTTTATCATTTGATTGACATAATAATTATGATCGAGAGAGATTGAGGTAAAACATAAAGGAAATTATCTAAATATGAAATAGTGTGTTGGTATTGTTCTTATATATAAAATAAAGTTAAAATTACATTTGAATTATTAAAAACTAAAATTATTATGATTAAAAAAATTAAATTATATAATTAAAGTTGTGGAAAATTATTTTATTGATGAGTGAACTTGAAAAAAAAATACTTGACTATCACATTTGATTTTCATTAATCTTTTTAAGATATTATGCAATTAAAATTTGTCACCGACATGTTTTGATGAAAATATTTTTATATATTTATGTGTTTTTGTGAAACGAATTCTAAGAAAAATTAATAATACTAGAAAGCGGGATCTTTTTTTTATTCCCAAATCCCTTAATTTAAATAAAACAAGATATTGAGAACAACATAATTTTTAAATTATAAAAAAAGAGTGTGTTGTTAACAAGGGAGAATGTATTTGAATTGAATTGATTGGCTATCTATTGATTAAATTTGACTTGTTACGGTATTTAATATTTGATATGATTTTTTTTTGTTAAAGAACTTTTTGGTAAAGAATCAAACTGAATTAATTTGGTTTTTAATTTTTTAATTCTATTTTACTATTATAAACAGGCACCCCTCTTCTTGAAAGAGGGACACGACAAAAAACATCATTGAAGAAAAAAATAGTGAAATAACGAAAACGAAGGACAAGTATGTTATATTTCTTTTCTTGTATTATAAGTTATAGTTGTATTGCAACACTTTCTTTATTTCTTTTTTAAAATATATATGTTATAACTTGTTTGTTTTTTATAATTATGATTCATATGTTATATATTTATTATTAATATTAAAATGTATTTTGGAATTAATTTTTTTCCGACAATGATTAAAAAAAGGACACATACACATATAGAATCGAATGATATGTTGCTCTGTTACTATTAGAATTTTGATAACATATCGGAAGCTTATGTTACTTTTTTTAAAAATTGGTTTAGTATTTTGTTTTATAAAAAATGAAAATTTAACTTTTTTTAAAGACTTCAAATGAAAAATAATTTTGAGTACTTTACATTTTTTCTAAGACTTTTTGAACTATAAAATATTTAAAAAATATTTAAAATTAGAATTAATTCTAAGAATTTTATTTTCAATGATATATTTTTGAATCGTTATATAATTTTTATCATGATAAGAGTCTAACAACGGACATCTAAGTTGTAGAATTTTAACACTATTCCATTAATTTATAGTAACTAATATATTTGTATATATTTTTGTAAAATATAAATTTAAAACTAGCTATTTAAAACCTTTAACAATTCTAATTTAAATAAAATAATATAAAATAAAATTATTAAATAATATTAATCCGTATGCCTTCAAAAATAAGTAATAATCCTTATTTTAAACCTACAACATCATGATTTTACATTAAGAACTAATTAGTGTTATTTGGTTTGGTTTTAACATTGTGGTTAATTATTGAAAAAACATATACAAGTATAAATAAATCTTTTATATTGCTTAAATAATTTTATGACAATTATATATATTTGTGATTTATCTCGCACGCTAATTTAGTGTATACAATTTGATTATTTCTTTGTTAATTTAGTTTTCAATGGCCGGAGAATACAAATGCAATGCACAAGGATGTAATCGATCTTTTGGGTCTGATAAGGGTTTGCAAAGTCATCAAAGTGTTCATAAAGAAAAATAACAAAGACAATGTCTAGTATGCGGTAGAACCTTTTCATCTGAAAAAGGCCTCCTTATTCACATGACAAGTCAACATGGCGGATGGGCATATGGTCATGGTCCAAGAAACTGATTCGAATCATTTCCATTAGAATACGCATAAGAATAACCGATTATATTTATGAATAATAAGGATTTTATATTTATGTAATTTATCATATTTAATTTTAAGATTTATTTATATTATTTGATTTCAAGACTATATCTTTATAGGTTTTATTATTTTCTTATTAATTAATGGTTCGTATATATAAATAAATAAAGAAATATATATATATATATATATATATATATATATATATATATATATTATAAAACTAATAATATGTTATAAATAATAAATCTGATATAATTTTTAATTTAATTGAATCTACATATGTTTTTTTTTTTTAAATTTATTTTTATCTAAAACTTTACAAATACTTGTAAGGGCATGTATGTATAACATTATGTAATGTATTAGAATAGTAAAAATAATCCATATCACGAAAAATAGTTAAAATCATATTACAAATATATTATGCTTCGATGAAGACTATTCTTTCAGTAATGAGTTAATGGTGGAGTATAAAATTGAAAGATATAATACTATCATCAATTACTAACAAGATTTGGTATATTATCATCATTTAGTTTTTTTTTTTTTTGTACAACATATTAAAAAAAAGTAAATCAAATATGTCAAAAATATCATCATCATTTGGTGTTTTTTTTTTACAATATATCGACCCAAATAAAAAAAATTAAGGACATCAAATATGCCTAAAGAAATATATTGATTTTTTTTTTAAATGAGAAAACATGTATGTTAAATTAGGAGATGATTAATAGATCATTTAATGATACACAATTAATTAAATCATCCCTGAATCATGTATATTTTTATGTATATAGATATTTTTATCTATTTTAAATTTTGATTCTTATTAAAATGATCCTCTAGTGCTTATATAAACATATATGAATCTATTAGTTTATCATTTGATTGACATAATAATTATGATCGAGAGAGATTGAGGTAAAACATAAAGGAAATTATCTAAATATGAAATAGTGTGTTGGTATTGTTCTTATATATAAAATAAAGTTAAAATTACATTTGAATTATTAAAAACTAAAATTATTATGATTAAAAAAATTAAATTATATAATTAAAGTTGTGGAAAATTATTTTATTGATGAGTGAACTTGAAAAAAAAATACTTGACTATCACATTTGATTTTCATTAATCTTTTTAAGATATTATGCAATTAAAATTTGTCACCGACATGTTTTGATGAAAATATTTTTATATATTTATGTGTTTTTGTGAAACGAATTCTAAGAAAAATTAATAATACTAGAAAGCGGGATCTTTTTTTTATACCCAAATCCCTTAATTTAAATAAAACAAGATATTGAGAACAACATAATTTTTAAATTATAAAAAAAGAGTGTGTTGTTAACAAGGGAGAATGTATTTGAATTGAATTGATTGGCTATCTATTGATTAAATTTGACTTGTTACGGTATTTAATATTTGATATGATTTTTTTTTGTTAAAGAACTTTTTGGTAAAGAATCAAACTGAATTAATTTGGTTTTTAATTTTTTAATTCTATTTTACTATTATAAACCGGCACCCCTCTTCTTGAAAGAGGGACACGACAAAAAACATCATTGAAGAAAAAAATAGTGAAATAACGAAAACGAAGGACAAGTATGTTATATTTATTTTCTTGTATTATAAGTTATAGTTGTATTGTAACACTTTCTTTATTTCTTTTTTAAAATATATATGTTATAACTTGTTTGTTTTTTATAATTATGATTCATATGTTATATATTTATTATTAATATTAAAATGTATTTTGGAATTAATTTTTTTTCGACAATGATTAAAAAAAGGACACATACACATATAGAATCGAATGATATGTTGCTCTGTTACTATTAGAATTTTGATAACATATCGGAAGCTTATGTTACTTTTTTTAAAAATTGGTTTAGTATTTTGTTTTATAAAAAATGAAAATTTAACTTTTTTTAAAGACTTCAAATGAAAAATAATTTTGAGTACTTTACATTTTTTCTAAGACTTTTTGAACTAAAAAATATTTAAAAAATATTTAAAATTAGAATTAATTCTAAGAATTTTATTTTCAATGATATATTTTTGAATCGTTATATAATTTTTATCATGATAAGAGTCTAACAACGGACATCTAAGTTGTAGAATTTTAACACTATTCCATTAATTTATAGTAACTAATATATTTGTATATATTTTTGTAAAATATAAATTTAAAACTAGCTATTTAAAACCTTTAACAATTCTAATTTAAATAAAATAATATAAAATAAAATTATTAAATAATATTAATCCGTATGCCTTCAAAATTAAGTAATAATCCTTATTTTAAACCTACAACATCATGATTTTACATTAAGAACTAATTAGTGTTATTTGGTTTGGTTTTAACATTGTGGTTAATTATTGAAAAAACATATACAAGTATAAATAAATCTTTTATATTGCTTAAATAATTTTATGACAATTATATATATTTGTGATTTATCTCGCACGCTAATTTAGTGTATACAATTTGATTATTTCTTTGTTAATTTAGTTTTCAATGGCCGGAGAGTACAAATGCAATGCACAAGGATGTAATCGATCTTTTGGGTCCGATAAGGGTTTGCAAAGTCATCAAAGTGTTCATAAAGAAAAAGAACAAAGACAATGTCTAGTATGCGGTAGAACCTTTTCATCTGAAAAAGGCCTCCTTATTCACATGACAAGTCAACATGGCGGATGGGCATATGGTCATGGTCCAAGAAACTGATTCGAATCATTTCCATTAGAATACGCATAAGAATAACCGATTATATTTATGAATAATAAGGATTTTATATTTATGTAATTTATCATATTTAATTTTAAGATTTATTTATATTATTTGATTTCAAGACTATATCTTTATAGGTTTTATTATTTTCTTATTAATTAATGGTTCGTATATATAAATAAATAAAGAAATATATATATATATATATATATATATATATTATAAAACTAATAATATGTTATAAATAATAAATCTGATATAATTTTTAATTTAATTGAATCTACATATGTTTTTATTTTTTAAATTTATTTTTATCTAAAACTTTACAAATACTTGTAAGGGCATGTATGTATAACATTATGTAATGTATTAGAATAGTAAAAATAATCCATATCACGAAAAATAGTTAAAATCATATTACAAATATATTATGCTTCGATGAAGACTATTCTTTCAGTAATGAATTAATGGTGGAGTATAAAATTGAAAGATATAATACTATCATCAATTACTAACAAGATTTGGTATATTATCATCATTTAGTTATTTTTTTTTTGTACAACATATTAAAAAAAAGTAAATCAAATATGTCAAAAATATCATCATCATTTGGTGTTTTTTTTTTACAATATATCGACCCAAATAAAAAAAATTAAGGACATCAAATATGCCTAAAGAAATATATTGATTTTTTTTTTAAATGAGAAAACATGTATGTTAAATTAGGAGATGATTAATAGATCATTTAATGATACACAATTAATTAAATCATCCCTGAATCATGTATATTTTTATGTATATAGATATTTTTATCTATTTTAAATTTTGATTCTTATTAAAATGATCCTCTAGTGCTTATATAAACATATATGAATCTATTAGTTTATCATTTGATTGACATAATAATTATGATCGAGAGAGATTGAGGTAAAACATAAAGGAAATTATCTAAATATGAAATAGTGTGTTGGTATTGTTCTTATATATAAAATAAAGTTAAAATTACATTTGAATTATTAAAAACTAAAATTATTATGATTAAAAAAATTAAATTATATAATTAAAGTTGTGGAAAATTATTTTATTGATGAGTGAACTTGAAAAAAAAATACTTGACTATCACATTTGATTTTCATTAATCTTTTTAAGATATTATGTAATTAAAATTTGTCACCGACATGTTTTGATGAAAATATTTTTATATATTTATGTGTTTTTGTGAAACGAATTCTAAGAAAAATTAATAATACTAGAAAGCGGGATCTTTTTTTTATTCCCAAATCCCTTAATTTAAATAAAACAAGATATTGAGAACAACATAATTTTTAAATTATAAAAAAAGAGTGTGTTGTTAACAAGGGAGAATGTATTTGAATTGAATTGATTGGCTATGTATTGATTAAATTTGACTTGTTACGGTATTTAATATTTGATATGATTTTTTTTTGTTAAAGAACTTTTTGGTAAAGAATCAAACTGAATTAATTTGGTTTTTAATTTTTTAATTCTATTTTACTATTATAAACAGGCACCCCTCTTCTTGAAAGAGGGACACGACAAAAAACATCATTGAAGAAAAAAATAGTGAAATAACGAAAACGAAGGACAAGTATGTTATATTTATTTTCTTGTATTATAAGTTATAGTTGTATTGTAACACTTTCTTTATTTCTTTTTTAAAATATATATGTTATAACTTGTTTGTTTTTTATAATTATGATTCATATGTTATATATTTATTATTAATATTAAAATGTATTTTGGAATTAATTTTTTTCCGACAATGATTAAAAAAAGGACACATACACATATAGAATCGAATGATATGTTGCTCTGTTACTATTAGAATTTTGATAACATATCGGAAGCTTATGTTACTTTTTTTAAAAATTGGTTTAGTATTTTGTTTTATAAAAAATGAAAATTTAACTTTTTTTAAAGACTTCAAATGAAAAATAATTTTGAGTACTTTACATTTTTTCTAAGACTTTTTGAACTAAAAAATATTTAAAAAATATTTAAAATTAGAATTAATTCTAAGAATTTTATTTTCAATGATATATTTTTGAATCGTTATATAATTTTTATCATGATAAGAGTCTAACAACGGACATCTAAGTTGTAGAATTTTAACACTATTCCATTAATTTATAGTAACTAATATATTTGTATATATTTTTGTAAAATATAAATTTAAAACTAGCTATTTAAAACCTTTAACAATTCTAATTTAAATAAAATAATATAAAATAAAATTATTAAATAATATTAATCCGTATGCCTTCAAAATTAAGTAATAATCCTTATTTTAAACCTACAACATCATGATTTTACATTAAGAACTAATTAGTGTTATTTGGTTTGGTTTTAACATTGTGGTTAATTATTGAAAAAACATATACAAGTATAAATAAATCTTTTATATTGCTTAAATAATTTTATGACAATTATATATATTTGTGATTTATCTCGCACGCTAATTTAGTGTATACAATTTGATTATTTCTTTGTTAATTTAGTTTTCAATGGCCGGAGAGTACAAATGCAATGCACAAGGATGTAATCGATCTTTTGGGTCCGATAAGGGTTTGCAAAGTCATCAAAGTGTTCATAAAGAAAAAGAACAAAGACAATGTCTAGTATGCGGTAGAACCTTTTCATCTGAAAAGGCCTCCTTATTCACATGACAAGTCAACATGGCGGATGGGCATATGGTCATGGTCCAAGAAACTGATTCGAATCATTTCCATTAGAATACGCATAAGAATAACCGATTATATTTATGAATAATAAGGATTTTATATTTATGTAATTTATCATATTTAATTTTAAGATTTATTTATATTATTTGATTTCAAGACTATATCTTTATAGGTTTTATTATTTTCTTATTAATTAATGGTTCGTATATATAAATAAATAAAGAAATATATATATATATATATATATATATATATATATATATATATATTATAAAACTAATAATATGTTATAAATAATAAATCTGATATAATTTTTAATTTAATTGAATCTACATATGTTTTTATTTTTTAAATTTATTTTTATCTAAAACTTTACAAATACTTGTAAGGGCATGTATGTATAACATTATGTAATGTATTAGAATAGTAAAAATAATCCATATCACGAAAAATAGTTAAAATCATATTACAAATATATTATGCTTCGATGAAGACTATTCTTTCAGTAATGAATTAATGGTGGAGTATAAAATTGAAAGATATAATACTATCATCAATTACTAACAAGATTTGGTATATTATCATCATTTAGTTATTTTTTTTTTTGTACAACATATTAAAAAAAAGTAAATCAAATATGTCAAAAATATCATCATCATTTGGTGTTTTTTTTTTACAATATATCGACCCAAATAAAAAAAATTAAGGACATCAAATATGCCTAAAGAAATATATTGATTTTTTTTTTAAATGAGAAAACATGTATGTTAAATTAGGAGATGATTAATAGATCATTTAATGATACACAATTAATTAAATCATCCCTGAATCATGTATATTTTTATGTATATAGATATTTTTATCTATTTTAAATTTTGATTCTTATTAAAATGATCCTCTAGTGCTTATATAAACATATATGAATCTATTAGTTTATCATTTGATTGACATAATAATTATGATCGAGAGAGATTGAGGTAAAACATAAAGGAAATTATCTAAATATGAAATAGTGTGTTGGTATTGTTCTTATATATAAAATAAAGTTAAAATTACATTTGAATTATTAAAAACTAAAATTATTATGATTAAAAAAATTAAATTATATAATTAAAGTTGTGGAAAATTATTTTATTGATGAGTGAACTTGAAAAAAAAATACTTGACTATCACATTTGATTTTCATTAATCTTTTTAAGATATTATGTAATTAAAATTTGTCACCGACATGTTTTGATGAAAATATTTTTATATATTTATGTGTTTTTGTGAAACGAATTCTAAGAAAAATTAATAATACTAGAAAGCGGGATCTTTTTTTTATTCCCAAATCCCTTAATTTAAATAAAACAAGATATTGAGAACAACATAATTTTTAAATTATAAAAAAAGAGTGTGTTGTTAACAAGGGAGAATGTATTTGAATTGAATTGATTGGCTATGTATTGATTAAATTTGACTTGTTACGGTATTTAATATTTGATATGATTTTTTTTTGTTAAAGAACTTTTTGGTAAAGAATCAAACTGAATTAATTTGGTTTTTAATTTTTTAATTCTATTTTACTATTATAAACAGGCACCCCTCTTCTTGAAAGAGGGACACGACAAAAAACATCATTGAAGAAAAAAATAGTGAAATAACGAAAACGAAGGACAAGTATGTTATATTTATTTTCTTGTATTATAAGTTATAGTTGTATTGTAACACTTTCTTTATTTCTTTTTTAAAATATATATGTTATAACTTGTTTGTTTTTTATAATTATGATTCATATGTTATATATTTATTATTAATATTAAAATGTATTTTGGAATTAATTTTTTTCCGACAATGATTAAAAAAAGGACACATACACATATAGAATCGAATGATATGTTGCTCTGTTACTATTAGAATTTTGATAACATATCGGAAGCTTATGTTACTTTTTTTAAAAATTGGTTTAGTATTTTGTTTTATAAAAAATGAAAATTTAACTTTTTTTAAAGACTTCAAATGAAAAATAATTTTGAGTACTTTACATTTTTTCTAAGACTTTTTGAACTAAAAAATATTTAAAAAATATTTAAAATTAGAATTAATTCTAAGAATTTTATTTTCAATGATATATTTTTGAATCGTTATATAATTTTTATCATGATAAGAGTCTAACAACGGACATCTAAGTTGTAGAATTTTAACACTATTCCATTAATTTATAGTAACTAATATATTTGTATATATTTTTGTAAAATATAAATTTAAAACTAGCTATTTAAAACCTTTAACAATTCTAATTTAAATAAAATAATATAAAATAAAATTATTAAATAATATTAATCCGTATGCCTTCAAAATTAAGTAATAATCCTTATTTTAAACCTACAACATCATGATTTTACATTAAGAACTAATTAGTGTTATTTGGTTTGGTTTTAACATTGTGGTTAATTATTGAAAAAACATATACAAGTATAAATAAATCTTTTATATTGCTTAAATAATTTTATGACAATTATATATATTTGTGATTTATCTCGCACGCTAATTTAGTGTATACAATTTGATTATTTCTTTGTTAATTTAGTTTTCAATGGCCGGAGAGTACAAATGCAATGCACAAGGATGTAATCGATCTTTTGGGTCCGATAAGGGTTTGCAAAGTCATCAAAGTGTTCATAAAGAAAAAGAACAAAGACAATGTCTAGTATGCGGTAGAACCTTTTCATCTGAAAAAGGCCTCCTTATTCACATGACAAGTCAACATGGCGGATGGGCATATGGTCATCGTCCAAGAAACTGATTCGAATCATTTCCATTAGAATACGCATAAGAATAACCGATTATATTTATGAATAATAAGGATTTTATATTTATGTAATTTATCATATTTAATTTTAAGATTTATTTATATTATTTGATTTCAAGACTATATCTCTATAGGTTTTATTATTTTCTTATTAATTAATGGTTCGTATATATAAATAAATAAAGAAATATATATATATATATATATATATATATATTATAAAACTAATAATATGTTATAAATAATAAATCTGATATAATTTTTAATTTAATTGAATCTACATATGTTTTTATTTTTTAAATTTATTTTTATCTAAAACTTTACAAATACTTGTAAGGGCATGTATGTATAACATTATGTAATGTATTAGAATAGTAAAAATAATCCATATCACGAAAAATAGTTAAAATCATATTACAAATATATTATGCTTCGATGAAGACTATTCTTTCAGTAATGAATTAATGGTGGAGTATAAAATTGAAAGATATAATACTATCATCAATTACTAACAAGATTTGGTATATTATCATCATTTAGTTATTTTTTTTTTTGTACAACATATTAAAAAAAAGTAAATCAAATATGTCAAAAATATCATCATCATTTGGTGTTTTTTTTTTACAATATATCGACCCAAATAAAAAAAATTAAGGACATCAAATATGCCTAAAGAAATATATTGATTTTTTTTTTAAATGAGAAAACATGTATGTTAAATTAGGAGATGATTAATAGATCATTTAATGATACACAATTAATTAAATCATCCCTGAATCATGTATATTTTTATGTATATAGATATTTTTATCTATTTTAAATTTTGATTCTTATTAAAATGATCCTCTAGTGCTTATATAAACATATATGAATCTATTAGTTTATCATTTGATTGACATAATAATTATGATCGAGAGAGATTGAGGTAAAACATAAAGGAAATTATCTAAATATGAAATAGTGTGTTGGTATTGTTCTTATATATAAAATAAAGTTAAAATTACATTTGAATTATTAAAAACTAAAATTATTATGATTAAAAAAATTAAATTATATAATTAAAGTTGTGGAAAATTATTTTATTGATGAGTGAACTTGAAAAAAAAATACTTGACTATCACATTTGATTTTCATTAATCTTTTTAAGATATTATGTAATTAAAATTTGTCACCGACATGTTTTGATGAAAATATTTTTATATATTTATGTGTTTTTGTGAAACGAATTCTAAGAAAAATTAATAATACTAGAAAGCGGGATCTTTTTTTTATTCCCAAATCCCTTAATTTAAATAAAACAAGATATTGAGAACAACATAATTTTTAAATTATAAAAAAAGAGTGTGTTGTTAACAAGGGAGAATGTATTTGAATTGAATTGATTGGCTATGTATTGATTAAATTTGACTTGTTACGGTATTTAATATTTGATATGATTTTTTTTTGTTAAAGAACTTTTTGGTAAAGAATCAAACTGAATTAATTTGGTTTTTAATTTTTTAATTCTATTTTACTATTATAAACAGGCACCCCTCTTCTTGAAAGAGGGACACGACAAAAAACATCATTGAAGAAAAAAATAGTGAAATAACGAAAACGAAGGACAAGTATGTTATATTTATTTTCTTGTATTATAAGTTATAGTTGTATTGTAACACTTTCTTTATTTCTTTTTTAAAATATATATGTTATAACTTGTTTGTTTTTTATAATTATGATTCATATGTTATATATTTATTATTAATATTAAAATGTATTTTGGAATTAATTTTTTTCCGACAATGATTAAAAAAAGGACACATACACATATAGAATCGAATGATATGTTGCTCTGTTACTATTAGAATTTTGATAACATATCGGAAGCTTATGTTACTTTTTTTAAAAATTGGTTTAGTATTTTGTTTTATAAAAAATGAAAATTTAACTTTTTTTGAAGACTTCAAATGAAAAATAATTTTGAGTACTTTACATTTTTTCTAAGACTTTTTGAACTAAAAAATATTTAAAAAATATTTAAAATTAGAATTAATTCTAAGAATTTTATTTTCAATGATATATTTTTGAATCGTTATATAATTTTTATCATGATAAGAGTCTAACAACGGACATCTAAGTTGTAGAATTTTAACACTATTCCATTAATTTATAGTAACTAATATATTTGTATATATTTTTGTAAAATATAAATTTAAAACTAGCTATTTAAAACCTTTAACAATTCTAATTTAAATAAAATAATATAAAATAAAATTATTAAATAATATTAATCCGTATGCCTTCAAAATTAAGTAATAATCCTTATTTTAAACCTACAACATCATGATTTTACATTAAGAACTAATTAGTGTTATTTGGTTTGGTTTTAACATTGTGGTTAATTATTGAAAAAACATATACAAGTATAAATAAATCTTTTATATTGCTTAAATAATTTTATGACAATTATATATATTTGTGATTTATCTCGCACGCTAATTTAGTGTATACAATTTGATTATTTCTTTGTTAATTTAGTTTTCAATGGCCGGAGAATACAAATGCAATGCACAAGGATGTAATCGATCTTTTGGGTCTGATAAGGGTTTGCAAAGTCATCAAAGTGTTCATAAAGAAAAAGAACAAAGACAATGTCTAGTATGCGGTAGAACCTTTTCATCTGAAAAAGGCCTCCTTATTCACATGACAAGTCAACATGGCGGATGGGCATATGGTCATGGTCCAAGAAACTGATTCGAATCATTTCCATTAGAATACGCATAAGAATAACCGATTATATTTATGAATAATAAGGATTTTATATTTATGTAATTTATCATATTTAATTTTAAGATTTATTTATATTATTTGATTTCAAGACTATATCTTTATAGGTTTTATTATTTTCTTATTAATTAATGGTTCGTATATATAAATAAATAAAGAAATATATATATATATATATATATATATATATATATTATAAAACTAATAATATGTTATAAATAATAAATCTGATATAATTTTTAATTTAATTGAATCTACATATGTTTTTATTTTTTAAATTTATTTTTATCTAAAACTTTACAAATACTTGTAAGGGCATGTATGTATAACATTATGTAATGTATTAGAATAGTAAAAATAATCCATATCACGAAAAATAGTTAAAATCATATTACAAATATATTATGCTTCGATGAAGACTATTCTTTCAGTAATGAATTAAAGGTGGAGTATAAAATTGAAAGATATAATACTATCATCAATGACTAACAAGATTTGGTATATTATCATCATTTAGTTATTTTTTTTTTGTACAACATATTAAAAAAAAGTAAATCAAATATGTCAAAAATATCATCATCATTTGGTGTTTTTTTTTTACAATATATCGACCCAAATAAAAAAAATTAAGGACATCAAATATGCCTAAAGAAATATATTGATTTTTTTTTTAAATGAGAAAACATGTATGTTAAATTAGGAGATGATTAATAGATCATTTAATGATACACAATTAATTAAATCATCCCTGAATCATGTATATTTTTATGTATATAGATATTTTTATCTATTTTAAATTTTGATTCTTATTAAAATGATCCTCTAGTGATTTATATAAACATATATGAATCTATTAGTTTATCATTTGATTGACATAATAATTATGATCGAGAGAGATTGAGGTAAAACATAAAGGAAATTATCTAAATATGAAATAGTGTGTTGGTATTGTACTTATATATAAAATAAAGTTAAAATTACATTTGAATTATTAAAAACTAAAATTATTATGATTAAAAAAATTAAATTATATAATTAAAGTTGTGGAAAATTATTTTATTGATGAGTGAACTTGAAAAAAAAATACTTGACTATCACATTTGATTTTCATTAATCTTTTTAAGATATTATGTAATTAAAATTTGTCACCGACATGTTTTGATGAAAATATTTTTATATATTTATGTGTTTTTGTGAAACGAATTCTAAGAAAAATTAATAATACTAGAAAGCGGGATCTTTTTTTTTGTAATACCCCGTAAATTTATAAACGCTCTGGTTAATATTATTATGATCAACTGGGTTCCGGAGTACTCTGAGTAATTATTTGATAAAAATAATTAGAGTAAACTGACGAACTCAGAGTTGATTAAATTAATAGTATTTAACGTTGAGTTTTTATAATTTGATGTATTTGAGCTAATCTTGGACATTTAGTAGTATTACTAAAAGTGATAGTTTCTATACTATCTATTTTCTTTTCATTTTCCTTGGAAGAAAACAAACAAAAGCTAAAGATAGAAACTTAGAGAAAAAGAAAAGAAAGAAAAGAAAGGAAAAAGGGAAGAGAAGGAAAGGAAGGAGGAGGAAAAAGAGAGGAAAATTTCCCAAAAGCTCAAGATCATCAACAATCATCTGTTCTTCATCAATTCGTCTCAATTTCAACCTCCTCGTCTAGTAATCCAGGTGGGTTCTAGTTAGACTCTTTAGGGTAGAGTTTTATTGAGTTAGAGTTAGATTGGTATTATGGAAATTGATTTAATTTCGCATGAAATTCATGAATCTAGCTGCTAAATGCAATGTGTGATTGTATGTTTATACCGATTGTTATGTTATAACATGTTTTGATGAATTTTAGATTGGAAAAATGGGATTTTGGGGTTGAATTGAATCAACCCGTAGCAGACAGATTCTGCAGGAAAATTTCTGGGTTCAAACTGCCCATACGCGTATCACGCAGGGCCATACGCGTATTGACTTGGGCAATACGCGTATGGATGTGAAGAAAATTGGGCGTTACGCGTATGGACAAGGCAATGCGCGTATGAGACATGGTGTTACGCGTATTGGACTTTTACAAGTGAATTTTGAAGGAAAATAGCCTTGCCCATACGCGTATGGCCTTGGGCAATACGCGTATGGCTGGGCGAGAATCTTAGGCAATACGCGTACGGGGAGTACCAATACGCGTATGGCCAGGGGACTTGCAGAATTCTGCTGTTGTGATATTTTATTTCCGATCGTTTGTTCCAATGCCGTAACTTTTTATCCGTAACTCGGAATGGAACAATTTTGGTATCGTTGGAAAGGTAATAAAATGTACTTTCTTATTACATTGGTTTTAAGATTGACGGCCGATTTAATTATATCGGAATTGTTGGAATTGTGTCGTTTTGTTGATTTTGGTGTGTATTGGTTGTTGAAAATGTAAGCATGATTAAAATATGGAATAAGTAGAGTGAGGACAATTAACCCAAACAGTGTCGGAAGAATATAAAATGGATAAACACTAGTATGGAACATGTGTGTTAACCGTTTGGTTGTGATAAGGCGTAATGGCCTTGTGATTGTTGAATACAATCACGACTGTGTGTGATCACGTAATCGTAACCGGTTATTATTGTTTTTGCGAGTGCGTTTCATGGGTCTCGAGCTCCTCTGAAACATATGCACCACTACTTGGCAGGTTTGATTCCCGCATTTCATTTTAGTACGAATGGCGCCCATGGAGCGTAGGCTTGTGACGGTATAAGGCCCGTGAGAAGTGACGGTTCATAACGGTTAATGGCCCGTAGAACCCGAATCCATTCGTATGTCAAGTAGGTTGCAGGGATCCATGACCCGGGTCGACTTCTAGACGTAGAAGAGGACGGGAATAGGGGATACCTTGGCATGGTTACGGATTAGTGATATTGTGAGTTGATGAACTCATAACATGTTTCCATATAGTGTGTGTGTACTCATGGTCACTCCCTTTTTCCCCTTTTGACTTGAGTTAGGTTTGTTAGAACCTTGTAGAGCCGAGAGGACTTTAAGATAGGGAACTCACTGAGATTTGATGTATCTCACCCCACTGTTGTTGTTTACATCACAGGTTCTGCAGGTTTGGCGAAGGGTAAGGACAAGGTTATTTGACTTTCCTTACGGATCGTGGTTTTGTGATGGCATGGCTTCCGCTATGGCGTTATGTTTTGAGATCATTGTATTGATCTAGTTCTTAGTTTTTATCATTTTGGAACATCTTGTATATGTAATGCCTTAGACTTTTAGTTCTTTTGTATTAGAGGCATTTATATATATAATGTGTTAACTAGGAACTTATTATGTTTCAGTACCAAAAGTGAAACTCATGTATAATATATGATTTGATGCATGTATTATTATATGGTCTTTACAGTTGGTATCAAAGCAGGTCGTATCCTCGACCTAGCCATGAAATAGAATAAGTGTTTCTTTCTGTTTCAGATGCGTGTTGTCGCCTTGGGTCTTAGGTGTTATATTTATGGTATTGAGCCTGATCAACTTAATTCTATCTATATGACATTTAGGAACATGGTTGGCGGACGCAGAAACAATAGTGGTAGACCCACAAATCCTCCAGCTGGGACGAATCCGCCAGGTGGCGATGAGAATGCTCCTTTGTATCAGTTTGTGCAACGGATGCAGCAGCAGCAGAACCAGTTCATGCAACATATGGTGCAACGGATGAATGTAGGTCTTCATCCTCAAGTAGTTGTTCCAGATGTTGTAGGTGGGAGTTTTCGGGATTTCCTCCGCATGAATCCTCCAGAATTTCATGGCGGATTGGATCCTGTGAAAGCTCATGACTGGATTGCTGGCATGGAGAGAATATTTCTGATGACTTACTGTAGTGAGGAGAACAAGGTAGTGTTTGCTTCTCACTCACTGAGAGGTCCGGCTGAGAGATGGTGGGATGTTGCTTCAGCTTTTATGACTATGCAAGGTGTACCTAAGGTGTGGGAGCAGTTCAGGTCTATTTTTATTGAAAAGTACCTTCCTAGTTCCTTGAGGATCCGAAGAGAGTTTGAATTCCAGCAGTTGCAGCAATACTGTGTGGCAGAGAACAGTTTGAAGGAAGTTCGGACAGAAGGGGGTTCGCGTAGGGCAAGCCAACAGTCTAATCCTAGGCAACGAGTTTTTAAAAGGAAACAAGTTCAGAGCTCTAGGACTAGTGCGTGTCGACACTGTGGTAGAAATCATTGGGGAAAGTGCGGTATCGAAGGTGTGAAGTGTTATCAATGTCAGAAGGTGGGCCATTTGGCGAGGGATTGTCCTCAGGGTAGAAATCAGACACAAGGGAAGACTACTGGCCGAGTGTATACCTTGGATGCAAGGAAAGCAAAGGGTGATAATTCCTTGATTGCGGGTACGTGTTTTGTTAATGGTCAACTTTGTTATGTTTTATTTGACTGTGGAGCACTACACTTTTTGGTGTAGATGCAATGTATGAAGCGTTTAGGGTTGCAAGCTATTCCATTGTCTCCACCCATGGGAGTTACTACTGCCATGGATGAAATGGTTGAAACACCATTGATGTGTGAAAATTGTGTGTTGTCGGTGAACGAAAGAGTCTTCCAGATTGATTTTATTTGTTTGCCGCCTGAGAAAGTGGATGTTGTTCTGGGAATGGAATGACTTTTTGCTATTTTGGTGTTTATAGGGTGTAAGGAAAAGTCTGTTCTTTTGATTCTGGCTAAGGAGGAGAGTAGTAACATCCAAGTTTTGAGTATTTCGGTAGTTTGTGACTTTTCTGAAGTTTTCCCCGAGGATATCACTTCTCTTCCTCCGGAGCGGGAAGTGGAATTCTCTGTTGACCTGATACCGGGAACGGCTTTAATATCCGTTTCTCCGTATCAGATGGCGCCGCTTGGGTTAAGAGAATTAAAGGACCAATTGGAGGACTTGATGTCCAAGCATTTCGTTAGGCCTAGTGTTTCACCGTGGGGAGCTCCAGTGTTACTGGTAAAGAAGAAAGATGGGGGAATGCGTTTGTGCATTGATTATCGTAAGTTGAATAAAGTGACTATTAAGAACAAGTATCCCTTACCAAGGATAGACGACTTGTTAGATCAATTAAAGGGAGCCTGTGTGTTCTCAAAGATTGATTTCCGGTCGGGTTATCATCAGATTCGAGTGAAGAGTTCCGATGTGCCAAAGACTGCATTTAGGACCCGTTACGGTCATTATGACTTCCTAGTGATGCCTTTCGGTGTGACTAATGCTCCAGTGGTTTTTGTGGATTGCACGAATCGAATAGTTCAGGCTTACTTGGACCAATTTATGATAATCTTTATTGATGACATTCTTATTTATTCTCGTACTCCACAAAAGTGCGAAGAACATCTGAGGATTGTCTTATCGGTCTTGCAAGAGAAGCAATTGTTTGCTAAGTTGAGCAAGTGTGAGTTTTGGATGTCGGAAGTTAATTTTCTTGGACATGTTATATCTGGAGGTGGTGTGGCAGTGGATCCATCGAAAGTAGAAGCAGTGATTAGTTGGGAGAGACCGAGAAATGTTTCAGAAGTTAGAAGTTTCTTGGGATTGGCCGGTTACTATAGAAGGTTTATCAAGGGCTTTTCTCAATTGGCCTTACCAATGACGAAACTTACTCGGAAGGATGTTACGTTTGAATGGGATTCAGGTTGCGAACAAAGTTTTATGAAATTGAAGGAAAGTTTGACGAGTGCTCCAGTATTAATTATTCCTAATCCTAATAACTCTTACGAAGTGTTCTGTGATGCTTCTAAGAGGGGATTAGGGGGTGTTCTGATGCAAGGTGGTCAAGTGGTAGCTTATGTTTCTCGACAGTTAAAAAGTTCATGAGAAGAATTATCCAACTCATGACTTAGAACTAGCTGCCGTGGTGTTTGCACTGAAGGTGTGGAGTCATTATTTATATGGTGTACGTTTTGAAATGTTCAGTGACCACAAAAGTTTGAAGTATTTGTTTGACCAGAAGGAGTTGAACATGCGACAAAGAAGGTGGATGGAGTACTTAAAAGATTATGACTTAGAATTGAAGTATCATCCAGGAAAGGCGAATAAAGTAGCGGATGCCTTAAGTCGAAAAATGGTTCATAGTGCGGAATTGATAATTTTGGAGTATTCATTGTTGGAAAAGTTTAGAGATCTTAATCTCCAGTTTGTGTGGACTCCGAATGGTGTGATTATGGGAAATTTGAATGTCAATTCTACTTTGAGAGTTGAGATTCAACAGGCACAATTGTTAGAGGAAGAGTTACAAGAATTGTTACTTCAGCCGGGTTTTACACGAGCGACAGATGGGATTGTTCTGTTTAATCAAAGGATTTGTGTTCCGAGAGATGAGGCATTGAAAAGGAAGATTTTAGATGAAGCCCATAAAGGTACTTTTACGATACATCCTGGTTCTTCGAAGATGTATCAGGATTTAAAGAAGGATTATTGGTGGTCTGGGATGAAAAAGGATATAGCGGGATATGTGTCAGAATGCGCGGTGTGCCAACAGGTGAAGATTGAACACCAAAGACCGGGCGGTTTGTTACAACCTTTGGATATTCCAGTTTGGAAGTGGGATAGTATTTCTATGGATTTTGCAGTGGGTTTACCCCGTACCCAAGGAGGGTATGATTCTATTTGGGTGATTGTAGATCGACTAACAAAATCTGCACACTTCTTAGCCGTAAAGACTACTTATAAGGCAAGTCATCTTGCAAGGTTGTTTATTGCTGAGATTGTGAGATTGCATGGTATTCCTTCCAATATTGTGTCCGATAGAGATCCGAAGTTTACTTCGAGATTTTGGAAAGTGTTCCAACAAGCGATGGGTACGAATTTGTGTTTGAGCACGTCGAATCATCCTCAAACGAATGGTCAGACTGAACGAACAATACAAACGATGGAGGATATGTTAAGAGCTTGTGTGCTAGAGAGTAGAGGAAAAATTGGAAAGAACTTTTACCGTTAATTGAGTTTTCCTATAACAATAGTTATCATGCGAGCATCGGTATGGCTCCGTATGAAGCATTGTACGGGAGAAAGTGTAGGACACCTTTGTGTTGGGCTGAAATTGGCGAAGATAGAATTTTGGGACCCGAGATTATTCAAGAGACTACGGAAAAGATTCGAATGATCCGCGAGAAGGTTAAATAAGCACAAGATCGTCAGAAGAGTTATGCGGACAATCGTAGGAGACCTTTGGAATTTGAGGAAGGTGACCATGTATTTCTGAAAGTTACTCCGAGATTGAGATTGAAAGGACCGTTTAAGTCACGTAAGTTAAGTCCGAGATACGTGGGACCGTATCAGATTTTAGAAAGGATTGGTGAAGTTGCTTATAGATTAGCCTTACCACCCTCTCTATTCGAGATGCATGACGTTTTTCACGTATCTCAGCTCCGTAAGTTTGTTCCTGATCCTCTTCAACCAATTCTACCAGAATCGGTGGAAATAGAAGCAGATTTGACTTTTGAACCACAACCGAGTTGCATTGTGGGAAGAGAAACAAAAGTGTTAAGGAACAAAGATATTCCACTTGTTAAGGTGCAATGGGATATGACGCATCCGGGCGATGCTACTTGGGAACTAGAATCGGAAATGCGAGATTCTTATCCACATCTGTTCAGGTAATATTCTAAATTCGAGGACGAATTTCTATTTAAGGGG
Source organism: Lathyrus tuberosus (assembly GCA_022829125.1). Lineage (NCBI taxonomy): Eukaryota > Viridiplantae > Streptophyta > Magnoliopsida > Fabales > Fabaceae > Lathyrus > Lathyrus tuberosus. The sequence continues at coordinate 16,455,208 of JALAZF010000043.1, forward strand.
GGGAGGATGTAATACCCCGTAAATTTATAAACGCTCTGGTTAATATTATTATGATCAACTGGGTTCCGGAGTACTCTGAGTAATTATTTGATAAAAATAATTAGAGTAAACTGACGAACTCAGAGTTGATTAAATTAATAGTATTTAACGTTGAGTTTTTATAATTTGATGTATTTGAGCTAATCTTGGACATTTAGTAGTATTACTAAAAGTGATAGTTTCTATACTATCTATTTTCTTTTCATTTTCCTTGGAAGAAAACAAACAAAAGCTAAAGATAGAAACTTAGAGAAAAAGAAAAGAAAGAAAAGAAAGGAAAAAGGGAAGAGAAGGAAAGGAAGGAGGAGGAAAAAGAGAGGAAAATTTCCCAAAAGCTCAAGATCATCAACAATCATCTGTTCTTCATCAATTCGTCTCAATTTCAACCTCCTCGTCTAGTAATCCAGGTGGGTTCTAGTTAGACTCTTTAGGGTAGAGTTTTATTGAGTTAGAGTTAGATTGGTATTATGGAAATTGATTTAATTTCGCATGAAATTCATGAATCTAGCTGCTAAATGCAATGTGTGATTGTATGTTTATACCGATTGTTATGTTATAACATGTTTTGATGAATTTTAGATTGGAAAAATGGGATTTTGGGGTTGAATTGAATCAACCCGTAGCAGACAGATTCTGCAGGAAAATTTCTGGGTTCAAACTGCCCATACGCGTATCACGCAGGGCCATACGCGTATTGACTTGGGCAATACGCGTATGGATGTGAAGAAAATTGGGCGTTACGCGTATGGACAAGGCAATGCGCGTATGAGACATGGTGTTACGCGTATTGGACTTTTACAAGTGAATTTTGAAGGAAAATAGCCTTGCCCATACGCGTATGGCCTTGGGCAATACGCGTATGGCTGGGCGAGAATCTTAGGCAATACGCGTACGGGGAGTACCAATACGCGTATGGCCAGGGGACTTGCAGAATTCTGCTGTTGTGATATTTTATTTCCGATCGTTTGTTCCAATGCCGTAACTTTTTATCCGTAACTCGGAATGGAACAATTTTGGTATCGTTGGAAAGGTAATAAAATGTACTTTCTTATTACATTGGTTTTAAGATTGACGGCCGATTTAATTATATCGGAATTGTTGGAATTGTGTCGTTTTGTTGATTTTGGTGTGTATTGGTTGTTGAAAATGTAAGCATGATTAAAATATGGAATAAGTAGAGTGAGGACAATTAACCCAAACAGTGTCGGAAGAATATAAAATGGATAAACACTAGTATGGAACATGTGTGTTAACCGTTTGGTTGTGATAAGGCGTAATGGCCTTGTGATTGTTGAATACAATCACGACTGTGTGTGATCACGTAATCGTAACCGGTTATTATTGTTTTTGCGAGTGCGTTTCATGGGTCTCGAGCTCCTCTGAAACATATGCACCACTACTTGGCAGGTTTGATTCCCGCATTTCATTTTAGTACGAATGGCGCCCATGGAGCGTAGGCTTGTGACGGTATAAGGCCCGTGAGAAGTGACGGTTCATAACGGTTAATGGCCCGTAGAACCCGAATCCATTCGTATGTCAAGTAGGTTGCAGGGATCCATGACCCGGGTCGACTTCTAGACGTAGAAGAGGACGGGAATAGGGGATACCTTGGCATGGTTACGGATTAGTGATATTGTGAGTTGATGAACTCATAACATGTTTCCATATAGTGTGTGTGTACTCATGGTCACTCCCTTTTTCCCCTTTTGACTTGAGTTAGGTTTGTTAGAACCTTGTAGAGCCGAGAGGACTTTAAGATAGGGAACTCACTGAGATTTGATGTATCTCACCCCACTGTTGTTGTTTACATCACAGGTTCTGCAGGTTTGGCGAAGGGTAAGGACAAGGTTATTTGACTTTCCTTACGGATCGTGGTTTTGTGATGGCATGGCTTCCGCTATGGCGTTATGTTTTGAGATCATTGTATTGATCTAGTTCTTAGTTTTTATCATTTTGGAACATCTTGTATATGTAATGCCTTAGACTTTTAGTTCTTTTGTATTAGAGGCATTTATATATATAATGTGTTAACTAGGAACTTATTATGTTTCAGTACCAAAAGTGAAACTCATGTATAATATATGATTTGATGCATGTATTATTATATGGTCTTTACATTTTTATTCCCAAATCCCTTAATTTAAATAAAACAAGATATTGAGAACAACATAATTTTTAAATTATCAAAAAAGAGTGTGTTGTTAACAAGGGAGAATGTATTTGAATTGAATTGATTGGCTATCTATTGATTAAATTTGACTTGTTACGGTATTTAATATTTGATATGATTTTTTTTTGTTAAAGAACTTTTTGGTAAAGAATCAAACTGAATTAATTTGGTTTTTAATTTTTTAATTCTATTTTACTATTATAAATAGGCACACCTCTTCTTGAAAGAGGGACACGACAAAAAACATCATTGAAGAAAAAAATAGTGAAATAACGAAAACGAAGGACAAGTATGTTATATTTCTTTTCTTGTATTATAAGTTATAGTTGTATTGTAACACTTTCTTTATTTCTTTTTTAAAATATATATGTTATAACTTGTTTGTTTTTTATAATTATGATTCATATGTTATATATTTATTATTAATATTAAAATGTATTTTCGAATTAATTTTTTTCCGACAATGATTAAAAAAAGGACACATACACATATAGAATCGAATGATATGTTGCTCTGTTACTATTAGAATTTTGATAACATATCGGAAGCTTATGTCCTTTTTTTAAAAATTGGTTTAGTATTTTGTTTTATAAAAAATGAAAATTTAACTTTTTTTAAAGACTTCAAATGAAAAATAATTTTGAGTACTTTACATTTTTTCTAAGACTTTTTGAACTATAAAATATTTAAAAAATATTTAAAATTAGAATTAATTCTAAGAATTTTATTTTCAATGATATATTTTTGAATCGTTATATAATTTTTATCATGATAAGAGTCTCACAACGGACATCTAAGTTGTAGAATTTTAACACTATTCCATTAATTTATAGTAACTAATATATTTGTATATATTTTTGTAAAATATAAATTTAAAACTAGCTATTTAAAACCTTTAACAATTCTAATTTAAATAAAATAATATAAAATAAAATTATTAAATAATATTAATCCGTATGCCTTCAAAAATAAGTAATAATCCTTATTTTAAACCTACAACATCATGATTTTACATTAAGAACTAATTAGTGTTATTTGGTTTGGTTTTAACATTGTGGTTAATTATTGAAAAAACATATACAAGTATAAATAAATCTTTTATATTGCTTAAATAATTTTATGACAATTATATATATTTGTGATTTATCTCGCACGCTAATTTAGTGTATACAATTTGATTATTTCTTTGTTAATTTAGTTTTCAATGGCTGGAGAATACAAATGCAATGCACAAGGATGTAATCGATCTTTTGGGTCTGATAAGGGTTTGCAAAGTCATCAAAGTGTTCATAAAGAAAAAGAACAAAGACAATGTCTAGTATGCGGTAGAACCTTTTCATCTGAAAAAGGCCTCCTTATTCACATGACAAGTCAACATGGCGGATGGGCATATGGTCATGGTCCAAGAAACTGATTCGAATCATTTCCATTAGAATACACATAAGAATAACCGATTATATTTATGAATAATAAGGATTTTATATTTATGTAATTTATCATATTTAATTTTAAGATTTATTTATATTATTTGATTTCAAGACTATATCTTTATAGGTTTTATTATTTTCTTATTAATTAATGGTTCGTATATATAAATAAATAAAGAAATATATATATATATATATATATATATATATTATAAAACTAATAATATGTTATAAATAATAAATCTGATATAATTTTTAATTTAATTGAATCTACATATGTTTTTATTTTTTAAATTTATTTTTATCTAAAACTTTACAAATACTTGTAAGGGCATGTATGTATAACATTATGTAATGTATTAGAATAGTAAAAATAATTCATATCACGAAAAATAGTTAAAATCATATTACAAATATATTATGCTTCGATGAAGACTATTCTTTCAGTAATGAATTAATGGTGGAGTATAAAATTGAAAGATATAATACTATCATCAATTACTAACAAGATTTGGTATATTATCATCATTTAGTTATTTTTTTTTTTGTACAACATATTAAAAAAAAGTAAATCAAATATGTCAAAAATATCATCATCATTTGGTGTTTTTTTTTTACAATATATCGACCCAAATAAAAAAAATTAAGGACATCAAATATGCCTAAAGAAATATATTGATTTTTTTTTAAAATGAGAAAACATGTATGTTAAATTAGGAGATGATTAATAGATCATTTAATGATACACAATTAATTAAATCATCCCTGAATCATGTATATTTTTATGTATATAGATATTTTTATCTATTTTAAATTTTGATTCTTATTAAAATGATCCTCTAGTGCTTATATAAACATATATGAATCTATTAGTTTATCATTTGATTGACATAATAATTATGATCGAGAGAGATTGAGGTAAAACATAAAGGAAATTATCTAAATATGAAATAGTGTGTTGGTATTGTTCTTATATATAAAATAAAGTTAAAATTACATTTGAATTATTAAAAACTAAAATTATTATGATTAAAAAAATTAAATTATATAATTAAAGTTGTGGAAAATTATTTTATTGATGAGTGAACTTGAAAAAAAAATACTTGACTATCACATTTGATTTTCATTAATCTTTTTAAGATATTATGTAATTAAAATTTGTCACCGACATGTTTTGATGAAAATATTTTTATATATTTATGTGTTTTTGTGAAACGAATTCTAAGAAAAATTAATAATACTAGAAAGCGGGATCTTTTTTTTATTCCCAAATCCCTTAATTTAAATAAAACAAGATATTGAGAACAACATAATTTTTAAATTATAAAAAAAGAGTGTGTTGTTAACAAGGGAGAATGTATTTGAATTGAATTGATTGGCTATCTATTGATTAAATTTGACTTGTTACGGTATTTAATATTTGATATGATTTTTTTTTTGTTAAAGAACTTTTTGGTAAAGAATCAAACTGAATTAATTTGGTTTTTAATTTTTTAATTCTATTTTACTATTATAAACAGGCACCCCTCTTCTTGAAAGAGGGACACGACAAAAAACATCATTGAAGAAAAAAATAGTGAAATAACGAAAACGAAGGACAAGTATGTTATATTTATTTTCTTGTATTATAAGTTATAGTTGTATTGTAACACTTTCTTTATTTCTTTTTTAAAATATATATGTTATAACTTGTTTGTTTTTTATAATTATGATTCATATGTTATATATTTATTATTAATATTAAAATGTATTTTGGAATTAATTTTTTTCCGACAATGATTAAAAAAAGGACACATACACATATAGAATCGAATGATATGTTGCTCTGTTACTATTAGAATTCTGATAACATATCGGAAGCTTATGTTACTTTTTTTAAAAATTGGTTTAGTATTTTGTTTTATAAAAAATGAAAATTTAACTTTTTTAAAGACTTCAAATGAAAAATAATTTTGAGTACTTTACATTTTTTCTAAGACTTTTTGAACTATAAAATATTTAAAAAATATTTAAAATTAGAATTAATTCTAATAATTTTATTTTCAATGATATATTTTTAAATCGTTATATAATTTTTATCATGATAAGAGTCTAACAACGGACATCTAAGTTGTAGAATTTTAACACTATTCCATTAATTTATAGTAACTAATATATTTGTATATATTTTTGTAAAATATAAATTTAAAACTAGCTAGTTAAAACCTTTAACAATTCTAATTTAAATAAAATAATATAAAATAAAATTATTAAATAATATTAATCCGTATGCCTTCAAAAATAAGTAATAATCCTTATTTTAAACCTACAACATCATGATTTTACATTAAGAACTAATTAGTGTTATTTGGTTTGCTTTTAACATTGTGGTTAATTATTGATAAAACATATACAAGTATAAATAAATCTTTTATATTGTTTAAATAATTTTATGACAATTATAAATATTTGTGATTTATCTCGCACGCTAATTTAGTGTATACAATTTGATTATTTCTTTGTTAATTTAGTTTTCAATGGCCGGAGAATACAAATGCAATGCACAAGGATGTAATCAATCTTTTGGGTCTGATAAGGGTTTGCAAAGTCATCAAAGTGTTCATAAAGAAAAAGAACAAAGACAATGTCTAGTATGCGGTAGAACCTTTTCATCTGAAAAAGGCCTCCTTATTCACATGACAAGTCAACATGGCGGATGGGCATATGGTCATGGTCCAAGAAACTGATTCGAATCATTTCCATTAGAATACGCATAAGAATAACCGATTATATTTATGAATAATAAGGATTTTATATTTATGTAATTTATCATATTTAATTTTAAGATTTATTTATATTATTTGATTTCAAGACTATATCTTTATAGGTTTTATTATTTTCTTATTAATTAATGGTTCGTATATATAAATAAATAAAGAAATATATATATATATATATATATATATATATATTATAAAACTAATAATATGTTATAAATAATAAATCTGATATAATTTTTAATTTAATTGAATCTACATATGTTTTTATTTTTTAAATTTATTTTTATCTAAAACTTTACAAATACTTGTAAGGGCATGTATGTATAACATTATGTAATGTATTAGAATAGTAAAAATAATCCATATCACGAAAAATAGTTAAAATCATATTACAAATATATTATGCTTCGATGAAGACTATTCTTTCAGTAATGAATTAAAGGTGGAGTATAAAATTGAAAGATATAATACTATCATCAATTACTAACAAGATTTGGTATATTATCATCATTTAGTTATTTTTTTTTTTGTACAACATATTAAAAAAAAGTAAATCAAATATGTCAAAAATATCATCATCATTTGGTGTTTTTTTTTTTACAATATATCGACCCAAATAAAAAAAAATTAAGGACATCAAATATGCCTAAAGAAATATATTGATTTTTTTTTAAAATGAGAAAATATGTATGTTAAATTAAGAGATGATTAATAGATCATTTAATGATACACAATTAATTAAATCATCCCTGAATCATGTATATTTTTATGTATATAGATATTTTTATCTATTTTAAATTTTGATTCTTATTAAAATGATCCTCTAGTGCTTATATAAACATATATGAATCTATTAGTTTATCATTTGATTGACATAATAATTATGATCGAGAGAGATTGAGGTAAAACATAAAGGAAATTATCTAAATATGAAATAGTGTGTTGGTATTGTTCTTATATATAAAATAAAGTTAAAATTACATTTGAATTATTAAAAACTAAAATTATTATGATTAAAAAAATTAAATTATATAATTAAAGTTGTGGAAAATTATTTTATTGATGAGTGAACTTGAAAAAAAAATACTTGACTATCACATTTGATTTTCATTAATCTTTTTAAGATATTATGTAATTAAAATTTGTCACCGACATGTTTTGATGAAAATATTTTTATATATTTATGTGTTTTTGTGAAACGAATTCTAAGAAAAATTAATAATACTAGAAAGCGGGATCTTTTTTTTATTCCCAAATCCCTTAATTTAAATAACACAAGATATTGAGTACAGCATAATTTTTAAATTATAAAAAAAGAGTGTGTTGTTAACAAGGGAGAATGTATTTGAATTGAATTGATTGGCTATCTATTGATTAAATTTGACTTGTTACGGTATTTAATATTTGATATGATTTTTTTTTGTTAAAGAACTTTTTGGTAAAGAATCAAACTGAATTAATTTGGTTTTTAATTTTTTAATTCTATTTTACTATTATAAACAGGCACCCCTCTTCTTGAAAGAGGGACACGACAAAAAACATCATTGAAGAAAAAAATAGTGAAATAACGAAAACGAAGGACAAGTATGTTATATTTATTTTCTTGTATTATAAGTTATAGTTGTATTGTAACACTTTCTTTATTTCTTTTTTAAAATATATATGTTATAACTTGTTTGTTTTTTATAATTATGATTCATATGTTATATATTTATTATTAATATTAAAATGTATTTTGGAATTAATTTTTTTCCGACAATGATTAAAAAAAGGACACATACACATATAGAATCGAATGATATGTTGCTCTGTTACTATTAGAATTCTGATGACATATCGGAAGCTTATGTTACTTTTTTTAAAAATTGGTTTAGTATTTTGTTTTATAAAAAATGAAAATTTAACTTTTTTAAAGACTTCAAATGAAAAATAATTTTGAGTAATTTACATTTTTTCTAAGACTTTTTGAACTATAAAATATTTAAAAAATATTTAAAATTAGAATTAATTCTAATAATTTTATTTTCAATGATATATTTTTGAATCGTTATATAATTTTTATCATGATAAGAGTCTAACAACGGACATCTAAGTTGTAGAATTTTAACACTATTCCATTAATTTATAGTAACTAATATATTTGTATATATTTTTGTAAAATATAAATTTAAAACTAGCTATTTAAAACCTTTAACAATTCTAATTTAAATAAAATAATATAAAATAAAATTATTAAATAATATTAATCCGTATGCCTTCAAAAATAAGTAATAATCCTTATTTTAAACCTACAACATCATGATTTTACATTAAGAACTAATTAGTGTTATTTGGTTTGGTTTTAACATTGTGGTTAATTATTGAAAAAACATATACAAGTATAAATAAATCTTTTATATTGCTTAAATAATTTTATGACAATTATATATATTTGTGATTTATCTCGCACGCTAATTTAGTGTATACAATTTGATTATTTCTTTGTTAATTTAGTTTTCAATGGCCGGAGAATACAAATGCAATGCACAAGGATGTAATCGATCTTTTGGGTCTGATAAGGGTTTGCAAAGTCATCAAAGTGTTCATAAAGAAAAAGAACAAAGACAATGTCTAGTATGCGGTAGAACCTTTTCATCTGAAAAAGGCCTCCTTATTCACATGACAAGTCAACATGGCGGATGGGCATATGGTCATGGTCCAAGAAACTGATTCGAATCATTTCCATTAGAATACGCATAAGAATAACCGATTATATTTATGAATAATAAGGATTTTATATTTATGTAATTTATCATATTTAATTTTAAGATTTATTTATATTATTTGATTTCAAGACTATATCTTTATAGGTTTTATTATTTTCTTATTAATTAATGGTTCGTATATATAAATAAATAAAGAAATATATATATATATATATATATATATATATATATATTATAAAACTAATAATATGTTATAAATAATAAATCTGATATAATTTTTAATTTAATTGAATCTACATATGTTTTTATTTTTTAAATTTATTTTTATCTAAAACTTTACAAATACTTGTAAGGGCATGTATGTATAACATTATGTAATGTATTAGAATAGTAAAAATAATCCATATCACGAAAAATAGTTAAAATCATATTACAAATATATTATGCTTCGATGAAGACTATTCTTTCAGTAATGAATTAAAGGTGGAGTATAAAATTGAAAGATATAATACTATCATCAATTACTAACAAGATTTGGTATATTATCATCATTTAGTTATTTTTTTTTTTGTACAACATATTAAAAAAAAGTAAATCAAATATGTCAAAAATATCATCATCATTTGGTGTTTTTTTTTTTACAATATATCGACCCAAATAAAAAAAAATTAAGGACATCAAATATGCCTAAAGAAATATATTGATTTTTTTTTAAAATGAGAAAATATGTATGTTAAATTAAGAGATGATTAATAGATCATTTAATGATACACAATTAATTAAATCATCCCTGAATCATGTATATTTTTATGTATATAGATATTTTTATCTATTTTAAATTTTGATTCTTATTAAAATGATCCTCTAGTGCTTATATAAACATATATGAATCTATTAGTTTATCATTTGATTGACATAATAATTATGATCGAGAGAGATTGAGGTAAAACATAAAGGAAATTATCTAAATATGAAATAGTGTGTTGGTATTGTTCTTATATATAAAATAAAGTTAAAATTACATTTGAATTATTAAAAACTAAAATTATTATGATTAAAAAAATTAAATTATATAATTAAAGTTGTGGAAAATTATTTTATTGATGAGTGAACTTGAAAAAAAAATACTTGACTATCACATTTGATTTTCATTAATCTTTTTAAGATATTATGTAATTAAAATTTGTCACCGACATGTTTTGATGAAAATATTTTTATATATTTATGTGTTTTTGTGAAACGAATTCTAAGAAAAATTAATAATACTAGAAAGCGGGATCTTTTTTTTATTCCCAAATCCCTTAATTTAAATAACACAAGATATTGAGTACAGCATAATTTTTAAATTATAAAAAAAGAGTGTGTTGTTAACAAGGGAGAATGTATTTGAATTGAATTGATTGGCTATCTATTGATTAAATTTGACTTGTTACGGTATTTAATATTTGATATGATTTTTTTTTGTTAAAGAACTTTTTGGTAAAGAATCAAACTGAATTAATTTGGTTTTTAATTTTTTAATTCTATTTTACTATTATAAACAGGCACCCCTCTTCTTGAAAGAGGGACACGACAAAAAACATCATTGAAGAAAAAAATAGTGAAATAACGAAAACGAAGGACAAGTATGTTATATTTATTTTCTTGTATTATAAGTTATAGTTGTATTGTAACACTTTCTTTATTTCTTTTTTAAAATATATATGTTATAACTTGTTTGTTTTTTATAATTATGATTCATATGTTATATATTTATTATTAATATTAAAATGTATTTTGGAATTAATTTTTTTCCGACAATGATTAAAAAAAGGACACATACACATATAGAATCGAATGATATGTTGCTCTGTTACTATTAGAATTCTGATGACATATCGGAAGCTTATGTTACTTTTTTTAAAAATTGGTTTAGTATTTTGTTTTATAAAAAATGAAAATTTAACTTTTTTAAAGACTTCAAATGAAAAATAATTTTGAGTAATTTACATTTTTTCTAAGACTTTTTGAACTATAAAATATTTAAAAAATATTTAAAATTAGAATTAATTCTAATAATTTTATTTTCAATGATATATTTTTGAATCGTTATATAATTTTTATCATGATAAGAGTCTAACAACGGACATCTAAGTTGTAGAATTTTAACACTATTCCATTAATTTATAGTAACTAATATATTTGTATATATTTTTGTAAAATATAAATTTAAAACTAGCTATTTAAAACCTTTAACAATTCTAATTTAAATAAAATAATATAAAATAAAATTATTAAATAATATTAATCCGTATGCCTTCAAAAATAAGTAATAATCCTTATTTTAAACCTACAACATCATGATTTTACATTAAGAACTAATTAGTGTTATTTGGTTTGCTTTTAACATTGTGGTTAATTATTGAAAAAACATATACAAGTATAAATAAATCTTTTATATTGTTTAAATAATTTTATGACAATTATATATATTTGTGATTTATCTCGCACGCTAATTTAGTGTATACAATTTGATTATTTCTTTGTTAATTTAGTTTTCAATGGCCGGAGAATACAAATGCAATGCACAAGGATGTAATCAATCTTTTGGGTCTGATAAGGGTTTGCAAAGTCATCAAAGTGTTCATAAAGAAAAAGAACAAAGACAATGTCTAGTATGCGGTAGAACCTTTTCATCTGAAAAAGGCCTCCTTATTCACATGACAAGTCAACATGGCGGATGGGCATATGGTCATGGTCCAAGAAACTGATTCGAATCATTTCCATTAGAATACGCATAAGAATAACCGATTATATTTATGAATAATAAGGATTTTATATTTATGTAATTTATCATATTTAATTTTAAGATTTATTTATATTATTTGATTTCAAGACTATATCTTTATAGGTTTTATTATTTTCTTATTAATTAATGGTTCGTATATATAAATAAATAAAGAAATATATATATATATATATATATATATATATATTATAAAACTAATAATATGTTATAAATAATAAATCTGATATAATTTTTAATTTAATTGAATCTACATATGTTTTTATTTTTTAAATTTATTTTTATCTAAAACTTTACAAATACTTGTAAGGGCATGTATGTATAACATTATGTAATGTATTAGAATAGTAAAAATAATCCATATCACGAAAAATAGTTAAAATCATATTACAAATATATTATGCTTCGATGAAGACTATTCTTTCAGTAATGAATTAAAGGTGGAGTATAAAATTGAAAGATATAATACTATCATCAATTACTAACAAGATTTGGTATATTATCATCATTTAGTTATTTTTTTTTTGTACAACATATTAAAAAAAAGTAAATCAAATATGTCAAAAATATCATCATCATTTGGTGTTTTTTTTTTACAATATATCGACCCAAATAAAAAAAAATTAAGGACATCAAATATGCCTAAAGAAATATATTGATTTTTTTTTAAAATGAGAAAATATGTATGTTAAATTAAGAGATGATTAATAGATCATTTAATGTTACACAATTAATTAAATCATCCCTGAATCATGTATATTTTTATGTATATAGATATTTTTATCTATTTTAAATTTTGATTCTTATTAAAATGATCCTCTAGTGCTTATATAAACATATATGAATCTATTAGTTTATCATTTGATTGACATAATAATTATGATCGAGAGAGATTGAGGTAAAACATAAAGGAAATAATCTAAATATGAAATAGTGTGTTGGTATTGTTCTTATATATAAAATAAAGTTAAAATTACATTTGAAATATTAAAAACTAAAATTATTATGATTAAAAAAATTAAATTATATAATTAAAGTTGTGGAAAATTATTTTATTGATGAGTGAACTTGAAAAAAAAATACTTGACTATCACATTTGATTTTCATTAATCTTTTTAAGATATTATGTAATTAAAATTTGTCACCGACATGTTTTGATGAAAATATTTTTATATATTTATGTGTTTTTGTGAAACGAATTCTAAGAAAAATTAATAATACTAGAAAGCGGGATCTTTTTTTTATTCCCAAATCCCTTAATTTAAATAAAACAAGATATTGAGAACAGCATAATTTTTAAATTATAAAAAAAGAGTGTGTTGTTAACAAGGGAGAATGTATTTGAATTGAATTGATTGGCTATCTATTGATTAAATTTGACTTGTTACGGTATTTAATATTTGATATGATTTTTTTTTGTTAAAGAACTTTTTGGTAAAGAATCAAACTGAATTAATTTGGTTTTTTATTTTTTAATTCTATTTTACTATTATAAACAGGCACCCCTCTTCTTGAAAGAGGGACACGACAAAAAACATCATTGAAGAAAAAAATAGTGAAATAACGAAAACGAAGGACAAGTATGTTATATTTATTTTCTTGTATTATAAGTTATAGTTGTATTGTAACACTTTCTTTATTTCTTTTTTAAAATATATATGTTATAACTTGTTTGTTTTTTATAATTATGATTCATATGTTATATATTTATTATTAATATTAAAATGTATTTTGGAATTAATTTTTTTCCGACAATGATTAAAAAAAGGACACATACACATATAGAATCGAATGATATGTTGCTCTGTTACTATTAGAATTCTGATGACATATCGGAAGCTTATGTTACTTTTTTTAAAAATTGGTTTAGTATTTTGTTTTATAAAAAATGAAAATTTAACTTTTTTAAAGACTTCAAATGAAAAATAATTTTGAGTAATTTACATTTTTTCTAAGACTTTTTGAACTATAAAATATTTAAAAAATATTTAAAATTAGAATTAATTCTAATAATTTTATTTTCAATGATATATTTTTGAATCGTTATATAATTTTTATCATGATAAGAGTCTAACAACGGACATCTAAGTTGTAGAATTTTAACACTATTCCATTAATTTATAGTAACTAATATATTTGTATATATTTTTGTAAAATATAAATTTAAAACTAGCTATTTAAAACCTTTAACAATTCTAATTTAAATAAAATAATATAAAATAAAATTATTAAATAATATTAATCCGTATGCCTTCAAAAATAAGTAATAATCCTTATTTTAAACCTACAACATCATGATTTTACATTAAGAACTAATTAGTGTTATTTGGTTTGGTTTTAACATTGTGGTTAATTATTGAAAAAACATATACAAGTATAAATAAATCTTTTATATTGCTTAAATAATTTTATGACAATTATATATATTTGTGATTTATCTCGCACGCTAATTTAGTGTATACAATTTGATTATTTCTTTGTTAATTTAGTTTTCAATGGCCGGAGAATACAAATGCAATGCACAAGGATGTAATCGATCTTTTGGGTCTGATAAGGGTTTGCAAAGTCATCAAAGTGTTCATAAAGAAAAAGAACAAAGACAATGTCTAGTATGCGGTAGAACCTTTTCATCTGAAAAAGGCCTCCTTATTCACATGACAAGTCAACATGGCGGATGGGCATATGGTCATGGTCCAAGAAACTGATTCGAATCATTTCCATTAGAATACGCATAAGAATAACCGATTATATTTATGAATAATAAGGATTTTATATTTATGTAATTTATCATATTTAATTTTAAGATTTATTTATATTATTTGATTTCAAGACTATATCTTTATAGGTTTTATTATTTTCTTATTAATTAATGGTTCGTATATATAAATAAATAAAGAAATATATATATATATATATATATATATTATAAAACTAATAATATGTTATAAATAATAAATCTGATATAATTTTTAATTTAATTGAATCTACATATGTTTTTATTTTTTAAATTTATTTTTATCTAAAACTTTACAAATACTTGTAAGGGCATGTATGTATAACATTATGTAATGTATTAGAATAGTAAAAATAATCCATATCACGAAAAATAGTTAAAATCATATTACAAATATATTATGCTTCGATGAAGACTATTCTTTCAGTAATGAATTAAAGGTGGAGTATAAAATTGAAAGATATAATACTATCATCAATTACTAACAAGATTTGGTATATTATCATCATTTAGTTATTTTTTTTTTGTACAACATATTAAAAAAAAGTAAATCAAATATGTCAAAAATATCATCATCATTTGGTGTTTTTTTTTTACAATATATCGACCCAAATAAAAAAAAATTAAGGACATCAAATATGCCTAAAGAAATATATTGATTTTTTTTTAAAATGAGAAAATATGTATGTTAAATTAAGAGATGATTAATAGATCATTTAATGATACACAATTAATTAAATCATCCCTGAATCATGTATATTTTTATGTATATAGAAATTTTTATCTATTTTAAATTTTGATTCTTATTAAAATGATCCTCTAGTGCTTATATAAACATATATGAATCTATTAGTTTATCATTTGATTGACATAATAATTATGATCGAGAGAGATTGAGGTAAAACATAAAGGAAATAATCTAAATATGAAATAGTGTGTTGGTATTGTTCTTATATATAAAATAAAGTTAAAATTACATTTGAATTATTAAAAACTAAAATTATTATGATTAAAAAAATTAAATTATATAATTAAAGTTGTGGAAAATTATTTTATTGATGAGTGAACTTGAAAAAAAAATACTTGACTATCACATTTGATTTTCATTAATCTTTTTAAGATATTATGTAATTAAAATTTGTCACCGACATGTTTTGATGAAAATATTTTTATATATTTATGTGTTTTTGTGAAACGAATTCTAAGAAAAATTAATAATACTAGAAAGCGGGATCTTTTTTTTATTCCCAAATCCCTTAATTTAAATAAAACAAGATATTGAGAACAGCATAATTTTTAAATTATAAAAAAAGAGTGTGTTGTTAACAAGGGAGAATGTATTTGAATTGAATTGATTGGCTATCTATTGATTAAATTTGACTTGTTACGGTATTTAATATTTGATATGATTTTTTTTTGTTAAAGAACTTTTTGGTAAAGAATCAAACTGAATTAATTTGGTTTTTAATTTTTTAATTCTATTTTACTATTATAAACAGGCACCCCTCTTCTTGAAAGAGGGACACGACAAAAAACATCATTGAAGAAAAAAATAGTGAAATAACGAAAACGAAGGACAAGTATGTTATATTTATTTTCTTGTATTATAAGTTATAGGTGTATTGTAACACTTTCTTTATTTCTTTTTTAAAATATATATGTTATAACTTGTTTGTTTTTTATAATTATGATTCATATGTTATATATTTATTATTAATATTAAAATGTATTTTGGAATTAATTTTTTTCCGACAATGATTAAAAAAAGGACACATACACATATAGAATCGAATGATATGTTGCTCTGTTACTATTAGAATTCTGATAACATATCGGAAGCTTATGTTACTTTTTTTAAAAATTGGTTTAGTATTTTGTTTTATAAAAAATGAAAATTTAGCTTTTTTAAAGACTTCAAATGAAAAATAATTTTGAGTACTTTACATTTTTTCTAAGACTTTTTGAACTATAAAATATTTAAAAAATATTTAAAATTAGAATTAATTCTAATAATTTTATTTTCAATGATATATTTTTGAATCGTTATATAATTTTTATCATGATAAGAGTCTAACAACGGACATCTAAGTTGTAGAATTTTAACACTATTCCATTAATTTATAGTAACTAATATATTTGTATATATTTTTGTAAAATATAAATTTAAAACTAGCTATTTAAAACCTTTAACAATTCTAATTTAAATAAAATAATATAAAATAAAATTATTAAATAATATTAATCCGTATGCCTTCAAAAATAAGTAATAATCCTTATTTTAAACCTACAACATCATTATTTTACATTAAGAACTAATTAGTGTTATTTGGTTTGGTTTTAACATTGTGGTTAATTATTGAAAAAACATATACAAGTATAAATAAATCTTTTATATTGCTTAAATAATTTTATGACAATTATATATATTTGTGATTTATCTCGCACGCTAATTTAGTGTATACAATTTGATTATTTCTTTGTTAATTTAGTTTTCAATGGCCGGAGAATACAAATGCAATGCACAAGGATGTAATCGATCTTTTGGGTCTGATAAGGGTTTGCAAAGTCATCAAAGTGTTCATAAAGAATAAGAACAAAGACAATGTCTAGTATGCGGTAGAACCTTTTCATCTGAAAAAGGCCTCCTTATTCACATGACAAGTCAACATGGCGGATGGGCATATGGTCATGGTCCAAGAAACTGATTCGAATCATTTCCATTAGAATACGCATAAGAATAACCGATTATATTTATGAATAATAAGGATTTTATATTTATGTAATTTATCATATTTAATTTTAAGATTTATTTATATTATTTGATTTCAAGACTATATCTTTATAGGTTTTATTATTTTCTTATTAATTAATGGTTCGTATATATAAATAAATAAAGAAATATATATATATATATATATATATATATATTATAAAACTAATAATATGTTATAAATAATAAATCTGATATAATTTTTAATTTAATTGAATCTACATATGTTTTTATTTTTTAAATTTATTTTTATCGAAAACTTTACAAATACTTGTAAGGGCATGTATGTATAACATTATGTAATGTATTAGAATAGTAAAAATAATCCATATCACGAAAAATAGTTAAAATCATATTACAAATATATTATGCTTCGATGAAGACTATTCTTTCAGTAATGAATTAAAGGTGGAGTATAAAATTGAAAGATATAATACTATCATCAATTACTAACAAGATTTGGTATATTATCATCATTTAGTTATTTTTTTTTTGTACAACATATTAAAAAAAAGTAAATCAAATATGTCAAAAATATCATCATCATTTGGTGTTTTTTTTTTTACAATATATCGACCCAAATAAAAAAAAATTAAGGACATCAAATATGCCTAAAGAAATATATTGATTTTTTTTTTAAATGAGAAAATATGTATGTTAAATTAAGAGATGATTAATAGATCATTTAATGATACACAATTAATTAAATCATCCCTGAATCATGTATATTTTTATGTATATAGATATTTTTATCTATTTTAAATTTTGATTCTTATTAAAATGATCCTCTAGTGCTTATATAAACATATATGAATCTATTAGTTTATCATTTGATTGACATAATAATTATGATCGAGAGAGATTGAGGTAAAACATAAAGGAAATAATCTAAATATGAAATAGTGTGTTGGTATTGTTCTTATATATAAAATAAAGTTAAAATTACATTTGAATTATTAAAAACTAAAATTATTATGATTAAAAAAATTAAATTATATAATTAAAGTTGTGGAAAATTATTTTATTGATGAGTGAACTTGAAAAAAAAATATTTGACTATCACATTTGATTTTCATTAATCTTTTTAAGATATTATGTAATTAAAATTTGTCACCGACATGTTTTGATGAAAATATTTTTATATATTTATGTGTTTTTGTGAAACGAATTCTAAGAAAAATTAATAATACTAGAAAGCGGGATCTTTTTTTTATTCCCAAATCCCTTAATTTAAATAAAACAAGATATTGAGAACAACATAATTTTTAAATTATAAAAAAAGAGTGTGTTGTTAACAAGGGAGAATGTATTTGAATTGAATTGATTGGCTATGTATTGATTAAATTTGACTTGTTACGGTATTTAATATTTGATATGATTTTTTTTGTTAAAGAACTTTTTGGTAAAGAATCAAACTGAATTAATTTGGTTTTTAATTTTTTAATTCTATTTTACTATTATAAACAGGCACCCCTCTTCTTGAAAGAGGGACACGACAAAAAACATCATTGAAGAAAAAAATAGTGAAATAACGAAAACGAAGGACAAGTATGTTATATTTATTTTCTTGTATTATAAGTTATAGTTGTATTGTAACACTTTCTTTATTTCTATTTTAAAATATATATGTTATAACTTGTTTGTTTTTTATAATTATGATTCATATGTTATATATTTATTATTAATATTAAAATGTATTTTGGAATTAATTTTTTTCCGACAATGATTAAAAAAAGGACACATACACATATAGAATTGAATGATATGTTGCTCTATTACTATTAGAATTCTGATAACATATCGGAAGCTTATGTTACTTTTTTTAAAAATTGGTTTAGTATTTTGTTTTATAAAAAATGAAAATTTAACTTTTTTAAAGACTTCAAATGAAAAATAATTTTGAGTACTTTACATTTTTTCTAAGACTTTTTGAACTATAAAATATTCAAAAAATATTTAAAATTAGAATTAATTCTAAGAATTTTATTTTGAATGATATATTTTTGAATCGTTATATAATTTTTATCATGATAATAGTCTAACAACGGACATCTAAGCTGTAGAATTTTAACACTATTCCCTTAATTTATAGTAACTAATATATTTGTATATATTTTTGTAAAATATAAATTTAAAACTAGCTATTTACAACCTTTAACAATTCTAATTTAAATAAAATAAAATAAAATAAAATTATTAAATAATATTATTCTGTATGCCTTCAAAAATAAGTAATAATCCTTATTTTAAACCTACAACATCATTATTTTACATTAAGAACTAATTAGTGTTATTTGGTTTGCTTTTAACATTGTGGTTAATTATTGAAAAAAGATATACAAGTATAAATAAATCTTTTATATTGTTTAAATAATTTTATGACAATTATATATATTTGTGATTTATCTCGCACGCTAATTTAGTGTATACAATTTGATTATTTCTTTGTTAATTTAGTTTTCAATGGCCGGAGAATACAAATGCAATGCACAAGGATGTAATCGATCTTTTGGGTCTGATAAGGGTTTGCAAAGTCATCAAAGTGTTCATAAAGAAAAAGAACAAAGACAATGTCTAGTATGCAGTAGAACCTTTTCATTTGAAAAAGGCCTCCTTATTCACATGACAAGTCAACATGGCGGATGGGCATATGGTCATGGTCCAAGAAACTGATTCGAATCATTTCCATTAGAATACGCATAAGAATAACCGATTATATTTATGAATAATAAGGATTTTATATTTATGTAATTTATCATATTTAATTTTAAGATTTATTTATATTATTTGATTTCAAGACTATATCTTTATAGGTTTTATTATTTTCTTATTAATTAATGGTTCGTATATATAAATAAATAAAGAAATATATATATATATATATATATATATATATATATATATATATATTATAAAACTAATAATATGTTATAAATAATAAATCTGATATAATTTTTAATTTAATTGAATCTACATATGTTTTTATTTTTTAATTTATTTTTATCTAAAACTTTACAAATACTTGTAAGGGCATGTATGTATAACATTATGTAATGTATTAGAATAGTAAAAATAATCCATATCACGAAAAATAGTTAAAATCATATTACAAATATATTATGCTTCGATGAAGACTATTCTTTCAGTAATGAATTAAAGGTGGAGTATAAAATTGAAAGATATAATACTATCATCAATTACTAACAAGATTTGGTATATTATCATCATTTAGTTATTTTTTTTTGTACAACATATTAAAAAAAAGTAAATCAAATATGTCAAAAATATCATCATCATTTGGTGTTTTTTTTTTACAATATATCGACCCAAATAAAAAAAATTAAGGACATCAAATATGCCTAAAGAAATATATTGATTTTTTTTTAAATGAGAAAATATGTATGTTAAATTAAGAGATGATTAATAGATCATTTAATGATACACAATTAATTAAATCATCCATGAATCATGTATATTTTTATGTATATAGATATTTTTATCTATTTTAAATTTTGATTCTTATTAAAATGATCCTCTAGTGCTTATATAAACATATATGAATCTATTAGTTTATCATTTGATTGACATAATAATTATGATCGAGAGAGATTGAGGTAAAACATAAAGGAAATAATCTAAATATGAAATAGTGTGTTGGTATTGTTCTTATATATAAAATAAAGTTAAAATTACATTTGAATTATTAAAAACTAAAATTATTATGATTAAAAAAATTAAATTATATAATTAAAGTTGTGGAAAATTATTTTATTGATGAGTGAACTTGAAAAAAAAATACTTGACTATCACATTTGATTTTCATTAATCTTTTTAAGATATTATGTAATTAAAATTTGTCACCGACATATTTTGATGAAAATATTTTTATATATTTATGTGTTTTTGTGAAACGAATTCTAAGAAAAATTAATAATACTAGAAAGCGGGATCTTTTTTTTATTCCCAAATCCCTTAATTTAAATAAAACAAGATATTGAGAACAACATAATTTTTATAAATTATAAAAAAAGAGTGTGTTGTTAACAAGGGAGATTGTATTTGAATTGAATTGATTGGCTATCTATTGATTAAATTTGACTAGTTACGGTATTTAATATTTGATATGATTTTTTTTTTGTTAAAGAACTTTTTGGTAAAGAATCAAACTGAATTAATTTGGTTTTTAATTTTTTAAATCTATTTTACTATTATAAATAGGCACCCCTCTTCTTGAAAGAGGGACACGACAAAAAACATCATTGAAGAAAAAAATAGTGAAATAACGAAAACGAAGGACAAGTATGTTATATTTCTTTTCTTGTATTATAAGTTATAGTTGTATTGTAACACTTTCTTTATTTCTTTTTTAAAATATATATGTTATAACTTGTTTGTTTTTTATAATTATGATTCATATGTTATATATTTATTATTAATATTAAAATGTATTTTGGAATTAATTTTTTTCCGACAATGATTAAAAAAAGGACACATACACATATAGAATCGAATGATATGTTGCTCTGTTACTATTAGAATTCTGATAACATATAGGAAGCTTATGTTACTTTTTTTAAAAATTGGTTTAGTATTTTGTTTTATAAAAAATGAAAATTTAACTTTTTTAAAGACTTCAAATGAAAAATAATTTTGAGTACTTTACATTTTTTCTAAGACTTTTTGAACTATAAAATATTTAAAAAATATTTAAAATTAGAATTAATTCTAAGAATTTTAGTTTGAATGATATATTTTTGAATCGTTATATAATTTTTATCATGATAATAGTCTAACAACGGACATCTAAGTTGTAGAATTTTAACACTATTCCATTAATTTATAGTAACTAATATATTTGTATATATTTTTGTAAAATATAAATTTAAAACTAGCTATTTAAAACCTTTAACAATTCTAATTTAAATAAAATAAAATAAAATAAAATTATTAAATAATATTATTCCGTATGCCTTCAAAAATAAGTAATAATCCTTATTTTAAACCTACAACATCATTATTTTACATTAAGAACTAATTAGTGTTATTTGGTTTGCTTTTAACATTGTGGTTAATTATTGAAAAAAGATATACAAGTATAAATAAATCTTTTATATTGTTTAAATAATTTTATGACAATTATATATATTTGTGATTTATCTCGCACGCTAATTTAGTGTATACAATTTGATTATTTCTTTGTTAATTTAGTTTTCAATGGCCGGAGAATACAAATGCAATGCACAAGGATGTAATCGATCTTTTGGGTCTGATAAGGGTTTGCAAAGTCATCAAAGTGTTCATAAAGAAAAAGAACAAAGACAATGTCTAGTATGCAGTAGAACCTTTTCATCTGAAAAAGGCCTCCTTATTCACATGACAAGTCAACATGGCGGATGGGCATATGGTCATGGTCCAAGAAACTGATTCGAATAATTTCCATTAGAATACGCATAAGAATAACCGATTATATTTATGAATAATAAGGATTTTATATTTATGTAATTTATCATATTTAATTTTAAGATTTATTTATATTATTTGATTTCAAGACTATATCTTTATAGGTTTTATTATTTTCTTATTAATTAATGGTTCGTATATATAAATAAATAAAGAAATATATATATATATATATATATATATATATATATTATAAAACTAATAATATGTTATAAATAATAAATCTGATAAAATTTTTAATTTAATTGAATCTACATATGTTTTTATTTTTTAATTTATTTTTATCTAAAACTTTACAAATACTTGTAAGGGCATGTATGTATAACATTATGTAATGTATTAGAATAGTAAAAATAATCCATATCACGAAAAATAGTTAAAATCATATTACAAATATATTATGCTTCGATGAAGACTATTCTTTCAGTAATGAATTAAAGGTGGAGTATAAAATTGAAAGATATAATACTATCATCAATTACTAACAAGATTTGGTATATTATCATCATTTAGTTATTTTTTTTTTGTACAACATATTAAAAAAAAGTAAATCAAATATGTCAAAAATATCATCATCATTTGGTGTTTTTTTTTTTTACAATATATCGACCCAAATAAAAAAAATTAAGGACATCAAATATGCCTAAAGAAATATATTGATTTTTTTTTTAAATGAGAAAATATGTATGTTAAATTAAGAGATGATTAATAGATCATTTAATGATACACAATTAATTAAATCATCCATGAATCATGTATATTTTTATGTATATAGATATTTTTATCTATTTTAAATTTTGATTCTTATTAAAATGATCCTCTAGTGCTTATATAAACATATATGAATCTATTAGTTTATCATTTGATTGACATAATAATTATGATCGAGAGAGATTGAGGTAAAACATAAAGGAAATAATCTAAATATGAAATAGTGTGTTGGTATTGTTCTTATATATAAAATAAAGTTAAAATTACATTTGAATTATTAAAAACTAAAATTATTATGATTAAAAAAATTAAATTATATAATTAAAGTTGTGGAAAATTATTTTATTGATGAGTGAACTTGAAAAAAAAATACTTGACTATCACATTTGATTTTCATTAATCTTTTTAAGATATTATGTAATTAAAATTTGTCACCGACATATTTTGATGAAAATATTTTTATATATTTATGTGTTTTTGTGAAACGAATTCTAAGAAAAATTAATAATACTAGAAAGCGGGATCTTTTTTTTATTCCCAAATCCCTTAATTTAAATAAAACAAGATATTGAGAACAACATAATTTTTATAAATTATAAAAAAAGAGTGTGTTGTTAACAAGGGAGATTGTATTTGAATTGAATTGATTGGCTATCTATTGATTAAATTTGACTAGTTACGGTATTTAATATTTGATATGATTTTTTTTTTGTTAAAGAACTTTTTGGTAAAGAATCAAACTGAATTAATTTGGTTTT
Organism: Lathyrus tuberosus; assembly: GCA_022829125.1. Lineage (NCBI taxonomy): Eukaryota > Viridiplantae > Streptophyta > Magnoliopsida > Fabales > Fabaceae > Lathyrus > Lathyrus tuberosus. Next base: position 16,479,526 of record JALAZF010000043.1, read on the forward strand.
TAATTTTTTAAATCTATTTTACTATTATAAATAGGCACCCCTCTTCTTGAAAGAGGGACACGACAAAAAACATCATTGAAGAAAAAAATAGTGAAATAACGAAAACGAAGGACAAGTATGTTATATTTCTTTTCTTGTATTATAAGTTATAGTTGTATTGTAACACTTTCTTTATTTCTTTTTTAAAATATATATGTTATAACTTGTTTGTTTTTTATAATTATGATTCATATGTTATATATTTATTATTAATATTAAAATGTATTTTGGAATTAATTTTTTTCCGACAATGATTAAAAAAAGGACACATACACATATAGAATCGAATGATATGTTGCTCTGTTACTATTAGAATTCTGATAACATATAGGAAGCTTATGTTACTTTTTTTAAAAATTGGTTTAGTATTTTGTTTTATAAAAAATGAAAATTTAACTTTTTTAAAGACTTCAAATGAAAAATAATTTTGAGTACTTTACATTTTTTCTAAGACTTTTTGAACTATAAAATATTTAAAAAATATTTAAAATTAGAATTAATTCTAAGAATTTTAGTTTGAATGATATATTTTTGAATCGTTATATAATTTTTATCATGATAATAGTCTAACAACGGACATCTAAGTTGTAGAATTTTAACACTATTCCATTAATTTATAGTAACTAATATATTTGTATATATTTTTGTAAAATATAAATTTAAAACTAGCTATTTAAAACCTTTAACAATTCTAATTTAAATAAAATAAAATAAAATTATTAAATAATATTATTCCGTATGCCTTCAAAAATAAGTAATAATCCTTATTTTAAACCTACAACATCATTATTTTACATTAAGAACTAATTAGTGTTATTTGGTTTGCTTTTAACATTGTGGTTAATTATTGAAAAAAGATATACAAGTATAAATAAATCTTTTATATTGTTTAAATAATTTTATGACAATTATATATATTTGTGATTTATCTCGCACGCTAATTTAGTGTATACAATTTGATTATTTCTTTGTTAATTTAGTTTTCAATGGCCGGAGAATACAAATGCAATGCACAAGGATGTAATCGATCTTTTGGGTCTGATAAGGGTTTGCAAAGTCATCAAAGTGTTCATAAAGAAAAAGAACAAAGACAATGTCTAGTATGCAGTAGAACCTTTTCATCTGAAAAAGGCCTCCTTATTCACATGACAAGTCAACATGGCGGATGGGCATATGGTCATGGTCCAAGAAACTGATTCGAATAATTTCCATTAGAATACGCATAAGAATAACCGATTATATTTATGAATAATAAGGATTTTATATTTATGTAATTTATCATATTTAATTTTAAGATTTATTTATATTATTTGATTTCAAGACTATATCTTTATAGGTTTTATTATTTTCTTATTAATTAATGGTTCGTATATATAAATAAATAAAGAAATATATATATATATATATATATATTATAAAACTAATAATATGTTATAAATAATAAATCTGATATAATTTTTAATTTAATTGAATCTACATATGTTTTTATTTTTTAATTTATTTTTATCTAAAACTTTACAAATACTTGTAAGGGCATGTATGTATAACATTATGTAATGTATTAGAATAGTAAAAATAATCCATATCACGAAAAATAGTTAAAATCATATTACAAATATATTATGCTTCGATGAAGACTATTCTTTCAGTAATGAATTAAAGGTGGAGTATAAAATTGAAAGATATAATACTATCATCAATTACTAACAAGATTTGGTATATTATCATCATTTAGTTATTTTTTTTTGTACAACATATTAAAAAAAAGTAAATCAAATATGTCAAAAATATCATCATCATTTGGTGTTTTTTTTTTACAATATATCGACCCAAATAAAAAAAATTAAGGACATCAAATATGCCTAAAGAAATATATTGATTTTTTTTTAAATGAGAAAATATGTATGTTAAATTAAGAGATGATTAATAGATCATTTAATGATACACAATTAATTAAATCATCCATGAATCATGTATATTTTTATGTATATAGATATTTTTATCTATTTTAAATTTTGATTCTTATTAAAATGATCCTCTAGTGCTTATATAAACATATATGAATCTATTAGTTTATCATTTGATTGACATAATAATTATGATCGAGAGAGATTGAGGTAAAACATAAAGGAAATAATCTAAATATGAAATAGTGTGTTGGTATTGTTCTTATATATAAAATAAAGTTAAAATTACATTTGAATTATTAAAAACTAAAATTATTATGATTAAAAAAATTAAATTATATAATTAAAGTTGTGGAAAATTATTTTATTGATGAGTGAACTTGAAAAAAAAAATACTTGACTATCACATTTGATTTTCATTAATCTTTTTAAGATATTATGTAATTAAAATTTGTCACCGACATATTTTGATGAAAATATTTTTATATATTTATGTGTTTTTGTGAAACGAATTCTAAGAAAAATTAATAATACTAGAAAGCGGGATCTTTTTTTTATTCCCAAATCCCTTAATTTAAATAAAACAAGATATTGAGAACAACATAATTTTTATAAATTATAAAAAAAGAGTGTGTTGTTAACAAGGGAGATTGTATTTGAATTGAATTGATTGGCTATCTATTGATTAAATTTGACTAGTTACGGTATTTAATATTTGATATGATTTTTTTTTTGTTAAAGAACTTTTTGGTAAAGAATCAAACTGAATTAATTTGGTTTTTAATTTTTTAAATCTATTTTACTATTATAAATAGGCACCCCTCTTCTTGAAAGAGGGACACGACAAAAAACATCATTGAAGAAAAAAATAGTGAAATAACGAAAACGAAGGACAAGTATGTTATATTTCTTTTCTTGTATTATAAGTTATAGTTGTATTGTAACACTTTCTTTATTTCTTTTTTAAAATATATATGTTATAACTTGTTTGTTTTTTATAATTATGATTCATATGTTATATATTTATTATTAATATTAAAATGTATTTTGGAATTAATTTTTTTCCGACAATGATTAAAAAAAGGACACATACACATATAGAATCGAATGATATGTTGCTCTGTTACTATTAGAATTCTGATAACATATAGGAAGCTTATGTTACTTTTTTTAAAAATTGGTTTAGTATTTTGTTTTATAAAAAATGAAAATTTAACTTTTTTAAAGACTTCAAATGAAAAATAATTTTGAGTACTTTACATTTTTTCTAAGACTTTTTGAACTATAAAATATTTAAAAAATATTTAAAATTAGAATTAATTCTAAGAATTTTAGTTTGAATGATATATTTTTGAATCGTTATATAATTTTTATCATGATAATAGTCTAACAACGGACATCTAAGTTGTAGAATTTTAACACTATTCCATTAATTTATAGTAACTAATATATTTGTATATATTTTTGTAAAATATAAATTTAAAACTAGCTATTTAAAACCTTTAACAATTCTAATTTAAATAAAATAAAATAAAATAAAATTATTAAATAATATTATTCCGTATGCCTTCAAAAATAAGTAATAATCCTTATTTTAAACCTACAACATCATTATTTTACATTAAGAACTAATTAGTGTTATTTGGTTTGCTTTTAACATTGTGGTTAATTATTGAAAAAAGATATACAAGTATAAATAAATCTTTTATATTGTTTAAATAATTTTATGACAATTATATATATTTGTGATTTATCTCGCACGCTAATTTAGTGTATACAATTTGATTATTTCTTTGTTAATTTAGTTTTCAATGGCCGGAGAATACAAATGCAATGCACAAGGATGTAATCGATCTTTTGGGTCTGATAAGGGTTTGCAAAGTCATCAAAGTGTTCATAAAGAAAAAGAACAAAGACAATGTCTAGTATGCAGTAGAACCTTTTCATCTGAAAAAGGCCATGACAAGTCAACATGGCGGATGGGCATATGGTCATGGTCCAAGAAACTGATTCGAATAATTTCCATTAGAATACGCATAAGAATAACCGATTATATTTATGAATAATAAGGATTTTATATTTATGTAATTTATCATATTTAATTTTAAGATTTATTTATATTATTTGATTTCAAGACTATATCTTTATAGGTTTTATTATTTTCTTATTAATTAATGGTTCGTATATATAAATAAATAAAGAAATATATATATATATATATATATATATATATATATATATATTATAAAACTAATAATATGTTATAAATAATAAATCTGATATAATTTTTAATTTAATTGAATCTACATATGTTTTTATTTTTTAATTTATTTTTATCTAAAACTTTACAAATACTTGTAAGGGCATGTATGTATAACATTATGTAATGTATTAGAATAGTAAAAATAATCCATATCACGAAAAATAGTTAAAATCATATTACAAATATATTATGCTTCGATGAAGACTATTCTTTCAGTAATGAATTAAAGGTGGAGTATAAAATTGAAAGATATAATACTATCATCAATTACTAACAAGATTTGGTATATTATCATCATTTAGTTATTTTTTTTTTGTACAACATATTAAAAAAAAGTAAATCAAATATGTCAAAAATATCATCATCATTTGGTGTTTTTTTTTTTACAATATATCGACCCAAATAAAAAAAATTAAGGACATCAAATATGCCTAAAGAAATATATTGATTTTTTTTTAAATGAGAAAATATGTATGTTAAATTAAGAGATGATTAATAGATCATTTAATGATACACAATTAATTAAATCATCCATGAATCATGTATATTTTTATGTATATAGATATTTTTATCTATTTTAAATTTTGATTCTTATTAAAATGATCCTCTAGTGCTTATATAAACATATATGAATCTATTAGTTTATCATTTGATTGACATAATAATTATGATCGAGAGAGATTGAGGTAAAACATAAAGGAAATAATCTAAATATGAAATAGTGTGTTGGTATTGTTCTTATATATAAAATAAAGTTAAAATTACATTTGAATTATTAAAAACTAAAATTATTATGATTAAAAAAATTAAATTATATAATTAAAGTTGTGGAAAATTATTTTATTGATGAGTGAACTTGAAAAAAAAATACTTGACTATCACATTTGATTTTCATTAATCTTTTTAAGATATTATGTAATTAAAATTTGTCACCGACATATTTTGATGAAAATATTTTTATATATTTATGTGTTTTTGTGAAACGAATTCTAAGAAAAATTAATAATACTAGAAAGCGGGATCTTTTTTTTATTCCCAAATCCCTTAATTTAAATAAAACAAGATATTGAGAACAACATAATTTTTATAAATTATAAAAAAAGAGTGTGTTGTTAACAAGGGAGATTGTATTTGAATTGAATTGATTGACTATCTATTGATTAAATTTGACTAGTTACGGTATTTAATATTTGATATGATTTTTTTTTTGTTAAAGAACTTTTTGGTAAAGAATCAAACTGAATTAATTTGGTTTTTAATTTTTTAAATCTATTTTACTATTATAAATAGGCACCCCTCTTCTTGAAAGAGGGACACGACAAAAAACATCATTGAAGAAAAAAATAGTGAAATAACGAAAACGAAGGACAAGTATGTTATATTTCTTTTCTTGTATTATAAGTTATAGTTGTATTGTAACACTTTCTTTATTTCTTTTTTAAAATATATATGTTATAACTTGTTTGTTTTTTATAATTATGATTCATATGTTATATATTTATTATTAATATTAAAATGTATTTTGGAATTAATTTTTTTCCGACAATGATTAAAAAAAGGACACATACACATATAGAATCGAATGATATGTTGCTCTGTTACTATTAGAATTCTGATAACATATAGGAAGCTTATGTTACTTTTTTTAAAAATTGGTTTAGTATTTTGTTTTATAAAAAATGAAAATTTAACTTTTTTAAAGACTTCAAATGAAAAATAATTTTGAGTACTTTACATTTTTTCTAAGACTTTTTGAACTATAAAATATTTAAAAAATATTTAAAATTAGAATTAATTCTAAGAATTTTAGTTTGAATGATATATTTTTGAATCGTTATATAATTTTTATCATGATAATAGTCTAACAACGGACATCTAAGTTGTAGAATTTTAACACTATTCCATTAATTTATAGTAACTAATATATTTGTATATATTTTTGTAAAATATAAATTTAAAACTAGCTATTTAAAACCTTTAACAATTCTAATTTAAATAAAATAAAATAAAATAAAATTATTAAATAATATTATTCCGTATGCCTTCAAAAATAAGTAATAATCCTTATTTTAAACCTACAACATCATTATTTTACATTAAGAACTAATTAGTGTTATTTGGTTTGCTTTTAACATTGTGGTTAATTATTGAAAAAAGATATACAAGTATAAATAAATCTTTTATATTGTTTAAATAATTTTATGACAATTATATATATTTGTGATTTATCTCGCACGCTAATTTAGTGTATACAATTTGATTATTTCTTTGTTAATTTAGTTTTCAATGGCCGGAGAATACAAATGCAATGCACAAGGATGTAATCGATCTTTTGGGTCTGATAAGGGTTTGCAAAGTCATCAAAGTGTTCATAAAGAAAAAGAACAAAGACAATGTCTAGTATGCAGTAGAACCTTTTCATCTGAAAAAGGCCATGACAAGTCAACATGGCGGATGGGCATATGGTCATGGTCCAAGAAACTGATTCGAATAATTTCCATTAGAATACGCATAAGAATAACCGATTATATTTATGAATAATAAGGATTTTATATTTATGTAATTTATCATATTTAATTTTAAGATTTATTTATATTATTTGATTTCAAGACTATATCTTTATAGGTTTTATTATTTTCTTATTAATTAATGGTTCGTATATATAAATAAATAAAGAAATATATATATATATATATATATATATTATAAAACTAATAATATGTTATAAATAATAAATCTGATATAATTTTTAATTTAATTGAATCTACATATGTTTTTATTTTTTAATTTATTTTTATCTAAAACTTTACAAATACTTGTAAGGGCATGTATGTATAACATTATGTAATGTATTAGAATAGTAAAAATAATCCATATCACGAAAAATAGTTAAAATCATATTACAAATATATTATGCTTCGATGAAGACTATTCTTTCAGTAATGAATTAAAGGTGGAGTATAAAATTGAAAGATATAATACTATCATCAATTACTAACAAGATTTGGTATATTATCATCATTTAGTTTTTTTTTTTTTGTACAACATATTAAAAAAAAGTAAATCAAATATGTCAAAAATATCATCATCATTTGGTGTTTTTTTTTTTTACAATATATCGACCCAAATAAAAAAAATTAAGGACATCAAATATGCCTAAAGAAATATATTGATTTTTTTTTAAATGAGAAAATATGTATGTTAAATTAAGAGATGATTAATAGATCATTTAATGATACACAATTAATTAAATCATCCATGAATCATGTATATTTTTATGTATATAGATATTTTTATCTATTTTAAATTTTGATTCTTATTAAAATGATCCTCTAGTGCTTATATAAACATATATGAATCTATTAGTTTATCATTTGATTGACATAATAATTATGATCGAGAGAGATTGAGGTAAAACATAAAGGAAATAATCTAAATATGAAATAGTGTGTTGGTATTGTTCTTATATATAAAATAAAGTTAAAATTACATTTGAATTATTAAAAACTAAAATTATTATGATTAAAAAAATTAAATTATATAATTAAAGTTGTGGAAAATTATTTTATTGATGAGTGAACTTGAAAAAAAAATACTTGACTATCACATTTGATTTTCATTAATCTTTTTAAGATATTATGTAATTAAAATTTGTCACCGACATATTTTGATGAAAATATTTTTATATATTTATGTGTTTTTGTGAAACGAATTCTAAGAAAAATTAATAATACTAGAAAGCGGGATCTTTTTTTTATTCCCAAATCCCTTAATTTAAATAAAACAAGATATTGAGAACAACATAATTTTTATAAATTATAAAAAAAGAGTGTGTTGTTAACAAGGGAGATTGTATTTGAATTGAATTGATTGGCTATCTATTGATTAAATTTGACTAGTTACGGTATTTAATATTTGATATGATTTTTTTTTGTTAAAGAACTTTTTGGTAAAGAATCAAACTGAATTAATTTGGTTTTTAATTTTTTAAATCTATTTTACTATTATAAATAGGCACCCCTCTTCTTGAAAGAGGGACACGACAAAAAACATCATTGAAGAAAAAAATAGTGAAATAACGAAAACGAAGGACAAGTATGTTATATTTCTTTTCTTGTATTATAAGTTATAGTTGTATTGTAACACTTTCTTTATTTCTTTTTTAAAATATATATGTTATAACTTGTTTGTTTTTTATAATTATGATTCATATGTTATATATTTATTATTAATATTAAAATGTATTTTGGAATTAATTTTTTTCCGACAATGATTAAAAAAAGGACACATACACATATAGAATCGAATGATATGTTGCTCTGTTACTATTAGAATTCTGATAACATATAGGAAGCTTATGTTACTTTTTTTAAAAATTGGTTTAGTATTTTGTTTTATAAAAAATGAAAATTTAACTTTTTTAAAGACTTCAAATGAAAAATAATTTTGAGTACTTTACATTTTTTCTAAGACTTTTTGAACTATAAAATATTTAAAAAATATTTAAAATTAGAATTAATTCTAAGAATTTTAGTTTGAATGATATATTTTTGAATCGTTATATAATTTTTATCATGATAATAGTCTAACAACGGACATCTAAGTTGTAGAATTTTAACACTATTCCATTAATTTATAGTAACTAATATATTTGTATATATTTTTGTAAAATATAAATTTAAAACTAGCTATTTAAAACCTTTAACAATTCTAATTTAAATAAAATAAAATAAAATAAAATTATTAAATAATATTATTCCGTATGCCTTCAAAAATAAGTAATAATCCTTATTTTAAACCTACAACATCATTATTTTACATTAAGAACTAATTAGTGTTATTTGGTTTGCTTTTAACATTGTGGTTAATTATTGAAAAAAGATATACAAGTATAAATAAATCTTTTATATTGTTTAAATAATTTTATGACAATTATATATATTTGTGATTTATCTCGCACGCTAATTTAGTGTATACAATTTGATTATTTCTTTGTTAATTTAGTTTTCAATGGCCGGAGAATACAAATGCAATGCACAAGGATGTAATCGATCTTTTGGGTCTGATAAGGGTTTGCAAAGTCATCAAAGTGTTCATAAAGAAAAAGAACAAAGACAATGTCTAGTATGCAGTAGAACCTTTTCATCTGAAAAAGGCCTCCTTATTCACATGACAAGTCAACATGGCGGATGGGCATATGGTCATGGTCCAAGAAACTGATTCGAATAATTTCCATTAGAATACGCATAAGAATAACCGATTATATTTATGAATAATAAGGATTTTATATTTATGTAATTTATCATATTTAATTTTAAGATTTATTTATATTATTTGATTTCAAGACTATATCTTTATAGGTTTTATTATTTTCTTATTAATTAATGGTTCGTATATATAAATAAATAAAGAAATATATATATATATATATATATATATATTATAAAACTAATAATATGTTATAAATAATAAATCTGATATAATTTTTAATTTAATTGAATCTACATATGTTTTTATTTTTTAATTTATTTTTATCTAAAACTTTACAAATACTTGTAAGGGCATGTATGTATAACATTATGTAATGTATTAGAATAGTAAAAATAATCCATATCACGAAAAATAGTTAAAATCATATTACAAATATATTATGCTTCGATGAAGACTATTCTTTCAGTAATGAATTAAAGGTGGAGTATAAAATTGAAAGATATAATACTATCATCAATTACTAACAAGATTTGGTATATTATCATCATTTAGTTTTTTTTTTTTTGTACAACATATTAAAAAAAAGTAAATCAAATATGTCAAAAATATCATCATCATTTGGTGTTTTTTTTTTTTACAATATATCGACCCAAATAAAAAAAATTAAGGACATCAAATATGCCTAAAGAAATATATTGATTTTTTTTTAAATGAGAAAATATGTATGTTAAATTAAGAGATGATTAATAGATCATTTAATGATACACAATTAATTAAATCATCCATGAATCATGTATATTTTTATGTATATAGATATTTTTATCTATTTTAAATTTTGATTCTTATTAAAATGATCCTCTAGTGCTTATATAAACATATATGAATCTATTAGTTTATCATTTGATTGACATAATAATTATGATCGAGAGAGATTGAGGTAAAACATAAAGGAAATAATCTAAATATGAAATAGTGTGTTGGTATTGTTCTTATATATAAAATAAAGTTAAAATTACATTTGAATTATTAAAAACTAAAATTATTATGATTAAAAAAATTAAATTATATAATTAAAGTTGTGGAAAATTATTTTATTGATGAGTGAACTTGAAAAAAAAATACTTGACTATCACATTTGATTTTCATTAATCTTTTTAAGATATTATGTAATTAAAATTTGTCACCGACATATTTTGATGAAAATATTTTTATATATTTATGTGTTTTTGTGAAACGAATTCTAAGAAAAATTAATAATACTAGAAAGCGGGATCTTTTTTTTATTCCCAAATCCCTTAATTTAAATAAAACAAGATATTGAGAACAACATAATTTTTATAAATTATAAAAAAAGAGTGTGTTGTTAACAAGGGAGATTGTATTTGAATTGAATTGATTGGCTATCTATTGATTAAATTTGACTAGTTACGGTATTTAATATTTGATATGATTTTTTTTTGTTAAAGAACTTTTTGGTAAAGAATCAAACTGAATTAATTTGGTTTTTAATTTTTTAAATCTATTTTACTATTATAAATAGGCACCCCTCTTCTTGAAAGAGGGACACGACAAAAAACATCATTGAAGAAAAAAATAGTGAAATAACGAAAACGAAGGACAAGTATGTTATATTTCTTTTCTTGTATTATAAGTTATAGTTGTATTGTAACACTTTCTTTATTTCTTTTTTAAAATATATATGTTATAACTTGTTTGTTTTTTATAATTATGATTCATATGTTATATATTTATTATTAATATTAAAATGTATTTTGGAATTAATTTTTTTCCGACAATGATTAAAAAAAGGACACATACACATATAGAATCGAATGATATGTTGCTCTGTTACTATTAGAATTCTGATAACATATAGGAAGCTTATGTTACTTTTTTTAAAAATTGGTTTAGTATTTTGTTTTATAAAAAATGAAAATTTAACTTTTTTAAAGACTTCAAATGAAAAATAATTTTGAGTACTTTACATTTTTTCTAAGACTTTTTGAACTATAAAATATTTAAAAAATATTTAAAATTAGAATTAATTCTAAGAATTTTAGTTTGAATGATATATTTTTGAATCGTTATATAATTTTTATCATGATAATAGTCTAACAACGGACATCTAAGTTGTAGAATTTTAACACTATTCCATTAATTTATAGTAACTAATATATTTGTATATATTTTTGTAAAATATAAATTTAAAACTAGCTATTTAAAACCTTTAACAATTCTAATTTAAATAAAATAAAATAAAATAAAATTATTAAATAATATTATTCCGTATGCCTTCAAAAATAAGTAATAATCCTTATTTTAAACCTACAACATCATTATTTTACATTAAGAACTAATTAGTGTTATTTGGTTTGCTTTTAACATTGTGGTTAATTATTGAAAAAAGATATACAAGTATAAATAAATCTTTTATATTGTTTAAATAATTTTATGACAATTATATATATTTGTGATTTATCTCGCACGCTAATTTAGTGTATACAATTTGATTATTTCTTTGTTAATTTAGTTTTCAATGGCCGGAGAATACAAATGCAATGCACAAGGATGTAATCGATCTTTTGGGTCTGATAAGGGTTTGCAAAGTCATCAAAGTGTTCATAAAGAAAAAGAACAAAGACAATGTCTAGTATGCAGTAGAACCTTTTCATCTGAAAAAGGCCTCCTTATTCACATGACAAGTCAACATGGCGGATGGGCATATGGTCATGGTCCAAGAAACTGATTCGAATAATTTCCATTAGAATACGCATAAGAATAACCGATTATATTTATGAATAATAAGGATTTTATATTTATGTAATTTATCATATTTAATTTTAAGATTTATTTATATTATTTGATTTCAAGACTATATCTTTATAGGTTTTATTATTTTCTTATTAATTAATGGTTCGTATATATAAATAAATAAAGAAATATATATATATATATATATATATATATTATAAAACTAATAATATGTTATAAATAATAAATCTGATATAATTTTTAATTTAATTGAATCTACATATGTTTTTATTTTTTAATTTATTTTTATCTAAAACTTTACAAATACTTGTAAGGGCATGTATGTATAACATTATGTAATGTATTAGAATAGTAAAAATAATCCATATCACGAAAAATAGTTAAAATCATATTACAAATATATTATGCTTCGATGAAGACTATTCTTTCAGTAATGAATTAAAGGTGGAGTATAAAATTGAAAGATATAATACTATCATCAATTACTAACAAGATTTGGTATATTATCATCATTTAGTTTTTTTTTTTTTGTACAACATATTAAAAAAAAGTAAATCAAATATGTCAAAAATATCATCATCATTTGGTGTTTTTTTTTTTACAATATATCGACCCAAATAAAAAAAATTAAGGACATCAAATATGCCTAAAGAAATATATTGATTTTTTTTTAAATGAGAAAATATGTATGTTAAATTAAGAGATGATTAATAGATCATTTAATGATACACAATTAATTAAATCATCCATGAATCATGTATATTTTTATGTATATAGATATTTTTATCTATTTTAAATTTTGATTCTTATTAAAATGATCCTCTAGTGCTTATATAAACATATATGAATCTATTAGTTTATCATTTGATTGACATAATAATTATGATCGAGAGAGATTGAGGTAAAACATAAAGGAAATAATCTAAATATGAAATAGTGTGTTGGTATTGTTCTTATATATAAAATAAAGTTAAAATTACATTTGAATTATTAAAAACTAAAATTATTATGATTAAAAAAATTAAATTATATAATTAAAGTTGTGGAAAATTATTTTATTGATGAGTGAACTTGAAAAAAAAATACTTGACTATCACATTTGATTTTCATTAATCTTTTTAAGATATTATGTAATTAAAATTTGTCACCGACATATTTTGATGAAAATATTTTTATATATTTATGTGTTTTTGTGAAACGAATTCTAAGAAAAATTAATAATACTAGAAAGCGGGATCTTTTTTTTATTCCCAAATCCCTTAATTTAAATAAAACAAGATATTGAGAACAACATAATTTTTATAAATTATAAAAAAAGAGTGTGTTGTTAACAAGGGAGATTGTATTTGAATTGAATTGATTGGCTATCTATTGATTAAATTTGACTAGTTACGGTATTTAATATTTGATATGATTTTTTTTTGTTAAAGAACTTTTTGGTAAAGAATCAAACTGAATTAATTTGGTTTTTAATTTTTTAAATCTATTTTACTATTATAAATAGGCACCCCTCTTCTTGAAAGAGGGACACGACAAAAAACATCATTGAAGAAAAAAATAGTGAAATAACGAAAACAAAGGACAAGTATGTTATATTTCTTTTCTTGTATTATAAGTTATAGTTGTATTGTAACACTTTCTTTATTTCTTTTTTAAAATATATATGTTATAACTTGTTTGTTTTTTATAATTATGATTCATATGTTATATATTTATTATTAATATTAAAATGTATTTTGGAATTAATTTTTTTCCGACAATGATTAAAAAAAGGACACATACACATATAGAATCGAATGATATGTTGCTCTGTTACTATTAGAATTCTGATAACATATAGGAAGCTTATGTTACTTTTTTTAAAAATTGGTTTAGTATTTTGTTTTATAAAAAATGAAAATTTAACTTTTTTAAAGACTTCAAATGAAAAATAATTTTGAGTACTTTACATTTTTTCTAAGACTTTTTGAACTATAAAATATTTAAAACATATTTAAAATTAGAATTAATTCTAAGAATTTTAGTTTGAATGATATATTTTTGAATCGTTATATAATTTTTATCATGATAATAGTCTAACAACGGACATCTAAGTTGTAGAATTTTAACACTATTCCATTAATTTATAGTAACTAATATATTTGTATATATTTTTGTAAAATATAAATTTAAAACTAGCTATTTAAAACCTTTAACAATTCTAATTTAAATAAAATAAAATAAAATAAAATTATTAAATAATATTATTCCGTATGCCTTCAAAAATAAGTAATAATCCTTATTTTAAACCTACAACATCATTATTTTACATTAAGAACTAATTAGTGTTATTTGGTTTGCTTTTAACATTGTGGTTAATTATTGAAAAAAGATATACAAGTATAAATAAATCTTTTATATTGTTTAAATAATTTTATGACAATTATATATATTTGTGATTTATCTCGCACGCTAATTTAGTGTATACAATTTGATTATTTCTTTGTTAATTTAGTTTTCAATGGCCGGAGAATACAAATGCAATGCACAAGGATGTAATCGATCTTTTGGGTCTGATAAGGGTTTGCAAAGTCATCAAAGTGTTCATAAAGAAAAAGAACAAAGACAATGTCTAGTATGCAGTAGAACCTTTTCATCTGAAAAAGGCCTCCTTATTCACATGACAAGTCAACATGGCGGATGGGCATATGGTCATGGTCCAAGAAACTGATTCGAATAATTTCCATTAGAATACGCATAAGAATAACCGATTATATTTATGAATAATAAGGATTTTATATTTATGTAATTTATCATATTTAATTTTAAGATTTATTTATATTATTTGATTTCAAGACTATATCTTTATAGGTTTTATTATTTACTTATTAATTAATGGTTCGTATATATAAATAAATAAAGAAATATATATATATATATATATATTATAAAACTAATAATATGTTATAAATAATAAATCTGATATAATTTTTAATTTAATTGAATCTACATATGTTTTTATTTTTTAATTTATTTTTATCTAAAACTTTACAAATACTTGTAAGGGCATGTATGTATAACATTATGTAATGTATTAGAATAGTAAAAATAATCCATATCACGAAAAATAGTTAAAATCATATTACAAATATATTATGCTTCGATGAAGACTATTCTTTCAGTAATGAATTAAAGGTGGAGTATAAAATTGAAAGATATAATACTATCATCAATTACTAACAAGATTTGGTATATTATCATCATTTAGTTTTTTTTTTTTTGTACAACATATTAAAAAAAAGTAAATCAAATATGTCAAAAATATCATCATCATTTGGTGTTTTTTTTTTTACAATATATCGACCCAACTAAAAAAAATTAAGGACATCAAATATGCCTAAAGAAATATATTGATTTTTTTTTAAATGAGAAAATATGTATGTTAAATTAAGAGATGATTAATAGATCATTTAATGATACACAATTAATTAAATCATCCATGAATCATGTATATTTTTATGTATATAGATATTTTTATCTATTTTAAATTTTGATTCTTATTAAAATGATCCTCTAGTGCTTATATAAACATATATGAATCTATTAGTTTATCATTTGATTGACATAATAATTATGATCGAGAGAGATTGAGGTAAAACATAAAGGAAATAATCTAAATATGAAATAGTGTGTTGGTATTGTTCTTATATATAAAATAAAGTTAAAATTACATTTGAATTATTAAAAACTAAAATTATTATGATTAAAAAAATTAAATTATATAATTAAAGTTGTGGAAAATTATTTTATTGATGAGTGAACTTGAAAAAAAAATACTTGACTATCACATTTGATTTTCATTAATCTTTTTAAGATATTATGTAATTAAAATTTGTCACCGACATATTTTGATGAAAATATTTTTATATATTTATGTGTTTTTGTGAAACGAATTCTAAGAAAAATTAATAATACTAGAAAGCGGGATCTTTTTTTTATTCCCAAATCCCTTAATTTAAATAAAACAAGATATTGAGAACAACATAATTTTTATAAATTATAAAAAAAGAGTGTGTTGTTAACAAGGGAGATTGTATTTGAATTGAATTGATTGGCTATCTATTGATTAAATTTGACTAGTTACGGTATTTAATATTTGATATGATTTTTTTTTGTTAAAGAACTTTTTGGTAAAGAATCAAACTGAATTAATTTGGTTTTTAATTTTTTAAATCTATTTTACTATTATAAATAGGCACCCCTCTTCTTGAAAGAGGGACACGACAAAAAACATCATTGAAGAAAAAAATAGTGAAATAACGAAAACAAAGGACAAGTATGTTATATTTCTTTTCTTGTATTATAAGTTATAGTTGTATTGTAACACTTTCTTTATTTCTTTTTTAAAATATATATGTTATAACTTGTTTGTTTTTTATAATTATGATTCATATGTTATATATTTATTATTAATATTAAAATGTATTTTGGAATTAATTTTTTTCCGACAATGATTAAAAAAAGGACACATACACATATAGAATCGAATGATATGTTGCTCTGTTACTATTAGAATTCTGATAACATATAGGAAGCTTATGTTACTTTTTTTAAAAATTGGTTTAGTATTTTGTTTTATAAAAAATGAAAATTTAACTTTTTTAAAGACTTCAAATGAAAAATAATTTTGAGTACTTTACATTTTTTCTAAGACTTTTTGAACTATAAAATATTTAAAACATATTTAAAATTAGAATTAATTCTAAGAATTTTAGTTTGAATGATATATTTTTGAATCGTTATATAATTTTTATCATGATAATAGTCTAACAACGGACATCTAAGTTGTAGAATTTTAACACTATTCCATTAATTTATAGTAACTAATATATTTGTATATATTTTTGTAAAATATAAATTTAAAACTAGCTATTTAAAACCTTTAACAATTCTAATTTAAATAAAATAAAATAAAATAAAATTATTAAATAATATTATTCCGTATGCCTTCAAAAATAAGTAATAATCCTTATTTTAAACCTACAACATCATTATTTTACATTAAGAACTAATTAGTGTTATTTGGTTTGCTTTTAACATTGTGGTTAATTATTGAAAAAAGATATACAAGTATAAATAAATCTTTTATATTGTTTAAATAATTTTATGACAATTATATATATTTGTGATTTATCTCGCACGCTAATTTAGTGTATACAATTTGATTATTTCTTTGTTAATTTAGTTTTCAATGGCCGGAGAATACAAATGCAATGCACAAGGATGTAATCGATCTTTTGGGTCTGATAAGGGTTTGCAAAGTCATCAAAGTGTTCATAAAGAAAAAGAACAAAGACAATGTCTAGTATGCAGTAGAACCTTTTCATCTGAAAAAGGCCTCCTTATTCACATGACAAGTCAACATGGCGGATGGGCATATGGTCATGGTCCAAGAAACTGATTCGAATAATTTCCATTAGAATACGCATAAGAATAACCGATTATATTTATGAATAATAAGGATTTTATATTTATGTAATTTATCATATTTAATTTTAAGATTTATTTATATTATTTGATTTCAAGACTATATCTTTATAGGTTTTATTATTTTCTTATTAATTAATGGTTCGTATATATAAATAAATAAAGAAATATATATATATATATATATATATATATATATATTATAAAACTAATAATATGTTATAAATAATAAATCTGATATAATTTTTAATTTAATTGAATCTACATATGTTTTTATTTTTTAATTTATTTTTATCTAAAACTTTACAAATACTTGTAAGGGCATGTATGTATAACATTATGTAATGTATTAGAATAGTAAAAATAATCCATATCACGAAAAATAGTTAAAATCATATTACAAATATATTATGCTTCGATGAAGACTATTCTTTCAGTAATGAATTAAAGGTGGAGTATAAAATTGAAAGATATAATACTATCATCAATTACTAACAAGATTTGGTATATTATCATCATTTAGTTATTTTTTTTTTGTACAACATATTAAAAAAAAGTAAATCAAATATGTCAAAAATATCATCATCATTTGGTGTTTTTTTTTTACAATATATCGACCCAAATAAAAAAAATTAAGGACATCAAATATGCCTAAAGAAATATATTGATTTTTTTTTAAATGAGAAAATATGTATGTTAAATTAAGAGATGATTAATAGATCATTTAATGATACACAATTAATTAAATCATCCATGAATCATGTATATTTTTATGTATATAGATATTTTTATCTATTTTAAATTTTGATTCTTATTAAAATGATCCTCTAGTGCTTATATAAACATATATGAATCTATTAGTTTATCATTTGATTGACATAATAATTATGATCGAGAGAGATTGAGGTAAAACATAAAGGAAATAATCTAAATATGAAATAGTGTGTTGGTATTGTTCTTATATATAAAATAAAGTTAAAATTACATTTGAATTATTAAAAACTAAAATTATTATGATTAAAAAAATTAAATTATATAATTAAAGTTGTGGAAAATTATTTTATTGATGAGTGAACTTGAAAAAAAAATACTTGACTATCACATTTGATTTTCATTAATCTTTTTAAGATATTATGTAATTAAAATTTGTCACCGACATATTTTGATGAAAATATTTTTATATATTTATGTGTTTTTGTGAAACGAATTCTAAGAAAAATTAATAATACTAGAAAGCGGGATCTTTTTTTTATTCCGAAATCCCTTAATTTAAATAAAACAAGATATTGAGAACAACATAATTTTTATAAATTATAAAAAAAGAGTGTGTTGTTAACAAGGGAGATTGTATTTGAATTGAATTGATTGGCTATCTATTGATTAAATTTGACTAGTTACGGTATTTAATATTTGATATGATTTTTTTTTGTTAAAGAACTTTTTGGTAAAGAATCAAACTGAATTAATTTGGTTTTTAATTTTTTAAATCTATTTTACTATTATAAATAGGCACCCCTCTTCTTGAAAGAGGGACACGACAAAAAACATCATTGAAGAAAAAAATAGTGAAATAACGAAAACGAAGGACAAGTATGTTATATTTCTTTTCTTGTATTATAAGTTATAGTTGTATTGTAACACTTTCTTTATTTCTTTTTTAAAATATATATGTTATAACTTGTTTGTTTTTTATAATTATGATTCATATGTTATATATTTATTATTAATATTAAAATGTATTTTGGAATTAATTTTTTTCCGACAATGATTAAAAAAAGGACACATACACATATAGAATCGAATGATATGTTGCTCTGTTACTATTAGAATTCTGATAACATATAGGAAGCTTATGTTACTTTTTTTAAAAATTGGTTTAGTATTTTGTTTTATAAAAAATGAAAATTTAACTTTTTTAAAGACTTCAAATGAAAAATAATTTTGAGTACTTTACATTTTTTCTAAGACTTTTTGAACTATAAAATATTTAAAAAATATTTAAAATTAGAATTAATTCTAAGAATTTTAGTTTGAATGATATATTTTTGAATCGTTATATAATTTTTAT
The DNA here is from genome assembly GCA_022829125.1 of Lathyrus tuberosus. NCBI lineage: Eukaryota > Viridiplantae > Streptophyta > Magnoliopsida > Fabales > Fabaceae > Lathyrus > Lathyrus tuberosus. The sequence goes on from JALAZF010000043.1 coordinate 16,499,252, forward strand.
CATGATAATAGTCTAACAACGGACATCTAAGTTGTAGAATTTTAACACTATTCCATTAATTTATAGTAACTAATATATTTGTATATATTTTTGTAAAATATAAATTTAAAACTAGCTATTTAAAACCTTTAACAATTCTAATTTAAATAAAATAAAATAAAATAAAATTATTAAATAATATTATTCCGTATGCCTTCAAAAATAAGTAATAATCCTTATTTTAAACCTACAACATCATTATTTTACATTAAGAACTAATTAGTGTTATTTGGTTTGCTTTTAACATTGTGGTTAATTATTGAAAAAAGATATACAAGTATAAATAAATCTTTTATATTGTTTAAATAATTTTATGACAATTATATATATTTGTGATTTATCTCGCACGCTAATTTAGTGTATACAATTTGATTATTTCTTTGTTAATTTAGTTTTCAATGGCCGGAGAATACAAATGCAATGCACAAGGATGTAATCGATCTTTTGGGTCTGATAAGGGTTTGCAAAGTCATCAAAGTGTTCATAAAGAAAAAGAACAAAGACAATGTCTAGTATGCAGTAGAACCTTTTCATCTGAAAAAGGCCTCCTTATTCACATGACAAGTCAACATGGCGGATGGGCATATGGTCATGGTCCAAGAAACTGATTCGAATAATTTCCATTAGAATACGCATAAGAATAACCGATTATATTTATGAATAATAAGGATTTTATATTTATGTAATTTATCATATTTAATTTTAAGATTTATTTATATTATTTGATTTCAAGACTATATCTTTATAGGTTTTATTATTTTCTTATTAATTAATGGTTCGTATATATAAATAAATAAAGAAATATATATATATATATATATATATATATATATTATAAAACTAATAATATGTTATAAATAATAAATCTGATATAATTTTTAATTTAATTGAATCTACATATGTTTTTATTTTTTTAATTTATTTTTATCTAAAACTTTACAAATACTTGTAAGGGCATGTATGTATAACATTATGTAATGTATTAGAATAGTAAAAATAATCCATATCACGAAAAATAGTTAAAATCATATTACAAATATATTATGCTTCGATGAAGACTATTCTTTCAGTAATGAATTAAAGGTGGAGTATAAAATTGAAAGATATAATACTATCATCAATTACTAACAAGATTTGGTATATTATCATCATTTAGTTATTTTTTTTTTGTACAACATATTAAAAAAAAGTAAATCAAATATGTCAAAAATATCATCATCATTTGGTGTTTTTTTTTTACAATATATCGACCCAAATAAAAAAAATTAAGGACATCAAATATGCCTAAAGAAATATATTGATTTTTTTTTAAATGAGAAAATATGTATGTTAAATTAAGAGATGATTAATAGATCATTTAATGATACACAATTAATTAAATCATCCATGAATCATGTATATTTTTATGTATATAGATATTTTTATCTATTTTAAATTTTGATTCTTATTAAAATGATCCTCTAGTGCTTATATAAACATATATGAATCTATTAGTTTATCATTTGATTGACATAATAATTATGATCGAGAGAGATTGAGGTAAAACATAAAGGAAATAATCTAAATATGAAATAGTGTGTTGGTATTGTTCTTATATATAAAATAAAGTTAAAATTACATTTGAATTATTAAAAACTAAAATTATTATGATTAAAAAAATTAAATTATATAATTAAAGTTGTGGAAAATTATTTTATTGATGAGTGAACTTGAAAAAAAAATACTTGACTATCACATTTGATTTTCATTAATCTTTTTAAGATATTATGTAATTAAAATTTGTCACCGACATATTTTGATGAAAATATTTTTATATATTTATGTGTTTTTGTGAAACGAATTCTAAGAAAAATTAATAATACTAGAAAGCGGGATCTTTTTTTTATTCCCAAATCCCTTAATTTAAATAAAACAAGATATTGAGAACAACATAATTTTTATAAATTATAAAAAAAGAGTGTGTTGTTAACAAGGGAGAATGTATTTGAATTGAATTGATTGGCTATCTATTGATTAAATTTGACTTGTTACGGTATTTAATATTTGATATGATTTATTTTTGTTAAAGAACTTTTTGGTAAAGAATCAAACTGAATTAATTTGGTTTTTAATTTTTTAAATCTATTTTACTATTATAAATAGGCACCCCTCTTCTTGAAAGAGGGACACGACAAAAAACATCATTGAAGAAAAAAATAGTGAAATAACGAAAACGAAGGACAAGTATGTTATATTTCTTTTCTTGTATTATAAGTTATAGTTGTATTGTAACACTTTCTTTATTTCTTTTTTAAAATATATATGTTATAACTTGTTTGTTTTTTATAATTATGATTCATATGTTATATATTTATTATTAATATTAAAATGTATTTTGGAATTAATTTTTTTCCGACAATGATTAAAAAAAGGACACATACACATATAGAATCGAATGATATGTTGCTCTGTTACTATTAGAATTCTGATAACATATAGGAAGCTTATGTTACTTTTTTTAAAAATTGGTTTAGTATTTTGTTTTATAAAAAATGAAAATTTAACTTTTTTAAAGACTTCAAATGAAAAATAATTTTGAGTACTTTACATTTTTTCTAAGACTTTTTGAACTATAAAATATTTAAAAAATATTTAAAATTAGAATTAATTCTAAGAATTTTATTTTGAATGATATATTTTTGAATCGTTATATAATTTTTATCATGATAATAGTCTAACAACGGACATCTAAGTTGTAGAATTTTAACACTATTTCATTAATTTATAGTAACTAATATATTTGTATATATTTTTGTAAAATATAAATTTAAAACTAGCTATTTAAAACCTTTAACAATTCTAATTTAAATAAAATAAAATAAAATAAAATTATTAAATAATATTAATCCGTATGCCTTCAAAAATAAGTAATAATCCTTATTTTAAACCTACAACATCATGATTTTACATTAAGAACTAATTAGTGTTATTTGGTTTGCTTTTAACATTGTGGTTAATTATTGAAAAAACATATACAAGTATAAATAAATCTTTTATATTGTTTAAATAATTTTATGACAATTATATATATTTGTGATTTATCTCGCACGCTAATTTAGTGTTTACAATTTGATTATTTCTTTGTTAATTTAGTTTTCATTGGCCGGAGAATACAAATGCAATGCACAAGGATGTAATCGATCTTTTGGGTCTGATAAGGGTTTGCAAAGTCATCAAATTGTTCATAAAGAAAAAGAACAAAGACAATGTCTAGTATGCAGTAGAACCTTTTCATCTGAAAAATGCCTCCTTATTCACATGACAAGTCAACATGGCGGATGGGCATATGGTCATGGTCCAAGAAACTGATTCGAATCATTTCCATTAGAATACGCATAAGAATAACCGATTATATTTATGAATAATAAGGATTTTATATTTATGTAATTTATCATATTTAATTTTAAGATTTATTTATATTATTTGATTTCAAGACTATATCTTTATAGGTTTTATTATTTTCTTATTAATTAATGGTTCGTATATATAAATAAATAAAGATATATATATATATATATATATATATATATATATATTATAAAACTAATAATATGTTATAAATAATAAATCTGATATAATTTTTAATTTAATTGAATCTACATATGTTTTTATTTTTTTAATTTATTTTTATCTAAAACTTTACAAATACTTGTAAGGGCATGTATGTATAACATTATGTAATGTATTAGAATAGTAAAAATAATCCATATCACGAAAAATAGTTAAAATCATATTACAAATATATTATGCTTCGATGAAGACTATTCTTTCAGTAATGAATTAAAGGTGGAGTATAAAATTGAAAGATATAATACTATCATCAATTACTAACAATATTTGGTATATTATCATCATTTAGTTTTTTTTTTTTGTACAACATATTAAAAAAAAGTAAATCAAATATGTCAAAAATATCATCATCATTTGGTGTTTTTTTTTTTTACAATATATCGACCCAAATAAAAAAAATTAAGGACATCAAATATGCCTAAAGAAATATATTGATTTTTTTTTTAAATGAAAAAATATGTATGTTAAATTAAGAGATGATTAATGGATCATTTAATGATACACAATTAATTAAATAATCCATGAATCATGTATATTTTTATGTATATAGATATTTTTATCTATTTTAAATTTTGATTCTTATTAAAATGATCCTCTAGTGCTTATATAAACATATATGAATCTATTAGTTTATCATTTGATTGACATAATAATTATGATCGAGAGAGATTGAGGTAAAACATAAAGGAAATTATCTAAATATGAAATAGTGTGTTGGTATTGTTCTTATATATAAAATAAAGTTAAAATTACATTTGAATTACTAAAAACTAAAATTATTATGATTAAAAAAATTAAATTATATAATTAAAGTTGTGGAAAATTATTTTATTGATGAGTGAACTTGAAAAAAATATACTTCACTATCACATTTGATTTTCATTAATCTTTTTAAGATATTATGTAATTAAAATTTGTCACCGACATATTTTGATGAAAATATTTTTATATATTTATGTGTTTTTGTGAAACGAATTCTAAGAAAAATTAATAATACTAGAAAGCGGGATCTTTTTTTTATTCCCAAATCCCTTAATTTAAATAAAACAAGATATTGAGAACAACATAATTTTTATAAATTATAAAAAAAGAGTGTGTTGTTAACAAGGGAGATTGTATTTGAATTGAATTGATTGGCTATCTATTGATTAAATTTGACTAGTTACGGTATTTAATATTTGATATGATTTTTTTTTTGTTAAAGAACTTTTTGGTAAAGAATCAAACTGAATTAATTTGGTTTTTAATTTTTTAAATCTATTTTACTATTATAAATAGGCACCCCTCTTCTTGAAAGAGGGACACGACAAAAAACATCATTGAAGAAAAAAATAGTGAAATAACGAAAACGAAGGACAAGTATGTTATATTTCTTTTCTTGTATTATAAGTTATAGTTGTATTGTAACACTTTCTTTATTTCTTTTTTAAAATATATATGTTATAACTTGTTTGTTTTTTATAATTATGATTCATATGTTATATATTTATTATTAATATTAAAATGTATTTTGGAATTAATTTTTTTCCGACAATGATTAAAAAAAGGACACATACATATATAGAATCAAATGATATGTTGCTCTGTTACTATTAGAATTCTGATAACATATCGGAAGCTTATGTTACTTTTTTTAAAAATTGGTTTAGTATTTTGTTTTATAAAAAATGAAAATTTAACTTTTTTAAAGACTTCAAATGAAAAATAATTTTGAGTACTTTACATTTTTTCTAAGACTTTTTGAACTATAAAATATTTAAAAAACATTTAAAATTAGAATTAATTCTAAGAATTTTATTTTGAATGATATATTTTTGAATCGTTATATAATTTTTATCATGATAATAGTCTAACAACGGACATCTAAGTTGTAGAATTTTAACACTATTCCATTAATTTATAGTAACTAATATATTTGTATATATTTTTGTAAAATATAAATTTAAAACTAGCTATTTACAACCTTTAACAATTCTAATTTAAATAAAATAAAATAAAATAAAATTATTAAATAATATTAATCCGTATGCCTTCAAAAATAAGTAATAATCCTTATTTTAAACCTACAACATCATGATTTTACATTAAGAACTAATTAGTGTTATTTGGTTTGCTTTTAACATTGTGGTTAATTATTGAAAAAACATATACAAGTATAAATAAATCTTTTATATTGTTTAAATAATTTTATGACAATTATATATATTTGTGATTTATCTCGCACGCTAATTTAGTGTATACAATTTGATTATTTCTTTGTTAATTTAGTTTTCATTGGCCGGAGAATACAAATGCAATGCACAAGGATGTAATCGATCTTTTGGGTCTGATAAGGGTTTGCAAAGTCATCAAAGTGTTCATAAAGAAAAAGAACAAAGACAATGTCTAGTATGCGGTAGAACCTTTTCATCTGAAAAAGGCCTCCTTATTCACATGACAAGTCAACATGGCGGATGGGCTTATGGTCATGGTCCAAGAAACTGATTCGAATCATTTCCATTAGAATACGCATAAGAATAACCGATTATATTTATGAATAATAAGGATTTTATATTTATGTAATTTATCATATTTAATTTTAAGATTTATTTATATTATTTGATTTCAAGACTATATCTTTATAGGTTTTATTATTTTCTTATTAATTAATGGTTCGTATATATATATATATATATATATATATATATATATATATATATATATATATATATATATATTATAAAACTAATAATATGTTATAAATAATAAATCTGATATAATTTTTAATTTAATTGAATCTACATATGTTTTTATTTTTTTAATTTATTTTTATCTAAAACTTTACAAATACTTGTAAGGGCATGTATGTATAACATTATGTAATGTATTAGAATAGTAAAAATAATCCATATCACGAAAAATAGTTAAAATCATATTACAAATATATTATGCTTCGATGAAGACTATTTGTAATACCCCGTATTATTGAAATGCTCAATTGGATATCAGATGAGCTTTTGTGTACTCTATCCTTGTATAAATTGATTAATGGAATCCTCTAAGTACTTTAAATATTGACATTTGGGATCTATTGAGCAACTAGTGAACTCTGAAGAGATCAATTATTTTATTAAAGGGATTAGTCCAAGAGAGGATTTTATGGTAACTCTAATAATTGATCATTTGGTGTGAGACGATAAAATATCAATTGGAGATATTTTACCCTATTGGATTTATAGAATATAATAATATTATTATATATATATATATATGTTATAGGAAAGAGAAAGGAAAAAGTGGGTAAGAGAAGAGAAGTGGGAGAAAGAAGAAAAAGGAAAAAACGTGAAGAAGAGAGAAAGAAGAAGAACTTGGGAAGAAGAAGCTCATGGATCATCATCACTATTCATCATCTTCTTCAAACTCCTCTTCGATTATCAGGTGGGTTCTAGATAGAAGCTTTAAGTTTTAGAGTTAGAGATTGTTTTAGCTTAAGTTAGGTTTTGTGAGAAAAATGCTTAAATCGCTATTCGATAAAATCTAACGGTTGAAATGCGTTATAAACTGAGTAGTATGATTGATATATAGGTATAATCATCTGTTGATACTTGTTTGGGTGTTTGATTATGTGGGAGTGAGTTTGAATCAAATTGGTTTGGTTGGAAAACCTAACTTTGCATATTTGATAAAATTGGTATTTTTTTTTGTAATCATGTTGGATGGCCTTTTGGTTGTTAAAATATTGTAGTATGTCGAATTCTGAGACCGGGGCTTTTTACGGAATCGAAATCGGAGTTCCGGAAGGCTTCCAACGATAAAAATGAGGTTTTCTGGGCCCTGACACGGCCCGTGTTGCCCAACACGGGTGCCGTGTCAGCCCACTGACTATGGAGGGTGGAAACGCGAAAAAAAGTGAATTTTGGGATTTTGGGGTGACACGGGCCGTGTCCCACAACACGAGGGCCGTGTCAGGCATGCTGTAGGTTTTTCTTTCAAAATTGTCTCGATCGTAACTTTTGAACCGTAAGTCCGTTTTGACCCCCGTTCGAAGCGTTGGAAAGCTAATTTTATGCTCTTTGTGATGGTGAGGTAGAAACATAGTTATATGCTATGTATTTATAAGAAAAATATAGAAATGTAATGTTTACAAAAATGCACAAATGTTTAAAAGTGAAATTTGGGAGAAATGTTTAAAGATCCATATCTTTTGGATCGTAACTCCGATCGAGGCATGGTAATAGTCGTTGTAAAGCTATGGAAATATCCTACGCTATGAAAGTGAAAAATAATAGCTTTGATACCCGATTGAAAGAATCGGAGGGAACCCGAAAGTGATGTTTTATGTGATTCTATTATGCAATTGTTTTATGCTATGTGTAATTAATTATTGTAAAACATGTTTGAATATGTATGCATGTTAAAATACGGAATAGGTAGAGTGAGGAACATTACCACCAAATGTGTCGGAAGTGTGAACTATCATATGTGGCAACGCTTGTGCATGAAAGGCCGAGGCGTGTGCATTTTGTTTATCATAACCACTGTTTCTTGCGGTGTAGTTTCATGAGACTCGAGCACCTCCTCTGAAACGTTATACACAACTACTTGGCAGGTTTGATTCCCGTAGTGAGTACGATTGGAGCCTACGGGTAAAGAGACTTGTGACGGTGTACGGGCCATGAGAAGTGACGAATCACGGTGTACGGACCGATGATCCCGAATCCAATTCGTATGCCAAGTAGCTACAAGGATCCATGACTCGGGTCGTCTTCTAGACGTAGAAGCGGACGGGAATAGGGGATACCTTGGTATTGGTTATTGATTGTGAATCCTTGAGTTTACAGGCTCAGGAGGTACTTCGGTACTTTGTGAATCCTTGAGTTTACAGGCTCAGGAGGTACTTTGGTACTTTGTGAATCCTTGAGTTTACAGGCTCAGGAAGTACTTCGGTACTAGTGTGAGTTTACAGGCTCACCGTGGTGGTTACTTGTGTGTGTGTACTCATGGTCACTCCCCTTTTCCCTTTGACATGAGTTAGGTTTATTTAGAACCTTGTAAAGCCGAGAGGACTATAGGATAGGGAACTCACTGAGATTTGATGTATCTCACCCCACTATAGTTGCTGTATTTCAGGTTCAGATTGCAGGTTGATTTACAAATGGAGCTATGCTTGGATGTTTCAAGAGAAGCTCAGTTTTAGTTTTTCCGCTGTGTATTTTATTGTTCTTGTACAATGAGGAATATTGTACATTCTTAGATTTTATTTTTCTTTGGCTAGTTTCCATGACTTGTGCCATAGGTGGTATTTGTGTTTTTAGAATGGACAAGTATGTGAACTATGCCATTAGGCACTTTTGATGCATCAGTACCAAACCAAATGTGTGTATTGTATTATTCTAGATATATATTATACAGGGCATTACAGTTGGTATCAGAGCAGGTCGTGTCCTCGACCTAATCTTGAAACATCATAAGTAAATCTATTCCTGCCTCTTAAGTGTGTCTTGCCAGCATGAAACTTAATATCATATTATCCAGTGTTGGGCCTGATCAACCTAATGCTATGTATATGATTGGTAGAATCATGGTTGAGCGACCACGAGGATTCCGAAGTGTTGTCGGAACTTGTGCTGCGAGGGTAGACTCAAGCCAAGAGTTAGTAGTGTAGAGTTTTGTTCAGCTCATTTGAGGGTTTAGTAGAAGTTGTGCTTTGGGTAACATGGAATTAAAGAGTGGTGTGTTATTAAGTAATCCTTTGGAATGGATGGAGTCTTAAAGTTGAGGACCTCTATCGGACGATTGGATAAGGTATCAAGCAATGCAAAATCGCTAGTAGAGATGGATTGACCACTAGTGTGGATATGGGTTTCGAGTAATCTCATCCCGAGGAAACGAAAAGTTGTTTGGTGGAACGTGTGACGTAAGTTCCGGAAGTGAGATAAGTATTGGCACTTCAGTTTCTAAGGTCGTTAAGGTATCTTGAATGGATGAGAGTATCTTAAGGAATGTGTTCGGAACAATATCTTCCGACTGGTTAAAAAGTTGAGAGTTAAGGACGTTCGGCTGTTGTGGGAACTTAACGTAGTAGAGAAGTGTGTGAAGGAAAACAATGATGTGTTTACATGCTTCAAGTGAAACAAGTGTGAGCCGAAAGAAGAGTAAGACATGAGTTGTGTATCTTCAGTTATGCGTGGAGATTAAGTTCGGGATAATACTTCAGGTTTTTCGTTTTCAGTAAGAGGCCAATTTGGAATTTGGGATTTGGTAACTTACCCAAGGAAGGGTATAAGGTATCGTGTTGGAGAAAGTTTGGACTTCATTTAGTAATAGAAAGTGTAGTGATATGAACCGGAAGTAGTTTGTATTAAGAGACAGAGTAAGTATCTTGGATTGAAGGGAAATTTAGTAAGGTGGTTTTATATTTGGACCTAATAAGGTTACAATGGAGAGCGAAAGTAAGCACGATGTAGGAAACGGTATCGACAGTATATTATGAGGAAATGGCAACGGAAATGTATTCTGGACGAACGTGCAATGGAATTTCTAAGGTGTTGATGAACTTATAATTAAGGAAGTGTAATTACAGATGGTTTACTCATGAGAACCGTATTAGTATGACGTGGAATGAGAAAGTTACACCTTGGTATTAAGAACAAGAGTAGTAGTAGCGCCGTAGTCACAATGTACGTAATGGATTCTTATTCTTGAGACAAGTGTGAAGGGACGTACCTTGTGGAACAGTGAGTACTGTATTTTCCGAGTTAAGATTGTAGTATAACAACGAAAAGCAATTTAGGACGTATTACGGACTAAGTGTAAATCATGGAACGATTTATACCGGAAGGGTTTTGTTAATAGTTGATGAGAGTTGTCGGTTGCGAACTTTCCATTAAGTAAATTGGTGTAAGTGGGATGTGTAATGGGTAGTGAAAGGTAAGAAATCCCGGTTAGTGTGTACGAAGTGATAGAAAGGTTCTTCAAGAGGATGCATTACCCCGATCTATTTTCAAGTATAGAGAAACTTCTGTATTTGTGAATGATTGGATTATTCGGAATCTACCTTTTGTTGGACTAAGGACGTTGTTGTCTTATTTCTCACCAAGCAATTCAAGTGAGGGAATAAGGTTGTGTGCTCGACATGTTATATCCATCGCTTTTGTGGTATCGTATAATGGTAGGGTGTTGGGTTTTGCTTGTGGACGAATTAAGTTGAATTGTGGCAAAAACTTTAGAATGTCGTCATTATTGACTTCCAGCCAGTGTAGTTGTTTGAGCAGAAAGATGAACTATCCCACTGAAGTTTTGTAGAGTGACCGCGTCAGAATTTGGAATTTTGCCTTGTTACTTGGTTGGAGTGTGTCATCTGCATGTTTTGATTTTGTCAGTTTTACCTTGGGTGGATCATGGTTAGTGAATGTAACACCAGTTAAGAAGCCACCAGTTGATAATGATACTCTAAGATAAGAACAAATCGGATTGATGGTTCGGGAAGGGGTGGATTTGAATTATGAGTAATTGGTTTTGTTTCTGCAGCAGTGTTAACCGATTAACCCGTGCATGAAATGTGTCTTACGTGAAATTTTGAGAAGTTAATCCGATCAGCTTGGAGGGTTAATCGATTAACGGGTGTGTAAATTGTGAAATTCCTTGGGAACCATCATCTGTGTTTTGTTACCTTACGTTGCTCCGATTGGAGAGTATGATGTGAGTGTGAAATGGAATTGCAAGTGAATGAAAGATGAATTGGTATTTTGAAACCGGAACTTCAGGAAGGGTGTTACTTAGTCGATCATTTGTTTAGACGACAAGGTAGTTTGACTTTTGGGAAAGTAATCTTGTGAACTGTGTTAAGTGTGAGAAAGTCTTAGGTGCATTGTTATTATTACTGTTGAGAACCTTAAGAACGAAGATAGAAATGCTCACAAAGTCTTTATCTCACAAGGAATGTTTTGGTGTTAGTAAAGTATGAGCGGTTGGTCAGAGTTAGTATTTGTTATCTTCCGCGAATTCATGGTATTGGATTTAGACTCTGCGAGAGTGGTACCAGTTGTATGCAGTTGTGTTTTACCTAGAGAAGATAATTTGAAGGTTATCTTTCCAAGTACGAGTAAGATTTGGACGTTCCGAAGTTAAGCATATAACTTGGAATCATTTATGAAATGAAACGAATGAGAGAAGTTGATTCAATTGAAAAGTGTGGCATATCCGTTGAGGGTGTGCGTACGTGTGGAGTGTTGTAGGCGAATTGGTGAGTGGTATGGAAACTCACAATTTTGCCTCTGAAGGTTTAAGTCTTGATAAGTGGTGACTCGTTTATGATTGTAGTTCTATGTTGGTATTTGGTTGAGATCTCGAATCAGCAAGAAATCTTGAGTAAGTCGGAAAACCGTAAGGATAATCGATTTGGAATGTGGTAACCAGAACCGAAGGTTGTTAAACTACTTTTGGTTGAATTATTCAAATTTTGAATGAATTTGGAGTTGTTTATGTTATGATTGCGACAGTGTAACTCTGGTACTTTATCATCTGGAAAGTTTTGGACCGATGTTAAGATATTGTGTGTTGGCGAGGAAATTGTTATACCATAGGACGTCAGTAAGTTTCTTGTATCGTTGGTTAGTAAGGACCCCAGTGGATAAGTGTGTTCTCCGTGGATTGTTAGCTACTTGGTAATGCTTAAGGATTGGTGGTATCCCATTGTTAGAATTGGAGTTGCGCAGTGGAAGGTGACAAATGAAAGGGATCAGTCGGATTTATAAGAATCGGAAGAGAAATTGATTATAAGATTGGAAATAAGAGGATTTTGTTCTAAGTGTGTTATCTTTTGGTGTGATACGAAAGAGATGAAATATCGGATTGAATGAGTGCAGTGTATAGCATCAGACTAGATGGAATTGGTAAAGAAGTCGGTTGACGAATTTCGAAGTGGTTTTGAACATTAAAGGATTTATGGAAGATTAGTTGTCAGTAATTGTATGAGGTTAAGGAATCGCTGAATTACGTCATGAGAATTGGATGGGTGGTTGTTACCCTGAACCAAGATAAGGTGTTATGGTTTCGTTTTGTGACTCGGTAGAGGGATGTAGAATGGTACATTCTTTTCGAAGTAAGTTGCGACCAAGTCTTTTAGTAAGAAACAACAGATGAATTACGGAAAAGGCAAAGTTAGAAGTCAACTCGATATTGGAACAAGAGTATAAATAAGAACGCGAAGTTTGATAATTCGTGAAATTAAGAATTTGGTCTGTGAAGTCAAGTTGGACTATGGATTATGTCAGAATTCTAACGGAAGTAAAGTCGATTGTGGAACTAAGACAATAATGCAAGTTGTGGTTATTGTTGAACGAAGGAAATTCGGGGGCGAATTTCAATTTAAGGGGGGAGAGTGTAATACCCCGTATTATTGAAATGCTCAATTGGATATCAGATGAGCTTTTGTGTACTCTATCCTTGGATAATTGGATTAATGGAATCCTCTAAGTACTTTAAATATTGACATTTGGGATCTATAGAGCAACTAGTGAACTCTGAAGAGATCAATTATTTTATTAAAGGGATTAGTCCAAGAGAGGATTTTATGGTAACTCTAATAATTGATCATTTGGTGTGAGACGATAAAATATCAATTGGAGATATTTTACCCTATTGGATTTATAGTATATAATAATAGTATTATATATATATATGTTATAGGAAAGAGAAAGGAAAAAGTGGGTAAGAGAAGAGAAGTGGGAGAAAGAAGAAAAAGGAAAAAACGTGAAGAAGAGAGAAAGAGGAAAAGAGAGAAAGAAGAAGAACTTGGGAAGAAGAAGCTCATGGATCATCATCACTATTCATCATCTTCTTCAAACTCCTCTTCGATTATCAGGTGGGTTCTAGATAGAAGCTTTAAGTTTTAGAGTTAGAGATTGTTTTAGCTTAAGTTAGGTTTTGTGAGAAAAATGCTTAAATCGCTATTCGATAAAATCTAACGGTTGAAATGCGTTATAAACTGAGTAGTATGATTGATATATAGGTATAATCATCTGTTGATACTTGTTTGGGTGTTTGATTATGTGGGAGTGAGTTTGAATCAAATTGGTTTGGTTGGAAAACCTAACTTTGCATATTTGATAAAATTGGTATTTTTTTTTGTAATCATGTTGGATGGCCTTTTGGTTGTTAAAATATTGTAGTATGTCAAATTCTGAGACCGGGGCTTTTTACGGAATCGAAATCGGAGTTCCGGAAGGCTTCCAACGATAAAAATGAGGTTTTCTGGGCCCTGACACGGCCCGTGTTGCCCAACACGGGTGCCGTGTCAGCCCACTGACTATGGAGGGTGGAAACGCGAAAAAAAGTGAATTTTGGGATTTTGGGGTGACACGGGCCGTGTCCCACAACACGGGGGCCGTGTCAGGCCTACTGTAGGTTTTTCTTTCAAAATTGTCTCGATCGTAACTTTTGAACCGTAAGTCCGTTTTGACCCCTGTTCGAAGCGTTGGAAAGCTAATTTTATGCTCTTTGTGATGGTGAGGTAGAAACATAGTTATATGCTATGGATTTATAAGAAAAATATAGAAATGTAATGTTTACAAAAATGCACAAATGTTTAAAAGTGAAATTTGGGAGAAATGTTTAAAGATCCACATCTTTTGGATCGTAACTCCGATCGAGGCATGGTAATAGTCGTTGTAAAGCTATGGAAATATCCTACGCTATGAAAGTGAAAAATAATAACTTTGATACCCGATTGAAAGAATCGGAGGGAACCCGAAAGTGATGTTTTATGTGATTCTATTATGCAATTGTTTTATGCTATGTGTAATTAATTGTTGTAAAACATGTTTGAATATGTATGCATGTTAAAATACGGAATAGGTAGAGTGAGGAACATTACCACCAAATGTGTCGGAAGTGTGAACTATCATATGTGGCAACGCTCGTGCATGAAAGGCCGAGGCGTGTGCATTTTGTTTATCATAACCACTGTTTCTTGCGGTGTAGTTTCATGAGACTCGAGCACCTCCTCTGAAACGTTATACACAACTACTTGGCAGGTTTGATTCCCGTAGTGAGTACGATTGGAGCCTACGGGTAAAGAGACTTGTGACGGTGTACGGGCCATGAGAAGTGACGGATCACGGTGTATGGACCGATGATCCCGAATCCAATTCGTATGCCAAGTAGCTACAAGGATCCATGACTCGGGTCGTCTTCTAGACGTAGAAGCGGACGTGAATAGGGGATACCTTGGTATTGGTTATTGATTGTGAATCCTTGAGTTTACAGGCTCAGGAGGTACTTCGGTACTTTGTGAATCCTTGAGTTTACAGGCTCAGGAGGTACTTTGGTACTTTGTGAATCCTTGAGTTTACAGGCTCAGGAAGTACTTCGGTACTAGTGTGAGTTTACAGGCTCACCATGGTGGTTACTTGTGTGTGTGTACTCATGGTCACTCCCCTTTTCCCTTTGACATGAGTTAGGTTTATTTAGAACCTTGTAAAGCCGAGAGGACTATAGGATAGGGAACTCACTGAGATTTGATGTATCTCACCCCACTATAGTTGCTATATTTCAGGTTCGGATTGCAGGTTGATTTACAAATGGAGCTATGCTTGGATGTTTCAAGAGAAGCTCAGTTTTAGTTTTTCCGCTGTGTATTTTATTGTTCTTGTACAATGAGGAATATTGTACATTCTTAGATTTTATTTTTCTTTGGCTAGTTTCCATGACTTGTGCCATAGGTGGTATTTATGTTTTTAGAATGGACAAGTATGTGAACTATGCCATTAGGCACTTTTGATGCGTCAGTACCAAACCAAATGTGTGTATTGTATTATTCTAGATATATATTATACAGGGCATTACACTATTCTTTCAGTAATGAATTAAAGGTGGAGTATAAAATTGAAAGATATAATACTATCATCAATTACTAACAAGATTTGGTATATTATCATCATTTAGTTATTTTTTTTTTTGTACAACATATTAAAAAAAAGTAAATCAAATATGTCAAAAATATCATCATCATTTGGTGTTTTTTTTTTTTACAATATATCGACCCAAATAAAAAAAATTAAGGACATCAAATATGCCAAAAGAAATATATTGATTTTTTTTTTAAATGAGAAAATATGTATGTTAAATTAAGAGATGATTAATAGATCATTTAATGATACACAATTAATTAAATCATCCATGAATCATGTATATTTTTATGTATATAGATATTTTTATCTATTTTAAATTTTGATTCTTATTAAAATGATCCTCTAGTGCTTATATAAACATATATGAATCTATTAGTTTATCATTTGATTGACATAATAATTATGATCGAGAGAGATTGAGGTAAAACATCAAGGAAGTTATCTAAATATGAAATAGTGTGTTGGTATTGTTCTTATATATAAAATAAAGTTAAAATTACATTTGAATTATTAAAAACTAAAATTATTATGATTAAAAAAATTAAATTATATAATTAAAGTTGTGGAAAATTATTTTATTGATGAGTGAACTTGAAAAAAAAATACTTGACTATCGCATTTGATTTTCATTAATCTTTTTAAGATATTATGTAATTAAAATTTGTCACCGACATGTTTTGATGAAAATATTTTTATATATTTATGTGTTTTTGTGAAACGAATTCTAAGAAAAATTAATAATACTAGAAAGTGGGATCTTTTTTTTATTCCCAAATCCCTTAATTTAAATAAAACAAGATATTGAGAACAACATAATTTTTATAAATTATAAAAAAAGAGTGTGTTGTTAACAAGGGAGAATGTATTTGAATTGAATTGATTGGCTATCTATTGATTAAATTTGACTTGTTACGGTATTTAATATTTGATATGATTTTTTTTTCTTAAAGAACTTTTTGGTAAAGAATCAAATTGAATTAATTTGGTTTTTAATTTTTTAAATCTATTTTACTATTATAAATAGGCACCCCTCTTCTTGAAAGAGGGACACGACAAAAAACATCATTGAAGAAAAAAATAGTGAAATAACGAAAACGAAGGACAAGTATGTTATATTTCTTTTCTTGTATTATAAGTTATAGTTGTATTGTAACACTTTCTTTATTTCTTTTTTAAAATATATATGTTATAACTTGTTTGTTTTTTATAATTATGATTCATATGTTATATATTTATTATTAATATTAAAATGTATTTTGGAATTAATCTTTTTCCGAAAATGATTAAAAAAAGGACACATACACATATAGAATCGAATGATATGTTGCTCTGTTACTATTAGAATTCTGATAACATATCGGAAGCTTATGTTACTTTTTTAAAAAATTGGTTTAGTATTTTGTTTTATAAAAAATGAAAATTTAACTTTTTTAAAGACTTCAAATAAAAAATTATTTTGAGTACTTTACATTTTTTCTAAGACTTTTTGAACTATAAAATATTTAAAAAATATTTAAAATTAGAATTAATTCTAAGAATTTTATTTTGAATGATATATTTTTGAATCGTTATATAATTTTTATCATGATAATAGTCTAACAACGGACATCTAAGTTGTAGAATTTTAACACTATTCCATTAATTTATAGTAACTAATATATTTGTATATATTTTTGTAAAATATAAATTTAAAACTAGCTATTTAAAACCTTTAACAATTCTAATTTAAATAAAATAAAATAAAATTGTAATACCCCGTAAATTGGTAAATGCTCTGGTGAATATTATTATGATCAACTGGGTTCCGGAGTACTCTGAGTAATTATTTGATAAAATAATTAGAGTAAACAGACGAACTCAGAGTTGATTAAATTAATAGTATTTAACGTTGAGTTTTTATTATTGGGTGTAATTGAGCTATTTTGGACATTTAGTAGTATTGCTAATTAATGGAAATTATTTTCTTTACTATGTTTTCTTTTTCTCATTTGGAAACACAAACAAAAGTTAGAAAGAAAAACAAAGGAAAAGGAAAGGAAAAATGAAGGAGAGGGGAAAAGGAGAGGAATTTTCTCAAAAGCTCAAGATCATCATCAATCATCTGTTCTTCATCTCAATTTCATCATCCTCATCTTGTTGTCCAGGTGGATTCTAGTTAGTACCATTGTTAGCAAGTTCTAGGGATTTTTTTTGGATTTAGGTTAGATTGTGGAATTTTGAACTTTATGGATGAATCTTGTTATAATTGTTGTTGTATGCTTGTTATCATGTCTATACTGAGTTTGGATCATGTGGGTATTATTTGATCATGTTTTGGTTGGAGGAATATGGCTTAGGGGTGAAGAACAGCAGCTGGGAGAAGTGTTGTTTCGCTTGCTTCGCCTAGCGAGCCTGGGGCGAGTCCCAGCGAACAGCAGTCGAGGGTTCGCCTAGCGAACCCGAACGCGAAGCCTAGCGAATGTTCGCTGCGGGCGTTCGCTTAGCGAACTTAGTGTGTTTTAAGTCTGGGAACTTTCTGCCAAGGGGTTCGCTGGCACGTTCGCCTAGCGAAGGTGAAGGCGAAGGTTCGCCAGCTCGTTCGCCTAGCGAACTTATGGTGTTTTGCGTCTGGGAGTGTTCTGTTTAATTACTCGCCTAGCGAAGGCGAAAGCAAAGGTTCGCCAGATCGTTCGCCTAGCGAACCTGGGGCGAGCTGTGTTATTTTTATAACTTGTTGTCGTCATATCTTTTCATCTGTTTGTCCGTTTTGAATGTTCGGTATATCAATGGAAAGCTGGAGAAACGATCTTTATGATGATGATACGAATTGTCGATTTTATTGCCCGACTATATAATTGGAGGGAACCGTTATTTGGTGTAATATGCGATATGTGGAATTATGTGTTTTAATTGTGTGATTGATGAATAATTGCCTATGTTCCTATTGTTATGCATGTTAAAATATGAAATAGGTAGAGTGAGGATTATTACCAAAACTGTGTCGGAAGTGTGAATTGTTCCATGTGTGGCAACGCTCGTGCATGAAAGGCCGAGGCGTGTGTATTTGAATCATAACCACTGTTTCTTGCGGTGTAGTTTCACGAGACTCGAGCAACTCCTCTGAAACGTTATGCACAACTACTTGGCAGGTTTGAGTCCCGTGTTAAGTACGATTGGAGCCTACGGGTAAAGAGACTTGTGACGGATCACGGTGTACGGACCGGTGATCCCGAATCCAATTCGTATGTCAAGTAGCTACAAGGATCCATGACTCGGGTCGTCTTCTAGACGTAGAAGCGGACGGGAATAGGGGATGCCTTGGTATTGGTTATTGATTTGTGAATCCTTGAGTTTACAGGCTCAGGAGGTACTTCGGTACTAGAGTGAGTTTATAGGCTCACCGTGATGGTTACTTGTGTGTGTGTACTCATGGTCTTTCCCCTTTCCCCTTGACATGAGTTAGGTTTATTTTTAGAACCTTGTAAAGCCGAGAGGACTTTAAGATAGGGCACTCACTGAGATTTGATGTATCTCACCCCACTGTTGTTGTTGTTTACATCACAGGTTCTGCAGGTTCGGCGAAGGGTAAGGACAAGGTTATTTGACTTTCCTTACGGATCATAGCTTTTGTGATGGCAGGGCTTCCGCTATGGCGTTTATGTTTTGAGATCATTGTAGTGATCTAGTTCTTAGTTTTTATCGTTTTGGAACATCTTGTATATGTAATGCCTTAGACTTTTAGTGTTTTATATTAGAGGCATTTACGTGTATAATGTGTTAACTAAGAACTTATTATATTTTAGTACCAAACGTACTTATCATGTATAATATATGATTTGATGCATAGTATTATATGTGGGCTTTACAAAAATAAATTTATTAAATAATATTAATCCGTGTGCCTTCAAAAATAAGTAATAATCCTTATTTTAAACCTACAACATCATGATTTTACATTAAGAACTAATTAGTGTTATTTGGTTTGCTTTTAACATTGTGGTTAATTATTGAAAAAACATATACAAGTATAAATAAATCTTTTATATTGTTTAAATAATTTTATGACAATTATATATATTTGTGATTTATCTCGCATGCTAATTTAGTGTATATGTAACACCCACATATAAAATCCATACATCAAAGCATAAATTATATATATGAATCCAAGTATTTGGTATTGAAATACAATAAGTTCCTAGCTAACACATTATACACATAAATGCCTCTAATACAACACGAAAGCTAAGGCATTACATATACAAGATGTTCCAACAAGATAAAAACTAAGAACTAGATCAATGCAATGATCTCAAAATAGAGCGTCATAGCGGAAGCCATGCCATCTCAAAATCTACGAACCGGAAGGAAAAGTCAACCCACTTTATCCTTACCCGTCGTCGAACCTGCAGAACCTGTGATGTAAACAACAACAGTGGGGTGAGATACATCAAATCTCAGTGAGTTCCCTATCTTATGGATTCTCTCGGATTATTTATGGTTCTAATAATCCTAGCTCAAGTCCGGGGAAGGGAAGTGACTTTGAGCACACACACACACTATATGGAAACATGCTATGAGTTCATCAACCCACAATATCACTAATCGATAACCATACCAAGGTACTTCCTATTCCCGTCCGCTTCTACGTCTAGAAGGCGATTCGAGTCATAAGTCCTTGTAATCTACTTGACATACGAATGGATTCGGGTTCGATGGGCCATAAACCGTTATGAACCGTCGCTTCACACGGGCCTTATACCGTCACAAGCCTACGCTCCATGGGCGCTATTCGTACAGCACGGGGAATCAAACCTGCCAAGTAGTTGTGCATCCATTTCAGAGGAGTCCGAGACTCATGAAACTACACTCATATAAATAATCCGGTTACGATTTCGTGATCATACACAACACCACGATTGTATTCGACAATCACAGGCCATAATGCCTCTCGGCCTCACATGCCGGTTCAAAACCACAAAGGTTAATCACATGTTCCATACTAGTGTTTCCAACTTCTAAATTCTCTTATAGTTCATAAGGGTTTTCCTCACTCTTACTATTTTCCTTTTTATCTTTCATGCATTTCCAATTACAACGTATTCCCAACATAAAAAGAATAGTTAAACACAATTTAAAACATAATTTACATAAATTATCAAATGATTTCCACTTCGAGTTTCCTCCGATTATTTAATCGGGCCATAAAATCGACAATCCTTATCATCATCATAAAGATCATTTCTCCAGCTTTCTATCGATATGCTGAACATCCAAAACGGACAACCGGATCAAAAGATATGGCGAAAACAAGTTAAGAAAACAACACAGCTCGCCCCAGGTTCGCTAGGCGAACGAGCTGGCGAGCCTTCGCCTTCGCCTTCGCTAGGCGAGCAAGCTGGCGAGTAATTAAACAGAAAACTCCCAGACCCAAAACACCATAAGTTCGCTAGGCGAACGTCTGGCGAACCTTCGCCTTCACCTTCGCTAGGCGAATGTGCCAGTGAGCACCAAGGCAGTAAGTTCCCATATTCAAAACACACAAAGTTCGCTAGGCGAACATGCCAGTGAACCTTCGCTAGGCGAACGTTCGGGTTTGCTAGGCGAACCCTCGATTGATGTTCGCTGGGCTTCGCCCCAGGTTCGCTAGGCGAACCCTACGAACCAGAACTTCTCCCAGCTGCTGTAACACCATCAAATCCACATTTTCTTCATCAAAACATAACCCCATAGTACCCACATGATCTAAACTCAGTATAGACATGACAACAAGCATTCAACAACATTTATAACAAGATTCAACCATAAAATTCCATATTTTCATAATCTAACCTAATTCCAAAAACACTCTAGAGCTCTCTAACAATGGTACTAACTAGAACCGACCTTCAAATATAGCAAGATGAAGATGATTGAGAAGTTTGGACGCAGATTGGATGATGTTCTTGAGCTTTTCTTCAAATTTCC
The DNA here is from genome assembly GCA_022829125.1 of Lathyrus tuberosus. Lineage (NCBI taxonomy): Eukaryota > Viridiplantae > Streptophyta > Magnoliopsida > Fabales > Fabaceae > Lathyrus > Lathyrus tuberosus. The sequence continues at coordinate 16,520,737 of JALAZF010000043.1, forward strand.
TCTTCTTCTCTTTTTCTCTCCTTCCTTTCCTTTCTTCCTTCTTTCTTTCCTCTAACTTTCTCTATGTCTTTCTATCTTTGGCAAATGGAAGGAAAAGAAATATAGTAACTTAGTATTAGAAATAATACTACTAAATGTCCAAAAAGTCTCTCAAGTCCAAATTAAATAAATGTCTCCGAAACAATTAATATTTATTGGATCAATTCTAAGTACCGAAGTTACTCTAATTATTTTATCAAATAATTTCTCAGAGCAACCGGACTCAATTAATCACGATGCAATAATATTCGGTGACATAAAATACGGGGTATTACATCCTCCCCCCCTTAAATAGAAATTCGCCCTCGAATTTAAAATTTACCTGAACAGTTGAGGGTAAGCATCTCGCATTTCCGATTCAAGTTCCCAAGTTGCATCTCCTGGATGCGTTACATCCCACTGCACCTTAACAAGAGGAAAATCCTTGTTCCTTAATACCTTCGTTTCTCTTCCCACAATGTGGCTCGGTTGAGGTTCAAACGTCAAATCCGCTTCTATTTCAAGAGTATCCAGTAGAATCGGCTGAAGAGGATCTGGAACAAATCTCCGAAGCTGAGATACATGAAAAACATCATGCATTTCCGACAGAGAAGGCGGTAAGGCCAACCTGTACGCTACTTCACCAATCCTTTCTAAGATCTGATACGGTCCTACGTATCTCGGGCTTAACTTGCGTGACTTAAATGGTCCTTTCAATCTCAATCTAGGAGTAACTTTCAAAAACACATGGTCACCTTCTTCAAATTCTAAAGGTCTCCTTCGATTGTCTGCATAACTCTTTTGTCGATCTTGGGCTTGCTTAATTTTCTCGCGAATCATTCGAATATTTTCTGTAGTCTCTTGGATGATTTCGGGTCCTAAGATTCTATCTTCTCCAACTTCTGCCCAACACAAGGGTGTTCTACATTTTCGCCCATACAACGCTTCATACGGAGCCATACCGATACTAGCATGATAACTATTGTTATAGGAAAACTCAATCAATGGTAGAAGTTCTTTCCAATTCCCTTTACTTTCTAACACACAAGCTCTCAACATATCTTCCATCGTTTGTATCATTTGCTCAGTCTGTCCATCCGTCTACGGATGATTAGACGTGCTCAAACGCAACTCCGTCCCCATAGCTTGTTGAAAGACTTTCCAAAACCTTGAGGTAAACTTCGGATCTCTGTCTGACACAATATTAGAAGGAATACCGTGCAATCTTACAATTTCCGCAATAAACAACCTCGCAAGATGACTTGCCTTGAAAGTAGTCTTCACGGCCAAGAAGTGCGCAAATTTCGTTAGTCTATCCACAATCACCCAAATTGAATCATAACCACCTTGCGTACGGGGCAAACCTACTGCAAAGTCCATAGAAATGCTATCCCATTTCCAAACTGGGATTTCTAAAGGTTGCAACATACCGCCCGGTCTTTGGTGTTCAATCTTAACCTGTTGGCATACTGCACATTCTGACACATACATTGCAACATCCTTTTTCATTCCGGCCCACCAATAGTCCTTCTTCAAATCTTGATACATCTTCGAAGAACCAGGATGTATCGTAAAATTACCTTTATGAGCTTCATCCAAAATCTTTCTTCTTAACATTGTATCATTCGGAACACAAATTCTTTGGTCGAACATAATAATTCTGTCGGTAGCCTGAATAAAACCCGGTAGAAGTAACACTTCTTGCAACTTCTCGTCTGCCATTTGACCTTGGTGAATCTCAACTTTCAAGGTAGAATTGACATTCAAATTTCCCATAATCACACCATCTTGGGTCCATACAAACTGAAGATTAAGATCTCTAAAATTCTCTAACAATGCATACTCCAAAACCATCAATTTCGCGCCATGCACTAATTTCCGACTTAACGCATCTGCTACCTTATTCGCTTTTCCTGGATGATACTTCAATTCTAAATCATAATCTTTTAAGTACTCCATCCATCTTCGTTGTCGCATATTTAACTCCTTTTGGTCAAATAAATATTTCAAACTCTTATGGTCACTGAACATTTCAAAACGTACCCCATACAAATAATGCCGCCACACCTTTAGTGTAAAAACAACTGCCGCCAATTCCAAATCGTGAGTTGGATAATTCTGTTCATGAATTTTCAATTGTCGGGAGGCATAAGCTACTACTTGACCGCCTTGCATCAGGACACCTCCCAATCCCATTTTAGAAGCATCACAAAACACTTCATAAGAGTTGTTAGGATCAGGAATGATTAACACCGGAGCCGTTGTCAATCTCTCCTTCAACTTCACGAAACTTTGCTCACAACCTGAATCCCACTCAAAAGCAAAATCCTTACGAGTAAGCTTCGTCATCGGTAAAGCTAACTTAGAGAAACCTTCAATGAACCTCCTATAGTAACCTGCCAGCCCTAAGAAACTTCTGACTTCTGAGGCATTTCTCGGCCTTTCCCAATTTATCACTGCTTCTACCTTCGACGGCTCCACCGCTACACCACCCTGGGATATAACGTGACCAAGAAACTTAACTTCTGCCATCCAAAATTCACACTTACTTAATTTAGCAAAAAGTTGCTTCTCTTGCAACACAGATAACACAATTCTCAGATGTTCCTCGTGCTCTTGTGAAGTACGAGAATAAATAAGAATATCGTCAATGAAGATTACCACGAACTGGTCCAAGTAAGCTTGAAATATTCGGTTCATGTAATCCATAAAAACGGCTGGAGCATTTGTCACACCGAAAGGCATCACTAAGAATTCGTAATGGCCATAACGGGTCCTAAATGCAGTCTTAGGTACATCGGAACTCTTCACTCGGATTTGGTGATAACCCGGCCTCAAATAAATCTTCGAGAACACGCAGGCTCCTTTCAATTGATCCAAAAGGTCGTCTATCCTAGGGAAGGGATACTTGTTCTTAATGGTGACTTTATTCAACTGACGATAATCGATGCACATCCGCATCCCACCGTCCTTCTTCTTCACCAGCAAAACAGGGGCTCCCCACGGAGAAACACTAGGCCGCACAAAATGTTTCTCCATGAGTTCTTCTAACTGATCTTTTAATTCCCTTAACTCCTTCGGTGCCATCCGATACGGAGAAACGGATATAGGAGCCGTTCCCGGTACCAGGTCAATAGAAAATTCCACTTCCCTCTCCGGAGAAAGAGAAGTGACATCTTCGGGGAAAACTTCAGAAAATTCGCAAACTATGGGAATGTCCATAACCTGAAGGTCGCTACTCCCTTCCTTAGTGAGAACCAACATAACCGAATTCTCTTCTTCAAACAAGAGATTTATCATACCAACCGTACCTTCTAGAATAGTTGTTAAAACATCCTTTGGTGTAGCCTCAATAGACGGAATGATGATAAGCTTCTCCTCACACCCAATAAATACTGAATTAGCAGAAATCCAATCCATTCCCAACACGACATCCACTTTCTTAAGCGGTAGGCAAATAAGGTCAATCTGAAAAACTCTATCATTCACAGATAGCACACAATTTTCACACATCAAAGGCGTCTCAACCATTTCATCCATGGCGGCAGTGACCACCATAGGAGGAGACAAAGGAACGGACCGCAACCCAAGTCGCTTCATACATTGCACCGATACAAAAGAATGTGTAGCTCCGCAATCAAATAAAACAAAGCAAGGAAATCCGTTAACTAGGCACGTACCAGCAATTAATGAATTGTCGCTCTTCTTCTTCCTTGCATCTAAGGTGTAAACCCTTCCTTGTGGTTGAATCTTATTCTGAGGACAATCTTTCTTCAGATGACCCATCTTCTGACATTGGTAACACTTCACACCTTCGATACCACACCGTCCGAAATGATTCTGTCCACAAGTACGACACACCGGAGGTGTACTCGCCCTTGTATCATGCACCTGCTTCCCCTTGAAGGATTGTGGCCTAGGTCTAAATGATTGATTAGACCTTCCACGATCACCTTGAGTTGCCCGACTTGCTACACTTTCATCTCGAACCTTTTTCAAACTATGTTCTGCCACATAGCATTGTCTTAACACTTCAGCATAAGTAGTGAACTCCCTCTGAGAGACACTATGGGATATTTCAGCCCGAAGTCCAAAAATAAATTGGTCTATTTTCCATTTTTCATCAGGAGCATACATAGCCTACCTAGAATAAGCAGCCATGTCTTCAAACTTCTCAGCATAACTGGCCACAGTCATGCCACCTTGTCTTAACTGCTGAAATTCAAATTCCTTCTGAGTCCTTAATGAGCTCGGAAAATATTTCTCCATGAAGATAACTTTGAACTGTTCCCAAACCTTAGGCACTTCCTGAACAGTCATCAAAGCCGAAGCGCTCTCCCACCATCTCATAGCGGGACCCTTTAGAGAATGAGAAGCAAACAACACCTTGTTCTCCTCATTACACTGGACTATCAAGAAAATCCTTTCCATACCTGAAATACATTCGTGAGCCTTCACGGGATCTAATCCACCCTGAAATTCCGGAGGATTCATGCGGATAAAGTCCCGGAAATTCCCACCTACAGCTTCGGGAACCACTACTTGAGGATGCGGACCTCCATTCATTTGCTGCACCATCTGCTGCATGAATAGATTCTGTTGTTGTTGCATCTACTGCATGAACTAATACAACAGAGCATTACCATCACCAACCGGCGGAGTCGTCCCTTGAGGAGTGGTGCGGGGCCTACCACGAGGGTTTCTACGTCCATCAGCCATGTTCCTAAAGGTCATACAAATAAAATTAAGTTGATCAGGCTCAATGCCATAAATATAACGCTTAAGACCCACGGCGACACAACGTATATGAAACAGAAAGAAACACTTATACTATTTCATGGCTAGGTCGAGGACACGACCTGCTCTGATACCAACTGTAACACCCACATATAAAATCCATACATCAAAGCATAAATTATATATATGAATCCAAGTATTTGGTATTGAAATACAATAAGTTCCTAGCTAACACATTATACACATAAATGCCTCTAATACAACACGAAAGCTAAGGCATTACATATACAAGATGTTCCAACAAGATAAAAACTAAGAACTAGATCAATGCAATGATCTCAAAATAGAACGTCATAGCGGAAGCCATGCCATCTCAAAATCTACGAACCGGAAGGAAAAGTCAACCCACTTTATCCTTACCCGTCGCCGAACCTGCAGAACCTGTGATGTAAACAACAACAGTGGGGTGAGATACATCAAATCTCAGTGAGTTCCCTATCTTATGGATTCTCTCGGATTATTTATGGTTCTAATAATCCTAGCTCAAGTCCGGGGAAGGGAAGTGACTTTGAGCACACACACACACTATATGGAAACATGCTATGAGTTCATCAACCCACAATATCACTAATCGATAACCATACCAAGGTACTTCCTATTCCCGTCCGCTTCTACGTCTAGAAGGCGATTCGAGTCATAAGTCCTTGTAATCTACTTGACATACGAATGGATTCGGGTTCTACGGGCCATAAACCGTTATGAACCGTCGCTTCACACGGGCCTTATACCGTCACAAGCCTACGCTCCATGGGCGCCATTCGTACAGCACGGGGAATCAAACCTGCCAAGTAGTTATGCATCCATTTCAGAGGAGTCTGAGACTCATGAAACTACACTCATATAAATAATCCGGTTACAATTACGTGATCATACACAACACCACGATTGTATTCGACAATCACAGGCCATAATGCCTCTCGGCCTCACATGCCGGTTCAAAACCACAAAGGTTAACCACATGTTCCATACTAGTGTTTCCAACTTCTAAATTCTCTTATAGTTCATAAGGGTTTTCCTCACTCTTACTATTTTCCTTTTTATCTTTCATGCATTTCCAATTACAACGTATTCCCAACATAAAAAGAATAGTTAAACACAATTTAAAACATAATTTACATAAATTATCAAATGATTTCCACTTCGAGTTTCCTCCGATTATTTAATCGGGCCATAAAATCGACAATTCTTATCATTATCATAAACATCATTTCTCCAGCTTTCTATCGATATGCTGAACATCCAAAACGGACAACCGGATCAAAAGATATGGCGAAAACAAGTTAAGAAAACAACACAGCTCGCCCCAGGTTCGCTAGGCGAACGAGCTGGCGAGCCTTCGCCTTCGCCTTCGCTAGGCGAGCAAGCTGGCGAGTAATTAAACAGAAAACTCCCAGACCCAAAACACCATAAGTTCGCTAGGCGAACGTCTGGCGAACCTTCGCCTTCACCTTCGCTAGGCGAATGTGCCAGCGAGCACCAAGGCAGTAAGTTCCCATATTCAAAACACACAAAGTTCGCTAGGCGAACATGCCAGTGAACCTTCGCTAGGCGAACGTTCGGGTTCGCTAGGCGAACCCTCGATTGCTGTTCGCTGGGCTTCGCCCCAGGTTCGCTAGGCGAACCCTGCAAACCAGAACTTCTCCCAGCTGCTGTAACACCATCATATCCACATTTTCTTCATCAAAACATAACCCCATAGTACCCACATGATCTAAACTCAGTATAGACATGACAACAAGCATTCAACAACATTTATAACAAGATTCAACCATAAAATTCCATATTTTCATAATCTAACCTAATTCCAAAAACTCTCTAGAGCTCTCTAACAATGGTACTAACTAGAACCCACCTTCAAATATAGCAAGATGAAGATGATTGAGAAGTTTGGACGCAGATTGGATGATGTTCTTGAGTTTTTCTTCAAATTTCCTCTTCTTCTCTTTTTCTCTCCTTCCTTTCCTTTCTTCCTTCTTTCTTTCCTCTAACTTTCTCTATGTCTTTCTATCTTTGGCAAATGGAAGGAAAAGAAATATAGTAACTTAGTATTAGAAATAATACTACTAAATGTCCAAAAAGTCTCTCAAGTCCAAATTAAATAAATGTCTCCGAAACAATTAATATTTATTGGATCAATTCTAAGTACCGAAGTTACTCTAATTATTTTATCAAATAATTTCTCAGAGCAACCAGACTCAATTAATCACGATGCAATAATATTCGGTGACATAAAATACGGGGTATTACAGTATACAATTTGATTATTTCTTTGTTAATTTAGTTTTCAATGGCCGGAGAATACAAATGCAATGCACAAGGATGTAATCGATCTTTTGGGTCTGATAAGGGTTTGCAAAGTCATCAAAGTGTTCATAAAGAAAAAGAACAAAGACAATGTCTAGTATGCGGTAGAACCTTTTCATCTGAAAAAGGCCTCCTTATTCACATGACAAGTCAACATGGCGGATGGGCATATGGTCATGGTCCAAGAAACTGATTCGAATCATTTCCATTAGAATACGCATAAGAATAACTGATTATATTTATGAATAATAAGGATTTTATATTTGTGTAATTTATCATATTTAAATTTAAGATTTATTTATATTATTTGATTTCAAGACTATATCTTTATAGGTTTTATTATTTTCTTATTAATTAATGGTTCGTATATATAAATAAATAAAGAAATATATATATATATATATATATATATATATATATATATATATATATATATTATAAAACTAATAATATATTATAAATAATAAATCTGATATAATTTTTAATTTAATTGAATCTACATATGTTTTTATTTTTTTAATTTATTTTTATCTAAAACTTTACAAATACTTGTAAGGGCATGTATGTATAACATTATGTAATGTATTAGAATAGTAAAAATAAGTCATATCACGAAAAATAGTTAAAATCATATTACAAATATATTATGCTTCGATGAAGACTATTCTTTCAGTAATGAATTAAAGGTGGAGTATAAAATTGAAAGATATAATACTATCATCAATTACTAACAAGATTTGGTATATTATCATCATTTAGTTTTTTTTTTGTACAACATATTAAAAAAAAGTAAATCAAATATGTCAAAAATATCATCATCATTTGGTGTTTTCTTTTTACAATATATCGACCCAAATAAAAAAAATTAAGGACATCAAATATGCCTAAAGAAATATATTGATTTTTTTTTTTAAATGAGAAAATATGTATGTTAAATTAAGAGATTATTAATAGATCATTTAATGATACACAATTAATTAAATCATCCATGAATCATGTATATTTTTATGTATATAGATATTTTTATCTATTTTAAATTTTGATTCTTATTAAAATGATCCTCTAGTGCTTATATAAACATATATGAATCTATTAGTTTATCATTTGATTGACATAATAATTATGATCGAGATAGATTGAGGTAAAACATAAAGGAAATTATCTAAATATGAAATAGTGTGTTGGTATTGTTCTTATATATAAAATAAAGTTAAAATTACATTTGAATTATTAAAAACTAAAATTATTATGATTAAAAAAATTAAATTATATGATTAAAGTTGTGGAAAATTATTTTATTGATGAGTGAACTTGAAAAAAAATACTTGACTATCACATTTGATTTTCATTAATCTTTTTAAGATATTATGTAATTAAAATTTGTCACCGACATGTTTTGATGAAAATATTTTTATATATTTATGTGTTTTTGTGAAACGAATTCTAAGAAAAATTAATAATACTAGAAAGCGGGATCTTTTTTTTATTCCCAAATCCCTTAATTTAAATAAAACAAGATATTGAGAACAACATAATTTTTATAAATTATAAAAAAAAAGTGTGTTGTTAACAAGGGAGAATGTATTTGAATTGAATTGATTGGCTATCAATTGAATAAATTTGACTTGTTACGGTATTTAGTATTTGATATGATTTTTTTTTGTTAAAGAACTTTTTGGTAAAGAATCAAATGGAATTAATTTGGTTTTTAATTTTTTAAATCTATTTTACTATTATAAATAGGCACCCCTCTTCTTGAAAGAGGGACACGACAAAAAACATCATTGAAGAAAAAAATAGTGAAATAACGAAAACGAAGGACAAGTATGTTATATTTCTTTTCTTGTATTATAAGTTATAGTTGTATTGTAACACTTTCTTTATTTCTTTTTTAAAATATATATGTTATAACTTGTTTGTTTTTTATAATTATGATTCATATGTTATATATTTATTATTAATATTAAAATGTATTTTGGAATTAATTTTTTTCCGACAATGATTAAAAAAAGGACACATACACATATAGAATCGAATGATATGTTGCTCTATTACTATTAGAATTCTGATAACATATCGGAAGCTTATGTTACTTTTTTTAAAAATTGGTTTAGTATTTTGTTTTATAAAAAATGAAAATTTAACTTTTTTAAAGACTTCAAATGAAAAATAATTTTGAGTACTTTACATTTTTTCTAAGACTTTTTGAACTATAAAATATTTAAAAAATATTTAAAATTAGAATTAATTCCAAGAATTTTATTTTGAATGATATATTTTTGAATCATTATATAATTTTTATCATGATAATAGTCTAACAACGGACATCTAAGTTGTAGAATTTTAACACTATTCCATTAATTTATAGTAACAAATATATTTGTATAAATTTTTGTAAAATATAAATTTAAAACTAGCTATTTAAAACCTTTAACAATTCTAGTTTAAATAAAATAAAATAAAATAAATTTATTAAATAATATTAATCCATGTGCCTTCAAAAATAAGTAATAATCCTTATTTTAAACCTACAACATCATGATTTTACATTAAGAACTAATTAGTGTTATTTGGTTTGCTTTTAACATTGTGGTTAATTATTGAAAAAACATATACAAGTATAAATAAATCTTTTATATTGTTTAAATAATTTTATGACAATTATATATATTTGTGATTTATCTCGCATGCTAATTTAGTGTATACAATTTGATTATTTCTTTGTTAATTTAGTTTTCAATGGCCGGAGAATACAAATGCAATGCACAAGGATGTAATCGATCTTTTGGGTCTGATAAGGGTTTGCAAAGTCATCAAAGTGTTCATAAAGAAAAAGAACAAAGACAATGTCTAGTATGCGGTAGAACCTTTTCATCTGAAAAAGGCCTCCTTATTCACATGACAAGTCAACATGGCGGATGGGCATATGGTCATGGTCCAAGAAACTGATTCGAATCATTTCCATTAGAATATGCATAAGAATAACCGATTATATTTATGAATAATAAGGATTTTATATTTATGTAATTTATCATATTTAATTTTAAGATTTATTTATATTATTTGATTTCAAGACTATATCTTTATAGGTTTTATTATTTTCTTATTAATTAATGGTTCGTATATATAAATAAATAAAGAAATATATATATATATATATATATATATATATATATATATATATATATATATATTATAAAACTAATAATATGTTATAAATAATAAATCTGATATAATTTTTAATTTAATTGAATCTACATATGTTTTTATTTTTTTAATTTATTTTTATCTAAAACTTTACAAATACTTGTAAGGGCATGTATGTATAACATTATGTAATGTATTAGAATAGTAAAAATAATCCATATCACGAAAAATAGTTAAAATCATATTACAAATATATTATGCTTCGATGAAGACTATTCTTTCAGTAATGAATTAAAGGTGGAGTATAAAATTGAAAGATATAATACTATCATCAATTACTAACAAGATTTGGTATATTATCATCATTTAGTTTTTTTTTTTTTGTACAACATATTAAAAAAAAGTAAATCAAATATGTCAAAAATATCATCATCATTTGGTGTTTTTTTTTTTACAATATATCGACCCAAATTGTAATACCCCGTATTATTTAAATGCTCAATTGGATATCAGATGAGTATCTACGTACTCTATCTTTGATTAATTGGATTAATGGAATCCTCTAAGTACCTTAAGTATTATCAATTGGGATCAATAGAGCAACTAATGAACTCTGAGGAGATCAATTTATTATTAGTTCAAGAGAGACGTTTATGATAGCTCAAATGAGTGATCAATTGGTTGAAACGACAAAATATCAATTGGAGATATTTTGCTCTATTAGATTATATTATATAATATTGGTTTATATATATATATATTTGGTAAGAGAATGAGAAAGAAAAGGAAATAGAAAGAAGAAGAAGAAAATAAGGAAGAAGAGAAAGGAGGAGAAGAGGAAAAGAGAGAAAAGCTTGGACCATCTTCTTCAAACTCCTCTCCGTATATCAGGTGGGTTCTAGATAGAAACTCTAAGTTCTAGAAATCAATGATTTGAACTTAGGTTAGATTTGAGAGAAAATGATTAATCGGATAAATCAATCGAATCTAACGGATAAAATGAGTTATAAACTGTGTTGTATGATCAATACGTGTGTAGAATCATCTATTTATGCTTGTTTGTGCATTGGGTGGTGTTTGGAGTGGGTTTTCGACCCCAAAGGCCCATCTGTGACGCTACTGAGATTTCTGGGTTTCGCATGGTTCGCCTAGCGAACCTGGGGCGAAGCGCAGCGAACGGATTTTCGAGGGTTCGCCTAGCGAACCCGCCAGCGAAGGTCAGCGAATGTTCGCCAGAGACGTTCGCCTAGCGAACTTTGTGTGTTTTCAGTTCTGTTTGGTTCTGACTTGCTTCGCTGAGTTGTTCACGAAGCGAAGGGCGAGGCCAAGGTTCGCTAGAGAGTTCGCGAAGCAAACTTTATGTCTATTTTGGTTCTGTTTGTTCATTCGCCAGGGGCTTCGCCTAGCGAAGGCTGGAGCGAATGCTCGCTGGGTGTTCGCCTAGCGAACATGACAGATAGTGCAGTTTTGTTTCCTTCATAACTTTTGATCCGTAACTCGGATCGGGGCGTTCTTGGTGTCATTAGAAAGCTATGATGTGGGATTTTATATTCAAGTGGAAAATGATGGAAACCATGATATGTGGTATGTGTGAATCCATATCTTTTGGATCGTGAATCCGATCGAGGCTAGAGTATAGCGGTTGGAAAGCTGTGAAAATATCCTACGAGATGAGGGTGAAGTTTTTATGTGATGAATCATTATATGTGACTCCATTATACAATTGTAATATGCTTTTGTATAATTTGTGATGAAATTATTATATGTATTTCAAATGTGAAATTGTAATATGTTTTGCCTAATTGATGTTAAACTTGATTGAAAGAATATACATGTTAAAATAAGAATTAGGAAGAGTGAGAAAACTTTACCCTAAAACAAAATGGTTTAATTCTAGGTTGTAACTAGAATTGTGGTAGAGAATCTTTGTGGTAACGCTCGTGCGTGAAAGGCCGAGGCGTGTGTATTGTGCAATCGTAACCGGTTATTATTGATAGTGCGTTTCATGGGTCTCGAGCTCCTCTGAAACATATGCACCATTACTTGGCAGGTTTGATTCCCGCGTTTAGTACGAATGGAACCTACGGGTAGAGACTTGTGATGGTTAACAGGCCATGAGAAGTGACGGTTCACGGCTAACAGGCCGTTGTTCCCGAATCCATTTCGTATGTCAAGTAATTCGAGGATCCATGACTCGGGTCGTCTTCTAGACGTAGAAGCGGACGTGAAAAGGGGATGCCTTGGTATGGTTATCGATTGTGAGTTCTTGAGTTAACAGGCTCAAGAGGTACTTCGGTACATTGTGAATTCTTGAGTTAACAGGCTCAAGAGGTACTTCGGTACATTGTGAATTCTTGAGTTAACAGGCTCAAGAGGTACTTCGGTACATTGTGAATTCTTGAGTTGACAGGCTCAAGAGGTACTTCGGTACTAGTGTGAGTTTATAGGCTCACCATTGTGGTTACTTGTGTGTGTGTACTCATGGTCTTTCCCCTTTCCCCTTTGACATGAGTTAGGTTTATTTAGAACCTTGTAAAACCGAGAGGACTATAGGATAGGGAACTCACTGAGATTTGATGTATCTCACCCCACTATAGTTGCTATATTTCAGGTTCGGATTGCAGGTTGATTTACAAATGGAGCTATGCTTGGATGTCTCAAGAGAAGCTCAGTTTTAGTTTTTCCGCTGTGTATTTTATTGTTCTTGTACAATGAGGAATATTGTACATTCTTAGATTTTATTTTCTTTGGCTAGTTTCCATGACTTGTGCCATAGATTGTATTTGTGCTTTTAGAATGGACAAGTATGTGAACTATGCCATTAGGCACTTTTGATGCGTCAGTACCAAATAAAATGCGTGTATCGTATTATTCTAGACATATATTATACAGGGCATTACAGTTGGTATCAGAGCAGGTCGTGTCCTCGACCTAGCCTTGAAACATCATAAGTAAATCTTTTCCTGTCTCTTAAGTGTGTCTTTCCATCATGAAACTTAATATCATACTATGTAGTGTTGGGTCTGATCAACCTAATGCTATGTATGTGATAGGTAGAATCATGGTTGAGCGACCACGAGGACTCCGAAGTGTTGTCAAAACTTGTACTGTGAGGGAACGCTCGAGCCAAGAGTTAGTAGTGAGGAGTTTTGATCAGCTCAGTAAGGTTTTGTAGAAGTTATGCCTTGGGTAGCATGGAATCAAAGTGTAATGTGTGGTTTAAGCAATCCTTTGGAATTTATGGAGTCTTAAGGTTAAGGATCTCTATCGAACGATTGGTCAGGGTATTCTGGAATATGTAACGTCGCTAGTGGAATTGGACGGACCACTAGTATGGATAAGGATTTCGGGTAATCTCATTCCGTGAAAAAGAAAGGTTGTTTTATGGAACGCGTGGCGTAAGGTCCGGAAGTGAGATAACTATTGGTGCTTCCTTTCTAAGGTCGTTAAGGTATCTTGAATGGACGAGAGTACCTTAAGGAATGTGTTCGGAACAATATCTTCCGATTGATTAAAAGTTGAGAGTTAAGGACGCTCGGCTTTTATGGGAACTTAAAGTAGTATAGAAGTGTATGAAGGAGCACAAGGATGTGTTTACATGCTTCAAGTGAAACAAGTGTGCGTCGGACGAAGAGTAGGTGATGAATTATGTATCTTCGGTTATGAAGAGAGATTTAGTTCGAAATGATACATCAGGATTTCTGTTTCCAATAAGAGACCAAATTGGAATTGTTAAATTACCCAAGGAACAGTGTAAGGTATTATGTTGGAAACAGATTGAACTTTATTTAGTAACGGAAGAAATGTGTGTTAAGGAGTAGAGTAAGTATCTTGGAATTTAAGAGAAACGGTATTAACGGTATGTTAAGAGAAAGTGACAACGGGATGTATTTTGGACGGGGGTGCAATGGAGTTTTAAGGTGTTGATGAACCTATAGTTAAGGAAGTGTAATCAGATATGGATCACCCGTAAATACCCTGGTAGTACGAACTGAACTGAGGAGGTTACCCCTTGGTATTAAGAACAAGCGTAGTAGTAGCACCGTGGTCACAAGTGTAAGTGATGGATTCTTATTCTTGAGAGAAGTGTGAAGGGACGTACCTTGTGGAACAGTGAGTACTGTATTTTCAGAGTTAAGATTGTGGTAAAACAACGAAAAGAAATTTAGGACGTATTACAGACTAAGTGTAAATCATGGAACGATTTATACCGGAAGGGTTTTGTTAATAGTTGATGAGAGTTGTCGGTTACGAACTTTCCATTAAGTAATTTGGCGAAAGTGGGATGTTCCATGGATAGCGGAGGGTAAGAAATCCCGGTCAATGTGTGCGAAGTGATAGAAAGGTTCTTCAAGAGGGTGCATTACCCCGATTTATTTTCAAGTATAGAGAAACTCCTGTATTTGTGAATAATCGGAATATTCGGAATCTACCTTTTGTTGGACTAAGAATGTTGTTTTTTTATGTCCCACCAAGAAGTTCAAGTGAGAGAACAAGGTTGTATGTTGGTTTTTGGTTGGGGATGAATCAGGTATTAACTGTGATTAAAAACCCCAGAATGTCGTCACTATTGGTTTCCCGCCAGTGTAATTGTTTGAGCAGAAAAGTGAACTATCCCGCTGAAGAGTTGTCGTGTGACCGCGTCAGAATTTGGAATTCTACCTTGTCACTTGGTTAGAGTTTGTCGTCTGAATGTTTTGACCTTGTCGGATTTACCGTAAGTGGATGATGGTTGGTGATGTTATACAAGTTAAGGAGCCGCGAGTTGGAAAGTGATATTTCAAGTAAGAACCAATCAGATTGATGGTTGAGTATGGGTGGCTTTGAATTAAGAGGAACACTGATTTTGATTTTTTCAGCACTGTTAACCGATTAACCAATGGGGTTAACCGATTAACACGTGCAAGGATGGCGTTTTGCACTGAATTTTGAGGAGTTAACCGATTAACTCAAAGGGTTAATCGATTAACATGTGTGTAAATTGTGAAATCCCTTAAGAACCATCATCTGGGTTTTGTTACCTTATGTTGATCCGAGTGGAGAGTTTTGTGTGAATGTAAAACGGAATTCCAAGTAAATGAAGGACGTATTCGTGGTTGAAAATCAGAACTTCTAGAAGGTGTTACTTAGTCGATCATCTATTTAGATAACAAGGGAATTTGACTTCGAGGAAATAATCTTGTGATTTGGGTTGAGCAGGGGAAAGTCTTAAGTGTATTACTGTTGAAAGCCTTTAAGGCGAAGTTGGAGATTACTCACGAAGTAATGTTCTTGTAAGGAATATTTCGGTGTTTAATTATGGTGTTAATCAAGTATGTAACTTGGATCCTTATGGATAAAACGATGGAGAGATGAGGATTTAATTGGGAAGCATGGTATAGACTTCGACAGCGTATGTGCGTGTAGAGTGTTGTTGTGGATTGGTGAGTGGTATGGAAAACTCACAATTGTGCTTTGGATGGTTTAAGTTTTGATAAGCGGTGACTCGAATATGATTGTAGTTCTATGTTGGTGTTACGTTGATGTTGGATGAGATCTCGTGTCAACAAGGAATCTTGAGTAAGTCGGAAAACCGTAGGTATAATCGATTTAGAATGTGGTAACTAGCATCGGAAACTGTTAAGCTATTTTGGATGCATTAATTCGAGTTTGGAATGGATTGAGAATTGTATATGTTGTGGTTGTAACAGTGTAACTCCTGCGTCTTTAGCGTCTAGAGAGTGTTGGACAGATGTTGAGATATTATGCGTTGGCAAAGGAATTATTCTACCATAGGACGTCAGTAAGTTTCTTGTACCGTTGATTAGTAAGGATCCTAGTGGATAAGTGTGTTTCCCCGTGGACTATCAGCTACGTGGTAGTGCTTAAGAAGTGGTGGTATCCCATTGTTAGAATTGGAGTTGCGCAGTAGAAAGTGACGATGAAAGGACTCAGTCAGGTTTATGAGAATCGGAGAAGATTTTGTTCTAAGTGTGTTGCCTTTTGGTGTGATAAAAAAGATATGAAATATCGGATTGAATGAGTATAGTGTACAACAACAGGCTAGATAGAATTGGTAATTGAGTTGTTTGACAATCTGTGAAGTGGATCGAATGTTAAAGGATTTACGGAATGATGGTTGTCGGTAATTATATCAAGTTAAGGAATCACTAAATTACCTCCCGAAAATTTGTTAAATGTTGGTTATCCTAAACCAAGAGAAAGTGTTACGGTTTTGTTGTGACTCAGTAGAGGAGTATGAAATGGTACCTTCTTTCCGAAGGTAGGATGCGACCAAGTCTTTTTATGGGCAACAGATGAATTGAGGAAACGCAAAGTTAGGAATTAACTCGATATTGGAATAAGAATATGAATAAGGACGTGAAGTTTGATAATTTGTGAAATTAAAGAATTTGGTCTGCGAAATCAAGTTGGATTATGGATACGTCAGAAATTGTAACGGACGTAAAGTTAAGTGTGAATCTAAGACTAGGATACAGACTGCGGGTTGTTGTGGAATAGAGGAAATTCGGGGGCGAATTTCAATTTAAGGGGGGGAGAGTGTAATACCCCGTATTATTTAAATGCTCAATTGGATATCAGATGAGTATCTACGTACTCTATCTTTGATTAATTGGATTAATGGAATCCTCTAAGTACCTTAAGTATTATCAATTGGGATCAATAGAGCAACTAATGAACTTTGAGGAGATCAATTTATTATTAGTTCAAGAGAGACGTTTATGATAGCTCAAATGAGTGATCAATTGGTTGAAATGACAAAATATCAATTGGAGATATTTTGCTCTATTAGATTATATTATATAATATTGGTTTATATATATATATTTGGTAAGAGAATGAGAAAGAAAAGGAAATAGAAAGAAGAAGAAGAAAATGAGGAAGAAGAGAAAGGAGGAGAAGAGGAAAAGAGAGAAAAGCTTGGACCATCTTCTTCAAACTCCTCTCCGTATATCAGGTGGGTTCTAGATAGAAACTCTAAGTTCTAGAAATCAATGATTTGAACTTAGGTTAGATTTGAGAGAAAATGATTAATCGGATAAATCAATCGAATCTAACGGATAAAATGAGTTATAAACTGTGTTGTATGATCAATACGTGTGTAGAATCATCTATTTATGCTTGTTTGTGCATTGGGTGGTGTTTGGAGTGGGTTTTCGACCCCAAAGGCCCAGCTGTGACGCTACTGAGATTTCTGGGTTTCGCATGGTTCGCCTAGCGAACCTGGGGCGAAGCGCAGCGAACGGATTTTCGAGGGTTCGCCTAGCGAACCCGCCAGCGAAGGTCAGCGAATGTTCGCCAGAGACGTTCGCCTAGCGAACTTTGTGTGTTTTCAGTTCTGTTTGGTTCTGACTTGCTTCGCTGAGTTGTTCACGAAGCGAAGGGCGAGGCCAAGGTTCGCTAGAGAGTTCGCGAAGCAAACTTTATGTCTATTTTGGTTCTGTTTGTTCATTCGCCAGGGGCTTCGCCTAGCGAAGGCTGGAGCGAATGCTCGCTGGGTGTTCGCCTAGCGAACATGACAGATAGTGCAGTTTTGTTTCCTTCATAACTTTTGATCCGTAACTCGGATCGGGGCGTTCTTGGTGTCATTAGAAAGCTATGATGTGGGATTTTATATTCAAGTGGAAAATGATGGAAACCATGATATGTGGTATGTGTGAATCCATATCTTTTGGATCGTGAATCCGATCGAGGCTAGAGTATAGCGGTTGGAAAGCTGTGAAAATATCCTACGAGATGAGGGTGAAGTTTTTATGTGATGAATCATTATATGTGACTCCATTATACAATTGTAATATGCTTTTGTATAATTTGTGATGAAATTATTATATGTATTTCAAATGTGAAATTGTAATATGCTTTGCCTAATTGATGTTAAACTTGATTGAAAGAATATACATGTTAAAATAAGAATTAGGAAGAGTGAGAAAACGTTACCCTAAAACAAAATGGTTTAATTCTAGGTTGTAACTAGAATTGTGGTAGAGAATCTTTGTGGTAACGCTCGTGCGTGAAAGGCCGAGGCGTGTGTATTGTGCAATCGTAACCGGTTATTATTGATAGTGCGTTTCATGGGTCTCGAGCTCCTCTGAAACATATGCACCATTACTTGGCAGGTTTGATTCCCGCGTTTAGTACGAATGGGACCTACGGGTAGAGACTTGTGATGGTTAACAGGCCATGAGAAGTGACGGTTCACGGCTAACAGGTCGTTGTTCCCGAATCCATTTCGTATGTCAAGTAATTCGAGGATCCATGACTTGGGTCGTCTTCTAGACGTAGAAGCGGACGGGAAAAGGGGATGCCTTGGTATGGTTATCGATTGTGAGTTCTTGAGTTAAGAGGCTCAAGAGGTACTTCGGTACATTGTGAATTCTTGAGTTAACAGGCTCAAGAGGTACTTCGGTACATTGTGAATTCTTGAGTTAACAGGCTCAAGAGGTACTTCGGTACATTGTGAATTCTTGAGTTGACAGGCTCAAGAGGTACCTCGGTACTAGTGTGAGTTTACAGGCTCACCATTGTGGTTACTTGTGTGTGTGTACTCATGGTCTTTCCCCTTTCCCCTTTGACATGAGTTAGGTTTATTTAGAACCTTGTAAAGCCGAGAGGACTATAGGATAGGGAACTCACTGAGATTTGATGTATCTCACCCCACTATAGTTGCTATATTTCAGGTTCGGATTGCAGGTTGATTTACAAATGGAGCTATGCTTGGATGTCTCAAGAGAAGCTCAGTTTTAGTTTTTCCGCTGTGTATTTTATTGTTCTTGTACAATGAGGAATATTGTACATTCTTAGATTTTATTTTCTTTGGCTAGTTTCCATGACTTGTGCCATAGATTGTATTTGTGTTTTTAGAATGGACAAGTATGTGAACTATGCCATTAGGCACTTTTGATGCGTCAGTACCAAATAAAATGCGTGTATCGTATTATTCTAGACATATATTATACAGGGCATTACACAAATAAAAAAAATTAAGGACATCAAATATGCCTAAAGAAATATATTGATTTTTTTTTTAAATGAGAAAATATGTATGTTAAATTAAGAGATGATTAATAGATCATTTAATGATACACAATTAATTAAATCATCCATGAATCATGTATATTTTTATGTATATAGATATTTTTATCTATTTTAAATTTTGATTCTTATTAAAATGATCCTCTAGTGCTTATATAAACATATATGAATCTATTAGTTTATCATTTGATTGACATAATAATTATGATCGAGAGAGATTGAGGTAAAACATAAAGGAAATTATCTAAATATGAAATAGTGTGTTGGTATTGTTCTTATATATAAAATAAAGTTAAAATTACATTTGAATTATTAAAAACTAAAATTATTATGATTAAAAAAATTAAATTATATAATTAAAGTTGTGGAAAATTATTTTATTGATGAGTGAACTTGAAAAAAAAATACTTGACTATCACATTTGATTTTCATTAATCTTTTTAAGATATTATGTAATTAAAATTTGTCACCGACATATTTTGATGAAAATATTTTTATATATTTATGTGTTTTTGTGAAACGAATTCTAAGAAAAATTAATAATACTAGAAAGCGGGATCTTTTTTTTATTCCCAAATCCCTTAATTTAAATAAAACAAGATATTGAGAACAACATAATTTTTATAAATTATAAAAAAAGAGTGTGTTGTTAACAAGGGAGAATGTATTTGAATTGAATTGATTGGCTATCAATTGAATAAATTTGACTTGTTACGGTATTTAATATTTGATATGATTTTTTTTTGTTAAAGAACTTGTTGGTAAAGAATCAAATTGAATTAATTTGGTTTTTAATTTTTTAAATCTATTTTACTATTATAAATAGGCACCCCTCTTCTTGAAAGAGGGACACGACAAAAAACATCACTGAAGAAAAAAATAGTGAAATAACGAAAACGAAGGACAAGTATGTTATATTTCTTTTCTTGTATTATAAGTTATAGTTGTATTGTAACACTTTCTTTATTTCTTTTTTAAAATATATATGTTATAACTTGTTTGTTTTTTATAATTATGATTCATATGTTATATATTTATTATTAATATTAAAATGTATTTTGGAATTAATTTTTTTCCGACAATGATTAAAAAAAGGACACATACACATATAGAATCGAATGATATGTTGCTCTGTTACTATTAGAATTCTGATAACATATCGGAAGCTTATGTTACTTTTTTTAAAAATTGGTTTAGTATTTTGTTTTATAAAAAATGAAAATTTAACTTTTTTAAAGACTTCAAATGAAAAATAATTTTGAGTACTTTACATTTTTTCTAAGACTTTTTGAACTATAAAATATTTAAAAAATATTTAAAATTAGAATTAATTCCAAGAATTTTATTTTGAATGATATATTTTTGAATCATTATATAATTTTTATCATGATAATAGTCTAACAACGGACATCTAAGTTGTAGAATTTTAACACTATTCCATTAATTTATAGTAACAAATATATTTGTATAAATTTTTGTAAAATATAAATTTAAAACTAGCTATTTAAAACCTTTAACAATTCTAGTTTAAATAAAATAAAATAAATTTAATAAATAATATTAATCCGCGTGCCTTCAAAAATAAGTAATAATCCTTATTTTAAACCTACAACATCATGATTTTACATTAAGAACTAATTAGTGTTATTTGGTTTGCTTTTAACATTGTGGTTAATTATTGAAAAAACATATACAAGTATAAATAAATCTTTTATATTGTTTAAATAATTTTATGACAATTATATATATTTGTGATTTATCTCGCATGCTAATTTAGTGTATACAATTTGATTATTTCTTTGTTAATTTAGTTTTCAATGGCCGGAGAATACAAATGCAATGCACAAGGATGTAATCGATCTTTTGGGTCTGATAAGGGTTTGCAAAGTCATCAAAGTGTTCATAAAGAAAAAGAACAAAGACAATGTCTAGTATGCGGTAGAACCTTTTCATCTGAAAAAGGCCTCCTTATTCACATGACAAGTCAACATGGTGGATGGGCATATGGTCATGGTCCAAGAAACTGATTCGAATCATTTCCATTAGAATACGCATAAGAATAACCGATTATATTTAGGAATAATAAGGATTTTATATTTATGTAATTTATCATATTTAATTTTAAGATTTATTTATATTATTTGATTTCAAGACTATATCTTTATAGGTTTTATTATTTTCTTATTAATTAATGGTTCGTATATATAAATAAATAAAGAAATATATATGTATATATATATATATATATATATATATATATATATATATATAGATTATAAAACTAATAATATGTTATAAATAATAAATCTGATATTAATTTTAATTTAATTGAATCGACATATGTTTTTATTTTTTTAATTTATTTTTATCTTAAACTTTACAAATACTTGTAAGGGCATGTATGTATAACATTATGTAATGTATTAGAATAGTAAAAATAATCCATATCACGAAAAATAGTTAAAATCATATTACAAATATATTATGCTTCGATGAAGACTATTCTTTCAGTAATGAATTAAAGGTGGAGTATAAAATTGAAAGATATAATACTATCATCAATTACTAACCAGATTTGGTATATTATCATCATTTAGTTATTTTTTTTTTGTACAACATATTAAAAAAAAGTAAATCAAATATGTTAAAAATATCATCATCATTTGGTGTTTTTTTTTTACAATATATCGACCCAAATAAAAAAAATTAAGGACATCAAATATGCCTAAAGAAATATATTGATTTTTTTTTTAAATGAGAAAATATGTATGTTAAATTAAGAGATTATTAATAGATCATTTAATGATACACAATTAATTAAATCATCCATGAATCATGTATATTTTTATGTATATAGATATTTTTATCTATTTTAAATTTTGATTCTTATTAAAATGATCCTCTAGTGCTTATATAAACATATATGAATCTATTAGTTTATCATTTGATTGACATAATAATTATGATCGAGAGAGATTGAGGTAAAACATAAAGGAAATTATCTAAATATGAAATAGTGTGTTGGTATTGTTCTTATATATAAAATAAAGTTAAAATTACATTTGAATTATTAAAAACTAAAATTATTATGATTAAAAAAATTAAATTATATAATTAAAGTTGTGGAAAATTATTTTATTGATGTGTGAACTTAAAAAAAAGTACTTGACTATCACATTTGATTTTCATTAATCTTTTTAAGATATTATGTAATTAAAATTTGTCACCGACATATTTTGATGAAAATATTTTTATATATTTATGTGTTTTTGTGAAACGAATTCTAAGAAAAATTAATAATACTAGAAAGCGGGATCTTTTTTTTATTCCCAAATCCCTTAATTTAAATAAAACAAGATATTGATGTAACGCCCACATATAATACTCGCATCAAATCTCATATTATACATGAGTTCACTTGTGGTACTGAAATATAGTAAGTTCCTAGTTAACACATTATACACATAAATGCCTCTAATACAAAACACTAATAGTCTAAGGCATTACATATACAAGATTTTCCAAAAATGATAAAAACTAAGAAATAGATCAATACAATGATCTCAAAACATAACGCCATAGCGGAAGCCATGCCATCACAAAAGCTACGATCCGTAAGGAAAGTCAAATAACCTTGTCCTTACCCTTCGCCAAACCTGCAGAACCTGTGATGTAAACAACAACAGTGGGGTGAGATACATCAAATCTCAGTGAGTTCCTATCTTAAAGTCCTCTCGGCTTTACAAGGTTCTAATAATCCTAACTCATGTCAAAGGGAAAGGGGAAAAGACCATGAGTACACACACAAGTAACCATCACGGTGAGCCTGTAAACTCACACTAGTACCGAAGCAACTCTTGAGCCTGTAAACTCAAGGATTCACAAAGTACCGAAGTACCTCTTGAGCCTGTAAACTCAAGGATTCACAAAGTACCGAAGTACCTCTTGAGCCTGTTAACTCAAGGATTCACAATCAATAACCATACCAAGGCATCCCCTTTTCCCGTCCGCTTCTACGTCTAGAAGACGATCCGAGTCATGGATCCTCAAATTACTTGACATACAAAATGGATTCGGGAACAACGGCCTGTTAGCCGTGAACCGTCACTTCTCATGGCCTGTTAACCATCACAAGTCTCTACCCGTAGGTCCCATTCGTACTAAACGCGGGAATCAAACCTGCCAAGTAATGGTGCATATGTTTCAGAGGAGCTCGAGACCCATGAAACGCACTATCCAAAAATAACCGGTTATGATTATACAATACACACGCCTCGGCCTTACTAGTACGAGCGTTGTTACTATTTCATCACACACCACAATGTTTAGGGTAAGTCCTCACTCTTCCTATTTCATTTTATATTAACATGCATATTCACTCACCACATGTTAAACAATAATAGGATAAGCAAAACGCATCATAAGTGCACAATAGAACAACATACCACAATTTAAACATAATCATATCACTTTTGAACTGTCCCGATTATTTAATCGGTCGGTAAAGTCAACATGTTTTACTTCCATTGCGTAGAATATTTCCTCGGCTTTACATCGATATAAAGAACAATCGAAACCGATAAACGAAACTAAAGTTATGAATTTTTCCATAAAAAGTTATAATTTTTCAACTCCCAGGTCGCGCTCAGCGCGCCCTGGTCCGCGCTCAGCGCGCAACTCCCTGCCACGAGAGGTTCCAAGAATTAAATACCGCGCTCAGCGGGCTCCTGCGCGCTCAGCGCGCTCTGCAAAACTCAGAAAAATACCTGCTATAACAGTTCAAAACCAGCCCCTCTACACCATCAATACCAATTCCAACAACCCATTAGAGGCATAATCAACATGTTTCCAACATAGTTCCATCATCAAACTTCACAATCAAGTTTTGAACAAAAACACAATTTCTACATAAACCTAGAATTTCTCATCAAACCAAAATCAACCAAAACATCAAGACAAGCATCAATTCATGTTTCTATGATCATACTAAACATTCATTTCAATTTCTAACCGATTCTATCCGTTAAAACATCGATTTCTACGATTTCGACCTAAAACTCATAATCCCAAAACACAAAGAAAAAGGTTTCTAGCTAAACCCACCTTGAGATAGAGCAAGATGAAGATGATGAGAAGATTGGGTGAAGATTTGATGAATGGATGATGATGATTCTTGGAGTTCTTCAAATTTCCTCTTCCTCCTCTTTTTTCTCCTTCCTTTCCTTTTCTTTCCTTCTTTTTTCTTTCTCTCTCTTTCTTACTATCTTTTTCTTTTACGTTTGGAATGTGGAAGGAAAAGGAAAAAATAGAAAACTAGTCTTAGTAAATAATACTACTAAATGTCCAAAAGTCTCATAAGTCCAAATTAGTAAAATACCTCAGAGTCGATAATATTAATTGGATTTATTCTAAGTATCGGAGTTACTCTAATTATTTCATCAACTAATTTCTCAGAGCAACCGGACTCAGTTGATCACAATAATATT
Source organism: Lathyrus tuberosus (assembly GCA_022829125.1). Classification (NCBI taxonomy): domain Eukaryota; kingdom Viridiplantae; phylum Streptophyta; class Magnoliopsida; order Fabales; family Fabaceae; genus Lathyrus; species Lathyrus tuberosus. The sequence continues at coordinate 16,545,522 of JALAZF010000043.1, forward strand.
CACCATAGTGTTTATAAATTTACGGGGTATTACATCCTCCCCCCCTTAAATAGAAATTCGTCCTCGAATTTAGAATATTACCTGAACAGATGCGGATAAGAATCGCGCATTTCCAACTCTAGTTCCCAAGTAGCATCACCCGGATGCGTTACATCCCATTGTACCTTAACGAGTGGAATATCTTTGTTCCTTAACACTTTTGTTTCTCTTCCCATAATACAACTCGGTTGTGGTTCAAAAGTCAAATCCGCTTCTACTTCCACTGATTCTGGTAGAATTGGTTGAAGAGGATCAGGAACAAACTTACGGAGCTGAGATACGTGAAAAACATCATGCATTTCAGATAGAGAGGGTGGTAAGGCTAATCTGTAAGCAACTTCACCAATCCTTTCTAGAATCTGATACGGTCCCACGTATCTCGGACTTAATTTGCGTGACTTAAACGGTCCTTTCAATCTCAATCTCGGAGTAACCTTCAGAAATACATGGTCACCTTCCTCAAATTCCAAAGGTCTCCGACGATTGTATGCATAACTCTTCTGACGATCTTGTGCTTGTTTAGCTTTCTCACGGATCATTCGAATCTTTTCCGTAGTCTCTTGAATAATCTCGGGTCCCAAAATTCTATCTTCGCCAACTTCTGCCCAACACAAAGGTGTTCTACACTTCCTCCCATACAATGCTTCATAAGGAGCCATACCAATGCTCGCATGGTAACTGTTATTATAGGAAAACTCAATTAGCGGTAAAATTTCTTTCCAATTCCCTCTACTCTCTAGCACACAAGCACTTAACATATCCTCCATCGTCTGTATTGTTCGCTCAGTCTGACCATCCGTCTGAGGATGATTCGACGTGCTTAAACGCAAATTCGTACCCATCGCTTGTTGGAACACTTTCCAAAATCTCGAAGTAAACTTCGGATCTCTATCGGACACAATACTAGAAGGAACCCCATGCAATCTCACAGTATCAGCAATAAACAACCTTGCAAGATGACTTGCCTTATAAGTAGTCTTCACGGCTAAGAAATGTGCAGATTTCGTTAGTCGATCTACAATTACCCAAATAGAATCATACCCACCTTGGGTACGGGGTAAACCCACTGCAAATTCCATAGAAATACTTTCCCACTTCCAAACTGGAATATCCAAAGGTTGCAACAAACCACCCGGTCTTTGGTGTTCAATCTTCACCTGTTGGCACACCGCACATTCTGACACATATTCCGCTATATCCTTTTTCATCCCAGACCACCAATAATCCCTCTTTAAATCCTGATACATCTTCGAAGAACCAGGATGTATCGTAAAAGTACCTTTATGAGCTTCATCTAAAATCTTTCTTTTCAGTGCCTCATCCTTCGGAACACAAATCCGTTGATTAAACAAAACAACCCCATCAGCTGCTTGTGTAAAACCCGGTTGAAGTAACAATTCTTGTAACTCCTCCTCTATCACTTGTTCTTGTTGAATCTCAACTCTTAAAGTAGAATTGACATTCAAATTTCCCATAGTTACACCATTCGGAGTCCACTCAAACTGGAGATTAAGATCTCTAAACTTTTCCAACAACGAATACTCCAAAATCATCAATTCTGCATTATAAACCATTTTTCGACTTAAAGCATCCGCTACTTTATTCGCCTTTCCTGGATGATACTTCAGTTCTAAGTCATAATCCTTTAAGTACTCCATCCACCTTCTTTGTCGCATATTCAACTCCTTCTGGTCAAATAGGTATTTCAAACTTTTGTGGTCACTGAACATTTCAAAACGTACACCATACAAATAATGACGCCACACCTTTAGTGCAAACACCACGATAGCTAGCTCCAAATCGTGAGTTGGATAATTTTTCTCATGAACTTTCAACTGTCGAGAAGCATAAGCTACTACTTGACCGCCTTGCATCAGAACACCCCCTAATCCCCTCTTAGAAGCATCACAGAATACTTCATAAGAGTTGTTAGGATCAGGAATAATTAATACTGGAGCACTCGTCAAACTTTCCTTCAATTTCATAAAACTTTGTTCACAACCTGAATCCCACTCAAAAGCAACATCCTTCCGAGTAAGTTTCGTCAGTGGTAAGGCCAATTGAGAAAAGCCCTGAATAAATCTTCTATAGTAACCTGCCAATCCCAAGAAACTTCTAACTTCCGAAACATTTCTCGGTCTCTCCCAATTAATCACTGCCTCTACTTTCGATGGATCCACTGCCACACCACCTTGAGATATAACATGTCCAAGAAAATTTACTTCCGACATCCAAAACTCACACTTGCTCAACTTAGCAAACAATTGCTTCTCTTGCAATACCGACAAGACAATCCTCAGATGTTCTCCGTGTTCTTGTGGAGTACGAGAATAAATAAGAATGTCTTCAATAAAGATTACCACAAATTGGTCCAAGTAAGCTTGAAATATACGGTTCATGTAATCCATAAAAACAGCTGGAGCATTAGTCACACCGAAAGGCATCACTAAGAATTCGTAATGACCGTAACGTGTTCTAAATGCAGTTTTTGGCATATCGGAACTCTTCACTCGAATCTGATGATACCCCGACCGTAAATCAATCTTCGAGAACACACAGGCTCCTTTCAATTGATCTAACAAGTCGTCTATCCTGGGTAAGGTGTATTTATTCTTAATAGTGACTTTGTTCAACTTACGATAATCAATGCACAACCGCATTCCCCCATCTTTCTTCTTTACCAACAATACTGGAGCTCCCCAAGGTGAAACACTAGGCCTAACAAAATGCTTAGACATCAATTCCTCCAATTGCTCCTTTAATTCTCTTAATTCAAGCGGTGCCATCCGATACGGAGAAACGGATATAGGAGCCGTTCCCGGTACCAGGTCAATAGAGAACTCAACTTCTCTCTCCGGAGGAAGAGAAGAAACATCCTCAGGAAACACTTCAGGAAACTCACACACTATTGGAATACTTAGAACTTGTTGTTCACTACTTCCCTCCTTAGTAAGAACCATTAAAACAGATTTCTCCTTCTTGAATAAGAAATTTACCATTCCCACCGTACCTTCTAAAATCGTGGATAACACATCCTTAGGAGTAGCCTCAGCAGATGGAATAATAATTAGCTTCTCCTCACAACCGATAAAAACTGAATTAGCTGAAAGCCAATCCATTCCCAGAACAACATCCACTTTCTTGAATGGCAAACAAATAAGATCAATTTGGAAGACTCTTTCGTTCACCGACAACACACAATTTTCACACATTAGCAGTGTTTCAACCATTTCATCCATGGCAGTAGTAACCACCATAGGAGGAAACAAAGGAATAGTTTGCAACCCAAGTCGCTTTACACATCTCAAGGACACAAAAGAATGTGTTGCCCCACAGTCAAATAAAACAAAACAAGGTTATCCATTTACGAAACACGTACCCGCAATCAGGGAGTTGTCACCCTTTGCTTTCCTCGCATCCAAGGTATACACTCGGCCAGTTATCTTCCCTTTTGTCTGATTTCTACCCTGAGGACAATCCTTAGCCATGTGGCCCACCTTATTACACTGATAACATCTCATTCCTTCTAAACTACACCTACCATAATGATTCCGTCCACACATACGACATACCGGAGGCACACTAGTTCTAGAACTCTGAGCTTGCTTCCCTTTGGAAAACTGTTGCCTTTGCCTAAACTGTTGATTCGACCTCCCTCGGTCACCTTGAGTCGCCCTGTTCGAATCCACCTCCATTTGTACCTTTTTCAAACTATTTTCCGCCACATAGCATTGTCTTAACATTTCAGCATAAGTAGAAAATTCCCGTTGAGACACGCTGTGTGAAATCTCAGCCCTTAACCCATACAGAAACTGATCAATCTTCCACCTCTCATCGGGAGCATACATGGCCTGTCTAGAGTAGTCAGCGATGTTCTCAAATTTCTCCGCATAGGAAGCCACTGATGAGTTGCCCTGTCTCAACTGTTGGAACTCAAACTCCTTTTGAGACCTTAAAGAACTCGGAAAATATTTCTATATAAAGATTACTTTAAACTGTTCCCACACTTTTGGCACCTCCTAAATTGTCATCAAGGCTGAAGCGCTCTCCCACCACCTCATGGCAGGACCCTTCAACCAGTGAGAAGCAAAGACCACTTTATTCTCCTCACTGCAATGAACTATCAGAAAAATCCGTTCCATACCTGTTATCCATTCGTGCGCCTTCACCGGATCTAGCCCTCCCTGAAACTCCGGAGGATTCATACGAACAAATTCCCTATAGGTTCCCCCTGCAACTTCAGGAACAACCACTGGAGGATGCAGACCATCAGCCATTTGTTGCATCATTCCTTGCATGAACTGATTCTGCTGCTGCTGCATCTGTTGCATAAATTGGTACAAAGGGGCATTCCCTTCATCACCCGGTGGAACCGTCCCAGCTGGAGTAGTCCTCGGAGTCCTTGGTCTTCCACGGTTGTTTCTACGTCTGTCAGCCATGTTCCTAAATGTCATACAAATAGAATTAAGTTGATCAGGCCCAATACTATAAGTATAACATGTAAGACCAAAGGCGACACCACGTATCTGAAACGGAAAGAATTACTTATTCTATTTCATGGCTAGGTCGAGGATACGACCTGCTCTGATACCAACTGTAACGCCCACATATAATACTCGCATCAAATCTCATATTATACATGAGTTCACTTGTGGTACTGAAATATAGTAAGCTCCTAGTTAACACATTATACACATAAATGCCTCTAATACAAAACACTAATAGTCTAAGGCATTACATATACAAGATGTTCCAAAAAGATTAAAACTAAGAACTAGATCAATACAATGATCTCAAAACATAACGCCATAGCGGAAGCCATGCCATCACAAAAGCTACGATCCGTAAGGAAAGTCAAATAACCTTGTCCTTACCCTTAGCCAAACCTGCAGAACCTGTGATGTAAACAACAACAGTGGGGTGAGATACATCAAATCTCAGTGAGTTCCTATCTTAAAGTCCTCTCGGCTTTACAAGGTTCTAATAATCCTAACTCATGTCAAAGGGAAAGGGGAAAAGACCATGAGTACACACACAAGTAACCATCACGGTGAGCCTGTAAACTCACCCTAGTACCGAAGCACCTCTTGAGCCTGTAAACTAAAGGATTCACAAAGTACCGAAGTACCTCTTGAGCCTGTAAACTCAAGGATTCACAAAGTACCGAAGTACCTCTTGAGCTTGTTAACTCAAGGATTCACAATCAATAACCATACCAAGGCATCCCTTTTTCCCATCCGCTTCTACGTCTAGAAGACGATCCGAGTCATGGATCCTCGAATTACTTGACATACGAAATGGATTCGGGAACAACGGCCTGTTAGCCGTGAACCGTCACTTCTCATGGCCTGTTAACCATCACAAGTCTCTACCCGTAGGTCCCATTCGTACTAAACGCGGGAATCAAACCTGCCAAGTAATGGTGCATATGTTTCAGAGGAGCTCGAGACCCATGAAACGCACTATCCAAAAATAACCGGTTATGATTATACAATACACACGCCTCGGCCTTACTAGCACGAGCGTTGTTACTATTTCATCACACACCACAATGTTTAGGGTAAGTCCTCACTCTTCCTATTTCATTTTATATTAACATACATATTCACTCACCACATGTTAAACAATAATAGGATAAGCAAAACGCATCATAAGTGCACAATAGAACAACATACCACTATTTAAACATAATCATATCACTTTTGAACTGTCCCGATTATTTAATCGGTCGGTAAAGTCAATATATTTTACTTCCATTGCGTAGAATATTTCCTCGGCTTTACATCGATATAAAGAACAATCGAAACCGATAAACGAAACTAAAGTTATGAATTTTTCCATAAAAAGTTATCATTTTTCAACTCCCAGGTCGCGCTCAGCGCGCCCTAGTCCGCGCTCAGCGCGCAACTCCCTGCCACGAGAGGTTCCAAGAATTAAACACCGCGCTCAGCGGGCTCCTGCGCGCTCAGCGCGCTCTGCGAAACTCAGAAAAATACCTGCTATAACAGTTCAAAACCAGCCCCTCTACACCATCAATACCAATTCCAACAACCCATTAGAGGCATAATCAACATGTTTCCAACATAGTTCCATCATCAAACTTCACAATCATGTTTTGAACAAAAACACAATTTCTACATAAACCTAGAATTTCTCATCAAACCAAAATCAACCAAAACATCAAGACAAGCATCAATTCATGTTTCTATGATCATACTAAACATTCATTTCAATTTCTAACCGATTCTATCCGTTAAAACATCGATTTCTACGATTTCGACCTAAAACTCATAATCCAAAAACACAAAGAAAAAGGTTTCTAGCTAAACCCACCTTGAGATAGAGCAAGATGAAGATGATGAGAAGATTGGGTGAAGATTTGATGAATGGATGATGATGATTCTTGGAGTTCTTCAAATTTCCTCTTCCTCCTCTTTTTTCTCCTTCCTTTCCTTTTCTTTCCTTCTTTCTTCTTTCTCTCTCTTTCTTACTATCTTTTTCATTTTATGTTTGGAATGTGGAAGGAAAAGGAAAAAGTAGAAAACTAGTCTTAGTAAATAATACTACTAAATGTCCAAAAGTCTCTTAAGTCCAAATTAGTAAAATACCTCAGAGTCGATAATATTAATTGGATTTATTCTAAGTATCAGAGTTACTCTAATTATTTCATCAACTAATTTCTCAGAGCAACCGGACTCAGTTGATCACAATAATATTCACTAGAGTGTTTATAAATTTACGGGGTATTACAATTGAGAACAACATAATTTTAATAAATTATAAAAAAAGAGTGTGTTGTTAACAAGGGAGAATGTATTTGAATTGAATTGATTGGCTATCAATTGAATAAATTTGACTTGTTACGGTATTTAATATTTGATATGATTTTTTTTTTTGTTAAAGAACTTTTTGGTAAAGCATCAAATTGAATTAATTTCGTTTTTAATTTTTTAAATTTATTTTACTATTATAAATAGGCACCCCTCTTCTTGAAAGAGGGACACGACAAAAAACATCATTGAAGAAAAAAATAGTGAAATAACGAAAACGAAGGACAAGTATGTTATATTTCTTTTCTTGTATTATAAGTTATAGTTGTATTGTAACACTTTATTTATTTCTTTTTTAAAATATATATGTTATAACTTGTTTGTTTTTTATAATTATGATTCATATGTTATATATTTATTATTAATATTAAAATGTATTTTGGAATTAATTTTTTTCCGACAATGATTAAAAAAAGGACACATACACATATAGAATCGAATGATGTGTTGCTCTGTTACTATTAGAATTCTGATAACATATCGGAAGCTTATGTTACTTTTTTTAAAAATTGGTTTAGTATTTTGTTTTATAAAAAATGAAAATTTAACTTTTTTAAAGACTTCAAATGAAAAATAATTTTGAGTACTTTACATTTTTTCTAAGACTTTTTGAACTATAAAATATTTAAAAAATATTTAAAATTAGAATTAATTCCAAGAATTTTATTTTGAATGATATATTTTTGAATCATTATATAATTTTTATCATGATAATAGTCTAACAACGGACATCTAAGTTGTAGAATTTTAACACTATTCCATTACTTTAGAGTAACAAATATATTTGTATAAATTTTTGTAAAATATAAATTTAAAACTAGCTATTTAAAACCTTTAACAATTCTAGTTTAAATAAAATAAAATAAAATAAATTTATTAAATAATATTAATCTGTGTGCCTTCAAAAATAAGTAATAATCCTTATTTTAAACCTACAACATCATGATTTTACATTAAGAACTAATTAGTGTTATTTGGTTTGCTTTTAACATTGTGGTTAATTATTGAAAAAACATATACAAGTATAAATAAATCTTTTATATTGTTTAAATAATTTTATGACAATTATATATATTTGTGATTTATCTCGCATGCTAATTTAGTGTATACAATTTGATTATTTCTTTGTTAATTTAGTTTTCAATGGCCGGAGAATACAAATGCAATGCACAAGGATGTAATCGATCTATTGGGTCTGATAAGGGTTTGCAAAGTCATCAGTGTTCATAAAGAAAAAGAACAAAGACAATGTCTAGTATGCGGTAGAACCTTTTCATCTGAAAAAGGCCTCCTTATTCACATGACAAGTCAACATGGCGGATGGGCATATGGTCATGGTCCAAGAAACTGATTCGAATCATTTCCATTAGAATACGCATAAGAATAACCGATTATATTTATGAATAATAAGGATTTTATATTTATGTAATTTATCATATTTAATTTTAAGATTTATTTATATTATTTGATTTCAAGACTATATCTTTATAGGTTTTATTATTTTCTTATTAATTAATGGTTCGTATATATAAATAAATAAAGAAATATATATATATATATATATATATATATATATATATATTATAAAACTAATAATATGTTATAAATAATAAATCTGATATAATTTTTCATTTAATTGAATCTACATATGTTTTTATTTTTTTAATTTATTTTTATCTAAAACTTTACAAATACTTGTAAGGGCATGTATGTATAACATTATGTAATGTATTAGAATAGTAAAAATAATCCATATCACGAAAAATAGTTAAAATCATATTACAAATATATTATGCTTCAATGAAGACTATTCTTTCAGTAATGAATTAAAGGTGGAGTATAAAATTGAAAGATATAATACTATCATCAATTACTAACCAGATTTGGTATATTATCATCATTTAGTTTTTTTTTTTTGTACAACATATTAAAAAAGTAAATCAAATATGTTAAAAATATCATCATCATTTGGTGTTTTTTTTTTACAATACATCGACCCAAATAAAAAAAAATAAGGACATCAAATATGCCTAAAGAAATATATTGATTTTTTTTTTAAATGAGAAAATATGTATGTTAAATTAAGAGATTATTAATAGATCATTTAATGATACACAATTAATTAAATCATCCATGAATCATGTATATTTTTATGTATATACATATTTTTATCTATTTTAAATTTTGATTCTTATTAAAATGATCCTCTAGTGCTTATATAAACATATATGAATCTATTAGTTTATCATTTGATTGACATAATAATTATGATCGAGAGAGATTGAGGTAAAACATAAAGGAAATTATCTAAATATGAAATAGTGTGTTGGTATTGTTCTTATATATAAAATAAAGTTAAAATTACATTTGAATTATTAAAAACTAAAATTATTATGATTAAAAAAATTAAATTATATAATTAAAGTTGTGGAAAATTATTTTATTGATGAGTGAACTTGAAAAAAAAATACTTGACTATCGCATTTGATTTTCATTAATCTTTTTAATATATTATGTAATTAAAATTTGTCACCGACATGTTTTGATGAAAATATTTTTATATATTTATGTGTTTTTGTGAAACGAATTCTAAGAAAAATTAATAATACTAGAAAGCGGGATTTTTTTTTATTCCCAAATCCCTTAATTTAAATAAAACAAGATATTGAGAACAACATAATTTTTATAAATTATAAAAAAAGAGTGTGTTGTTAACAAGGGAGAATGTATTTGAATTGAATTGATTGGCTATCAATTGAATAAATTTGACTTGTTACGGTATTTAATATTTGATATGATTGTTTTTTGTTAAAGAACTTTTTGGTAAAGAATCAAATTGAATTAATTTGGTTTTTAATTTTTTAAATCTATTTTACTATTATAAATAGGCACCCCTCTTCTTGAAAGAGGGACACGCCAAAAAACATCATTGAAGAAAAAAATAGTGAAATAACGAAAACGAAGGACAAGTATGTTATATTTCTTTTCTTGTATTATAAGTTATAGTTGTATTGTAACACTTTCTTTATTTCTTTTTTAAAATATATATGTTATAACTTGTTTGTTTTTTATAATTATGATTCATATGTTATATATTTATTATTAATATTAAAATGTATTTTGGAATTAATTTTTTTCCGACAATGATTAAAAAAAGGACACATACACATATAGAATCGAATGATATGTTGCTCTGTTACTATTAGAATTCTGATAACATATCGGAAGCTTATGTTACTTTTTTTAAAAATTGGTTTAGTATTTTGTTTTATAAAAAATGAAAATTTAACTTTTTTAAAGACTTCAAATGAAAAATAATTTTGAGTACTTTACATTTTTTCTAAGACTTTTTGAACTATAAAATATTTAAAAAATATTTAAAATTAGAATTAATTCTAAGAATTTTATTTTGAATGATATATTTTTGAATCATTATATAATTTTTATCATGATAATAGTCTAACAACAGACATCTAAGTTGTAGAATTTTAACACTATTCCATTAATTTATAGTAACTAATATATTTGTATAAATTTTTGTAAAATATAAATTTAAAACTAGCTATTTAAAACCTTTAACAATTCTAATTTAAATAAAATAAAATAAAATAAATTTATTAAGTAATATTAATCCGTGTGCCTTCAAAAATAAGTAATAATCCTTATTTTAAACCTACAACATCATGATTTTACATTAAGAACTAATTAGTGTTATTTGGTTTGCTTTTAACATTGTGGTTAATTATTGAAAAAACATATACAAGTATAAATAAATCTTTTATATTGTTTAAATAATTTTATGACAATTATATATATTTGTGATTTATCTTGCATGCTAATTTAGTGTATACAATTTGATTATTTCTTTGTTAATTTAGTTTTCAATGGCCGGAGAATACAAATGCAATGCACAAGGATGTAATCGATCTTTTGGGTCTGATAAGGGTTTGCCAAGTCATCAAAGTGTTCATAAAGAAAAAGAACAAAGACAATGTCTAGTATGCGGTAGAACCTTTTCATCTGAAAAAGGCATCCTTATTCACATGACAAGTCAACATGGCGGATGGGCATATGGTCATGGTCCAAGAAACTGATTCGAATCATTTCCATTAGAATACGCATAAGAATAACCGATTATATTTATGAATAATAAGGATTTTATATTTATGTAATTTATCATATTTAATTTTAATATTTATTTATATTATTTGATTTCAAGACTATATCTTTATAGGTTTTATTATTTTCTTATTAATTAATGGTTCGTATATATAAATAAATAAAGAAATATACATATATATATATATATATATATATTATAAAACTAATAATATGTTATAAATAATAAATCTGATATAATTTTTCATTTAATTGAATCTACATATGTTTTTATTTTTTTAATTTATTTTTATCTAAAACTTTACAAATACTTGTAAGGGCATGTATGTATAACATTATGTAATGTATTTGAATAGTAAAAATAATCCATATCACGAAAAATAGTTAAAATCATATTACAAATATATTATGCTTCGATGAAGACTATTCTTTCAGTAATGAATTAAAGGTGGAGTATAAAATTGAAAGATATAATACTATCATCAATTACTAACCAGATTTGGTACATTATCATCATTTAGTTTTTTTTTTTTGTACAACATATTAAAAAAAAGTAAATCAAATATGTTAAAAATATCATCATCATTTGGTGTTTTTTTTTTACAATATATCGACCCAAATAAAAAAAATTAAGGACATCAAATATGCCTAAAGAAATATATTGATTTTTTTTTAAAGGAGAAAATATGTATGTTAAATTAAGAGATTATTAATAGATCATTTAATGATACACAATTAATTAAATCATCCATGAATCATGTATATTTTTATGTATATAGATATTTTTATCTATATTAAATTTTGATTCTTATTAAAATGATCCTCTAGTGCTTATATAAACATATATGAATCTATTAGTTTATCATTTGATTGACATAATAATTATGATCGAGAGAGATTGAGGTAAAACATAAAGGAAATTATCTAAATATGAAATAGTGTGTTGGTATTGTTCTTATATATAAAATAAAGTTAAAATTACATTTGAATTATTAAAAACTAAAATTATTATGATTAAAAAAATTAAATTATATAATTAAAGTTGTGGAAAACTATTTTATTGATGAGTGAACTTGAAAAAAAAATACTTCACTATCACATTTGATTTTCATTAATCTTTTTAATATATTATGTAATTAAAATTTGTCACCGACATGTTTTGATGAAAATATTTTTATATATTTATGTGTTTTTGTGAAACGAATTCTAAGAAAAATTAATAATACTAGTGTAATACCCCGTATTTTATTACACCGAATAATATTACATTGTGATTAACTGAGTCAGGTTGCTCTGAGAAATTATTTGATAAAATAATTAGAGTAACTTCGGTACTTAGAATTGATCCAATAAATATTATTTGTTTCGGAGACATTTATTTAATTTTGGACTTAAGGGACTTTTTGGACATTTAGTAGTATTATTTCTAATACTAAGTTTACTATGTGAATCCTTTTCCTCTCATTTTCCAAACAAAAGAAAAAGATAGAAAGAAAAGAAGAAGAAAGGAAAGGAAGGAGAGAAAGAGAGGAGAAGAGGAAATTTGAAGAAAAGCTCAAGAACCATCAAGATCATCATCCAATCTTCATCCAAACTTCTCAATCATCTTCATCTTGCTCTATTTTGAGGTGGGTTCTAGTTAGTACCATTGTTAGAGAGCTCTAGAGAGTTTTTGGATTTAGGTTAGATTATGAAAAACTTGGAAATTTATGGTTGATCTTGCTATAAATGTTATTATAGGCTTGTTATCATGTTTGCATTATGTTTTGACTGTTGTGGGTTGTTGGGTAATGTTTTTTATGAGGAAAATGTGAGTTGGAAGTGAAGAACAGCAGCTGGGAGAGGTTCTGTTTCGCTTGCTTCGCCTAGCGAACCTGGGGCGAGTCCCAGCGAACAGCAATCGAGGGTTCGCCTAGCGAACCAGAACGTTCGCCTAGCGAAGGTTCGCTGGCATGTTCGCCTAGCGAACTTAGTGTGTTTTGAATATGAGAACTTACTGCCTAGGTGCTCGCTGGCACATTCGCCTAGCGAAGGTGAAGGCGAAGGTTCGCCAGACGTTCGCCTAGCGAACTTATGGTGTTTTGGGTCTGAGAGTTTTCTGTTTAATTACTCGCCAGCTTGCTCGCCTACCGAAGGCGAAGGCGAAGGCTCGCAAGCTCGTTCGCCTAGCGAACCTGGGGCGAGCTGTGTTGTTTTCTTAACTTGTTTTCGCCATATCTTGTGATCCGGTTGTCCGTTTTGGATGTTCCGCATATCGATAGAAAGCTGGAGAAATGAACTTTATGATGATGATAAGGATCGTCGATTTTATTTGCCCGATTAAATAATCGGAGGGAACCCGAAGTGAAATTCTTTGATAATTTTATGTGGACTATGTTTTAATTGTGTTAAGTTATTCTATTACACTAATAAGGTATGTTTTGCCTAATCTATGGTTGTTAACATGTTGTGATTAAAAATGCATGAAAGATAAAAAGGAAAATAGTAAGAGTGAGGAAAACCCCTTATGAACTATAGGAAACTTTAGAAGTTGGAAACACTAGTATGGAACATGAGGTTAACGTTATGGATTGAAGGACAAGAAAGGCCTTGAGGCCTTATGGCCGAGGCAATTATCGTATACCTTGTTTTATATGGTATTTATCATGTAATCGTAACCATTTTATTTGAATTGCCCTTGAAAGGCCTTCATGAGTCTCGAGCTCCTCTGAAGTGCAGGCAGGTTTTACTTGGTAGGTTTGATGCCCTACGAGTAGTACAATTGGAAGCCCGTGCATGGGTACGAGACTTGTGATGGTTAACAGGCCATGAGAAGTCACGGTTCACGGTTAACAGGCCGGTGATCCCGAATCCAATTGTATACCAAGTAACTACAAGGATCTATGACCCGAGTCGCCTTCTAGACGTAGAAGCGGACGGGAAGAGGAGATGCCTTGGTACCGGTTATCGATTAATGATGTGGTGAGTTAGTGAACTCATGTCATGTTTCCATATAGTGTGAGAATTACCAAGTGTGAACTCAAGAGTCCTTCCCTTCCCCGGACTTGAGTTAGGATTGTTAGAACCATAAATAATCCGAGAGAACCCATAAGATAGGGAACTCATTGAGACTTGATGTATCTCACCCCACTGTTGTTGTTTACATCACAGGTTCTGCAGGTTCGGCGACGGGTAAGGATAAAGTGGTTTGACATTTCCTTTCGGTTCGTAGATTTTGAGATGGCATGGCTTCCGCTATGACGTTTTATTTTGAGATCATTACGTTGATCTAGTTCTTAGTTTTTATCATGTTGGAACATCTTGTATATGTGATGCCTGAGTTTTGTGTTGTATTAGAGGCATTTATGTGTATAATGTGTTAACTAGGAACTTATTGTATTTCAGTACCAAAGACTTGGATTCATATATATAATTTATGCTTTGATGTATGGATTTTATATGTGGGTGTTACAGTTGGTATCAAAGCAGGTCGTATCCTCGACCTAGCCATGAAATAGTATAAGTGTTTCTTTCCGTTTCATATACGTTGTGTCGCCGTGGGTCTTGAGCGTTATATTTATGGCATTGAGCCTGATCAACTTAATTCTATTTGTATGACCTTTAGGAACATGGCTGATGGACGTAGAAACCCTCGTGGTAGGCCCCGCACCACTCCTCAAGGGACGACTCCGCCGGTTGACGATGGTAATGCTCCGTTGTATCAGTTCATGCAACAGATGCAACAACAACAGAATCTATTCATGCAACAGATGGTGCAACAAATGAATGGAGGTCCGCATCCTCAAGTAGTGGTTCCCGAAGCTGTAGGTGGGAATTTCCGGGACTTTATCCGCATGAATCCTCCAGAATTTCCGGGTGGATTAGATCCCGTGAAGGCTCACGAATGGATTTCAGGTATGGAAAGGATCTTCTTGATAGTCCATTGCAGCGAAGAGAACAAGGTGTTGTTCGCTTCCCACTCGCTAAAGGGTCCCGCTATGAGATGGTGGGAGAGCGCTTCGGCTTTTATGACTGTTCAAGAAGTACCTAAGGTTTGGGAACAGTTCAAAGTTGTTTTCATGGAGAAATATTTTCCGAGTTCATTAAGGACTCAGAAGGAATTTGAATTCCAGCAGCTAAGACAAGGTAGCATGACTGTGGCCAGTTATGCTGAGAAGTTTGAAGACATGGCTGCTTATTCTAGGCAGGCTATGTATGCTCCTGATGAAAAATGGAAAATAGACCAGTTTCTGTTTGGATTAAGAGCTGAAATATCTCATAGTGTGTCTCAGAGAGAGTTCACTACTTATGCTGAAGTGTTGAGACAATGCTATGTGGCAGAACATAGTTTGAAAAAGGTTCGAGATGAAAGTGCAGCAAGTCGGGTAACTCAAGGTGATCGTGGAAGGTCTAATCAATCATTTAGACCTAGGCCACAATCCTTCAAGGGGAAACAGGTGCAAGATACAAGGGCGAGTACACCTCCGGTGTGTCGCACTTGTGGCAAGAATCATTTCGGAAGGTGTGGTTTAGAAGGGGTAAGGTGTTTCCAATGTCAAAAGGTGGGTCATATGAAGAAAGATTGTCCTCAGAATAGGATTCAACCACAAGGAAGGGTTTACACCTTGGATGCAAGGAAGAAGAAGAGTGACAATTCATTGATTGCTGGTACGTGCTTAGTTAACGGATTTCCTTGCTTTGTTTTATTTGATTGCGGAGCTACACATTCTTTTGTATCAGTGCAATGTATGAAGCGACTTGGGTTACGGTCCGTTCCTTTGTCTCCTCCTATGGTGGTCACTACCGCCATGGATGAAATGGTTGAGACGCCTTTGATATGTGAAAATTGTGTGCTATCTGTGAACGGTAGAGTTTTTCAGATTGACCTTATTTGTCTACCGCTTAAGAAAGTGGATGTCGTGATAGGAATGGATTGGCTTTCTGCTAATTCGGTATTTATTGGGTGTGAGGAGAAGCTTATCATCATTCCGTCTGTTGAGGGTACACCAAAGGATGTCTTAACAACTATTCTAGAAGGTACGGTTGGTATGATAAATCTCTTGTTTGAAGAAGAGAATTCGGTTATGTTGGTTCTAACTAAGGAAGGGAGTAGCGACCTCCAGGCTATGGATATTCCTGTAGTTTGCGAATTTTCTGATATTTTCCCCGAAGATGTCACTTCTCTTCCTCCGGAGAGGGAAGTGGAATTTTCTATTGACCTGGTACCGGGAACGGCTCCTATATCCGTTTCTCCGTATCGGATGGCACCGAAGGAGTTAAGAGAATTAAAGGATCAGTTAGAAGAACTCGTGGCGAAACATTTCGTGCGGCCTAGTGTTTCTCCGTGGGGAGCCCCTGTTCTACTGGTGAAAAAGAAGGACGGTGGGATGCGGATGTGCATCGATTATCGCCAGCTGAATAAAGTCACCATTAAGAACAAGTATCCCTTGCCTAGGATAGACGACCTTTTGGATCAATTGAAAGGAGCCTGCGTGTTCTCGAAGATTGATTTGAGGTCGGGTTATCACCAAATCCGAGTGAAGAGTTCCGATGTACCTAAGACTGTATTTAGGACCCGTTATGGCCATTACGAATTCTTAGTGATGCCTTTCGGTGTGACAAAAGCTCCAGCTGTTTTTATGGATTACATGAACCGAATATTTCAAGCTTACTTGGACCAGTTCGTGGTAATCTTCATTGACGATATTCTTATTTATTCCCGTACTTCACAAGAGCACGAGGAACATCTGAGAATTGTGTTATCTGTGTTGCAAGAGAAGCAACTTTTTGCTAAATTAAGTAAGTGTGAATTTTGGATGGCAGAAGTTAAGTTTCTTGGTCACGTTATATCGTAAAGGGGTGTCGCGGTGGATCCGTCGAAGGTAGAAGCAATGATCAATTGGGAGAGGCCGAGAAATGCCTCGGAAGTCAGAAGTTTCTTGGGGCTGGCAGGTTACTATAGGAGGTTTATCGAAGGTTTCTCTCAGTTGGCTTTACCAATGACGAAACTTACTCGTAAAGATTTTGCTTTTGAGTGGGATTCAGGTTGTGAGCAAAGTTTCATGAAGTTGAAGGAGAGATTGACAACGGCTCCGGTGTTAATCATTCCTGATCCTAACAACTCTTATGAAGTGTTTTGTGATGCTTCTAAAATGGGATTGGGAGGTGTCCTGATGCAAGGTGGTCAAGTAGTAGCTTATGCCTCCCGACAATTGAAAATTCATGAACAGAATTATCCAACTCATGATTTGGAATTGGCGGCGGTTGTTTTTACACTTAAGGTGTGGCGGCATTATTTGTATGGTGTACGTTTTGAAATGTTCAGTGACCATAAGAGCTTGAGGTATTTATTTGACCAAAAGGAGTTAAATATGCGACAACGAAGATGGATGGAGTACTTAAAAGATTTTGATTTAGATTTGAAGTATCATCCAGGAAAAGCGAATAAGGTAGCAGATGCGTTAAGTCTGAAATTAGTGCATGGCGCGAAATTGATGATTTTGGAGTATGCATTGTTGGAGAATTTTAGAGATCTTAATCTTCAGTTTGTATGGACTCAAGATGGTGTGATTATGGGAAATTTGAATGTCAATTCTACCTTGAGAGTTGAGATTCACCAAGGTCAAATGGCAGATGAGAAGTTGCAAGAAGTGTTACTCCTACCGGGTTTTATTCAGGCTACCGACGAAATTATTATGTTCGGCCAAAGAATTTGTGTTCCGAATGATGGAATGTTAAGAAGAAAGATTTTGGATGAAGCTCATAAAGGTACTTTTACGATACATCCTGGTTCTTCGAAGATGTATCAAGATTTGAAGAAGGACTATTGGTGGACCGGAATGAAAAAGGATGTTGCGATGTATGTGTCAGAATGTGCAGTGTGCCAACAGGTTAAGATTGAACACCAAAGACCGGGCGGTATGTTGCAACCTTTAGAAATTCCAGTTTGGAAATGGGATAGCATTTCTATGGATTTTGCAGTAGGTTTGCCCCGTACGCAAGGTGGTTATGATTCGATTTGGGTGATTGTGGATCGACTAACGAAATCAGCGCACTTCTTGGCCGTGAAGACTACTTTCAAGGCAAGTCATCTTGCGAGGTTGTTTATTGCGGAAATTGTAAGATTGCACGGTATTCCTTCTAATATTGTGTCGGACAGAGATCCGAAGTTTACCTCAAGGTTTTGGAAAGTCTTTCAACAAGCTATGGGGACGGAGTTGCGTTTGAGCACGTCTAATCATCCGCAGACGGATGGACAGACTGAGCGAACGATACAAACGATGGAAGATATGTTGAGAGCTTGTGTGTTAGAAAGTAAAGGGAATTGGAAAGAACTTCTACCATTGATTGAGTTTTCCTATAACAATAGTTATCATGCTTGTATCGGTATGGCTCCGTATGAAGCGTTGTATGGGCGAAAATGTAGAACACCCTTGTGTTGGGCAGAAGTTGGGGAAGATAGAATCTTAGGACCCGAAATCATCCAAGAGACTACAGAAAAGATTCGAATGATTCGCGAGAAAATTAAGCAAGCCCAAGATCGACAAAAGAGTTATGCGGACAATCGAAGGAGGCCTTTAGAATTTGAAGAGGGTGACCATGTGTTTTTGAAAGTTACTCCTAGATTGAGATTGAAAGGACCATTTAAGTCACGCAAGTTAAGCCCGAGATATGTAGGACCGTATCAGATCTTAGAAAGGATTGGTGAAGTAGCGTACAGGTTGGCCTTGTCGCCTTCTCTGTCGGAAATGCATGATGTTTTTCATGTATCTCAGCTTCGGAGATTTGTTCCAGATCCTCTTCAACCGATTCTACCGGATACTATTGAAATAGAAGCGGATTTGACGTTTGAACCTCAACCGAGCCGCATTGTGGGAAGAGAAACGAAGGTATTAAGGAACAAGGATATTCCTCTTGTTAAGGTGCAGTGGGATGTAACGCATCCAGGAGATGCAACTTGGGAACTTGAATCGGAAATGCGAGATGCTTACCCTCATCTGTTCAGGTAATTTTTAAATTCGAGGGAGAATTTCTATTTAAGGGGGGGAGGATGTAATACCCCGTATTTTATTACACCGAATAATATTACATTGTGATTAACTGAGTCAGGTTGCTCTGAGAAATTATTTGATAAAATAATTAGAGTAACTTCGGTACTTAGAATTGATCCAATAAATATTATTTGTTTCGGAGACATTTATTTAATTTTGGACTTAAGAGACTTTTTGGACATTTAGTAGTATTATTTCTAATACTAAGTTTACTATGTGAATCCTTTTCCTCTCATTTTCCAAACAAAAGAAAAAGATAGAAAGAAAAGAAGAAGAAAGGAAAGGAAGGAGAGAAAGAGAGGAGAAGAGGAAATTTGAAGAAAAGCTCAAGAACCATCAAGATCATCATCCAATCTTCATCCAAACTTCTCAATCATCTTCATCTTGCTCTATTTTGAGGTGGGTTCTAGTTAGTACCATTGTTAGAGAGCTCTAGAGAGTTTTTGGATTTAGGTTAGATTATGAAAAACTTTGAAATTTATGGTTGATCTTGCTATAAATGTTATTATAGGCTTGTTATCATGTTTGCATTATGTTTTGACTGTTGTGGGTTGTTGGGTAATGTTTTTTATGAGGAAAATGTGAGTTGGAAGTGAAGAACAGCAGCTGGGAGAGGTTCTGTTTCGCTTGCTTCGCCTAGCGAACCTGGGGCGAGTCCCAGCGAACAGCAATCGAGGGTTCGCCTAGCGAACCAGAACGTTCGCCTAGCGAAGGTTCACTGGCATGTTCGCCTAGCGAACTTAGTGTGTTTTGAATATGAGAACTTACTGCCTAGGTGCTCGCTGGCACATTCGCCTAGCGAAGGTGAAGGCGAAGGTTCGCCAGACGTTCGCCTATCGAACTTATGGTGTTTTGGGTCTGGGAGTTTTCTGTTTAATTACTCGCCAGCTTGCTCGCCTAGCAAAGGCGAAGGCGAAGGCTCGCCAGCTCGTTCGCCTAGCGAACCTGGGGCGAGCTGTGTTGTTTTCTTAACTTGTTTTCGCCATATCTTTTGATCCGGTTGTCCGTTTTGGATGTTCCGCATATCGATAGAAAGCTGGAGAAATGAACTTTATGATGATGATAAGGATCGTCGATTTTATTTGCCCGATTAAATAATCGGAGGGAACCCGAAGTGAAATTCTTTGATAATTTTATGTGGACTATGTTTTAATTGTGTTAAGTTATTCTATTACACTAATAAGGTATGTTTTGCCTAATCTATGGTTGTTAACATGTTGTGATTAAAAATGCATGAAAGATAAAAAGGAAAATAGTAAGAGTGAGGAAAACCCCTTATGAATTATAGGAAACTTTAGAAGTTGGAAACACTAGTATGGAACATGAGGTTAACGTTATGGATTGAAGGACAAGAAAGGCCTTGAGGCCTTATGGCCGAGGCAATTGTCGTATACCTTGTTTTATATGGTATTTATCATGTAATCGTAACCATTTTATTTGAATTTCCCTTGAAAGGCCTTCATGAGTCTCGAGCTCCTCTGAAGTGCAGGCAGGTTTTACTTGGTAGGTTTGATGCCCTACGAGTAGTACAATTGGAAGCCCGTGCATGGGTACGAGACTTGTGATGGTTAACAGGCCATGAGAAGTCACGGTTCATGGTTAACAGGCCGGTGATCCCGAATCCAATTGTATACCAAGTAACTACAAGGATCTATGACCCGAGTCGCCTTCTAGACGTAGAAGCGGACGGGAAGAGGAGATGCCTTGGTACCGCTTATCGATTAATGATGTGGTGAGTTAGTGAACTCATGTCATGTTTCCATATAGTGTGAGAATTACCAAGTGTGAACTCAAGAGTCCTTCCCTTCCCCGGACTTGAGTTAGGATTGTTAGAACCATAAATAATCCAAGAGAACCCATAAGATAGGGAACTCATTGAGACTTGATGTATCTCACCCCACTGTTGTTGTTTACATCACAGGTTCTGCAGGTTCGGCGACGGGTAAGGATAAAGTGGTTTGACTTTTCCTTTCGGTTCGTAGATTTTGAGATGGCATGGCTTCCGCTATGACGTTTTATTTTGAGATCATTGCGTTGATCTAGTTCTTAGTTTTTATCATGTTGGAACATCTTGTATATGTGATGCCTGAGTTTTGTGTTGTATTAGAGGCATTTATGTGTATAATGTGTTAACTAGGAACTTATTGTATTTCAGTACCAAAGACTTGGATTCATATATATAATTTATGCTTTGATGTATGGATTTTATATGTGGGTGTTACAACTAGAAAGCAGTATCTTTTTTTTATTCCCAAATCCCTTAATTTAAATAAAACAAGATATTGAGAACAACATAATTTTTATAAATTATAAAAAAAGAGTGTGTTGTTAACAAGGGAGAATGTATTTGAATTGAATTGATTGGCTATCAATTGAATAAATTTTACTTGTTACGGTATTTAATATTTGATATGATTTTTTTTTGTTAAAGAACTTTTTGGTAAAGCATCAAATTGAATTAATTTGGTTTTTAATTTTTTAAATCTATTTTACTATTATAAATAGGCACCCCTCTTCTTGAAAGAGGGACACGACAAAAACATCATTGAAGAAAAAAATAGTGAAATAACGAAAACGAAGGACAAGTAGGTTATATTTCTTTTCTTGTATTATAAGTTATAGTTGTATTGTAACACTTTCTTTATTTCTTTTTTAAAATATATATGTTATAACTTGTTTGTTTTTTATAATTATGATTCATATGTTATATATTTATTATTAATATTAAAATGTATTTTGGAATTAATTTTTTTCCGACAATGATTAAAAAAAGGACACATACACATATAGAATCGAATGATATGTTGCTCTGTTACTATTAGAATTCTGATAACATATCGGAAGCTTATGTTACTTTTTTTAAAAATTGGTTTAGTATTTTGTTTTATAAAAAATGAAAATTTAACTTTTTTAAAGACTTCAAATGAAAAATAATTTTGAGTACTTTACATTTTTTCTAAGACTTTTTGAACTATAAAATATTTAAAAAATATTTAAAATTAGAATTAATTCCAAGAATTTTATTTTGAATGATATATTTTTGAATCATTATATAATTTTTATCATGATAATAGTCTAACAACGGACATCTAAGTTGTAGAATTTTAACACTATTCCATTACTTTAGAGTAACAAATATATTTGTATAAATTTTTGTAAAATATAAATTTAAAACTAGCTATTTAAAACCTTTAACAATTCTAGTTTAAATAAAATAAATTTATTAAATAATATTAATCCGTGTGCCTTCAAAAATAAGTAATAATCCTTATTTTAAACCTACAACATCATGATTTTACATTAAGAACTAATTAGTGTTATTTGGTTTGCTTTTAACATTGTGGTTAATTATTGAAAAAACATATACAAGTATAAATAAATCTTTTATATTGTTTAAATAATTTTATGACAATTATATATATTTGTGATTTATCTCGCATGCTAATTTAGTGTATACAATTTGATTATGTAACGCCCACATATAATACTCGCATCAAATCTCATATTATACATGAGTTCATTTGTGGTACTGAAATATAGTAAGTTCCTAGTTAACACATTATACACATAAATGCCTCTAATGCAAAACACTAATAGTCTAAGGCATTACATATACAAGATGTAACACCCATATATAAAATCCATACATCAAAGCATAAATCATATATATGAATCCAAGTATTTGGTATTGAAATACAATAAGTTCCTAGATAACACATTATACACATAAATGCCTCTAATACAAAACACCCAAGTCTAAAGCATTACATATACAAGATGTTCCAAAATGATAAAATCTAAGAACTAGATCATCACAATGATCTCAAAATAACAAAATATAGCGGAAGCTAGCCATCAACATGCAAGGAAAGATCAAACGACCTTGTCCTTACCCTTCTCTGAACCTGAAGCACCTGAAATATCAACAACGTGGGGTGAGATACATCAAATCTCAGTGGGTTCCTATCTTATAGATTCTCTCGGATTAAAAGGGGTTCTAATAATCCTAGCTCAAGTCCAGGGAAGGGAAAAGGACCTTGAGTTCACAATTTCATTCTTGCCCTACATGGAAACATACTCACGAGTTCTCTAAATCTCGCATCAACAATGGGTATCTCCCACGAAGGCATCCTTCCCCGGCTAACCCTACAAGAGGATTCGACACGAGTCACAGATCCTTAAATTCGTAGACAACCATTCTCGGCCAACCCTTCCAAAGAGTTTTCGACACGAGTCTTGGATGCTAAGGTAAATAACTTTCCCCGGCCATCCACAAAGGGCTCTTCAACACGGGTCACGGTTATCTACACATAGTACTTTCCCCGGCCAGCACACACCAGGGGCCCTTCAACACAGGTCAATAATACCATCATCTAAGCAACCTCCCCGATCATCCATCATAAGAGGATCGGAACGCGGGTCACAGTTACTTAGGTATTGATCACTCTTTGCGATCCCTCATGTTTCCATACTAGGGTCTTCCGCTTATCTCGATCATTTATCAGTCCTAGCCACAACTAGAAACGTAAACCTCCTAGTCATTCTATACTTAAGGTTGTTGTTTTCCTCACTCTCTCTATTCCATTTTCATTTTACATGCATTTTCAATCACAATCAGGTTAACAACCATGGATTAGGCAAAACATACCTTATTAGTGAAATAGAATAGGATACCACAATTTAAACATAAATATATCACTTTTGAACTTTCCCGATTATTTAATCGGTCGGTAAAATCAACATGTTTTACTTCCATTGCGTAGAATATTTCCTCGGCTTTACATCAATATAAAGAACAACTGAAACCGATAAACGAAACTAAAGTTATGAATTTTTCCGTAAAAAGTATAATTTTTCAACTCCCAGGTCGCGCTCAGCGCGCCCTGGTCCGCGCTCAGCGCGCAACTCCCTGCCACGAGAGGTTCCAAGAATTAAACACCGCGCTCAGCGGGCACCTGCGCGCTCAGCGCGCTCTGCGAAACTCAGAAAAATACCTGCTATAACAGTTCAAAACCAGCCCCTCTACACCATCAATACCAATTCCAACAACCCATTAGAGGCATAATCAACATGTTTCCAACATAGTTCCATCATCAAACTTCACAATCAAGTTTTGAACAAAATCACAAATTCTACATAAACCTAGAATTTCTCATCAAACCAAAATCAACCAAAACATCAAAACAAGCATCAAAACATGTTTCTATGATCATACCAATCATTCATTTCGATTTCTAACAAATTCTAACCGTTGTAACATCGATTTCTAAGATTTCGACCTAAAACTCATAATATCAAACTCAAGAAAAAAATGGTTTCTAGCTAAATCCACCTTGCAAAGATGATGAAAATGATGAAGATGAGATGATTGAATGAAGTTTGAAGCAATGGATGATGATTCTCTTGGATTTTCTTCACAAAACCTTCTTTCTCTTCTCTTTCTCTTTTCTCTCTATTTCCTCTTCCTTTCTTTCTTCTTCTTTTTCCTTCTTTTTTTTCTTTCTCTCACTTCTTACTAACTTCTTCTTTTTATATGCTTGGAAAGTGGAAGGAAATAATAAGTAATAAACTTAGTATTAGAAATAATACTACTAAATGTCCAAAAAGTCTCTTAATTCCAATTAAATAAAATACGGGGTATTACACAAGATGTTCCAAAAATGATAAAAACTAAGAACTAGATCAATACAATGATCTCAAAACATAACACCATAGCGGAAACCATGCCATCACAAAAGCTACGATCCGTAAGGAAAGTCAAATAACCTTGTCCTTACCCTTCGCCAAACCTGCAGAACCTGTGATGTAAACAACAACAGTGGGGTGAGATACATCAAATCTCAGTGAGTTCCTATCTTAAAGTCCTCTCGGCTTTACAAGGTTCTAATAATCCTAACTCATGTCAAAGGGAAAGGGGAAAAGACCATGAGTACACACACAAGTAACCATCATGGTGAGCCTGTAAACTCACACTAGTACCGAAGCACCTCTTGAGCCTGTAAACTCAAGGATTCACAAAGTACGGAAGTACCTCTTGAGCCTGTAAACTCAAGGATTCACAATCAATAACCATACCAAGGCATCCCCTTTTCACGTCCGCTTCTACGTCTAGAAGACGATCCGAGTCATGGATCCTCGAATTACTTGACATACGAAATGGATTCGGGAACTACGGCCTGTTAGCCGTGAACCGTCACTTCTCATGGACTGTTAACCATCGCAAGTCTCTACCCGTAGGTCCCATTCGTACGAAACGCGGGAATCAAACCTGCCAAGTAATGGTGCATATGTTTCAGAGGAGCTCGAGACCCATGAAACGCACTATCCAAAAATAACCGGTTATGATTATACAATACACACGCCTCGGCCTTACAAGCACGAGCGTTGTTACTATTTCATCACGCACCACATTGTTTAGGGTAAGTCCTCACTCTTCCTATTTCATATCAATATTAACATGCATATTCACTCACAACATGTTAAACAATAATAGGATAGGCAAAACGCATCATAAGTGCACAATAGAACAACATACCACAATTTAAACATAATCATATCACTTTTGAACTTTCCTGATTATTTAATCGGTCGGTAAAATCAACATGTTTTTACTTCCATTGTGTAGAATACTTCTTTGGCTTTACATCGATATAAAGAACAATCGAAACCGATAAACGAAACCAAAGTTATGAATTTTTCCGTAAAAAGTTATAATTTTTCAACTCCCAAGTCGCGCTCAGCGCGCCCTGGTCCGCGCTCAGCGCGCAACTCCCTGCCACGAGAGGTTCCAAGAATTAAACACCGCGCTCAGCGGGCACCTGCGCGCTCAGCGCGCTCTGCGAAACTCAGAAAAATACCTGCTATAACAGTTCAAAACCAGCCCCTCTACACCATCAATACCAATTCCAACAACCCATTAGAGGCATATCCAACATGTTTCTAACATAGTTCCATCATCAAACTTCACAACCAAGTCTTTTTGAACAAAAACACAATTTCTACATAAACCTAGAATTTCTCATCAAACCAAAATCAACCAAAACATCAAAACAAGCATCAATTCATGTTTCTATGATCATACTAAACATTCATTTCAATTTCTAACCGATTCTATCCGTTAAAACATCGATTTCTACGATTTCGACCTAAAACTCATAATCCCAAAACACAAAGAAAAAGGTTTCTAGCTAAACCCACCTCTAGAGATGATCAAGATGATGAAGTTCAAGAAGTTTGGTGAAGCTTGGATGAAGATTGGTGATGATCTTGATGATTCTCTTCCAAAAACCTTGTTCTTCTCTTCTTTCTCCTTCTTCCTCTTTTCTCTCCTCTTTCTCTCTTTTTCTTTCTATCTTTTTCTTTTCATCCAATGAGAGAAAAATATATATATATAGTAAGTATTATTAAAACAATACTACTAATTGTCCAAAAATGTCTCTAGAGTCCAATTAAATAAAATGTCTCCGAACAAATAATATTAATTGGATTAATTCTAAGTACTGAAGTTACTCTAATTATTTTATCAAATAATTTCTCAGAGCAACCGGACTCAGTTGATCACAATAATATTCACCAGAGCGTTTATAAATTTACGGGGTATTACATCCTCCCCCCCTTAAATAGAAATTCGTCCTCGAATTTAGAATATTACCTAAACAGATGCGGATAAGAATCGCGCATTTCCGACTCTAGTTCCCAAGTAGCATCACCCGGATGCATTACATCCCATTGCACCTTAACGAGTGGAATATCTTTGTTCCTTAACACTTTTGTTTCTCTTCCCATAATACAACTCGGTTGTGGTTCAAAAGTCAAATCCGCTTCTATTTCCACTGATTCTGGTAGAATTGGTTGAAGAGGATCAGGAACAAACTTACGGAGCTGAGATACGTGAAAAACATCATGCATTTCAGATAGAGAGGGTGGTAAGGCTAATCTGTAAGCAACTTCACCAATCCTTTCTAGGATCTGATACGGTCCCACGTATCTCGGACTTTATTTGCGTGACTTAAACGGTCCTTTCAATCTCAATCTCGGAGTAACCTTCAGAAATACATGGTCACCCTCCTCAAATTCCAAAGGTCTCCGACGATTGTCTGCATAACTCTTCTGACGATCTTGTGCTTGTTTAGCTTTCTCACGGATCATTCGAATCTTTTCCATAGTCTCTTGAATAATCTCGGGTCCCAAAATTCTATCTTCGCCAACTTCTGCCCAACACAAAGGTGTTCTACACTTCCTCCCATACAATGCTTCATAAGGAGCCATACCGATGCTCGCATGGTAATTATTGTTATAGGAAAACTCAATTAACGGCAAAAGTTCCTTCCAATTCCCTCTACTCTCTAGCACACAAGCTCTTAACATATCCTCCATCGTCTGTATTGTTCGCTCAGTCTGACCATCCGTCTGAGGATGATTCGACGTGCTTAA
Organism: Lathyrus tuberosus; assembly: GCA_022829125.1. Lineage (NCBI taxonomy): Eukaryota > Viridiplantae > Streptophyta > Magnoliopsida > Fabales > Fabaceae > Lathyrus > Lathyrus tuberosus. The sequence continues at coordinate 16,572,973 of JALAZF010000043.1, forward strand.
ACGCAAATTCGTACCCATCGCTTGTTAGAACACTTTCCAAAATCTCGAAGTAAACTTCGGATCTCTATCGGACACAATACTAGAAGGAACCCCATGCAATCTCACAATCTCAGCAATAAACAACCTTGCAAGCTGACTCGCCTTATAAGTAATCTTCACGGCTAAGAAATGCGCCGATTTCGTTAGTCGATCTACAATCACCCAAATGGAATCATAACCACCTTGCGTACGGGGTAAACCCACTGCAAAGTCCATAGAAATACTTTCCCACTTCCAAACTGGAATATCCAAAGGTTGCAACAAACCACCCGGTCTTTGGTGTTCAATCTTCACCTGTTGGCACACCGCACATTCTGACACATATTCCGCTATATCCTTTTTCATCCCAGACCACCAATAATCCCTCTTTAAATCCTGATACATCTTCGAAGAACCAGGATGTATCGTAAAAGTACCTTTATGAGCTTCATCTAAAATCTTTCTTTTCAGTGCCTCATCCTTCGGAACACAAATCCGTTGATTAAATAGAACAATCCCATCAGTTGCTCGTGTAAAACCCGGTTGAAGTAACAATTCTTGTAACTCCTCCTCTATCACTTGTTCTTGTTGAATCTCAACTCTTAAAGTAGAATTGACATTCAAATTTCCCATTGTTACACCATTCGGAGTCCACTCAAACTGGAGATTAAGATCTCTAAACTTTTCCAACAACGAATACTCCAAAATCACCAATTCTGCATTATGAACCATTTTCCGACTTAAAGCATCCGCTACTTTATTCGCCTTTCCTGGATGATACTTCAGTTCTAAGTCATAATCCTTTAAGTACTCCATCCACCTTCTTTTTCGCATATTCAACTCCTTCTGGTCAATTAGGTATTTCAAACTTTTGTGGTCACTGAACATTTCAAAACGTACACCATACAAATAATGACGCCACACCTTCAGTGCAAACACCACGGCAGCTAGCTCCAAATCATGAGTTGGATAATTCTTCTCGTGAACTTTCAACTGTCGAGAAGCATAAGCTACTACTTGACCGCCTTGCATCAGAACACCCCCTAATCCCCTCTTAGAAGCATCACAGAATACTTCATAAGAGTTGTTAGGATCAGGAATAATTAATACTAGAGCACTCGTCAAACTTTCCTTCAATTTCATAAAACTTTGTTCACAACCTGAATCCCACTCAAAAGCAACATCCTTCCGAGTAAGTTTCGTCAGTGGTAAGGCCAATTGAGAAAAGCCCTTAATAAATCTTCTATAGTAACCTGCCAATCCCAAGAAACTTCTAACTTCTGAAACATTTCTCGGTCTCTCCCAATTAATCACTGCCTCTACTTTCGATGGATCCACTGCCACACCACCTTGAGATATAACATGTCCAAGAAAATTTACTTCCGACATCCAAAACTCACACTTGCTCAACTTAGCAAACAATTGCTTCTCTTGCAATACCGATAAGACAATCCTCAGATGTTCTCCGTGTTCTTGTGGAGTACGAGAATAAATAAGAATGTCGTCAATAAAGATTACCACAAATTGGTCCAAGTAAGCTTGAAATATACGGTTCATGTAATCCATAAAAACAGCTGGAGCATTTGTCACACCGAAAGGCATCACTAAGAATTCGTAATGACCGTAACGTGTTATAAATGCAGTTTTTGGCACATCGGAACTCTTCACTCGAATCTGATGATACCCCGACCGTAAATCAATCTTCGAGAACACACAGGCTCCTTTCAATTGATCTAACAAGTCGTCTATCCTGGGTAAGGGGTATTTATTCTTAATAGTGACTTTGTTTAGCTTACGATAATCAATGCACAACCGCATTCCCCCATCTTTCTTCTTTACCAACAATACTGGAGCTCCCCAAGGTGAAACACTAGGTCTAACAAAATGCTTAGACATCAATTCCTCCAATTGGTCCTTTAATTCTCTTAATTCAAGTGGTGTCATCCGATACGGAGAAACGGATATAGGAGCCGTTCCCGGGTACCAGGTCAATAGAGAACTCAACTTCTCTCTCCAGAGGGAGAGAAGAAACATCCTTAGGAAACACTTCAGGAAACTCACACACTATTGGAATACTTAGAACTTGTTGTTCACTACTTCCTTCCTTAGTAAGAACCATTAAAACAGATTTCTCCTTCTCGAATAAGAAATTTACCATTCCCACCGTACCTTCTAAAATCGTTGATAACACATCCTTAGGAGTAGCCTCAGCAGATGGAATAATGATTAACTTCTCCTCACAACCGATAAAAACTGAATTAGCTGAAAGCCAATCCATTCCCAGAACAACATCCACTTTCTTGAACGACAAACAAATAAGATCAATTTGGAAGACTCTTTCGTTCACCGACAACACACAATTTTCACACATTAGCGGTGTTTCAACCATTTCATCCATGGCAGTAGTAACCACCATAGGAGGAAACAAAGGAATAGTTTGCAACCCAAGTCGCTTCACGCAACGCGTGGACACAAAAGAATGCGTTGCCCCACAATCAAATAAAACAAAACAAGGTTGTCCGTTTACGAAACACGTACCTGCAATCAAGGAGTTGTCACCCTTTGCTTTCCTCGCATCCAAGGTATACACTCGGCCAGTTGTCTTCCCTTTTGTCTGATTTCTACCCTGAGGACAATCCTTAGCCATGTGGCCCACCTTATTACACTGATAACATCTCATTCCTTCCAAACTGCACCTACCATAATGAGTCCGTCCACACATACGACATACCGGAGGCACACTAGTTCTAGAACTCTGAGCTTGCTTCCCTTTGGAAAACTGTTGCCTTTGCCTAAACTGTTGGTTCGACCTCCCACGGTCACCTTGAGTTGCCCTGTTTGAATCCACCTCCATTTGTACCTTTTTCAAACTATTCTCCGCCACATAACATTGTCTTAAGATTTCTGCATAAGTAGAAAATTCCCGTTGAGACACGCTGTGTGAAATCTCAGCCCTTAAACCAAACAGAAACTGATCGATCTTCCACCTCTCATCAGGAGCATACATGGCCTGTCTAGAGTAGTCAGCCATGTTCTCAAATTTTTCCGCATAGGAAGCCACTGATAAGTTGCCCTGTCTCAACTGTTGGAACTCGAACTCTTTTTGAGACCTTAAAGAACTCGGAAAATATTTCTCCAGAAAAGTCACCTTGAACTGCTCCCATACTTTTGGTACCTCTTGGATTGTCATCAAGGCTGAAGCGCTCTCCCACCACCTCATGGCAGGACCCTTCAACCAGTGAGAAGCAAAGACCACTTTATTCTCCTCACTGCAATGAACTATCAGAAAAATCCGTTCCATACCTATTATTCATTCGTGCGCCTTCGCCGGATCTAGCCCTCCCTGAAACTGCAGAGGATTCATACGAACAAATTCCCTATAGGTTCCCCCTGCAACTTCAGGAACAACCACTGGAGGATGCAGACCATCAGCCATTTGTTGCATCATTCCCTGCATGAACTGATTATGCTGCTGCTGCATATGTTGCATAAATTGGTACAAAGGGGCATTCCCTTCATCACCCGGTGGAACCGTCCCAGCTGGAGTAGTCCTCGGAGTCCTTGGTCTTCCATGGTTGTTTCTACGTCCGTCAGCCATGTTCCTTAAGGTCATACAAATAGAATTAAGTTGATCAGGCCCAATACTATAAGTATAACATGTAAGACCAAAGGCGACACCACGTATATGAAACGGAAAGAATTACTTATTCTATTTCATGGCTAGGTCGAGGATACGACCTGCTCTGATACCAACTGTAACGCCCACATATAATACTCGCATCAAATCTCATATTATACATGAGTTCATTTGTGGTACTGAAATATAGTAAGTTCCTAGTTAACACATTATACACATAAATGCCTCTAATGCAAAACACTAATAGTCTAAGGCATTACATATACAAGATGTTCCAAAAATGATAAAAACTAAGAACTAGATCAATACAATGATCTCAAAACATAACGCCATAGCGGAAACCATGCCATCACAAAAGCTACGATCCGTAAGGAAAGTCAAATAACCTTGTCCTTACCCTTCACCAAACCTGCAGAACCTATGATGTAAACAACAACAGTGGGGTGAGATACATCAAATCTCAGTGAGTTCCTATCTTAAAGTCCTCTCGGCTTTACAAGGTTCTAATAATCCTAACTCATGTCAAAGGGAAAGGGGAAAAGACCATGAGTACACACACAAGTTGTAACGCCCTGTATAATATTCATCTAGAATAATACCATACAAGTGTTTTATTTGGTACTGACACATCAAAAGTGCCAACTGACATAGTTCACATACTTGTCCATTCTAAAACATAATTACAACATATGGCACAAGGCATGGAAACTAGCCAAAAATAAAATATCTAAGAATAATATACAATATCCTCAATTGTATACAACAAAATAATACACAGCGGAAAAACTAATACTGAGCTTCTCTTGAAACATCCAAGCATAGCTCCCCTTGTAAATCAACCTGCAATCCGAACCTGAAATATAGCAACTATAGTGGGGTGAGATACATCAAATCTCAGTGAGTTCCCTATCTTAAAGTCCTCTCGGCTTTACAAGGTTCTATCAATCCTAACTCAAGTCCACGGTAAAAAGGGGAAAAGGACCTTGAGTTCGCATATTCAGTCTTGCCCTATATGGAAACATGCTCACGAGATCTCTAACTCTAGTATCATCAAATGATATCTCTCACTAAGGCATCTTTCCCCGGCCAACCCTACAAGAGAATTCAACACGGGTCACAGATCCTTAAATTCGTAGCCAACCATTCTCGGCCAACCCTTCCAAAGAGTTTTCGACACGAGTCTTGGATGCTAAGGTAAATAACTTTCCCCGGCCATCCACAAAGGGCAATCCAACACGGGTCATGGTTATCTACACATAGTACTTTTCCCGGCCAGCCCGCACCAGGGGCCCTTCAACACGGGTCAATCATACCATCGTCTAAGCAACCTCCCCGGTTATCCATCATAAGAGGATCAAAACGCGGGTCACAGTTACTTAGGTAACAATTTCTCAACGAAATCCTACATGTTCCATACTAGGGTCTTACACTCATCTAGACCATTACTCGGCAAGGATGTACATCTACATCGAATGCACGAGCATCGCCATCTAGATTATTTATCCATCCTAGCTGCAACTAGAATCATAAACCTCCTAGTCATTTCTAGGTTATCCGATTATTAAGGTTGATGTTTTCCTCACTCTTCCTATTTCATTTCATATTAACATGCATATACTCTTATATCATGTTTAACAAATAACAGGATAGGCAAAACACATCATCGGCATATAACCATATCAATCACGAAACACACATAATAGCATGCATATCAAATATAATCCACATAGTAGTTCACACACATTTTTAAGGCATACAAGCCACTACTATTCTCTACCAAGCATCCTTTGTTAAATCATGGTCTATCATACCATTCACTGCCTTATTGGATCATCCTTCCAAAAGCTTTGGACTCGTATCAATCGGATTCCCGATTCATGAATTTCCGGTGGAACCTAAACCACATTTTCCACATTCATCACCATATTTCCTCTATCCTATCAATCCATGACATATAATCATTTTCCTACCTCACCATCACAAAGATCATAAAATTAGCTTCCCAACGCTTCGAACGGGGACCGAAACGGACTTACGGTTCAAAAGTTATGAATTTTTGAAGTTTCGAAAATTTCATCTTCGTCCAGACCTGCGCGCTGAGCGCCCAGACCTGCGCGCTGAGCCCGAAACCTGCTACAAGTTCAACCTCAAAAATACCGTTTTTAGACTTCCAGACATCCGTTTTCGATTCTGTAAAAAGCTGCGATCTCAGAATTCAACATACTACAATATTTCCATCATTAAAAATCCATCTAACTCATTTTCCATTTTTGAAATATTTTGAAACATAATTTTTATCATTGAATTCTAAATATCGAACTCGATCGAAACCGCGGGAAAACACGCAAACAACCATTCCCGATTAAACTCAAGCCTTACCCGACTATACCACACAATTTATTCCGAGTTTCAACCGTTGAAACATCGATTTCTAAGATTTCGACCTAAAACTCAAAATATCAAAACTTAAGAAAAAGATGGTTTCTAGCTAAACCCACATGATATTAATGCATCCAAATACCCAAAACAACATGTTAGAACATATTTAGACATACATTTCATCAATCTATCCGTTAGATTTCATCGATTTCTCCGATTAATCATTTTCTCTCAAATCTAACCTAAGTTCTAAACTTATATTTCTAGAACTTAGAGCGTCTAACTAGAACCCACCTGATAACCGAAGAGGAGTTTGAAGAAGATGATGATGATCCATGAATTCTTCTTCTTCATTTTTCTCCATTTCCTCTCTTCTCTTCTTTCTTTCCTCTTCTTCTTCTTTCTTCTCCCTTTCTATCTTTTTCTTTTCTTTCTCTTTTCATATATATATATATATATAATATAAATCCAACTGGGGAAAATATCTCCAATTGATATTTTGTCGTCTCAACCCAATTGATCAATTATCAAAGTTACCAAAATTACTTTCTTGAATTAGTAAATTATTAATCCGTCTCTTTAATAAAATAATTGATCTCTTCAGAATTCATTAGTTGCTCTATTGATCCCAAATGTCAATACTTAGAGTTCTTAGAGGATTCCATTAATCCAATTATCCAAAGATAGAGCACGTAGATACTCATCTGATATCTAATTGAGCATTTAAATAATACGGGGTATTACACTCTCCCCCCCTTAAATTGAAATTCGCCCCCGAATTTCCTCTATTCGGCAATAACCACCAATTATATCCTGTTCTTAGGTTCACACTCAATCTTTACTTAGTTAAAATTCCTGACATAATCCGATTCCAACTTGACTCCACAGACCAAATTCTTAATTTCACGAATGATCAAACTTCACGTTCTTATTCATACTCTTATTCCAATATTGGGTTAGCTTTCAACTTGCGTTTTCTCAATTCATCTGTTGTTTCTTACTAAAACACTTGGTCGCATCTTACTACGAAAAGAATGTACCATTTTACATTCCTCTACTGAGTCACAAATAAAATCATAACACCTTATCTTGGTTTAGAACACCCACCACTCATCACCTCTTTGCAATGTAGGTCAGTGATTCCTTAACTTCATACAATTTTTGACAACTATTCTCCCGTAAATCTTTCAACATTCAGAACCACTTCACCATTAATCAAACGACTCAATTACCAATTCCATCTAGCCTGATGTTATACACTACACTCATTCAATCCGATATTTCATCTCTTTCGTATCACACCAAAGGGCAACACACTTAGAACAAAATCTTCTTACTTCCATCCGTGCATTGAACATCTGGTATCGTTTGGACACTGACAGTTGTCAAGTAGACAGGAATGTCATTTCTATCCTTACAAGTAACAATCATTCTAATCCCCAGTAGTCTGACTAAGCTCTTTCACCTGTAACCTCCCACTGCGCAACCCAAATTCTAACAGTAGAACACCACGGTTTCTCAATCACTATTAAGTAGCTAACAGTCCACGGAGAACACACTTATCCACTGGGATCCTTAATAATCAACGGTACAAAACTTACTGACGTCCTATAGTAGAACAATTTCTTTACCAATACACAATATCTTAACATCCGTCCCACACTCTCTAGATGATAAAGATGCAAGAGTTACACTGTTACCACCACAACATGTACGACTCCAAATCCATTCTAATCTCAAACTAATGATTCATCCAAAATAGCTTAACAATCTCTGGTTCCGATTACTACTTTCCAAAACGATTCTTTTCACGGTTTCTAACTTACTTCAGGTTCCTTGCTGACACGAGATCTCAACCTATAACACGCAACAACATCACGATACTCCAATCATACGCGAGTCACCACTTATCGACTTAAACTGTCCAAATCACAATTGTGAGTTTCCATATTACTCACCAATTCTCGTACAACACTCCACATACACACACTTCTCGGTTGAATAAACTCTTCTCATTCGTTCCATTTCATAAACGATTCCAAGTTACATACTTAACTTCGGAACGTCCAATTCTTACTAGTACTTAGGAAGATAACCTACAAATTCCTTCTCTGGTTAAAACACAACTGCACACAACTGATACCACTTTCACGGGGTCTAAATCCAAAACTATGAACTCACAGAAATTAACAGTTACCAACTTTGACCAACCGTTCGTTCCTTACTAACACCATAAACTAAATTACCGAAAAGGTCTTTTCGAGATCAACACTTCGAGAGTATCTTCCAACTTTGCCCTCAAGTCTTTCAACAGTAGTACACTTAAGACTTTCTCCTACTCAACACAATTTACAAGATTATTTCTCCAAAAGTCAAACTCCCTCGTCGTCTAAGCAAATGACTAATTACGCAACACCTTCCAGAAGTTCCAATTCAAAACACAATTCCTCTTTATTCAAAGCCATCCCTACTCAACCATCAATCCGATTTGTTCTAACTTGAAATATCATTCTCAACTCGTGGCTCTTTAACTTGTGTATCATTCACTAACCATGATTCACTCAAGATACAACCGACAAAGTCGATGACACACTCCAACCAAGTGACAAGGTAAACTTTCAAATTCTGTCGTGGTCACACAAAAAATATTTGGCGCGATAGTTTATTATCAACTCATACAACTACACTCGATGAAAGCCAATGGTGACGACATTCTAAGGTTTAAGCCACAACTCATACTTAATTCGTCCATAAGCAAAACCCAACACACAACCATTGTACGATACCACAAAAGCGATGGACATCTCATATCAAGCATACCACCTTGTCCTCTCACTTGTAATTCCTTGGAGAAATTAGAACAACAAAGTTCTTAGTTCAACAAAAGGTAGATCCCGAATATTCCGATTATTCACAAATACAAAAGTTTCTCCACACCTGCAAATAAATCGGGGCAATGCATCATCTTGAAGAACCTTTCCATCACTACGTACACATTATCTGGGGTTTCTCGTCCTTCACTGTCCATTGGAAATTCCACTTACCAAATCACTTAATGGAAGATTCGCAACCGACAATTCTCATTAACTATTTACAAAACCATTCCGGTATAAATCGTTCCATGATTTACACTTAGTCCATAATAAATCTTGGTTTGCTTCTCGTTGTTTACCGCACACTTACTTCCTAAAATACAATATTCATTGTTCCACAAAGTACGTCCCTTCATACTTGTCTCAAGAATAAGAATCCATCATGTACTCTTGTGACCAAGGTGTAACTTTCTCATAACCATACTGTTAATACCGTTTATTCCACATAATCGAATAAAATCCGCCACATAAACAATATTTTCACTTTCCACAGCATAGAACACTTTCATAGCTTCATATCGATATAAAGAACGCAACTCCCGGGTCGCGCTGAGCGCACCCCCTTGCCCGCTGAGCGTGCAAGCTTCTGCCTGGAGGGGTTGCAGGAATTCAACACCGCGCTGAGCGGGCTCCTGCGTGCTGAGCGCGTACTGCGATTTTCAGAAAAATAAATCTTTTGATTCTTAACCAAATCCAACCAAACTTCATGACAATTAACAACAGAGGATTCTGCACATATTTCGATCATGCTACCCAATTTATCTCATGCTCTCTGCCCGACGCATACTTGTTTCACTTGAAGCATGTAAACACATCCTTGTGTCCTTTCACACACTTCTATACTACCTTAGATTTCCATAAGGCCGAACGTCCTTAGTTCTCACTTCCGGACCTTACGTCACACGTTCCACAAAACAAATTTCTTTTCCACGGAATGAGATTACTTGAAATCCTTATCCATATCAGTGGTCAATCCAGCTCTACTAGTAACTTTACATATTCCTTGATACCTTAACCAATCGTCTAATAGAGATCCTTAACTTTCGGACTCCATCCATTCCAAGGGATTACTTAAACCACACATTACTCTTTAAGTCCATGCTACCCAAGCACAACTTCTACTAAAACCTCCACTGAGCTGACCAAAACTCCTCACTAATAACTCTTGGCTTGAACCTGCTCTCACAGCATAAGTTCCGACAACACTACGGAGTCCTCGTGGTCGCTCAACCACGATTCTACCTATCACATACATAGTATTAGGTTGATCAGGCCCAACACTACATGGTATGATATTAAGTTTCATGATGGCCAGACACACTTAAGAGGCAGGAATAGATTTACTTATGATGTTTCAAGGCTAGGTCGAGGATACGACCTGCTCTGATACCAACTGTAACGCCCTGTATAATATTCATCTAGAATAATACCATACAAGTGTTTTATTTGGTACTGACACATCAAAAGTGCCTACTGACATAGTTCACATACTTGTCCATTCTAAAACATAATTACAACATATGGCACAAGGCATGGAAACTAGCCAAAAATAAAATATCTAAGAATAATATACAATATCCTCAATTGTATACAACAAAATAATACACAGCGGAAAAACTAATACTGAGCTTCTCTTGAAACATCCAAGCATAGCTCCACTTGTAAATCAACCTGCAATCCGAACCTGAAATATAGCAACTATAGTGGGGTGAGATACATAAAATCTCAGTGAGTTCCCTATCTTAAAGTCCTCTCGGCTTTACAAGGTTCTATCAATCCTAACTCAAGTCCACGGTAAAAAAGGGAAAAGGACCTTGAGTTCGCATATTCAGTCTTGCCCTATATGGAAACATGCTCACGAGTTCTCTAACTCTAGTATCATCAAATGATATCTCTCACTAAGGCATCTTTCCCTGGCCAACCCTACAAGAGAATTCAACACGGGTCACAGATCCTTAAATTCGTAGCCAACCATTCTCGGCCAACCCTTCCAAAGAGTTTTCGACACGAGTCTTGGATGCTAAGGTAAATAACTTTCCCCGGCCATCCACAAAGGGCAATCCAACACGGGTCACGGTTATCTACACATAGTACTTTTCCCGGCCAGCCCGCACCAGGGGCCCTTCAACACGGGTCAATCATACCATCGTCTAAGCAACCTCCCCGGTTATCCATCATAAGAGGATCAAAACGCGGGTCACAGTTACTTAGGTAACAATTTCTCAACGAAATCCTACATGTTCCATACTAGGGTCTTACACTCATCTAGACCATTACTCGGCAAGGATGTACATCTACATCGAATGCACGAGCATCGCCATCTAGATTATTTATCCATCCTAGCTGCAACTAGAATCATAAACCTCCTAGTCATTTCTAGGTTATCCAATTATTAAGGTTGATGTTTTCCTCACTCTTCCTATTTCATTTCATATTAACATGCATATACTCTTATATCATGTTTAAACAATAATAGGATAGGCAAAACACATCATCGGCATATAACCATATCAATCACGAAACACACATAATAGCATGCATATCAAATATAATCCACATAGTAGTTCACACACATTTTTAAGGCATACAAGCCACTACTATTCTCTACCAAGCATCCTTGGTTAAATCATGGTCTATCATACCATTCACTGCCTTATTGGATCATCCTTCCAAAAGCTTTGGACTCGTATCAATCGGATTCCCGATTCACGAATTTCCGGTGGAACCTATACCACATTTTCCACATTCATCACCATATTTCCTCTATCCTATCAATCCATGACATATAATCATGTTCCTACCTCACCATCACAAAGATCATAAAATTAGCTTCCCAACGCTTCGAACGGGGACCGAAACGGACTTACGGTTCAAAAGTTATGAATTTTTGAAGTTTCGGAAATTTCATCTTCGTCCAGACCTGCGCGCTGAGCGCGAAACCTGCTACAAGTTCAACCTCAAAAATACCGTTTTTAGACTTCCGGACATCCGTTTTCGATTCCGTAAAAAGCTGCGATCTCAGAATTCAACATACTACAATATTTCCATCATTAAAAATCCATCTAACCCATTTTCCATTTTTGAAATATTTTGAAACATAATTTTTATCATTGAATTCTAAATATCGAACTCGATCGAAACCGCGGGAAAACACGCAAACAACCATTCCCGATTAAACTCAAGCCTTACCCGACTATACCACGCAATTTATTCCGAGTTTCAACCGTTGAAACATCGATTTCTAAGATTTCGACCTAAAACTCAAAATATCAAAACTTAAGAAAATGATGGTTTCTAGCTAAATCCACATGATATTAATGCATCCAAATACCCAAAACAACATGTTAGAACATATTTAGACATGCATTTCATCAATCTATCCGTTAGATTTCATCGATTTCTCCGATTAATCATTTTCTCCCAAATCTAACCTAAGTTCTAAACTTATATTTCTAGAACTTAGAGCGTCTAACTAGAACCCACCTGATAACAGAAGAGGAGTTTGAAGAAGATGATGATGATCCATGAATTCTTCTTCTTCATTTTTCTCCATTTCCTCTCTTCTCTTCTTTCTTTCCTCTTCTTCTTCTTTCTTCTCCCTTTCTATCTTTTTCTTTTCTTTCTCTTTTCATATATATATATATATATAATATAAATCCAACTGGGGAAAATATCTCCAATTGATATTTTGTCGTCTCAACCCAATTGATCAATTATCAAAGTTACCAAAATTACTTTCTTGAATTAGTAAATTATTAATCCGTCTCTTTAATAAAATAATTGATCTCTTCAGAATTCATTAGTTGCTCTATTGATCCCAAATGTCAATACTTAGAGTTCTTAGAGGATTCCATTAATCCAATTATCCAAAGATAGAGCACGTAGATACTCATCTGATATCCAATTGAGCATTTAAATAATACGGGGTATTACACAAGTAACCATCACGGTGAGCCTGTAAACTCACACTAGTACCGAAGCACCTTTTGAGCCTGTAAACTCAAGGATTCACAAAGTACCAAAGTACCTCTTGAGCCTGTAAACTCAAGGATTCACAATCAATAACCATACCAAGGCATCCCCTTTTCCCGTCCGCTTCTACGTCTAGAAGATGATCCGAGTCATGGATCCTCGAATTACTTGACATACGAAATGGATTCGGGAACTACGGCCTGTTAGCCGTGAACCGTCACTTCTCATGGCCTGTTAACCATCACAAGTCTCTACCCGTAGGTCCCATTCGTACTAAACGCGGGAATCAAACCTGCCAAGTAATGGTGCATATGTTTCAGAGGAGCTCGAGACCCATGAAACGCACTATCCAAAAATAATCGGTTATGATTATACAATACACACGCCTCGGCCTTACAAGCACGAGCGTTGTTACTATTTCATCACGCACCACATTGTTTAGGGTAAGTCCTCACTCTTCCTATTTCATTTCAATATTAACATGCATATTCACTCACAACATGTTAAACAATAATAGGATAGGCAAAACGCATCATAAGTGCACAATAGAACAACATACCACAATTTAAACATAATCATATCACTTTTGAACTTTCCTGATTATTTAATCGGTCGGTAAAATCAACATGTTTTTACTTCCATTGCGTAGAATACTTATTTGGCTTTACATCGATATAAAGAACAATCGAAACCGATAAACGAAACCAAAGTTATGAATTTTTCCGTAAAAAGTTATAATTTTTCAACTCCCAGGTCGCGCTCAGCGCGCCCTGGTCCGCGCTCAGCGCGCAACTCCCTGCCACGAGAGGTTCCAAGAATTAAACACCGCGCTCAGCGGGCACCTGCGCGCTCAGCGCGCTCTGCGAAACTCAGAAAAATACCTGCTATAACAGTTCAAAACCAGCCCCTCTACACCATCAATACCAATTCCAACAACCCATTAGAGGCATATCCAACATGTTTCTAACATAGTTCCATCATCAAACTTCACAAGCAAGTCTTTTTGAACAAAAACACAATTTCTACATAAACCTAGAATTTCTCATCAAACCAAAATCAACCAAAACATCAAAACAAGCATCAATTCATGTTTCTATGATCATACTAAACATTCATTTCAATTTCTAACCGATTCTATCCGTTAAAACATCGATTTCTACGATTTCGACCTAAAACTCATAATCCCAAAACACAAAGAAAAAGGTTTCTAGCTAAACCCACCTCTAGAGATGATCAAGATGATGAAGTTCAAGAAGTTTGGTAAAGCTTGGATGAAGATTGGTGATGATCTTGATGATTCTCTTCCAAAAACCTTGTTCTTCTCTTCTTTCTCCTTCTTCCTCTTTTCTCTCCTCTTTCTCTCTTTTTCTTTCTATCTTTTTCTTTTCATCCAATGAGAGAAAAATATATATATAGTAATTATTATTAAAACAATACTACTAATTGTCCAAAAATGTCTCTAGAGTCCAATTAAATAAAATGTCTCCGAACAAATAATATTAATTGGATTAATTCTAAGTACTGAAGTTACTCTAATTATTTTATCAAATAATTTCTCAGAGCAACCGGACTCAGTTGATCACAATAATATTCACCAGAGCGTTTATAAATTTACGGGGTATTACGGATTATTTCTTTGTTAATTTAGTTTTCAATGGCCGGAGAATACAAATGCAATGCACAAGGATGTAATCGATCTTTTGGGTCTGATAAGGGTTTGCAAAGTCATCAAAGTGTTCATAAAGAAAAAGAACAAAGACAATGTCTAGTATGCGGTAGAACCTTTTCATCCGAAAAAGACCTCCTTATTCACATGACAAGTCAACATGGCGGATGGGCATATGGTCATGGTCCAAGAAACTGATTCGAATCATTTCCATTAGAATACGCATAAGAATAACCGATTATATTTATGAATAATAAGGATTTTATATTTATGTAATTTATCATATTTAATTTTAAGATTTATTTATATTATTTGATTTCAAGACTATATCTTTATAGGTTTTATTATTTTCTTATTAATTAATGGTTCGTATATATAAATAAATAAAGAAATATATATATATATATATATATATATATATATATATATATATATATATTATAAAACTAATAATATGTTATAAATAATAAATCTGATATAATTTTTAATTTAATGGAATCTACATATGTTTTTATTTTTTTAATTTATTTTTATCTAAAACTTTACAAATACTTGTAAGGGCATGTATGTATAACATTATGTAATGTATTAGAATAGTAAAAATAATCCATATCACGAAAAAATAGTTAAAATCATATTACAAATATATTATGCTTCGATGAAGACTATTCTATCAGTAATGAATTAAAGGTGGAGTATAAAATTGAAAGATATAATACTATCATCAATTACTAACCAAATTTGGTATATTATCATCATTTAGTTTTTTTTTTGTACAACATATTAAAAAAAAGTAAATCAAATATGTTAAAAATATCATCATCATTTGGTGTTTTTTTTTTCAATATATCGACCCAAATAAAAAAAATTAAGGACATCAAATATGCCTAAAGAAATATATTGATTTTTTTTTAAATGAGAAAATATGTATGTTAAATTAAGAGATGATTAATAGATCATTTAATGATACACAATTAATTAAATCATCCATGAATCATGTATATTTTTATGTATATACATATTTTTATCTATTTTAAATTTTGATTCTTATTAAAATGATCCTCTAGTGCTTATATAAACATATATGAATCTATTAGTTTATCATTTGATTGACATAATAATTATGATCGAGAGAGATTGAGGTAAAACATAAAGGAAATTATCTAAATATGAAATAGTGTGTTGGTATTGTTCTTATATATAAAATAAAGTTAAAATTACATTTGAATTATTAAAAACTAAAATTATTATGATTAAAAAAATTAAATTATATAATTAAAGTTGTGGAAAATTATTTTATTGATGAGTGAACTTGAAAAAAAAATACTTGACTATCACATTTGATTTTCATTAATCTTTTTAATATATTATGTAATTAAAATTTGTCACCGACATGTTTTGATGAAAATATTTTTATATATTTATGTGTTTTTGTGAAACGAATTCTAAGAAAAATTAATAATACTAGAAAGCGGGATCTTTTTTTTATTCCCAAATCCCTTAATTTAAATAAAACAAGATATTGAGAACAACATAATTTTTATAAATTATAAAAAAAGAGTGTGTTGTTAACAAGGGAGATTGTATTTGAATTGAATTGATTGGTTATCAATTGAATAAATTTGACTTGTTACGGTATTTAATATTTGATATGATTTTTTTTTGTTAAAGAACTTTTTAGTAAAGCATCAAATTGAATTAATTTGGTTTTTAATTTTTTAAATCTATTTTACTATTATAAATAGGCACCCCTCTTCTTGAAAGAGGGACACGACAAAAAACATCATTGAAGAAAAAAATAGTGAAATAACGAAAACGAAGGACAAGTATGTTATATTTCTTTTCTTGTATTATAAGTTATAGTTGTATTGTAACACTTTCTTTATTTCTTTTTTAAAATATATATGTTATAACTTGTTTGTTTTTTATAATTATGATTCATATGTTATATATTTATTATTAATATTAAAATGTATTTTGGAATTAATTTTTTTCCGACAATGATTAAAAAAAGGACACATACACATATAGAATCGAATGATATGTTGCTCTGTTACTATTAGAATTCTGATAACATATCGGAAGCTTATGTTACTTTTTTTAAAAATTGGTTTAGTATTTTGTTTTATAAAAAATGAAAATTTAACTTTTTTAAAGACTTCAAATGAAAAATAATTTTGAGTACTTTACATTTTTTCTAAGACTTTTTGAACTATAAAATATTTAAAAAATATTTAAAATTAGAATTAATTCTAAGAATTTTATTTTGAATGATATATTTTTGAATCATTATATAATTTTTATCATGATAATAGTCTAACAACGGACATCTAAGTTGTAGAATTTTAACACTATTCCATTAATTTATAGTAACTAATATATTTGTATAAATTTTTGTAAAATATAAATTTAAAACTAGCTATTTAAAACCTTTAACAATTCTAATTTAAATAAAATAAAATAAAATAAAATTATTAAATAATATTAATCCGTGTGCCTTTAAAAATAAGTAATAATCCATATTTTAAACCTACAACATCATGATTTTACATTAAGAACTAATTAGTGTTATTTGGTTTGCTTTTAACATTGTGGTTAATTATTGAAAAAACATATACAAGTATAAATAAATCTTTTATATTGTTTAAATAATTTTATGTAATACCTCGTATTAATTAAGTGCTCCATTAGATATCAGAAGAGATCAATTATTAAAAGGCAAAGTGATATTTATTAGTTAAGGGAGTATTTTAAGTTAACTCTAATAATTGATCAATTGGGTTGAAATGACAAAATATCAATTGGAGATATTTTTACTCTATTGGATTTATATATATAATATTGGTTATATATATATATATATATATTAAGAAAGAGAAAGAAAAGAAAGATAGTAAGAGAAGAAGAAAGGAAGAAGAGAAGAGAAAAGGGAAGAGAGGAAAAGCTCAAGAAAGAAGAAGAAGCCATGGATTATCATCATCATCTTCTTCAAACTCCTCTCCGATTATCAGGTGGGTTCTAGTTAGAAAACTTTTTTTTTGAGTTTTGGATAATATGAGTTTTAGGTTAGAATGTGGGAATCGATAATCTAACAGTTGAAAATCGGTATAAATCGTGTTGCATGATCACTCTATGCTTATGAACATTAATTATGCTTGTTTGTGGTGTTTGGAATTGTTTTGGGTTGATAAAAGTGGATTTCTAGCTTTTGGAGCCATGGAACCCGTAAGGAGAGATTCTGGGTCTGGTGTGATTCGCCAGGCGAATTGGTAATTCGCTAGGCGAATTAGGTCTCGCCACCTACTCGCCAGGCGAAGTGCTGGCAGAAGGGATTCGCCAGGCGGATTCCAGATTCGCCAGGCGGATTTGAAGAGACAGAATGTGGTAGCTACTGGAACTTTTGATTTTTTTGAAATTGGGGATTCGCCACTAGATTCGCCAGGCGAAGTGCTGGCGAATGGTGATTGGCCAGGCGAAGTGCTGGCGAAAGAGGTTTGGCCAGGCGAAGTGCTGGCGAAAGAGGTTTGGCCAGGCGAATTTTGAAGTGGCCAGGCGAATTTCGCTGTAACTCAATAATTTTATTTTCTTCAAAAATCCATAACTTTTTACTCGTTTATCCGATTTAAGAGTTCTTTATATCGACGTGAAGCTAAGAAAATATTCTATGCAATGGAGGTGAAAAATGTTAATTTTACTGCCCAATTAAATAATCAGAGAAATTCCAAAAGTGGTATGTTATGTTGTACTTGTTAGATATTATTCCATTGTGCAATTATGATATAATTACCTATACTCTTGTTGTTAAACATATTTGAGAGTGAATATGCATGCTAAAAGAAAATATGGAATAGGAAGAGTGAGGAAACTTTACCCCAAAATGAAATAGTATAATTCTAGGTTGTGACTAGGATTGATAATTATCTAGATGGCGGTGCTCGTGCATTCGATGTAGATGTGCATCCTTGCCGAGTAATGGTCTAGATGAGTGTAAGACCCTAGTATGGAACATGTAGAATTTCGTTGAGAAATTGTTACCTAAGTAACTGTGACCCGCGTTTTGATCCTCTTTGTGGATGACCAGGGAGGTTGCTTAGAAGATGGTATTAGTGACCCGTGTTGAAGGGCCCCTGGTGCGGGCTGGCCGGGGAAAGTACTATGTGTAGATAACCGTGACCCGTGTTGAAGAGCCCTTTGTGGATGGCCGGGGAAAGTTATTTACCTTAGCATCCATGACTCGTGTCGAAAACTCTTTGGAAGGGTTGGTCGAGAATGGTTGGCTACGAATTTAAGGATCCGTGACCCGTGTTGAAACCTCTTGTAGGGTTGGCCGGGGAAAGATGCCTTCGTGAGAGGTATCATTTGATGATACTAGAGTTAGAGAACTCGTGAGCATGTTTCCATATAGGGCAAGAATGAATATGTGAACTCAAGGTCCTTTTCCCTTTTACCGTGGACTTGAGTTAGGATTGATAGAACCTTGTTAAGCCGAGAGGACTTATAAGATAGGGAACTCACTGAGATTTGATGTATCTCACCCCACTATAGTTGCTATATTTCAGGTTCGGATTGCAGGTTTGATTTACAAGTGGAGCGATGCTGAGATGTTTCAAGAGAACCTTAGTTAAGCTTATTCCGCTGTGTATTTTATTGTTCTTGTACAATGAGGAATATTGTATATTGATCTTAGTTTTTATTTTATTGTTTGGCTAATTTCCATAGCTTGTACCATAGTGGTATTATGTTTTTAAATGGTCAAGTATGTGAATTACACCATTAGGCACTTATGATGGTGTCAGTACCACAATAAAATGCTTGTATTGTATTATTCTAGATATATATTATACAGGGCATTACAGTTGGTATCAGAGCAGGTCGTATCCTCGACCTAGCCTTGAAACATCATAATTAAATCTATTCCTGCCTCTTAAGTGTGTCTAGCCGTCATGAAACTAAATATCATACTACCTAGTGTTGGGCCTGATCAACCTAATGCTATGTATGTGATAGGTAGAATCATGGTTGAGCGACCACGAGGACTCTGAAGTGTTGTTGGAACTTGTGTTGTGAGAGTATGCTCAAACCAAGAGTTAGTAGTGTGGAGTTTTGGTCGGCTCAGTGAGGTTTTTGTAGAAGTTGCGCTTATGTAACATGAAATTTAAGAGTGTTGAGTTGTTAAACAATCATTTGGAAAGGATGGAGTCTGGAAGTTAAAGATCTCTATCGGATGATTGATTAAGGTATGGAGGATTTTGTAAGTCGCTCGTAGAGATGGTCCGGCCACTGATATGGATAGAAATTTCAAGTAATCTCATTCCGTGGAAAAAGAAAGTGGTTTGGTGGAACACGTGGCGTAAGGTCCGGAAGTGAGATAAGTTTTGGTGCTTTAGTTCTAAGGTTGCTATGGTATCTTAAATGGACGAGAGTACCTTAAGGAAGGTGTTCGGAACAATATCTTCTGACTAGTTAAAGTTGAGGGTCAAGGACGTCCGAATTTTATGGGAACCTAAAGTGGTAGAGATGTATGAGAAGGAAACACAAGGATGTGTTTACATGCTTCAAGTTGAATAAGTATGTGTCGGACGAAGAGTGTGTAATGAATTGCGTACGTTCAGTTGTATAGAGAGATTAAGTTCGAGATACTACATCGGGATTTTTTTTTCTGTATTTGATGAGAGACCATTTTGGAATTTGGAATTGTTAAATTACCCAAGGAACAATATAAGTTATTGTGCCGAAGGAAGTTGAGATTCATTTAGTAACCGAAAGTGTAGTGGTGCGGACAAGAAGGAGTTGCATTAAGAAACTGTGTAAGTACCTTGGATTTAAGGGAATCTTAGTGAGATGGTTTTACATTTGGACCTAAGAGGATTACGATGGAGAGCAAGGCAAATGCGATATAGAAAATGGTATCAACAGTATATGACGACGGAATGTGTTTTGGACGATTGTGTACTAGAGCTTTTGAGTAGTTGTTGAGGCTTAAGTTAAGGAAGTGTAACCAAGGATGGTTTGCCCGTGAGAACTCTAGTAAGTATGATGTGAAATGGAAAGTTATACTTTGTTATTAAGAACGAGTGCGGTAGCAGCATCGTGGTCACAAGTGTACAAGAGGGATTCTTATTCTTGAGACAAGTGTGACGGGACGTACCTCGTGACGCAATTAGTATTGTATCCTAAGAGATAAAATTGTGGTAACACAGTGAGAAGCAATTCAGGACTTATTACGGACGGAGAGTAAATTATGGGACGGTTTATACCGGACGAGTTTTGTAAATGGTTGATGAGAATTATCGGATGCAAGCATTTCATTAAGCGACTTAAGTGTAAGTGTGGGGTGCAATGGATAGTGGAAGGTAAGAAATCCCGGTTGGTGTGTACGAAGTGATAGAAAGGTTCTTCAGGAGGATGCATTACCCCGATTTATTTCCAAGTATAGAGAGAACTTCTGTATTTGTGGATAATCGGAATATTCGGAATCTACCTTTTGTTGGACTAAGAACGTTGTTGTTTTATTTCTCACCCAGGGAGTTAAGTGAGAAGGTAAGGTAGTATGCTTGACATGAGATGTCCATCATTTTCGTAGTACCGAGTGATGGATGGGTGTTGGGTGTTGCTTATGGACGAATCAAGTATGAGTGGTGGCTAAAGCCCTAGAATGTCGTCATTATTGACTTTCCACCGGTATAGTTGTTTGACTAGGAAAATGAACTACCCCACTGAAGATGTGTAAGGTGACCGCGAGAGAATTTGGAATTTGCCTGTCACTTGGTTGGAGTGTGTTGTCAACTTTGTCGGTTTTACCTTGAGTGAATCATGGTTGGTGAATGTAATACAAGTTAAGAAGCCGTGAGTGGAGAATGATATTTCGAGTTAGAACGAATCGGATCGATGGGTTGAGTAGGGATGATTTGAATTAAGAAGAAACTGGGTTTTGTCCTGCAGCAGTGTTAACCGACTAACACAACGGGGTTAACCGTTTAACGCGTACGTGAAAGGTGCTTTACGTAGAATTTTGGAGAAGTTAACCGATTAGCTCAGGTGGTTGATCGATTAACGTATGTGTAAATTGTGAAATCCCTTAGGAACCATCATCTGCGTTTTGTTCCTTGTGTTGCTCTGAGTGGAGAGTATTGTGTGAATGGAGAACGAGATTGCAAGTAAGTGAAGGAAGGATTTGCGTTTTGGAATCGTGACTTCTGGAAGAATGTGGCATAGTTGGCCATTTGTTCAGGCAGCAAGGGAGTTAACTTTAAAGAAGTGACCTTGTGAGAAAGTCTTAAGAGTATTATTATTAATACAGTTGAGAATCTTAAGAACGAAGTTGGAAAATGCTCACAAAGTATTGATCCTGGAAGGAATAGTTTTGGTGTGTAATTATGGCCATCGTAAGGTATGGACGGTGGGTCAGAGTTGGTAATTGTTATCTTCCGTGAGTTCACGACATTAGATTTAGACCGTGAGAGTGGTGCCAGTTGTGTACAGTGGTGTTTTACCCAGAGAAGGAAATTTGAACAGTTATCCTTCCAAGTACTAGTAAGAATTGGACGTTCCGAAGTTAAGTATGTAACTGGGAATAGTTCATGAAATGGAACGAATAAGAAGAGTTAATTCAACTAAGAAGTGTGTTATGGACTTCGAAGTGTTTGTGGATGTGGATTATTGCACGTGAATTGGGGAGTAATATGGAAACTCACAATTGTGCTTTGGACAGGTTAAGTCGATAAGTGGTGACTCGCGTATGATTGAAGTATCGTGATGGTGTTACGTGTTATTTGGTTGAGATCTCGAATCAGCAAGAAACCCTGAGTAATCGGAAACCGTAAGAAGAATCGATTTGGAAGGTGGTAACCAGAACCGAAAGTTGTTAAGCTATTTTGGATATATGGGTTCAAGTCTTGAATGGAATTGGAGTTGTATATGTTATGGTTGTAACAGTATAACTCATGCATCTTTATCATCTAGAGAGTGTTGGACGGATGTTATTATATTGTGTGTTGGCGAGGAAATTGTTCTACCAAAAGACGTCAGTAAGTTTCTTATGTCGCTGGTTAGTAAGGACCCCAGCGGATAAGTGTGTTTCTCCGCTGACTGTTAACTAATTAGTAGTGTTTAAGAATTCGGGGTGTTCCACTGTTTGGTTTTGAATCGTATAGTGGAAGGTGGCAATGGGAGAGTCGGTCAGAATATTAAGGATTTGAAGGTTGTTACTTGTAAGTACGGATATAAGGAAGTTTTGTTCTAAGTGTGTTACCGTTTGGTGTGATCCGAAAGAAAGGAAGTATCGGATTTAATGGTTACAATGTGTAGTATCAGACTAACTGGAACTGGTAAAGAAGTTGTTCGACTAGATATGAAGTGGTTCTAATGTTAAAGGATTTATGAAAGGATATATCGGTAATTACGTGAAGGAAAAGAATTACCGAATTACCTCATAAGGGTTAGTTGAGTGTGTGTTATCCTGAATCAAGATAAGGTATTACGGTTTGTTTTGTGACTCAGTAGAGGAATGTAGAATGGTACCTTCTTTCCGTGGTAAAGGGCGACCAAGTGTGTTAGTAAGAAACAACGGATGAATTGGGGAAGCAAAGTTGGAAGTTAACTCGATGTTAGAACAAGAGTATGATTAAGGACGTGAAGTTGTTAAGTTGTGAAAATAAAAAAAATTTGTTCTATGAAACCAAGTTAGAATTGGTATGCGTCAGAATTGAACAGAAGGTTAACGGAAGTGAAGTGAGTGTGGAACTAAGACAATGATGCAAGAAGTGGTTATTGTTGAACGAAGGAAATTCGGGGGCGAATTTCAATTTAAGGGGGGGAGAGTGTAATACCCCGTATTAATTAAGTGCTCCATTGGATATCAGAAGAGATCAATTATTAAAAGGCAAAGTGATATTTATTAGTTAAGGGAGTATTTTAAGTTAACTCTAATAATTGATCAATTGGGTTGAAATGACAAAATATCAATTGGAGATATTTTTACTCTATTGGATTTATATATATAATATTGGTTATATATATATATTAAGAAAGAGAAAGAAAAGAAAGATAGTAAGAGAAGAAGAAAGGAAAGAGAGAAGAGAAGAGGGAAGAGAGGAAAAGCTCAAGGAAGAAGAAGAAGCCATGGATTATCATCATCATCTTCTTCAAACTCCTCTCCGATTATCAGGTGGGTTCTAGTTAGAAACCTTTTTTTTGAGTTTTGGATAATATGAGTTTTAGGTTAGAATGTGGGAATCGATAATCTAACGGTTGAAAATCGGTATAAATCGTGTTGCATGATCACTCTATGCTTATGAACATTAATTATGCTTGTTTGTGGTGTTTGGAATTGTTTTGGGTTGATAAAAGTGGATTTCTAGCTTTTGGAGCCATGGAACCCGTAAGGAGAGATTCTGGGTCTGGTGTGATTCGCCAGGCGAATTGGTAATTCGCCAGGCGAATTAGGTCTCGCCACCTACTCGCCAGGCAAAGTGCTGGCAGAAGGGATTCGCCAGGCGGATTCCAGATTCGCCAGGCGGATTTGAAGAGACAGAATGTGGTAGCTACTGGAACTTTTGATTTTTTTGAAATTGGGGATTCGCCAGGCGAAGTGCTGGCGAATGGTGATTGGCCAGGCGAAGTGCTGGTGAAAGAGGTTTGGCCAGGCGAAGTGCTGGCGAAAGAGGTTTGGCCAGGCGAATTTTGAAGTGGCCAGGCGAATTTCGCTGTAACTCAATAATTTTATTTTCTTCAAAAATCCATAACTTTTTACTCGTTTATCCGATTTAAGAGTTCTTTATATCGACGTGAAGCTAAGAAAATATTCTATGCAATGGAGGTGAAAAATGTTAATTTTACTGCCCGATTAAATAATCGGAGAAATTCCAAAAGTGGTATGTTATGTTGTACTTGTTAGATATTATTCCATTGTGCAATTATGATATAATTACCTATACTCTTGTTGTTAAACATATTTGAGAGTGAATATGCATGCTAAAAGAAAAGATGGAATAGGAAGAGTGAGGAAACTTTACCCCAAAACGAAATAGTATAATTCTAGGTTGTGACTAGGATTGATAATTATCTAGATGGCGGTGCTCGTGCATTCGATGTAGATGTGCATCCTTGCCGAGTAATGGTCTAGATGAGTGTAAGACCCTAGTATGGAACATGTAGGTTTCGTTGAGAAATTGTTACCTAAGTAACTGTGACCCGCGTTTTGATCCTCTTTGTGGATGACCGGGGAGGTTGCTTAGAAGATGGTATTAGTGACCCGTGTTGAAGGGCCCCTGGTGCGGGCTGGCCGAGGAAAGTACTATGTGTAGATAACCGTGACCCGTGTTGAAGAGCCCTTTGTGGATGGTCGGGGAAAGTTATTTACCTTAGCATCCATGACTCGTGTCGAAAACTCTTTGGAAGGGTTGGCCGAGAATGGTTGGCTACGAATTTAAGGATCCGTGACCCGTGTTGAAACCTCTTGTAGGGTTGGCCGGGGAAAGATGCCTTCGTGAGAGGTATCATTTGATGATACTAGAGTTAGAGAACTCGTGAGCATGTTTTCATATAGGGCAAGAATGAATATGTGAACTCAAGGTCCTTTTCCCTTTTACCGTGGACTTGAGTTAGGATTGATAGAACCTTGTAAAGCCGAGAGGACTTATAAGATAGGGAACTCACTGAGATTTGATGTATCTCACCCCACTATAGTTGCTATATTTCAGGTTCGGATTGCAGGTTTGATTTACAAATGGAGCGATGCTGAGATGTTTCAAGAGAACCTTAGTTAAGCTTATTCCGCTGTGTATTTTATTGTTCTTGTACAATGAGGAATATTGTATATTGATCTTAGTTTTTATTTTATTGTTTGGCTAATTTCCATAGCTTGTACCATAGTGGTATTATGTTTTTAAATGGTCAAGTATGTGAATTACGCCATTAGGCACTTATGATGGTGTCAGTACCACAATAAAATGCTTGTATTGTATTATTCTAGATATATATTATACAGGGCATTACATTTTATGACAATTATATATATTTGTGATTTATCTCGCATGCTAATTTAGTGTATACAATTTGATTATTTCTTTGTTAATTTAGTTTTCAATGGCCGGAGAATACAAATGCAATGCACAAGGATGTAATCGATCTTTTGGGTTTGATAAGGGTTTGCAAAGTCATCAAAGTGTTCATAAAGAAAAAGAACAAAGACAATGTCTAGTATGCGGTAGAACATTTTCATCTGAAAAAGGCCTCCTTATTCACATGACAAGTCAACATGGCGGATGGGCATATGGTCATGGTCCAAGAAACTGATTCGAATCATTTCCATTAGAATACGCATAAGAATAACCGATTATATTTATGAATAATAAGGATTTTATATTTATGTAATTTATCATATTTAATTTTAAGATTTATTTATATTATTTGATTTCAAGACTATATCTTTATAGGTTTTATTATTTTCTTATTAATTAATGGTTCGTATATATAAATAAATAAAGATATATATATATATATATATATATATATATATATATATATATATATATATATATATATATTATAAAACTAATAATATGTTATAAGTAATAAATCTGATATAATTTTTAATTTAATTGAATCTACATATGTTTTTATTTTTTTAATTTATTTTTATCTAAAACTTTACAAATACTTGTAAGGGCGTGTATGTATAACATTATGTAATGTATTAGAATAGTAAAAATAATCCATATCACGAAAAATAGTTAAAATCATATTACAAATATATTATGCTTCGATGAAGACTATTCTTTCAGTAATGAATTAAAGGTGGAGTATAAAATTGAAAGATATAATACTATCATCAATTACTAACCAGATTTGGTATATTATCATCATTTAGTTATTTTTTTTTTGTACAACATATTAAAAAAATGTAAATCAAATATGTTAAAAATATCATCATCATTTGGTGTTTTTTTTTACAATATATCGACCCAAATAAAAAAAATTAAGGACATCAAATATGCCTAAAGAAATATATTTATTTTTTTTTAAATGAGAAAATATGTATGTTAAATTAAGAGATTATTAATAGATCATTTAATGATACACAATTAATTAAATCATCCATGAATCATGTATATTTTTATGTATATAGATATTTTTATCTATTTTAAATTTTGATTCTTATTAAAATGATCCTCTAGTGCTTATATAAACATATACGAATCTATTAGTTTATCATTTGATTGACATAATAATTATGATCGAGAGAGATTGGGGTAAAACATAAAGGAAATTATCTAAATATGAAATAGTGTGTTGGTATTGTTCTTATATATAAAATAAAGTTAAAATTACATTTGAATTATTAAACACTAAAATTATTATGATTAAAAAAATTAAATTATATAATTAAAGTTGTGGAAAATTATTTTATTGATGAGTGAACTTGAAAAAAAAATACTTGACTATCACATTTGATTTTCATTAATCTTTTTAATATATTATGTAATTAAAATTTGTCATCGACATGTTTTGATGAAAATATATTTATATATTTATGTGTTTTTGTGAAACGAATTCTAAGAAAAATTAATAATACTAGAAAGCGGGATCTTTTTTTTATTCCCAAATCCCTTAATTTAAATAAAACAAGATATTGAGAACAACATAATTTTTATAAACTATAAAAAAAGAGTGTGTTGTTAACAAGG
This sequence comes from Lathyrus tuberosus, assembly GCA_022829125.1. Classification (NCBI taxonomy): domain Eukaryota; kingdom Viridiplantae; phylum Streptophyta; class Magnoliopsida; order Fabales; family Fabaceae; genus Lathyrus; species Lathyrus tuberosus. Next base: position 16,600,204 of record JALAZF010000043.1, read on the forward strand.
GAGAATGTATTTGAATTGAATTGATTGGTTATCAATTGAATAAATTTGACTTGTTACGGTATTTAATATTTGATATGATTTTTTTTTGTTAAAGAACTTTTTGGTAAAGCATCAAATTGAATTAATTTGGTTTTTAATTTTTTAAATCTATTTTACTATTATAAATAGGCACCCCTCTTCTTGAAAGAGGGACACGACAAAAAACATCATTGAAGAAAAAAATAGTGAAATAACGAAAACGAAGGACAAGTATGTTATATTTCTTTTCTTGTATTATAAGTTATAGTTGTATTGTAACACTTTTTTTATTTCTTTTTTAAAATATATATGTTATAACTTGTTTGTTTTTTATAATTATGATTCATATGTTATATATTTATTATTAATATTAAAATGTATTTTGGAATTAATTTTTTTCCGACAATGATTAAAAAAAGGACACATACACATATAGAATCGAATGATATGTTGCTCTGTTACTATTAGAATTCTGATAACATATCGGAAGCTTATGTTACTTTTTTTAAAAATTGGTTTAGTATTTTGTTTTATAAAAAATGAAAATTTAACTTTTTTAAAGACTTCAAATGAAAAATAATTTTGAGTACTTTACATTTTTTCTAAGACTTTTTGAACTATACAATATTTAAAAAATATTTAAAATTAGAATTAATTCCAAGAATTTTATTTTGAATGATATATTTTTGAATCATTATATAATTTTTATCATGATAATAGTCTAACAACGGACATCTAAGTTGTAGAATTTTAACACTATTCCATTAATTTATAGTAACAAATATATTTGTATAAATTTTTGTAAAATATAAATTTAAAACTAGCTATTTAAAACCTTTAACAATTCTAGTTTAAATAAAATAAAATAAAATAAATTTATTAAATAATATTAATCCGCGTGCCTTCAAAAATAAGTAATAATCCTTATTTTAAACCTACAACATCATGATTTTACATTAAGAACTAATTAGTGTTATTTGGTTTGCTTTTAACATTGTGGTTAATTATTGAAAAAACATATACAAGTATAAATAAATCTTTTATATTGTTTAAATAATTTTATGACAATTATATATATTTGTGATTTATCTCGCACGCTAATTTAGTGTATACAATTTGATTATTTCTTTGTTAATTTAGTTTTCAATGGCCGGAGAATACAAATGCAATGCACAAGGATGTAATCGATCTTTTGGGTCTGATAAGGGTTTGCAAAGTCATCAAAGTGTTCATAAAGAAAAAGAACAAAGACAATGTCTAGTATGCGGTAGAACCTTTTCATCTAAAAAAAGGCCTCCTTATTCACATGACAAGTCAACATGGCGGATGGGCATATGGTCATGGTCCAAGAAACTGATTCGAATCATTTCCATTAGAATACGCATAAGAATAACCGATTATATTTATGAATAATAAGGATTTTATATTTATTTAATTTATCATATTTAATTTTAAAATTTATTTATATTATTTGATTTCAAGACTATATCTTTATAGGTTTTATTATTTTCTTATTAATTAATGGTTCGTATATATAAATAAATAAAGAAATATATATATATATATATATATATATTATAAAACTAATAATATGTTATAAATAATAAATCTGATATAATTTTTAATTTAATTGAATCTACATATGTTTTTATTTTTTTAATTTACTTTTATCTAAAACTTTACAAATACTTGTAAGGGCATGTATGTATAACATTATGTAATGTATTAGAATAGTAAAAATAATCCATATCACGAAAAATAGTTAAAATCATATTACAAATATATTATGCTTCGATGAAGACTATTCTTTCAGTAATGAATTAAAGGTGGAGTATAAAATTGAAAGATATAATACTATCATCAATTACTAACCAGATTTGGTATATTATCATCATTTAGTTTTTTTTTTTTGTACAACATATTAAAAAAAAGTAAATCAAATATGTTAAAAATATCATCATCATTTGGTGTTTTTTTTTTTACAATATATCGACCCAAATAAAAAAAATTAAGGACATCAAATATGCCTAAAGAAATATATTGATTTTTTTTTTAAATGATAAAATATGTATGTTAAATTAAGAGATTATTAATAGATCATTTAATGATACACAATTAATTAAATCATCCATGAATCATGTATATTTTTATGTATATACATATTTTTATCTATTTTAAATTTTGATTCTTATTAAAATGATCCTCTAGTGCTTATATAAACATATATGAATCTATTAGTTTATCATTTGATTGACATAATAATTATGATCGAGAGAGATTGAGGTAAAACATAAAGGAAATTATCTAAATATGAAATAGTGTGTTGGTATTGTTCTTATATATAAAATAAAGTTAAAATTACATTTGAATTATTAAACACTAAAATTATTATGATTAAAAAAATTAAATTATATAATTAAAGTTGTGGAAAATTATTTTATTGATGAGTGAACTTGAAAAAAAATACTTGACTATCACATTTGATTTTCATTAATATTTTTAATATATTATGTAATTAAAATTTGTCATCGACATGTTTTGATGAAAATATATTTATATATTTATGTGTTTTTGTGAAACGAATTCTAAGAAAAATTAATAATACTAGAAAGCGGGATCTTTTTTTTATTCCCAAATCCCTTAATTTAAATAAAACAAGATATTGAGAACAACATAATTTTTATAAACTATAAAAAAAGAGTGTGTTGTTAACAAGGGAGAATGTATTTGAATTGAATTGATTGGTTATCAATTGAATAAATTTGACTTGTTACGGTATTTAATATTTGATATGATTTTTTTTGTTAAAGAACTTTTTGGTAAAGCATCAAATTGAATTAATTTGGTTTTTAATTTTTTAAATCTATTTTACTATTATAAATAGGCACCCCTCTTCTTGAAAGAGGGACACGACAAAAAACATCATTGAAGAAAAAAATAGTGAAATAACGAAAACGAAGGACAAGTATGTTATATTTCTTTTCTTGTATTATAAGTTATAGTTGTATTGTAACACTTTCTTTATTTCTTTTTTAAAATATATATGTTATAACTTGTTTGTTTTTTATAATTATGATTCATATGTTATATATTTATTATTAATATTAAAATGTATTTTGGAATTAATTTTTTTCCGACAATGATTAAAAAAAGGACACATACACATATAGAATCGAATGATATGTTGCTCTGTTACTATTAGAATTCTGATAACATATCGGAAGCTTATGTTACTTTTTTTAAAAATTGGTTTAGTATTTTGTTTTATAAAAAATGAAAATTTATCTTTTTTAAAGACTTCAAATGAAAAATAATTTTGAGTACATTACATTTTTTCTAAGACTTTTTGAACTATAAAATATTTAAAAAATATTTAAAATTAGAATTAATTCCAAGAATTTTATTTTGAATGATATATTTTTGAATCATTATATAATTTTTATCATGATAATAGTCTAACAACGGACATCTAAGTTGTAGAATTTTAACACTATTCCATTAATTTATAGTAACTAATATATTTGTATAAATTTTTGTAAAATATAAATTTAAAACTAGCTATTTAAAACCTTTAACAATTCTAGTTTAAATAAAATAAAATAAAATAATTTATTAAATAATATTAATCCGCGTGCCTTCAAAAATAAGTAATAATCCTTATTTTAAACCTACAACATCATGATTTTACATTAAGAACTAATTAGTGTTATTTGGTTTGCTTTTAACATTGTGGTTAATTATTGAAAAAACATATACAAGTATAAATAAATCTTTTATATTGTTTAAATAATTTTATGACAATTATATATATTTGTGATTTATCTCGCACGCTAATTTAGTGTATACAATTTGATTATTTCTTTGTTAATTTAGTTTTCAATGGCCGGAGAATACAAATGCAATGCACAAGGATGTAATCGATCTTTTGGGTCTGATAAGGGTTTGCAAAGTCATCAAAGTGTTCATAAAGAAAAAGAACAAAGACAATGTCTAGTATGCGGTAGAACCTTTTCATCTAAAAAAAGGCCTCCTTATTCACATGACAAGTCAACATGGCGGATGGGCATATGGTCATGGTCCAAGAAACTGATTCGAATCATTTCCATTAGAATACGCATAAGAATAACCGATTATATTTATGAATAATAAGGATTTTATATTTATGTAATTTATCATATTTAATTTTAAGATTTATTTATATTATTTGATTTCAAGACTATATCTTTATAGGTTTTATTATTTTCTTATTAATTAATGGTTCGTATATATAAATAAATAAAGAAATATATATATATATATATATATATATATATATATTATAAAACTAATAATATGTTATAAATAATAAATCTGATATAATTTTTAATTTAATTGAATCTACATATGTTTTTATTTTTTTAATTTATTTTTATCTAAAACTTTACAAATACTTGTAAGGGCATGTATGTATAACATTATCTAATGTATTAGAATAGTAAAAATAATCCATATCACGAAAAATAGTTAAAATCAGAATACAAATATATTATGCTTCGATGAAGACTATTCTTTCAGTAATGAATTAAAGGTGGAGTATAAAATTGAAAGATATAATACTATCATCAATTGCTAACCAGATTTGGTATATTATCATCATTTAGTTTTTTTTTTTTGTACAACATATTAAAAAAAAGTAAATTAAATATGTCAAAAATATCATCATCATTTGGTGTTTTTTTTTTTACAATAAATCGACCCAAATAAAAAAAATTAAGGACATCAAATATGCCTAAAGAAATATATTGATTTTTTTTTAAATGAGAAAATATGTATGTTAAATTAAGAGATTATTAATAGATCATTTAATGATACACAATTAATTAAATCATCCATGAATCATGCATATTTTTATGTATATAGATATTTTTATCTATTTTAAATTTTGATTCTTATTAAAATGATCCTCTAGTGCTTATATAAACATATATGAATCTATTAGTTTATCATTTGATTGACATAATAATTATGATCGAGAGAGATTGAGGTAAAACATAAAGGAAATTATCTAAATATGAAATAGTGTGTTGGTATTGTTCTTATATATAAAATAAAGTTAAAATTACATTTGAATTATTAAAAACTAAAATTATTATGATTAAAAAAATTAAATTATATAATTAAAGTTGTGGAAAATTATTTTATTGATGAGTGAACTTGAAAAAAAAATACTTGACTATCACATTTGATTTTCATTAATCTTTTTAATATATTATGTAATTAAAATTTGTCACCGACATGTTTTGATGAAAATATTTTTATATATTTATGTGTTTTTGTGAAACGAATTCTAAGAAAAATTAATAATACTAGAAAGCGAGATCTTTTTTTTATTCCCAAATCCCTTAATTTAAATAAAACAAGATATTGAGAACAACATAATTTTTATAAATTATAAAAAAAGAGTGTGTTGTTAACAAGGGAGAATGCATTTGAATTGAATTGATTGGTTATCAATTGAATAAATTTGACTTGTTACGGTATTTAATATTTGATATGATTTTTTTTTGTTAAAGAACTTTTTGGTAAAGCATCAAATTGAATTAATTTGGTTTTTAATTTTTTAAATCTATTTTACTATTATAAATAGGCACCCCTCTTCTTGAAAGAGGGACACGACAAAAAACATCATTGAAGAAAAAAATTGTGAAATAACGAAAACGAAGGACAAGTATGTTATATTTCTTTTCTTGTATTATAAGTTATAGTTGTATTGTAACACTTTCTTTATTTCTTTTTTAAAATATATATGTTATAACTTGTTTGTTTTTTATAATTATGATTCATATGTTATATATTTATTATTAATATTAAAATGTATTTTGGAATTAATTTTTTTCCGACAATGATTAAAAAACGGACAAATACACATATAGAATCGAATGATATGTTGCTCTGTTACTATTAGAATTCTGATAACATATCGGAAGCTTATGTTACTTTTTTTAAAAATTGGTTTAGTATTTTGTTTAATAAAAAATGAAAATTTATCTTTTTTAAAGACTTCAAATGAAAAATAATTTTGAGTACTTTACATTTTTTCTAAGACTTTTTGAACTATAAAATATTTAAAAAATATTTAAAATTAGAATTAATTCCAAGAATTTTATTTTGAATGATATATTTTTGAATCATTATATAATTTTTATCATGATAATAGTCTAACAACGGACATCTAAGTTGTAGAATTTTAACACTATTCCATTAATTTATAGTAACAAATATATTTGTATAAATTTTTGTAAAATATAAATTTAAAACTAGCTATTTAAAACCTTTAACAATTCTAGTTTAAATAAAATAAATTAAAATAAATTTATTAAATAATATTAATCCGCGTGCCTTCAAAAATAAGTAATAATCCTTATTTTAAACCTACAACATCATGATTTTACATTAAGAACTAATTAGTGTTATTTGGTTTGCTTTTAACATTGTGGTTAATTATTGAAAAAACATATACAAGTATAAATAAATCTTTTATATTGTTTAAATAATTTTATGACAATTATATATATTTGTGATTTATCTCGCACGCTAATTTAGTGTATACAATTTGATTATTTCTTTGTTAATTTAGTTTTAAATGGCCGGAGAATACAAATGCAATGCACAAGGATGTAATCGATCTTTTGGGTCTGATAAGGGTTTGCAAAGTCATCAAAGTGTTCATAAAGAAAAAGAACAAAGACAATGTCTAGTATGCGGTAGAACCTTTTCATCTAAAAAAAGGCCTCCTTATTCACATGACAAGTCAACATGGCGGATGGGCATATGGTCATGGTCCAAGAAACTGATTCGAATCATTTCCATTAGAATACGCATAAGAATAACCGATTATATTTATGAATAATAAGGATTTTATATTTATGTAATTTATCATATTTAATTTTAAGATTTATTTATATTATTTGATTTCAAGACTATATCTTTATAGTTTGTATTATTTTCTTATTAATTAATGGTTCGTATATATAAATAAATAAAGAAATATATATATATATATATATATATATATTATAAAACTAATAATATGTTATAAATAATAAATCTGATATAATTTTTAATTTAATTGAATCTACATATGTTTTTATTTTTTAAATTTATTTTTATCTAAAACTTTACAAATACTTGTAAGGGCATGTATGTATAACATTATGTAATGTATTAGAATAGTAAAAATAATCCATATCACGAAAAATAGTTAAAATCATATTACAAATATATTATGCTTCGATGAAGACTATTCTTTCAGTAATGAATTAAAGGTGGAGTATAAAATTGAAAGATATAATACTATCATCAATTACTAACCAGATTTGGTATATTATCATCATTTAGTTTTTTTTTTGTACAACATATTAAAAAAAAGTAAATCAAATATGTCAAAAATATCATCATCATTTGGTGTTTTTTTTTTACAATATATCGACCCAAATAAAAAAAATTAAGGACATCAAATATGCGTAAAGAAATATATTGATTTTTTTTTAAATGAGAAAATATGTATGTTAAATTAAGAGATTATTAATAGATCATTTAATGATACACAATTAATTAAATCATCCATGAATCATGTATATTTTTATGTATATAGATATTTTTATCTATTTTAAATTTTGATTCTTATTAAAATGATCCTCTAGTGCTTATATAAACATATATGAATCTATTAGTTTATCATTTGATTGACATAATAATTATGATCGAGAGAGATTGAGGTAAAACATAAAGGAAATTATCTAAATATGAAATAGTGTGTTGGTATTGTTCTTATATATAAAATAAAGTTAAAATTACATTTGAATTATTAAAAACTAAAATTATTATGATTAAAAAAATTAAATTATATAATTAAAGTTGTGGAAAATTATTTTATTGATGAGTGAACTTGAAAAAAAAATACTTGACTATCACATTTGATTTTCATTAATCTTTTTAATATATTATGTAATTAAAATTTGTCACCGACATGTTTTGATGAAAATATTTTTATATATTTATGTGTTTTTGTGAAACGAATTCTAAGAAAAATTAATAATACTAGAAAGCGGGATCTTTTTTTTATTCCCAAATCCCTTAATTTAAATAAAACAAGATATTGAGAACAACATAATTTTTATAAATTATAAAAAAAGTGTGTGTTGTTAACAAGGGAGAATGTATTTGAATTGAATTGATTGGTTATCAATTGAATAAATTTGACTTGTTACGGTATTTAATATTTGATATGATTTTTTTTTGTTAAAGAACTTTTTGGTAAAGCATCAAATTGAATTAATTTGGTTTTTAATTTTTTAAATCTATTTTACTATTATAAATAGGCACCCCTCTTCTTGAAAGAGGGACACGACAAAAAACATCATTGAAGAAAAAAATTGTGAAATAACGAAAACGAAGGACAAGTATGTTATATTTCTTTTCTTGTATTATAAGTTATAGTTGTATTGTAACACTTTCTTTATTTCTTTTTTAAAATATATATGTTATAACTTGTTTGTTTTTTATAATTATGATTCATATGTTATATATTTATTATTAATATTAAAATGTATTTTGGAATTAATTTTTTTCCGACAATGATTAAAAAACGGACAAATACACATATAGAATCGAATGATATGTTGCTCTGTTACTATTAGAATTCTGATAACATATCGGAAGCTTATGTTACTTTTTTTAAAAATTGGTTTAGTATTTTGTTTAATAAAAAATGAAAATTTATCTTTTTTAAAGACTTCAAATGAAAAATAATTTTGAGTACTTTACATTTTTTCTAAGACTTTTTGAACTATAAAATATTTAAAAAATATTTAAAATTAGAATTAATTCCAAGAATTTTATTTTGAATGATATATTTTTGAATCATTATATAATTTTTATCATGATAATAGTCTAACAACGGACATCTAAGTTGTAGAATTTTAACACTATTCCATTAATTTATAGTAACAAATATATTTGTATAAATTTTTGTAAAATATAAATTTAAAACTAGCTATTTAAAACCTTTAACAATTCTAGTTTAAATAAAATAAAATAAAATAAATTTATTAAATAATATTAATCCGCGTGCCTTCAAAAATAAGTAATAATCCTTATTTTAAACCTACAACATCATGATTTTACATTAAGAACTAATTAGTGTTATTTGGTTTGCTTTTAACATTGTGGTTAATTATTGAAAAAACATATACAAGTATAAATAAATCTTTTATATTGTTTAAATAATTTTATGACAATTATATATATTTGTGATTTATCTCGCACGCTAATTTAGTGTATACAATTTGATTATTTCTTTGTTAATTTAGTTTTAAATGGCCGGAGAATACAAATGCAATGCACAAGGATGTAATCGATCTTTTGGGTCTGATAAGGGTTTGCAAAGTCATCAAAGTGTTCATAAAGAAAAAGAACAAAGACAATGTCTAGTATGCGGTAGAACCTTTTCATCTAAAAAAAGGCCTCCTTATTCACATGACAAGTCAACATGGCGGATGGGCATATGGTCATGGTCCAAGAAACTGATTCGAATCATTTCCATTAGAATACGCATAAGAATAACCGATTATATTTATGAATAATAAGGATTTTATATTTATGTAATTTATCATATTTAATTTTAAGATTTATTTATATTATTTGATTTCAAGACTATATCTTTATAGTTTGTATTATTTTCTTATTAATTAATGGTTCGTATATATAAATAAATAAAGAAATATATATATATATATATATATATATATATATATTATAAAACTAATAATATGTTATAAATAATAAATCTGATATAATTTTTAATTTAATTGAATCTACATATGTTTTTATTTTTTAAATTTATTTTTATCTAAAACTTTACAAATACTTGTAAGGGCATGTATGTATAACATTATGTAATGTATTAGAATAGTAAAAATAATCCATATCACGAAAAATAGTTAAAATCATATTACAAATATATTATGCTTCGATGAAGACTATTCTTTCAGTAATGAATTAAAGGTGGAGTATAAAATTGAAAGATATAATACTATCATCAATTACTAACCAGATTTGGTATATTATCATCATTTAGTTTTTTTTTTGTACAACATATTAAAAAAAAGTAAATCAAATATGTCAAAAATATCATCATCATTTGGTGTTTTTTTTTTACAATATATCGACCCAAATAAAAAAAATTAAGGACATCAAATATGCCTAAAGAAATATATTGATTTTTTTTTAAATGAGAAAATATGTATGTTAAATTAAGAGATTATTAATAGATCATTTAATGATACACAATTAATTAAATCATCCATGAATCATGTATATTTTTATGTATATAGATATTTTTATCTATTTTAAATTTTGATTCTTATTAAAATGATCCTCTAGTGCTTATATAAACATATATGAATCTATTAGTTTATCATTTGATTGACATAATAATTATGATCGAGAGAGATTGAGGTAAAACATAAAGGAAATTATCTAAATATGAAATAGTGTGTTGGTATTGTTCTTATATATAAAATAAAGTTAAAATTACATTTGAATTATTAAAAACTAAAATTAATATGATTAAAAAAATTAAATTATATAATTAAAGTTGTGGAAAATTATTTTATTGATGAGTGAACTTGAAAAAAAAATACTTGACTATCACATTTGATTTTCATTAATCTTTTTAATATATTATGTAATTAAAATTTGTCACCGACATGTTTTGATGAAAATATTTTTATATATTTATGTGTTTTTGTGAAACGAATTCTAAGAAAAATTAATAATACTAGAAAGCGGGATCTTTTTTTTATTCCCAAATCCCTTAATTTAAATAAAACAAGATATTGAGAACAACATAATTTTTATAAATTATAAAAAAAGTGTGTGTTGTTAACAAGGGAGAATGTATTTGAATTGAATTGATTGGTTATCAATTGAATAAATTTGACTTGTTACGGTATTTAATATTTGATATGATTTTTTTTTGTTAAAGAACTTTTTGGTAAAGCATCAAATTGAATTAATTTGGTTTTTAATTTTTTAAATCTATTTTACTATTATAAATAGGCACCCCTCTTCTTGAAAGAGGGACACGAAAAAAAACATCATTGAAGAAAAAAATAGTGAAATAACGAAAACGAAGGACAAGTATGTTATATTTCTTTTCTTGTATTATAAGTTATAGTTGTATTGTAACACTTTCTTTATTTCTTTTTTAAAATATATATGTTATAACTTGTTTGTTTTTTATAATTATGATTCATATGTTATATATTTATTATTAATATTAAAATGTATTTTGGAATTAATTTTTTTTCGACAATGATTAAAAAAAGGACACATATACATATAGAATCGAATGATATGTTGCTCTGTTACTATTAGAATTCGGATAACATATCGGAAGCTTATGTTCCTTTTTTTAAAAATTGGTTTAGTATTTTGTTTTATAAAAAATGAAAATTTAACTTTTTTAAAGACTTCAAATGAAAAATAATTTTGAGTACTTTACATTTTTTCTAAGACTTTTTGAACTATAAAATATTTAAAAAATATTTAAAATTAGAATTAATTCCAAGAATTTTATTTTGAATGATATATTTTTGAATCATTATATAATTTTTATCATGATAATAGTCTAACAACGGACATCTAAGTTGTAGAATTTTAACACTATTCCATTAATTTATAGTAACAAATATATTTGTATAAATTTTTGTAAAATATAAATTTAAAACTAGCTATTTAAAACCTTTAACAATTCTAGTTTAAATAAAATAAAATAAAATAAATTTATTAAATAATATTAATCCGCGTGCCTTCAAAAATAAGTAATAATCCTTATTTTAAACCTACAACATCATGATTTTACATTAAGAACTAATTAGTGTTATTTGGTTTGCTTTTAACATTGTGGTTAATTATTGAAAAAACATATACAAGTATAAATAAATCTTTTATATTGTTTAAATAATTTTATGACAATTATATATATTTGTGATTTATCTCGCACGCTAATTTAGTGTATACAATTTGATTATTTCTTTGTTAATTTAGTTTTCAATGGCCGGAGAATACAAATGCAATGCCCAAGGATGTAATCGATCTTTTGGGTCTGATAAGGGTTTGCAAAGTCATCAAAGTGTTCATAAAGAAAAAGAACAAAGACAATGTCTAGTATGCGGTAGAACCTTTTCATCTAAAAAAAGGCCTCCTTATTCACATGACAAGTCAACATGGCGGATGGGCATATGGTCATGGTCCAAGAAACTGATTCGAATCATTTCCATTAGAATACGCATAAGAATAACCGATTATATTTATGAATAATAAGGATTTTATATTTATGTAATTTATCATATTTAATTTTAAGATTTATTTATATTATTTGATTTCAAGACTATATCTTTATAGTTTGTATTATTTTCTTATTAATTAATGGTTCGTATATATAAATAAATAAAGAAATATATATATATATATATATATATATATATATTATAAAACTAATAATATGTTATAAATAATAAATCTGATATAATTTTTAATTTAATTGAATCTACATATGTTTTTATTTTTTTAATTTATTTTTATCTAAAACTTTACAAATACTTGTAAGGGCATGTATGTATAACATTATGTAATGTATTAGAATAGTAAAAATAATCCATATCACGAAAAATAGTTAAAATCATATTACAAATATATTATGCTTCGATGAAGACTATTCTTTCAGTAATGAATTAAAGGTGGAGTATAAAATTGAAAGATATAATACTATCATCAATTACTAACCAGATTTGGTATATTATCATCATTTAGTTTTTTTTTTGTACAACATATTAAAAAAAAGTAAATCAAATATGTCAAAAATATCATCATCATTTGGTGTTTTTTTTTTACAATATATCGACCCAAATAAAAAAAATTAAGGACATCAAATATGCCTAAAGAAATATATTGATTTTTTTTTAAATGAGAAAATATGTATGTTAAATTAAGAGATTATTAATAGATCATTTAATGATACACAATTAATTAAATCATCCATGAATCATGTATATTTTTATGTATATAGATATTTTTATCTATTTTAAATTTTGATTCTTATTAAAATGATCCTCTAGTGCTTATATAAACATATATGAATCTATTAGTTTATCATTTGATTGACATAATAATTATGATCGAGAGAGATTGAGGTAAAACATAAAGGAAATTATCTAAATATGAAATAGTGTGTTGGTATTGTTCTTATATATAAAATAAAGTTAAAATTACATTTGAATTATTAAAAACTAAAATTAATATGATTAAAAAAATTAAATTATATAATTAAAGTTGTGGAAAATTATTTTATTGATGAGTGAACTTGAAAAAAAAATACTTGACTATCACATTTGATTTTCATTAATCTTTTTAATATATTATGTAATTAAAATTTGTCACCGACATGTTTTGATGAAAATATTTTTATATATTTATGTGTTTTTGTGAAACGAATTCTAAGAAAAATTAATAATACTAGAAAGCGGGATCTTTTTTTTATTCCCAAATCCCTTAATTTAAATAAAACAAGATATTGAGAACAACATAATTTTTATAAATTATAAAAAAAGTGTGTGTTGTTAACAAGGGAGAATGTATTTGAATTGAATTGATTGGTTATCAATTGAATAAATTTGACTTGTTACGGTATTTAATATTTGATATGATTTTTTTTTGTTAAAGAACTTTTTGGTAAAGCATCAAATTGAATTAATTTGGTTTTTAATTTTTTAAATCTATTTTACTATTATAAATAGGCACCCCTCTTCTTGAAAGAGGGACACGAAAAAAAACATCATTGAAGAAAAAAATAGTGAAATAACGAAAACGAAGGACAAGTATGTTATATTTCTTTTCTTGTATTATAAGTTATAGTTGTATTGTAACACTTTCTTTATTTCTTTTTTAAAATATATATGTTATAACTTGTTTGTTTTTTATAATTATGATTCATATGTTATATATTTATTATTAATATTAAAATGTATTTTGGAATTAATTTTTTTTCGACAATGATTAAAAAAAGGACACATATACATATAGAATCGAATGATATGTTGCTCTGTTACTATTAGAATTCGGATAACATATCGGAAGCTTATGTTCCTTTTTTTAAAAATTGGTTTAGTATTTTGTTTTATAAAAAATGAAAATTTAACTTTTTTAAAGACTTCAAATGAAAAATAATTTTGAGTACTTTACATTTTTTCTAAGACTTTTTGAACTATAAAATATTTAAAAAATATTTAAAATTAGAATTAATTCCAAGAATTTTATTTTGAATGATATATTTTTGAATCATTATATAATTTTTATCATGATAATAGTCTAACAACGGACATCTAAGTTGTAGAATTTTAACACTATTCCATTAATTTATAGTAACAAATATATTTGTATAAATTTTTGTAAAATATAAATTTAAAACTAGCTATTTAAAACCTTTAACAATTCTAGTTTAAATAAAATAAAATAAAATAAATTTATTAAATAATATTAATCCGCGTGCCTTCAAAAATAAGTAATAATCCTTATTTTAAACCTACAACATCATGATTTTACATTAAGAACTAATTAGTGTTATTTGGTTTGCTTTTAACATTGTGGTTAATTATTGAAAAAACATATACAAGTATAAATAAATCTTTTATATTGTTTAAATAATTTTATGACAATTATATATATTTGTGATTTATCTCGCACGCTAATTTAGTGTATACAATTTGATTATTTCTTTGTTAATTTAGTTTTCAATGGCCGGAGAATACAAATGCAATGCCCAAGGATGTAATCGATCTTTTGGGTCTGATAAGGGTTTGCAAAGTCATCAAAGTGTTCATAAAGAAAAAGAACAAAGACAATGTCTAGTATGCGGTAGAACCTTTTCATCTAAAAAAAGGCCTCCTTATTCACATGACAAGTCAACATGGCGGATGGGCATATGGTCATGGTCCAAGAAACTGATTCGAATCATTTCCATTAGAATACGCATAAGAATAACCGATTATATTTATGAATAATAAGGATTTTATATTTATGTAATTTATCATATTTAATTTTAAGATTTATTTATATTATTTGATTTCAAGACTATATCTTTATAGTTTGTATTATTTTCTTATTAATTAATGGTTCGTATATATAAATAAATAAAGAAATATATATATATATATATATATATATATTATAAAACTAATAATATGTTATAAATAATAAATCTGATATAATTTTTAATTTAATTGAATCTACATATGTTTTTATTTTTTTAATTTATTTTTATCTAAAACTTTACAAATACTTGTAAGGGCATGTATGTATAACATTATGTAATGTATTAGAATAGTAAAAATAATCCATATCACGAAAAATAGTTAAAATCATATTACAAATATATTATGCTTCGATGAAGACTATTCTTTCAGTAATGAATTAAAGGTGGAGTATAAAATTGAAAGATATAATACTATCATCAATTACTAACCAGATTTGGTATATTATCATCATTTAGTTTTTTTTTTTTTGTACAACATATTAAAAAAAAGTAAATCAAATATGTCAAAAATATCATCATCATTTGGTGTTTTTTTTTTACAATATATCGACCCAAATAAAAAAAATTAAGGACATCAAATATGCCTAAAGAAATATATTGATTTTTTTTTAAATGAGAAAATATGTATGTTAAATTAAGAGATTATTAATAGATCATTTAATGATACACAATTAATTAAATCATCCATGAATCATGTATATTTTTATGTATATAGATATTTTTATCTATTTTAAATTTTGATTCTTATTAAAATGATCCTCTAGTGCTTATATAAACATATATGAATCTATTAGTTTATCATTTGATTGACATAATAATTATGATCGAGAGAGATTGAGGTAAAACATAAAGGAAATTATCTAAATATGAAATAGTGTGTTGGTATTGTTCTTATATATAAAATAAAGTTAAAATTACATTTGAATTATTAAAAACTAAAATTATTATGATTAAAAAAATTAAATTATATAATTAAAGTTGTGGAAAATTATTTTATTGATGAGTGAACTTGAAAAAAAAATACTTGACTATCACATTTGATTTTCATTAATCTTTTTAATATATTATGTAATTAAAATTTGTCACCGACATGTTTTGATGAAAATATTTTTATATATTTATGTGTTTTTGTGAAACGAATTCTAAGAAAAATTAATAATACTAGAAAGCGGGATCTTTTTTTTATTCCCAAATCCCTTAATTTAAATAAAACAAGATATTGAGAACAACATAATTTTTATAAATTATAAAAAAAGTGTGTGTTGTTAACAAGGGAGAATGTATTTGAATTGAATTGATTGGTTATCAATTGAATAAATTTGACTTGTTACGGTATTTAATATTTGATATGATTTTTTTTTGTTAAAGAACTTTTTGGTAAAGCATCAAATTGAATTAATTTGGTTTTTAATTTTTTAAATCTATTTTACTATTATAAATAGGCACCCCTCTTCTTGAAAGAGGGACACGAAAAAAAACATCATTGAAGAAAAAAATAGTGAAATAACGAAAACGAAGGACAAGTATGTTATATTTCTTTTCTTGTATTATAAGTTATAGTTGTATTGTAACACTTTCTTTATTTCTTTTTTAAAATATATATGTTATAACTTGTTTGTTTTTTATAATTATGATTCATATGTTATATATTTATTATTAATATTAAAATGTATTTTGGAATTAATTTTTTTTCGACAATGATTAAAAAAAGGACACATATACATATAGAATCGAATGATATGTTGCTCTGTTACTATTAGAATTCGGATAACATATCGGAAGCTTATGTTACTTTTTTTAAAAATTGGTTTAGTATTTTGTTTTATAAAAAATGAAAATTTAACTTTTTTAAAGACTTCAAATGAAAAATAATTTTGAGTACTTTACATTTTTTCTAAGACTTTTTGAACTATAAAATATTTAAAAAATATTTAAAATTAGAATTAATTCCAAGAATTTTATTTTGAATGATATATTTTTGAATCATTATATAATTTTTATCATGATAATAGTCTAACAACGGACATCTAAGTTGTAGAATTTTAACACTATTCCATTAATTTATAGTAACAAATATATTTGTATAAATTTTTGTAAAATATAAATTTAAAACTAGCTATTTAAAACCTTTAACAATTCTAGTTTAAATAAAATAAAATAAAATAAATTTATTAAATAATATTAATCCGCGTGCCTTCAAAAATAAGTAATAATCCTTATTTTAAACCTACAACATCATGATTTTACATTAAGAACTAATTAGTGTTATTTGGTTTGCTTTTAACATTGTGGTTAATTATTGAAAAAACATATACAAGTATAAATAAATCTTTTATATTGTTTAAATAATTTTATGACAATTATATATATTTGTGATTTATCTCGCACGCTAATTTAGTGTATACAATTTGATTATTTCTTTGTTAATTTAGTTTTCAATGGTCGGAGAATACAAATGCAATGCACAAGGATGTAATCGATCTTTTGGGTCTGATAAGGGTTTGCAAAGTCATCAAAGTGTTCATAAAGAAAAAGAACAAAGACAATGTCTAGTATGCGGTAGAACCTTTTCATCTAAAAAAAGGCCTCCTTATTCACATGACAAGTCAACATGGCGGATGGGCATATGGTCATGGTCCAAGAAACTGATTCGAATCATTTCCATTAGAATACGCATAAGAATAACCGATTATATTTATGAATAATAAGGATTTTATATTTATGTTATTTATCATATTTAATTTTAAGATTTATTTATATTATTTGATTTCAAGACTATATCTTTATAGTTTGTATTATTTTCTTATTAATTAATGGTTCGTATATATAAATAAATAAAGAAATATATATATATATATATATATATATTATAAAACTAATAATATGTTATAAATAATAAATCTGATATAATTTTTAATTTAATTGAATCTACATATGTTTTTATTTTTTTAATTTATTTTTATCTAAAACTTTACAAATACTTGTAAGGGCATGTATGTATAACATTATGTAATGTATTAGAATAGTAAAAATAATCCATATCACGAAAAATAGTTAAAATCATATTACAAATATATTATGCTTCGATGAAGACTATTCTTTCAGTAATGAATTAAAGGTGGAGTATAAAATTGAAAGATATAATACTATCATCAATTACTAACCAGATTTGGTATATTATCATCATTTAGTTTTTTTTTTTTGTACAACATATTAAAAAAAAGTAAATCAAATATGTCAAAAATATCATCATCATTTGGTGTTTTTTTTTTACAATATATCGACCCAAATAAAAAAAATTAAGGACATCAAATATGCCTAAAGAAATATATTGATTTTTTTTTAAATGAGAAAATATGTATGTTAAATTAAGAGATTATTAATAGATCATTTAATGATACACAATTAATTAAATCATCCATGAATCATGTATATTTTTATGTATATAGATATTTTTATCTATTTTAAATTTTGATTCTTATTAAAATGATCCTCTAGTGCTTATATAAACATATATGAATCTATTAGTTTATCATTTGATTGACATAATAATTATGATCGAGAGAGATTGAGGTAAAACATAAAGGAAATTATCTAAATATGAAATAGTGTGTTGGTATTGTTCTTATATATAAAATAAAGTTAAAATTACATTTGAATTATTAAAAACTAAAATTATTATGATTAAAAAAATTAAATTATATAATTAAAGTTGTGGAAAATTATTTTATTGATGAGTGAACTTGAAAAAAAAATACTTGACTATCACATTTGATTTTCATTAATCTTTTTAATATATTATGTAATTAAAATTTGTCACCGACATGTTTTGATGAAAATATTTTTATATATTTATGTGTTTTTGTGAAACGAATTCTAAGAAAAATTAATAATACTAGAAAGCGGGATCTTTTTTTTATTCCCAAATCCCTTAATTTAAATAAAACAAGATATTGAGAACAACATAATTTTTATAAATTATAAAAAAAGTGTGTGTTGTTAACAAGGGAGAATGTATTTGAATTGAATTGATTGGTTATCAATTGAATAAATTTGACTTGTTACGGTATTTAATATTTGATATGATTTTTTTTTGTTAAAGAACTTTTTGGTAAAGCATCAAATTGAATTAATTTGGTTTTTAATTTTTTAAATCTATTTTACTATTATAAATAGGCACCCCTCTTCTTGAAAGAGGGACACGAAAAAAAACATCATTGAAGAAAAAAATAGTGAAATAACGAAAACGAAGGACAAGTATGTTATATTTCTTTTCTTGTATTATAAGTTATAGTTGTATTGTAACACTTTCTTTATTTCTTTTTTAAAATATATATGTTATAACTTGTTTGTTTTTTATAATTATGATTCATATGTTATATATTTATTATTAATATTAAAATGTATTTTGGAATTAATTTTTTTTCGACAATGATTAAAAAAAGGACACATATACATATAGAATCGAATGATATGTTGCTCTGTTACTATTAGAATTCGGATAACATATCGGAAGCTTATGTTACTTTTTTTAAAAATTGGTTTAGTATTTTGTTTTATAAAAATTGAAAATTTAACTTTTTTAAAGACTTCAAATGAAAAATAATTTTGAGTACTTTACATTTTTTCTAAGACTTTTTGAACTATAAAATATTTAAAAAATATTTAAAATTAGAATTAATTCCAAGAATTTTATTTTGAATGATATATTTTTGAATCATTATATAATTTTTATCATGATAATAGTCTAACAACGGACATCTAAGTTGTAGAATTTTAACACTATTCCATTAATTTATAGTAACAAATATATTTGTATAAATTTTTGTAAAATATAAATTTAAAACTAGCTATTTAAAACCTTTAACAATTCTAGTTTAAATAAAATAAAATAAAATAAATTTATTAAATAATATTAATCCGCGTGCCTTCAAAAATAAGTAATAATCCTTATTTTAAACCTACAACATCATGATTTTACATTAAGAACTAATTAGTGTTATTTGGTTTGCTTTTAACATTGTGGTTAATTATTGAAAAAACATATACAAGTATAAATAAATCTTTTATATTGTTTAAATAATTTTATGACAATTATATATATTTGTGATTTATCTCGCACGCTAATTTAGTGTATACAATTTGATTATTTCTTTGTTAATTTAGTTTTAAATGGCCGGAGAATACAAATGCAATGCACAAGGATGTAATCGATCTTTTGGGTCTGATAAGGGTTTGCAAAGTCATCAAAGTGTTCATAAAGAAAAAGAACAAAGACAATGTCTAGTATGCGGTAGAACCTTTTCATCTAAAAAAAGGCCTCCTTATTCACATGACAAGTCAACATGGCGGATGGGCATATGGTCATGGTCCAAGAAACTGATTCGAATCATTTCCATTAGAATACGCATAAGAATAACCGATTATATTTATGAATAATAAGGATTTTATATTTATGTAATTTATCATATTTAATTTTAAGATTTATTTATATTATTTGATTTCAAGACTATATCTTTATAGTTTGTATTATTTTCTTATTAATTAATGGTTCGTATATATAAATAAATAAAGAAATATATATATATATATATATATATATATATTATAAAACTAATAATATGTTATAAATAATAAATCTGATATAATTTTTAATTTAATTGAATCTACATATGTTTTTATTTTTTAAATTTATTTTTATCTAAAACTTTACAAATACTTGTAAGGGCATGTATGTATAACATTATGTAATGTATTAGAATAGTAAAAATAATCCATATCACGAAAAATAGTTAAAATCATATTACAAATATATTATGCTTCGATGAAGACTATTCTTTCAGTAATGAATTAAAGGTGGAGTATAAAATTGAAAGATATAATACTATCATCAATTACTAACCAGATTTGGTATATTATCATCATTTAGTTTTTTTTTTGTACAACATATTAAAAAAAAGTAAATCAAATATGTCAAAAATATCATCATCATTTGGTGTTTTTTTTTTACAATATATCGACCCAAATAAAAAAAATTAAGGACATCAAATATGCCTAAAGAAATATATTGATTTTTTTTTAAATGAGAAAATATGTATGTTAAATTAAGAGATTATTAATAGATCATTTAATGATACACAATTAATTAAATCATCCATGAATCATGTATATTTTTATGTATATAGATATTTTTATCTATTTTAAATTTTGATTCTTATTAAAATGATCCTCTAGTGCTTATATAAACATATATGAATCTATTAGTTTATCATTTGATTGACATAATAATTATGATCGAGAGAGATTGAGGTAAAACATAAAGGAAATTATCTAAATATGAAATAGTGTGTTGGTATTGTTCTTATATATAAAATAAAGTTAAAATTACATTTGAATTATTAAAAACTAAAATTATTATGATTAAAAAAATTAAATTATATAATTAAAGTTGTGGAAAATTATTTTATTGATGAGTGAACTTGAAAAAAAAATACTTGACTATCACATTTGATTTTCATTAATCTTTTTAATATATTATGTAATTAAAATTTGTCACCGACATGTTTTGATGAAAATATTTTTATATATTTATGTGTTTTTGTGAAACGAATTCTAAGAAAAATTAATAATACTAGAAAGCGGGATCTTTTTTTTATTCCCAAATCCCTTAATTTAAATAAAACAAGATATTGAGAACAACATAATTTTTATAAATTATAAAAAAAGTGTGTGTTGTTAACAAGGGAGAATGTATTTGAATTGAATTGATTGGTTATCAATTGAATAAATTTGACTTGTTACGGTATTTAATATTTGATATGATTTTTTTTTGTTAAAGAACTTTTTGGTAAAGCATCAAATTGAATTAATTTGGTTTTTAATTTTTTAAATCTATTTTACTATTATAAATAGGCACCCCTCTTCTTGAAAGAGGGACACGAAAAAAAACATCATTGAAGAAAAAAATAGTGAAATAACGAAAACGAAGGACAAGTATGTTATATTTCTTTTCTTGTATTATAAGTTATAGTTGTATTGTAACACTTTCTTTATTTCTTTTTTAAAATATATATGTTATAACTTGTTTGTTTTTTATAATTATGATTCATATGTTATATATTTATTATTAATATTAAAATGTATTTTGGAATTAATTTTTTTTCGACAATGATTAAAAAAAGGACACATATACATATAGAATCGAATGATATGTTGCTCTGTTACTATTAGAATTCGGATAACATATCGGAAGCTTATGTTCCTTTTTTTAAAAATTGGTTTAGTATTTTGTTTTATAAAAAATGAAAATTTAACTTTTTTAAAGACTTCAAATGAAAAATAATTTTGAGTACTTTACATTTTTTCTAAGACTTTTTGAACTATAAAATATTTAAAAAATATTTAAAATTAGAATTAATTCCAAGAATTTTATTTTGAATGATATATTTTTGAATCATTATATAATTTTTATCATGATAATAGTCTAACAACGGACATCTAAGTTGTAGAATTTTAACACTATTCCATTAATTTATAGTAACAAATATATTTGTATAAATTTTTGTAAAATATAAATTTAAAACTAGCTATTTAAAACCTTTAACAATTCTAGTTTAAATAAAATAAAATAAAATAAATTTATTAAATAATATTAATCCGCGTGCCTTCAAAAATAAGTAATAATCCTTATTTTAAACCTACAACATCATGATTTTACATTAAGAACTAATTAGTGTTATTTGGTTTGCTTTTAACATTGTGGTTAATTATTGAAAAAACATATACAAGTATAAATAAATCTTTTATATTGTTTAAATAATTTTATGACAATTATATATATTTGTGATTTATCTCGCACGCTAATTTAGTGTATACAATTTGATTATTTCTTTGTTAATTTAGTTTTCAATGGCCGGAGAATACAAATGCAATGCCCAAGGATGTAATCGATCTTTTGGGTCTGATAAGGGTTTGCAAAGTCATCAAAGTGTTCATAAAGAAAAAGAACAAAGACAATGTCTAGTATGCGGTAGAACCTTTTCATCTAAAAAAAGGCCTCCTTATTCACATGACAAGTCAACATGGCGGATGGGCATATGGTCATGGTCCAAGAAACTGATTCGAATCATTTCCATTAGAATACGCATAAGAATAACCGATTATATTTATGAATAATAAGGATTTTATATTTATGTAATTTATCATATTTAATTTTAAGATTTATTTATATTATTTGATTTCAAGACTATATCTTTATAGTTTGTATTATTTTCTTATTAATTAATGGTTCGTATATATAAATAAATAAAGAAATATATATATATATATATATATATATATATATTATAAAACTAATAATATGTTATAAATAATAAATCTGATATAATTTTTAATTTAATTGAATCTACATATGTTTTTATTTTTTTAATTTATTTTTATCTAAAACTTTACAAATACTTGTAAGGGCATGTATGTATAACATTATGTAATGTATTAGAATAGTAAAAATAATCCATATCACGAAAAATAGTTAAAATCATATTACAAATATATTATGCTTCGATGAAGACTATTCTTTCAGTAATGAATTAAAGGTGGAGTATAAAATTGAAAGATATAATACTATCATCAATTACTAACCAGATTTGGTATATTATCATCATTTAGTTTTTTTTTTGTACAACATATTAAAAAAAAGTAAATCAAATATGTCAAAAATATCATCATCATTTGGTGTTTTTTTTTTACAATATATCGACCCAAATAAAAAAAATTAAGGACATCAAATATGCGTAAAGAAATATATTGATTTTTTTTTAAATGAGAAAATATGTATGTTAAATTAAGAGATTATTAATAGATCATTTAATGATACACAATTAATTAAATCATCCATGAATCATGTATATTTTTATGTATATAGATATTTTTATCTATTTTAAATTTTGATTCTTATTAAAATGATCCTCTAGTGCTTATATAAACATATATGAATCTATTAGTTTATCATTTGATTGACATAATAATTATGATCGAGAGAGATTGAGGTAAAACATAAAGGAAATTATCTAAATATGAAATAGTGTGTTGGTATTGTTCTTATATATAAAATAAAGTTAAAATTACATTTGAATTATTAAAAACTAAAATTATTATGATTAAAAAAATTAAATTATATAATTAAAGTTGTGGAAAATTATTTTATTGATGAGTGAACTTGAAAAAAAAATACTTGACTATCACATTTGATTTTCATTAATCTTTTTAATATATTATGTAATTAAAATTTGTCACCGACATGTTTTGATGAAAATATTTTTATATATTTATGTGTTTTTGTGAAACGAATTCTAAGAAAAATTAATAATACTAGAAAGCGGGATCTTTTTTTTATTCCCAAATCCCTTAATTTAAATAAAACAAGATATTGAGAACAACATAATTTTTATAAATTATAAAAAAAGTGTGTGTTGTTAACAAGGGAGAATGTATTTGAATTGAATTGATTGGTTATCAATTGAATAAATTTGACTTGTTACGGTATTTAATATTTGATATGATTTTTTTTTGTTAAAGAACTTTTTGGTAAAGCATCAAATTGAATTAATTTGGTTTTTAATTTTTTAAATCTATTTTACTATTATAAATAGGCACCCCTCTTCTTGAAAGAGGGACACGAAAAAAAACATCATTGAAGAAAAAAATAGTGAAATAACGAAAACGAAGGACAAGTATGTTATATTTCTTTTCTTGTATTATAAGTTATAGTTGTATTGTAACACTTTCTTTATTTCTTTTTTAAAATATATATGTTATAACTTGTTTGTTTTTTATAATTATGATTCATATGTTATATATTTATTATTAATATTAAAATGTATTTTGGAATTAATTTTTTTTCGACAATGATTAAAAAAAGGACACATATACATATAGAATCGAATGATATGTTGCTCTGTTACTATTAGAATTCGGATAACATATCGGAAGCTTATGTTACTTTTTTTAAAAATTGGTTTAGTATTTTGTTTTATAAAAAATGAAAATTTAACTTTTTTAAAGACTTCAAATGAAAAATAATTTTGAGTACTTTACATTTTTTCTAAGACTTTTTGAACTATAAAATATTTAAAAAATATTTAAAATTAGAATTAATTCCAAGAATTTTATTTTGAATGATATATTTTTGAATCATTATATAATTTTTATCATGATAATAGTCTAACAACGGACATCTAAGTTGTAGAATTTTAACACTATTCCATTAATTTATAGTAACTAATATATTTGTATAAATTTTTGTAAAATATAAATTTAAAACTAGCTATTTAAAACCTTTAACAATTCTAATTTAAATAAAATAAAATAAAATAAATTTATTAAATAATATTAATCCGTGTGCCTTCAAAAATAAGTAATAATCCTTATTTTAAACCTACAACATCATGATTTTACATCAAGAACTAATTAGTGTTATTTGGTTTGCTTTTAACATTGTGGTTAATTATTGAAAAAACATATACAAGTATAAATAAATCTTTTATATTGTTTAAATAATTTTATGACAATTATATATATTTGTGATTTATCTCGCACGCTAATTTAGTGTATACAATTTGATTATTTCTTTGTTAATTTAGTTTTCAATGGCCGGAGAATACAAATGCAATGCACAAGGATGTAATCGATCTTTTGGGTCTGATAAGGGTTTGCAAAGTCATCAAAGTGTTCATAAAGAAAAAGAACAAAGACAATGTCTAGTATGCGGTAGAACCTTTTCATCTAAAAAAAGGCCTCCTTATTCACATGACAAGTCAACATGGCGGATGGGCATATGGTCATGGTCCAAGAAACTGATTCGAATCATTTCCATTAGAATACGCATAAGAATAACCGATTATATTTATGAATAATAAGGATTTTATATTTATGTAATTTATCATATTTAATTTTAAGATTTATTTATATTATTTGATTTCAAGACTATATCTTTATAGTTTGTATTATTTTCTTATTAATTAATGGTTCGTATATATAAATAAATAAAGAAATATATATATATATATATATATATATATATATATTATAAAACTAATAATATGTTATAAATAATAAATCTGATATAATTTTTAATTTAATTGAATCTACATATGTTTTTATTTTTTTAATTTATTTTTATCTAAAACTTTACAAATACTTGTAAGGGCATGTATGTATAACATTATGTAATGTATTAGAATAGTAAAAATAATCCATATCACGAAAAATAGTTAAAATCATATTACAAATATATTATGCTTCGATGAAGACTATTCTTTCAGTAATGAATTAAAGGTGGAGTATAAAATTGAAAGATATAATACTATCATCAATTACTAACCAGATTTGGTATATTATCATCATTTAGTTTTTTTTTTTGTACAACATATTAAAAAAAAGTAAATCAAATATGTCAAAAATATCATCATCATTTGGTGTTTTTTTTTTACAATATATCGACCCAAATAAAAAAAATTAAGGACATCAAATATGCCTAAAGAAATATATTGATTTTTTTTTTAAATGAGAAAATATGTATGTTAAATTAAGAGATTATTAATAGATCATTTAATGATACACAATTAATTAAATCATCCATGAATCATGTATATTTTTATGTATATAGATATTTTTATCTATTTTAAATTTTGATTCTTATTAAAATGATCCTCTAGTGCTTATATAAACATATATGAATCTATTAGTTTATCATTTGATTGACATAATAATTATGATCGAGAGAGATTGAGGTAAAACATAAAGGAAATTATCTAAATATGAAATAGTGTGTTGGTATTGTTCTTATATATAAAATAAAGTTAAAATTACATTTGAATTATTAAAAACTAAAATTATTATGATTAAAAAAATTAAATTATATAATTAAAGTTGTGGAAAATTATTTTATTGATGAGTGAACTTGAAAAAAAAATACTTGACTATCACATTTGATTTTCATTAATCTTTTTAATATATTATGTAATTAAAATTTGTCACCGACATGTTTTGATGAAAATATTTTTATATATTTATGTGTTTTTGTGAAACGAATTCTAAGAAAAATTAATAATACTAGAAAGCGGGATCTTTTTTTTATTCCCAAATCCCTTAATTTAAATAAAACAAGATATTGAGAACAACATAATTTTTATAAATTATAAAAAAAGTGTGTGTTGTTAACAAGGGAGAATGTATTTGAATTGAATTGATTGGTTATCAATTGAATAAATTTGACTTGTTACGGTATTTAATATTTGATATGATTTTTTTTTGTTAAAGAACTTTTTGGTAATGCATCAAATTGAATTAATTTTGTTTTTAATTTTTTAAATCTATTTTACTATTATAAATAGGCACCCCTCTTCTTGAAAGAGGGACACGAAAAAAAACATCATTGAAGAAAAAAATAGTGAAATAACGAAAACGAAGGACAAGTATGTTATATTTCTTTTCTTGTATTATAAGTTATAGTTGTATTGTAACACTTTCTTTATTTCTTTTTTAAAATATATATGTTATAACTTGTTTGTTTTTTATAATTATGATTCATATGTTATATATTTATTATTAATATTAAAATGTATTTTGGAATTAATTTTTTTTCGACAATGATTAAAAAAAGGACACATATACATATAGAATCGAATGATATGTTGCTCTGTTACTATTAGAATTCGGATAACATATCGAAAGCTTATGTTACTTTTTTTAAAAATTGGTTTAGTATTTTGTTTTATAAAAAATGAAAATTTAACTTTTTTAAAGACTTCAAATGAAAAATAATTTTGAGTACTTTACATTTTTTCTAAGACTTTTTGAACTATAAAATATTTAAAAAATATTTAAAATTAGAATTAATTCTAAGAATTTTATTTTGAATGATATATTTTTGAATCATTATATAATTTTTATCATGATAATAGTCTAACAACGGACATCTAAGTTGTAGAATTTTAACACTATTCCATTAATTTATAGTAACTAATATATTTGTATAAATTTTTGTAAAATATAAATTTAAAACTAGCTATTTAAAACCTTTAACAATTCTAATTTAAATAAAATAAAATAAACTAAAATTATTAAATAATATTAATCCGTGTGCCTTCAAAAATAAGTAATAATCCTTATTTTAAACCTACAACATCATGATTTTATATCAAGAACTAATTAGTGTTATTTGGTTTGCTTTTAACATTGTGGTTAATTATTGAAAAAACATATACAAGTATAAATAAATCTTTTATATTGTTTAAATAATTTTATGACAATTATATATATTTGTGATTTATCTCGCACGCTAATTTAGTGTATACAATTTGATTATTTCTTTGTTAATTTAGTTTTCAATGGCCGGAGAATACAAATGCAATGCACAAGGATGTAATCGATCTTTTGGGTCTGATAAGGGTTTGCAAAGTCATCAAAGTGTTCATAAAGAAAAAGAACAAAGACAATGTCTAGTATGCGGTAGAACCTTTTCATCTAAAAAAAGGCCTCCTTATTCACATGACAAGTCAACATGGCGGATGGGCATATGGTCATGGTCCAAGAAACTGATTCGAATCATTTCCATTAGAATACGCATAAGAATAACCGATTATATTTATGAATAATAAGGATTTTATATTTATGTAATTTATCATATTTAATTTTAAGATTTATTTATATTATTTGATTTCAAGACTATATCTTTATAGTTTGTATTATTTTCTTATTAATTAATGGTTCGTATATATAAATAAATAAAGAAATATATATATATATATATATATATATATATATATATTATAAAACTAATAATATGTTATAAATAATAAATCTGATATAATTTTTAATTTAATTGAATCTACATATGTTTTTATTTTTTTAATTTATTTTTATCTAAAACTTTACAAATACTTGTAAGGGCATGTATGTATAACATTATGTAATGTATTAGAATAGTAAAAATAATCCATATCACGAAAAATAGTTAAAATCATATTACAAATATATTATGCTTCGATGAAGACTATTCTTTCAGTAATGAATTAAAGGTGGAGTATAAAATTGAAAGATATAATACTATCATCAATTACTAACCAGATTTGGTATATTATCATCATTTAGTTTTTTTTTTTGTACAACATATTAAAAAAAAGTAAATCAAATATGTCAAAAATATCATCATCATTTGGTGTTTTTTTTTTACAATATATCGACCCAAATAAAAAAAATTAAGGACATCAAATATGCCTAAAGAAATATATTGATTTTTTTTTAAATGAGAAAATATGTATGTTAAATTAAGAGATTATTAATAGATCATTTAATGATACACAATTAATTAAATCATCCATGAATCATGTATATTTTTATGTATATAGATATTTTTATCTATTTTAAATTTTGATTCTTATTAAAATGATCCTCTAGTGCTTATATAAACATATATGAATCTATTAGTTTATCATTTGATTGACATAATAATTATGATCGAGAGAGATTGAGGTAAAACATAAAGGAAATTATCTAAATATGAAATAGTGTGTTGGTATTGTTCTTATATATAAAATAAAGTTAAAATTACATTTGAATTATTAAAAACTAAAATTATTATGATTAAAAAAATTAAATTATATAATTAAAGTTGTGGAAAATTATTTTATTGATGAGTGAACTTGAAAAAAAAATACTTGACTATCACATTTGATTTTCATTAATCTTTTTAATATATTATGTAATTAAAATTTGTCACCGACATGTTTTGATGAAAATATTTTTATATATTTATGTGTTTTTGTGAAACGAATTCTAAGAAAAATTAATAATACTAGAAAGCGGGATCTTTTTTTTATTCCCAAATCCCTTAATTTAAATAAAACAAGATATTGAGAACAACATAATTTTTATAAATTATAAAAAAAGTGTGTGTTGTTAACAAGGGAGAATGTATTTGAATTGAATTGATTGGTTATCAATTGAATAAATTTGACTTGTTACGGTATTTAATATTTGATATGATTTTTTTTTGTTAAAGAACTTTTTGGTAATGCATCAAATTGAATTAATTTTGTTTTTAATTTTTTAAATCTATTTTACTATTATAAATAGGCACCCCTCTTCT
The DNA here is from genome assembly GCA_022829125.1 of Lathyrus tuberosus. Lineage (NCBI taxonomy): Eukaryota > Viridiplantae > Streptophyta > Magnoliopsida > Fabales > Fabaceae > Lathyrus > Lathyrus tuberosus. Next base: position 16,630,503 of record JALAZF010000043.1, read on the forward strand.
TGAAAGAGGGACACGAAAAAAAACATCATTGAAGAAAAAAATAGTGAAATAACGAAAACGAAGGACAAGTATGTTATATTTCTTTTCTTGTATTATAAGTTATAGTTGTATTGTAACACTTTCTTTATTTCTTTTTTAAAATATATATGTTATAACTTGTTTGTTTTTTATAATTATGATTCATATGTTATATATTTATTATTAATATTAAAATGTATTTTGGAATTAATTTTTTTTCGACAATGATTAAAAAAAGGACACATATACATATAGAATCGAATGATATGTTGCTCTGTTACTATTAGAATTCGGATAACATATCGAAAGCTTATGTTACTTTTTTTAAAAATTGGTTTAGTATTTTGTTTTATAAAAAATGAAAATTTAACTTTTTTAAAGACTTCAAATGAAAAATAATTTTGAGTACTTTACATTTTTTCTAAGACTTTTTGAACTATAAAATATTTAAAAAATATTTAAAATTAGAATTAATTCTAAGAATTTTATTTTGAATGATATATTTTTGAATCATTATATAATTTTTATCATGATAATAGTCTAACAACGGACATCTAAGTTGTAGAATTTTAACACTATTCCATTAATTTATAGTAACTAATATATTTGTATAAATTTTTGTAAAATATAAATTTAAAACTAGCTATTTAAAACCTTTAACAATTCTAATTTAAATAAAATAAAATAAACTAAAATTATTAAATAATATTAATCCGTGTGCCTTCAAAAATAAGTAATAATCCTTATTTTAAACCTACAACATCATGATTTTATATCAAGAACTAATTAGTGTTATTTGGTTTGCTTTTAACATTGTGGTTAATTATTGAAAAAACATATACAAGTATAAATAAATCTTTTATATTGTTTAAATAATTTTATGACAATTATATATATTTGTGATTTATCTCGCACGCTAATTTAGTGTATACAATTTGATTATTTCTTTGTTAATTTAGTTTTCAATGGCCGGAGAATACAAATGCAATGCACAAGGATGTAATCGATCTTTTGGGTCTGATAAGGGTTTGCAAAGTCATCAAAGTGTTCATAAAGAAAAAGAACAAAGACAATGTCTAGTATGCGGTAGAACCTTTTCATCTAAAAAAAGGCCTCCTTATTCACATGACAAGTCAACATGGCGGATGGGCATATGGTCATGGTCCAAGAAACTGATTCGAATCATTTCCATTAGAATACGCATAAGAATAACCGATTATATTTATGAATAATAAGGATTTTATATTTATGTAATTTATCATATTTAATTTTAAGATTTATTTATATTATTTGATTTCAAGACTATATCTTTATAGTTTGTATTATTTTCTTATTAATTAATGGTTCGTATATATAAATAAATAAAGAAATATATATATATATATATATATATATATATTATAAAACTAATAATATGTTATAAATAATAAATCTGATATAATTTTTAATTTAATTGAATCTACATATGTTTTTATTTTTTTAATTTATTTTTATCTAAAACTTTACAAATACTTGTAAGGGCATGTATGTATAACATTATGTAATGTATTAGAATAGTAAAAATAATCCATATCACGAAAAATAGTTAAAATCATATTACAAATATATTATGCTTCGATGAAGACTATTCTTTCAGTAATGAATTAAAGGTGGAGTATAAAATTGAAAGATATAATACTATCATCAATTACTAACCAGATTTGGTATATTATCATCATTTAGTTTTTTTTTTTGTACAACATATTAAAAAAAAGTAAATCAAATATGTCAAAAATATCATCATCATTTGGTGTTTTTTTTTTACAATATATCGACCCAAATAAAAAAAATTAAGGACATCAAATATGCCTAAAGAAATATATTGATTTTTTTTTAAATGAGAAAATATGTATGTTAAATTAAGAGATTATTAATAGATCATTTAATGATACACAATTAATTAAATCATCCATGAATCATGTATATTTTTATGTATATAGATATTTTTATCTATTTTAAATTTTGATTCTTATTAAAATGATCCTCTAGTGCTTATATAAACATATATGAATCTATTAGTTTATCATTTGATTGACATAATAATTATGATCGAGAGAGATTGAGGTAAAACATAAAGGAAATTATCTAAATATGAAATAGTGTGTTGGTATTGTTCTTATATATAAAATAAAGTTAAAATTACATTTGAATTATTAAAAACTAAAATTATTATGATTAAAAAAATTAAATTATATAATTAAAGTTGTGGAAAATTATTTTATTGATGAGTGAACTTGAAAAAAAAATACTTGACTATCACATTTGATTTTCATTAATCTTTTTAATATATTATGTAATTAAAATTTGTCACCGACATGTTTTGATGAAAATATTTTTATATATTTATGTGTTTTTGTGAAACGAATTCTAAGAAAAATTAATAATACTAGAAAGCGGGATCTTTTTTTTATTCCCAAATCCCTTAATTTAAATAAAACAAGATATTGAGAACAACATAATTTTTATAAATTATAAAAAAAGTGTGTGTTGTTAACAAGGGAGAATGTATTTGAATTGAATTGATTGGTTATCAATTGAATAAATTTGACTTGTTACGGTATTTAATATTTGATATGATTTTTTTTTGTTAAAGAACTTTTTGGTAATGCATCAAATTGAATTAATTTTGTTTTTAATTTTTTAAATCTATTTTACTATTATAAATAGGCACCCCTCTTCTTGAAAGAGGGACACGAAAAAAAACATCATTGAAGAAAAAAATAGTGAAATAACGAAAACGAAGGACAAGTATGTTATATTTCTTTTCTTGTATTATAAGTTATAGTTGTATTGTAACACTTTCTTTATTTCTTTTTTAAAATATATATGTTATAACTTGTTTGTTTTTTATAATTATGATTCATATGTTATATATTTATTATTAATATTAAAATGTATTTTGGAATTAATTTTTTTTCGACAATGATTAAAAAAAGGACACATATACATATAGAATCGAATGATATGTTGCTCTGTTACTATTAGAATTCGGATAACATATCGGAAGCTTATGTTACTTTTTTTAAAAATTGGTTTAGTATTTTGTTTTATAAAAAATGAAAATTTAACTTTTTTAAAGACTTCAAATGAAAAATAATTTTGAGTACTTTACATTTTTTCTAAGACTTTTTGAACTATAAAATATTTAAAAAATATTTAAAATTAGAATTAATTCTAAGAATTTTATTTTGAATGATATATTTTTGAATCATTATATAATTTTTATCATGATAATAGTCTAACAACGGACATCTAAGTTGTAGAATTTTAACACTATTCCATTAATTTATAGTAACTAATATATTTGTATAAATTTTTGTAAAATATAAATTTAAAACTAGCTATTTAAAACCTTTAACAATTCTAATTTAAATAAAATAAAATAAACTAAAATTATTAAATAATATTAATCCGTGTGCCTTCAAAAATAAGTAATAATCCTTATTTTAAACCTACAACATCATGATTTTACATCAAGAACTAATTAGTGTTATTTGGTTTGCTTTTAACATTGTGGTTAATTATTGAAAAAACATATACAAGTATAAATAAATCTTTTATATTGTTTAAATAATTTTATGACAATTATATATATTTGTGATTTATCTCGCACGCTAATTTAGTGTATACAATTTGATTATTTCTTTGTTAATTTAGTTTTCAATGGCCGGAGAATACAAATGCAATGCACAAGGATGTAATCGATCTTTTGGGTCTGATAAGGGTTTGCAAAGTCATCAAAGTGTTCATAAAGAAAAAGAACAAAGACAATGTCTAGTATGCGGTAGAACCTTTTCATCTAAAAAAAGGCCTCCTTATTCACATGACAAGTCAACATGGCGGATGGGCATATGGTCATGGTCCAAGAAACTGATTCGAATCATTTCCATTAGAATACGCATAAGAATAACCGATTATATTTATGAATAATAAGGATTTTATATTTATGTAATTTATCATATTTAATTTTAAGATTTATTTATATTATTTGATTTCAAGACTATATCTTTATAGGTTTTATTATTTTCTTATTAATTAATGGTTCGTATATATAAATAAATAAAGAAATATATATATATATATATATATATATATATATTATAAAACTAATAATATGTTATAAATAATAAATCTGATATAATTTTTAATTTAATTGAATCTACATATGTTTTTATTTTTTTAATTTATTTTTATCTAAAACTTTACAAATACTTGTAAGGGCATGTATGTATAACATTATGTAATGTATTAGAATAGTAAAAATAATCCATATAACGAAAAATAGTTAAAATCATATTACAAATATATTATGCTTCGATGAAGACTATTCTTTCAGTAATGAATTAAAGGTGGAGTATAAAATTGAAAGATATAATACTATCATCAATTACTAACAAGATTTGGTATATTATCATCATTTAGTTATTTTTTTTTTGTACAACATATTAAAAAAAAGTAAATCAAATATGTCAAAAATATCATCACCATTTGGTGTTTTTTTTTTACAATATATCGACCCAAATAAAAAAAATTAAGGACATCAAATATGCCTAAAGAAATATATTGATTTATTTTTTTAAATGAGAAAATATGTATGATAAATTAAGAGATGATTAATAGATCATTTAATGAAACACAATTAATTAAATCATCCATGAATCATGTATATTTTTATGTATATAGATATTTTTATCTATTTTAAATTTTGATTCTTGTTAAAATGATCCTCTAGTGCTTATATAAACATATATGAATCTATTAGTTTATCATTTGATTGACATAATAATTATGATCGAGATAGATTGAGGTAAAACATAAAGGAAATTATCTAAATATGAAATAGTGTGTTGGTATTGTTCTTATATATAAAATAAAGTTAAAATTACATTTGAATTATTAAAAACTAAAATTATTATGATTAAAAAAATTAAATTATATAATTAAAGTTGTGGAAAATTATTTTATTGATGAGTGAACTTGAAAAAAAAATACTTGACTATCACATTTGATTTTCATTAATCTTTTTAATATATTATGTAATTAAAATTTGTCACCGACATGTTTTGATGAAAATATTTTTATATATTTATGTGTTTTTGTGAAACGAATTCTAAGAAAAATTAATAATACTAGAAAGCGGGATCTTTTTTTTATTCCCAAATCCCTTAATTTAAATAAAACAAGATATTGAGAACAACATAATTTTTATAAATTATAAAAAAAGAGTGTGTTGTTAACAAGGGAGAATGTATTTGAATTGAATTGATTGGTTATCAATTGAATAAATTTGACTTGTTACGGTATTTAATATTTGATATGATTTTTTTTTGTTAAAGAACTTTTTGGTAAAGCATCAAATTGAATTAATTTGGTTTTTAATTTTTTAAATCTATTTTACTATTATAAATAGGCACCCCTCTTCTTGAAAGAGGGACACGAAAAAAAACATCATTGAAGAAAAAAATAGTGAAATAACGAAAACGAAGGACAAGTATGTTATATTTCTTTTCTTGTATTATAAGTTATAGTTGTATTGTAACACTTTCTTTATTTCTTTTTTAAAATATATATGTTATAACTTGTTTGTTTTTTATAATTATGATTCATATGTTATATATTTATTATTAATATTAAAATGTATTTTGGAATTAATTTTTTTTCGACAATGATTAAAAAAAGGACACATACACATATAGAATCGAATGATATGTTGCTCTGTTACTATTAGAATTCGGATAACATATCGGAAGCTTATGTTACTTTTTTTAAAAATTGGTTTAGTATTTTGTTTTATAAAAAATGAAAATTTAACTTTTTTAAAGACTTCAAATGAAAAATAATTTTGAGTACTTTACATTTTTTCTAAGACTTTTTGAACTATAAAATATTTAAAAAATATTTAAAATTAGAATTAATTCTAAGAATTTTATTTTGAATGATATATTTTTGAATCATTATATAATTTTTATCATGATAATAGTCTAACAACGGACATCTAAGTTGTAGAATTTTAACACTATTCCATTAATTTATAGTAACTAATATATTTGTATAAATTTTTGTAAAATATAAATTTAAAACTAGCTATTTAAAACCTTTAACAATTCTAATTTAAATAAAATAAAATAAACTAAAATTATTAAATAATATTAATCCGTGTGCCTTCAAAAATAAGTAATAATCCTTATTTTAAACCTACAACATCATGATTTTACATCAAGAACTAATTAGTGTTATTTGGTTTGCTTTTAACATTGTGGTTAATTATTGAAAAAACATATACAAGTATAAATAAATCTTTTATATTGTTTAAATAATTTTATGACAATTATATATATTTGTGATTTATCTCGCACGCTAATTTAGTGTATACCATTTGATTATTTCTTTGTTAATTTAGTTTTCAATGGCCGGAGAATACAAATGCAATGCACAAGGATGTAATCGATCTTTTGGGTCTGATAAGGGTTTGCAAAGTCATCAAAGTGTTCATAAAGAAAAAGAACAAAGACAATGTCTAGTATGCGGTAGAACCTTTTCATCTAAAAAAAGGCCTCCTTATTCACATGACAAGTCAACATGGCGGATGGGCATATGGTCATGGTCCAAGAAACTGATTCGAATCATTTCCATTAGAATACGCATAAGAATAACTGATTATATTTATGAATAATAAGGATTTTATATTTATGTAATTTATCATATTTAATTTTAAGATTTATTTATATTATTTGATTTCAAGACTATATCTTTATAGGTTTTATTATTTTCTTATTAATTAATGGTTCGTATATATAAATAAATAAAGAAATATATATATATATATATATATATATATATATATATATTATAAAACTAATAATATGTTATAAATAATAAATCTGATATAATTTTTAATTTAATTGAATCTACATATGTTTTTATTTTTTTAATTTATTTTTATCTAAAACTTTACAAATACTTGTAAGGGCATGTATGTATAACATTATGTAATGTATTAGAATAGTAAAAATAATCCATATAACGAAAAATAGTTAAAATCATATTACAAATATATTATGCTTCGATGAAGACTATTCTTTCAGTAATGAATTAAAGGTGGAGTATAAAATTGAAAGATATAATACTATCATCAATTACTAACAAGATTTGGTATATTATCATCATTTAGTTATTTTTTTTTTGTACAACATATTAAAAAAAAGTAAATCAAATATGTCAAAAATATCATCACCATTTGGTGTTTTTTTTTTACAATATATCGACCCAAATAAAAAAAATTAAGGACATCAAATATGCCTAAAGAAATATATTGATTTATTTTTTTAAATGAGAAAATATGTATGATAAATTAAGAGATGATTAATAGATCATTTAATGAAACACAATTAATTAAATCATCCATGAATCATGTATATTTTTATGTATATAGATATTTTTATCTATTTTAAATTTTGATTCTTGTTAAAATGATCCTCTAGTGCTTATATAAACATATATGAATCTATTAGTTTATCATTTGATTGACATAATAATTATGATCGAGATAGATTGAGGTAAAACATAAAGGAAATTATCTAAATATGAAATAGTGTGTTGGTATTGTTCTTATATATAAAATAAAGTTAAAATTACATTTGAATTATTAAAAACTAAAATTATTATGATTAAAAAAATTAAATTATATAATTAAAGTTGTGGAAAATTATTTTATTGATGAGTGAACTTGAAAAAAAAATACTTGACTATCACATTTGATTTTCATTAATCTTTTTAATATATTATGTAATTAAAATTTGTCACCGACATGTTTTGATGAAAATATTTTTATATATTTATGTGTTTTTGTGAAACGAATTCTAAGAAAAATTAATAATACTAGAAAGCGGGATCTTTTTTTTATTCCCAAATCCCTTAATTTAAATAAAACAAGATATTGAGAACAACATAATTTTTATAAATTATAAAAAAAGAGTGTGTTGTTAACAAGGGAGAATGTATTTGAATTGAATTGATTGGTTATCAATTGAATAAATTTGACTTGTTACGGTATTTAATATTTGATATGATTTTTTTTTGTTAAAGAACTTTTTGGTAAAGCATCAAATTGAATTAATTTGGTTTTTAATTTTTTAAATCTATTTTACTATTATAAATAGGCACCCCTCTTCTTGAAAGAGGGACACGAAAAAAAACATCATTGAAGAAAAAAATAGTGAAATAACGAAAACGAAGGACAAGTATGTTATATTTCTTTTCTTGTATTATAAGTTATAGTTGTATTGTAACACTTTCTTTATTTCTTTTTTAAAATATATATGTTATAACTTGTTTGTTTTTTATAATTATGATTCATATGTTATATATTTATTATTAATATTAAAATGTATTTTGGAATTAATTTTTTTTCGACAATGATTAAAAAAAGGACACATACACATATAGAATCGAATGATATGTTGCTCTGTTACTATTAGAATTCGGATAACATATCGGAAGCTTATGTTACTTTTTTTAAAAATTGGTTTAGTATTTTGTTTTATAAAAAATGAAAATTTAACTTTTTTAAAGACTTCAAATGAAAAATAATTTTGAGTACTTTACATTTTTTCTAAGACTTTTTGAACTATAAAATATTTAAAAAATATTTAAAATTAGAATTAATTCTAAGAATTTTATTTTGAATGATATATTTTTGAATCATTATATAATTTTTATCATGATAATAGTCTAACAACGGACATCTAAGTTGTAGAATTTTAACACTATTCCATTAATTTATAGTAACTAATATATTTGTATAAATTTTTGTAAAATATAAATTTAAAACTAGCTATTTAAAACCTTTAACAATTCTAATTTAAATAAAATAAAATAAACTAAAATTATTAAATAATATTAATCCGTGTGCCTTCAAAAATAAGTAATAATCCTTATTTTAAACCTACAACATCATGATTTTACATCAAGAACTAATTAGTGTTATTTGGTTTGCTTTTAACATTGTGGTTAATTATTGAAAAAACATATACAAGTATAAATAAATCTTTTATATTGTTTAAATAATTTTATGACAATTATATATATTTGTGATTTATCTCGCACGCTAATTTAGTGTATACCATTTGATTATTTCTTTGTTAATTTAGTTTTCAATGGCCGGAGAATACAAATGCAATGCACAAGGATGTAATCGATCTTTTGGGTCTGATAAGGGTTTGCAAAGTCATCAAAGTGTTCATAAAGAAAAAGAACAAAGACAATGTCTAGTATGCGGTAGAACCTTTTCATCTAAAAAAAGGCCTCCTTATTCACATGACAAGTCAACATGGCGGATGGGCATATGGTCATGGTCCAAGAAACTGATTCGAATCATTTCCATTAGAATACGCATAAGAATAACCGATTATATTTATGAATAATAAGGATTTTATATTTATGTAATTTATCATATTTAATTTTAAGATTTATTTATATTATTTGATTTCAAGACTATATCTTTATAGTTTGTATTATTTTCTTATTAATTAATGGTTCGTATATATAAATAAATAAAGAAATATATATATATATATATATATATATATATATTATAAAACTAATAATATGTTATAAATAATAAATCTGATATAATTTTTAATTTAATTGAATCTACATATGTTTTTATTTTTTTAATTTATTTTTATCTAAAACTTTACAAATACTTGTAAGGGCATGTATGTATAACATTATGTAATGTATTAGAATAGTAAAAATAATCCATATCACGAAAAATAGTTAAAATCATATTACAAATATATTATGCTTCGATGAAGACTATTCTTTCAGTAATGAATTAAAGGTGGAGTATAAAATTGAAAGATATAATACTATCATCAATTACTAACAAGATTTGGTATATTATCATCATTTAGTTTTTTTTTTTGTACAACATATTAAAAAAAAGTAAATCAAATATGTCAAAAATATCATCATCATTTGGTGTTTTTTTTTTACAATATATCGACCCAAATAAAAAAAATTAAGGACATCAAATATGCCTAAAGAAATATATTGATTTTTTTTTAAATGAGAAAATATGTATGTTAAATTAAGAGATTATTAATAGATCATTTAATGATACACAATTAATTAAATCATCCATGAATCATGTATATTTTTATGTATATAGATATTTTTATCTATTTTAAATTTTGATTCTTATTAAAATGATCCTCTAGTGCTTATATAAACATATATGAATCTATTAGTTTATCATTTGATTGACATAATAATTATGATCGAGAGAGATTGAGGTAAAACATAAAGGAAATTATCTAAATATGAAATAGTGTGTTGGTATTGTTCTTATATATAAAATAAAGTTAAAATTACATTTGAATTATTAAAAACTAAAATTATTATGATTAAAAAAATTAAATTATATAATTAAAGTTGTGGAAAATTATTTTATTGATGAGTGAACTTGAAAAAAAAATACTTGACTATCACATTTGATTTTCATTAATCTTTTTAATATATTATGTAATTAAAATTTGTCACCGACATGTTTTGATGAAAATATTTTTATATATTTATGTGTTTTTGTGAAACGAATTCTAAGAAAAATTAATAATACTAGAAAGCGGGATCTTTTTTTTATTCCCAAATCCCTTAATTTAAATAAAACAAGATATTGAGAACAACATAATTTTTATAAATTATAAAAAAAGAGTGTGTTGTTAACAAGGGAGAATGTATTTGAATTGAATTGATTGGTTATCAATTGAATAAATTTGACTTGTTACGGTATTTAATATTTGATATGATTTTTTTTTGTTAAAGAACTTTTTGGTAAAGCATCAAATTGAATTAATTTGGTTTTTAATTTTTTAAATCTATTTTACTATTATAAATAGGCACCCCTCTTCTTGAAAGAGGGACACGAAAAAAAACATCATTGAAGAAAAAAATAGTGAAATAACGAAAACGAAGGACAAGTATGTTATATTTCTTTTCTTGTATTATAAGTTATAGTTGTATTGTAACACTTTCTTTATTTCTTTTTTAAAATATATATGTTATAACTTGTTTGTTTTTTATAATTATGATTCATATGTTATATATTTATTATTAATATTAAAATGTATTTTGGAATTAATTTTTTTTCGACAATGATTAAAAAAAGGACACATACACATATAGAATCGAATGATATGTTGCTCTGTTACTATTAGAATTCGGATAACATATCGGAAGCTTATGTTACTTTTTTTAATGAAAATTTAACTTTTTTAAAGACTTCAAATGAAAAATAATTTTGAGTAATTTACATTTTTTCTAAGACTTTTTGAACTATAAAATATTTAAAAAATATTTAAAATTAGAATTAATTCTAAGAATTTTATTTTGAATGATATATTTTTGAATCATTATATAATTTTTATCATGATAATAGTCTAACAACGGACATCTAAGTTGTAGAATTTTAACACTATTCCATTAATTTATAGTAACTAATATATTTGTATAAATTTTTGTAAAATATAAATTTAAAACTAGCTATTTAAAACCTTTAACAATTCTAATTTAAATAAAATAAAATAAACTAAAATTATTAAATAATATTAATCCGTGTGCCTTCAAAAATAAGTAATAATCCTTATTTTAAACCTACAACATCATGATTTTACATCAAGAACTAATTAGTGTTATTTGGTTTGCTTTTAACATTGTGGTTAATTATTGAAAAAACATATACAAGTATAAATAAATCTTTTATATTGTTTAAATAATTTTATGACAATTATATATATTTGTGATTTATCTCGCACGCTAATTTAGTGTATACCATTTGATTATTTCTTTGTTAATTTAGTTTTCAATGGCCGGAGAATACAAATGCAATGCACAAGGATGTAATCGATCTTTTGGGTCTGATAAGGGTTTGCAAAGTCATCAAAGTGTTCATAAAGAAAAAGAACGAAGACAATGTCTAGTATGCGGTAGAACCTTTTCATCTAAAAAAAGGCCTCCTTATTCACATGACAAGTCAACATGGCGGATGGGCATATGGTCATGGTCCAAGAAACTGATTCGAATCATTTCCATTAGAATACGCATAAGAATAACCGATTATATTTATGAATAATAAGGATTTTATATTTATGTAATTTATCATATTTAATTTTAAGATTTATTTATATTATTTGATTTCAAGACTATATCTTTATAGTTTGTATTATTTTCTTATTAATTAATGGTTCGTATATATAAATAAATAAAGAAATATATATATATATATATATATATATATATATATATATATATATATATATTATAAAACTAATAATATGTTATAAATAATAAATCTGATATAATTTTTAATTTAATTGAATCTACATATGTTTTTATTTTTTTAATTTATTTTTATCTAAAACTTTACAAATACTTGTAAGGGCATGTATGTATAACATTATGTAATGTATTAGAATAGTAAAAATAATCCATATCACGAAAAATAGTTAAAATCATATTACAAATATATTATGCTTCGATGAAGACTATTCTTTCAGTAATGAATTAAAGGTGGAGTATAAAATTGAAAGATATAATACTATCATCAATTACTAACCAGATTTGGTATATTATCATCATTTAGTTTTTTTTTTGTACAACATATTAAAAAAAAGTAAATCAAATATGTCAAAAATATCATCATCATTTGGTGTTTTTTTTTTACAATATATCGACCCAAATAAAAAAAATTAAGGACATCAAATATGCCTAAAGAAATATATTGATTTTTTTTTAAATGAGAAAATATGTATGTTAAATTAAGAGATTATTAATAGATCATTTAATGATACACAATTAATTAAATCATCCATGAATCATGTATATTTTTATGTATATAGATATTTTTATCTATTTTAAATTTTGATTCTTATTAAAATGATCCTCTAGTGCTTATATAAACATATATGAATCTATTAGTTTATCATTTGATTGACATAATAATTATGATCGAGAGAGATTGAGGTAAAACATAAAGGAAATTATCTAAATATGAAATAGTGTGTTGGTATTGTTCTTATATATAAAATAAAGTTAAAATTACATTTGAATTATTAAAAACTAAAATTATTATGATTAAAAAAATTAAATTATATAATTAAAGTTGTGGAAAATTATTTTATTGATGAGTGAACTTGAAAAAAAAATACTTGACTATCACATTTGATTTTCATTAATCTTTTTAATATATTATGTAATTAAAATTTGTCACCGACATGTTTTGATGAAAATATTTTTATATATTTATGTGTTTTTGTGAAATGAATTCTAAGAAAAATTAATAATACTAGAAAGCGGGATCTTTTTTTTATTCCCAAATCCCTTAATTTAAATAAAACAAGATATTGAGAACAACATAATTTTTATAAATTATAAAAAAAGTGTGTGTTGTTAACAAGGGAGAATGTATTTGAATTGAATTGATTGGTTATCAATTGAATAAATTTGACTTGTTACGGTATTTAATATTTGATATGATTTTTTTTTGTTAAAGAACTTTTTGGTAAAGCATCAAATTGAATTAATTTGGTTTTTAATTTTTTAAATCTATTTTACTATTATAAATAGGCACCCCTCTTCTTGAAAGAGGGACACGAAAAAAAACATCATTGAAGAAAAAAATAGTGAAATAACGAAAACGAAGGACAAGTATGTTATATTTCTTTTCTTGTATTATAAGTTATAGTTGTATTGTAACACTTTCTTTATTTCTTTTTTAAAATATATATGTTATAACTTGTTTGTTTTTTATAATTATGATTCATATGTTATATATTTATTATTAATATTAAAATGTATTTTGGAATTAATTTTTTTTCGACAATGATTAAAAAAAGGACACATACACATATAGAATCGAATGATATGTTGCTCTGTTACTATTAGAATTCGGATAACATATCGGAAGCTTATGTTACTTTTTTTAAAAATTGGTTTAGTATTTTGTTTTATAAAAAATGAAAATTTAACTTTTTTAAAGACTTCAAATGAAAAATAATTTTGAGTACTTTACATTTTTTCTAAGACTTTTTGAACTATAAAATATTTAAAAAATATTTAAAATTAGAATTAATTCTAAGAATTTTATTTTGAATGATATATTTTTGAATCATTATATAATTTTTATCATGATAATAGTCTAACAACGGACATCTAAGTTGTATAAATTTTAACACTATTTAAAACCTTTAACAATTCTAATTTAAACAAAATAAAATAAACTAAAATTATTAAATAATATTAATCCGTGTGCCTTCAAAAATAAGTAATAATCCTTATTTTAAACCTACAACATCATGATTTTACATCAAGAACTAATTAGTGTTATTTGGTTTGCTTTTAACATTGTGGTTAATTATTGAAAAAACATATACAAGTATAAATAAATCTTTTATATTGTTTAAATAATTTTATGACAATTATATATATTTGTGATTTATCTCGCACGCTAATTTAGTGTATACAATTTGATTATTTCTTTGTTAATTTAGTTTTCAATGGCCGGAGAATACAAATGCAATGCACAAGGATGTAATCGATCTTTTGGGTCTGATAAGGGTTTGCAAAGTCATCAAAGTGTTCATAAAGAAAAAGAACAAAGACAATGTCTAGTATGCGGTAGAACCTTTTCATCTAAAAAAAGGCCTCCTTATTCACATGACAAGTCAACATGGCGGATGGGCATATGGTCATGGTCCAAGAAACTGATTCGAATCATTTCCATTAGAATACGCATAAGAATAACCGATTATATTTATGAATAATAAGGATTTTATATTTATGTAATTTATCATATTTAATTTTAAGATTTATTTATATTATTTGATTTCAAGACTATATCTTTATAGTTTGTATTATTTTCTTATTAATTAATGGTTCGTATATATAAATAAATAAAGAAATATATATATATATATATATATATATATATATATATATATATTATAAAACTAATAATATGTTATAAATAATAAATCTGATATAATTTTTAATTTAATTGAATCTACATATGTTTTTATTTTTTAAATTTATTTTTATCTAAAACTTTACAAATACTTGTAAGGGCATGTATGTATAACATTATGTAATGTATTAGAATAGTAAAAATAATCCATATCACGAAAAATAGTTAAAATCATATTACAAATATATTATGCTTCGATGAAGACTATTCTTTCAGTAATGAATTAAAGGTGGAGTATAAAATTGAAAGATATAATACTATCATCAATTACTAACCAGATTTGGTATATTATCATCATTTAGTTTTTTTTTTGTACAACATATTAAAAAAAAGTAAATCAAATATGTCAAAAATATCATCATCATTTGGTGTTTTTTTTTTACAATATATCGACCCAAATAAAAAAAATTAAGGACATCAAATATGCCTAAAGAAATATATTGATTTTTTTTTAAATGAGAAAATATGTATGTTAAATTAAGAGATTATTAATAGATCATTTAATGATACACAATTAATTAAATCATCCATGAATCATGTATATTTTTATGTATATAGATATTTTTATCTATTTTAAATTTTGATTCTTATTAAAATGATCCTCTAGTGCTTATATAAACATATATGAATCTATTAGTTTATCATTTGATTGACATAATAATTATGATCGAGAGAGATTGAGGTAAAACATAAAGGAAATTATCTAAATATGAAATAGTGTGTTGGTATTGTTCTTATATATAAAATAAAGTTAAAATTACATTTGAATTATTAAAAACTAAAATTATTATGATTAAAAAAATTAAATTATATAATTAAAGTTGTGGAAAATTATTTTATTGATGAGTGAACTTGAAAAAAAAATACTTGACTATCACATTTGATTTTCATTAATCTTTTTAATATATTATGTAATTAAAATTTGTCACCGACATGTTTTGATGAAAATATTTTTATATATTTATGTGTTTTTGTGAAACGAATTCTAAGAAAAATTAATAATACTAGAAAGCGGGATCTTTTTTTTATTCTCAAATCCCTTAATTTAAATAAAACAAGATATTGAGAACAACATAATTTTTATAAATTATAAAAAAAGTGTGTGTTGTTAACAAGGGAGAATGTATTTGAATTGAATTGATTGGTTATCAATTGAATATATTTGACTTGTTACGGTATTTAATATTTGATATGATTTTTTTTTGTTAAAGAACTTTTTGGTAAAGCATCAAATTGAATTAATTTGGTTTTTAATTTTTTAAATCTATTTTACTATTATAAATAGGCACCCCTCTTCTTGAAAGAGGGACACGAAAAAAAACATCATTGAAGAAAAAAATAGTGAAATAACGAAAACGAAGGACAAGTATGTTATATTTCTTTTCTTGTATTATAAGTTATAGTTGTATTGTAACACTTTCTTTATTTCTTTTTTAAAATATATATGTTATAACTTGTTTGTTTTTTATAATTATGATTCATATGTTATATATTTATTATTAATATTAAAATGTATTTTGGAATTAATTTTTTTTCGACAATGATTAAAAAAAGGACACATATACATATAGAATCGAATGATATGTTGCTCTGTTACTATTAGAATTCGGATAACATATCGGAAGCTTATGTTACTTTTTTGAAAAATTGGTTTAGTATTTTGTTTTATAAAAAATGAAAATTTAACTTTTTTAAAGACTTCAAATGAAAAATAATTTTGAGTACTTTACATTTTTTCTAAGACTTTTTGAACTATAAAATATTTAAAAAATATTTAAAATTAGAATTAATTCTAAGAATTTTATTTTGAATGATATATTTTTGAATCATTATATAATTTTTATCATGATAATAGTCTAACAACGGACATCTAAGTTGTAGAATTTTAACACTATTCCATTAATTTATAGTAACTAATATATTTGTATAAATTTTTGTAAAATATAAATTTAAAACTAGCTATTTAAAACCTTTAACAATTCTAATTTAAATAAAATAAAATAAACTAAAATTATTAAATAATATTAATCCGTGTGCCTTCAAAAATAAGTAATAATCCTTATTTTAAACCTACAACATCATGATTTTACATCAAGAACTAATTAGTGTTATTTGGTTTGCTTTTAACATTGTGGTTAATTATTGAAAAAACATATACAAGTATAAATAAATCTTTTATATTGTTTAAATAATTTTATGACAATTATATATATTTGTGATTTATCTCGCACGCTAATTTAGTGTATACAATTTGATTATTTCTTTGTTAATTTAGTTTTCAATGGCCGGAGAATACAAATGCAATGCACAAGGATGTAATCGATCTTTTGGGTCTGATAAGGGTTTGCAAAGTCATCAAAGTGTTCATAAAGAAAAAGAACAAAGACAATGTCTAGTATGCGGTAGAACCTTTTCATCTAAAAAAAGGCCTCCTTATTCACATGACAAGTCAACATGGCGGATGGGCATATGGTCATGGTCCAAGAAACTGATTCGAATCATTTCCATTAGAATACGCATAAGAATAACTGATTATATTTATGAATAATAAGGATTTTATATTTATGTAATTTATCATATTTAATTTTAAGATTTATTTATATTATTTGATTTCAAGACTATATCTTTATAGATTTTATTATTTTCTTATTAATTAATGGTTCGTATATATAAATAAATAAAGAAATATATATATATATATATATATATATATATATTATAAAACTAATAATATGTTATAAATAATAAATCTGATATAATTTTTAATTTAATTGAATCTACATATGTTTTTATTTTTTTAATTTATTTTTATCTAAAACTTTACAAATACTTGTAAGGGCATGTATGTATAACATTATGTAATGTATTAGAATAGTAAAAATAATCCATATAACGAAAAATAGTTAAAATCATATTACAAATATATTATGCTTCGATGAAGACTATTCTTTCAGTAATGAATTAAAGGTGGAGTATAAAATTGAAAGATATAATACTATCATCAATTACTAACAAGATTTGGTATATTATCATCATTTAGTTATTTTTTTTTTTGTACAACATATTAAAAAAAAGTAAATCAAATATGTCAAAAATATCATCACCATTTGGTGTTTTTTTTTTACAATATATCGACCCAAATAAAAAAAATTAAGGACATCAAATATGCCTAAAGAAATATATTGATTTATTTTTTTAAATGAGAAAATATGTATGATAAATTAAGAGATGATTAATAGATCATTTAATGAAACACAAATTAATTAAATCATCCATGAATCATGTATATTTTTATGTATATAGATATTTTTATCTATTTTAAATTTTGATTCTTGTTAAAATGATCCTCTAGTGCTTATATAAACATATATGAATCTATTAGTTTATCATTTGATTGACATAATAATTATGATCGAGATAGATTGAGGTAAAACATAAAGGAAATTATCTAAATATGAAATAGTGTGTTGGTATTGTTCTTATATATAAAATAAAGTTAAAATTACATTTGAATTATTAAAAACTAAAATTATTATGATTAAAAAAATTAAATTATATAATTAAAGTTGTGGAAAATTATTTTATTGATGAGTGAACTTGAAAAAAAAATACTTGACTATCACATTTGATTTTCATTAATCTTTTTAATATATTATGTAATTAAAATTTGTCACCGACATGTTTTGATGAAAATATTTTTATATATTTATGTGTTTTTGTGAAACGAATTCTAAGAAAAATTAATAATACTAGAAAGCGGGATCTTTTTTTTATTCCCAAATCCCTTAATTTAAATAAAACAAGATATTGAGAACAACATAATTTTTATAAATTATAAAAAAAGTGTGTGTTGTTAACAAGGGAGAATGTATTTGAATTGAATTGATTGGTTATCAATTGAATAAATTTGACTTGTTACGGTATTTAATATTTGATATGATTTTTTTTTGTTAAAGAACTTTTTGGTAAAGCATCAAATTGAATTAATTTGGTTTTTAATTTTTTAAATCTATTTTACTATTATAAATAGGCACCCCTCTTCTTGAAAGAGGGACACGAAAAAAAACATCATTGAAGAAAAAAATAGTGAAATAACGAAAACGAAGGACAAGTATGTTATATTTCTTTTCTTGTATTATAAGTTATAGTTGTATTGTAACACTTTCTTTATTTCTTTTTTAAAATATATATGTTATAACTTGTTTGTTTTTTATAATTATGATTCATATGTTATATATTTATTATTAATATTAAAATGTATTTTGGAATTAATTTTTTTTCGACAATGATTAAAAAAAGGACACATACACATATAGAATCGAATGATATGTTGCTCTGTTACTATTAGAATTCGGATAACATATCGGAAGCTTATGTTACTTTTTTTAAAAATTGGTTTAGTATTTTGTTTTATAAAAAATGAAAATTTAACTTTTTTAAAGACTTCAAATGAAAAATAATTTTGAGTACTTTACATTTTTTCTAAGACTTTTTGAACTATAAAATATTTAAAAAATATTTAAAATTAGAATTAATTCTAAGAATTTTATTTTGAATGATATATTTTTGAATCATTATATAATTTTTATCATGATAATAGTCTAACAACGGACATCTAAGTTGTAGAATTTTAACACTATTCCATTAATTTATAGTAACTAATATATTTGTATAAATTTTTGTAAAATATAAATTTAAAACTAGCTATTTAAAACCTTTAACAATTCTAATTTAAATAAAATAAAATAAACTAAAATTATTAAATAATATTAATCCGTGTGCCTTCAAAAATAAGTAATAATCCTTATTTTAAACCTACAACATCATGATTTTACATTAAGAACTAATTAGTGTTATTTGGTTTGCTTTTAACATTGTGGTTAATTATTGAAAAAACATATACAAGTATAAATAAATCTTTTATACTGTTTAAATAATTTTATGACAATTATATATATTTGTGATTTATCTCGCACGCTAATTTAGTGTATACAATTTGATTATTTATTTGTTAATTTAGTTTTCAATGGCCGGAGAATACAAATGCAATGCACAAGGATGTAATCGATCTTTTGGGTCTGATAAGGGTTTGCAAAGTCATCAAAGTGTTCATAAAGAAAAAGAACAAAGACAATGTCTAGTATGCGGTAGAACCTTTTCATCTGAAAAAGGCCTCCTTATTCACATGACAAGTCAACATGGCGGTTGGGCATATGGTCATGGTCCAAGAAACTGATTCGAATCATTTCCATTAGAAAACGCATAAGAATAACCGATTATATTTATGAATAATAAGGATTTTATATTTATGTAATTTATCATATTTAATTTTAAGATTTATTTATATTATTTGATTTCAAGACTATATCTTTATAGGTTTTATTATTTTCTTATTAATTAATGGTTCGTATATATAAATAAATAAAGAAATATATATACATATATATATATATATATATTATAAAACTAATAATATGTTATAAATAATAAATCTGATAAAATTTTTGATTTAATTGAATCTACATATGTTTTTATTTTTTTAATTTATTTTTATCTAAAACTTTACAAATACTTGTAAGGGCATGTATGTATAACATTATGTAATGTATTAGAATAGTAAAAATAATCCATATCACGAAAAATAGTTAAAATCATATTACAAATATATTATGCTTCGATGAAGACTATTCTTTCAGTAATGAATTAAAGGTGGAGTATAAAATTGAAAGATATAATACTATCATCAATTACTAACAAGATTTGGTATATTATCATCATTTAGTTATTTTTTTTTTGCACAACATATTAAAAAAAAGTAAATCAAATATGTCAAAAATATCATCATCATTTGGTGTTTTTTTTTACAATATATCGACCCAAATAAAAAAAATTAAGGACATCAAATATGCCTAAAGAAATATATTGATTTTTTTTTTAAATGAGAAAATATGTATGTTAAATTAAGAGATGATTAATAGATCATTTAATGATACACAATTAATTAAATCATCCATGAATCATGTATATTTTTATGTATATAGATATTTTTATCTATTTTAAATTTTGATTCTTTTTAAAATGATCCTCTAGTGCTTATATAAACATATATGAATATATTAGTTTATCATTTGATTGACATAATAATTATGATCGAGAGAGATTGAGGTAAAACATAAAGGAAATTATCTAAATATGAAATAGTGTGTTGGTATTGTTCTTATATATAAAATAAAGTTAAAATTACATTTGAATTATTAAAAACTAAAATTATTATGATTAAAAAAATTAAATTATATAATTAAAGTTGTGGAAAATTATTTTATTGATGAGTGAACTTGAAAAAAAAATGCTTGACTATCACATTTGATTTTCATTAATCTTTTTAATATATTATGTAATTAAAATTTGTCACCGACATGTTTTGATGAAAATATTTTTATATATTTATGTGTTTTTGTGAAACGAATTCTAAAAAAAATTAATAATACTAGAAAGCGGGATCTCTTTTTTATTCCCAAATCCCTTAATTTAAATAAAACAAGATATTGAGAACAACATAATTTTTATAAATTATAAAAAAAGAGTGTGTTGTTAACAAGGGAGAATGTATTTGAATTGAATTGATTGGTTATCAATTGAATAAATTTGACTTGTTACGGTATTTAATATTTGATATGATTTTTTTTTGTTAAAGAACTTTTTGGTAAAGCATCAAATTGAATTAATTTGGTTTTTAATTTTTTAAATCTATTTTACTATTATAAATAGGCACCCCTCTTCTTGAAAGAGGGACACGAAAAAAAACATCATTGAAGAAAAAAATAGTGAAATAACGAAAACGAAGGACAAGTATGTTATATTTCTTTTCTTGTATTATAAGTTATAGTTGTATTGTAACACTTTCTTTATTTCTTTTTTAAAATATATAGGTTATAACTTGTTTGTTTTTTATAATTATGATTCATATGTTATATATTTATTATTAATATTAAAATGTATTTTGGAATTAATTTTTTTTCGACAATGATTAAAAAAAGGACACATACACATATAGAATCGAATGATATGTTGCTCTGTTACTATTAGAATTCGGATAACATATCGGAAGCTTATGTTACTTTTTTTAAAAATTGGTTTAGTATTTTGTTTTATAAAAAATGAAAATTTAACTTTTTTAAAGACTTCAAATGAAAAATAATTTTGAGTACTTTACATTTTTTCTAGGACTTTTTGAATTATAAAATATTTAAAAAATATTTAAAATTAGAATTAATTCTAAGAATTTTATTTTGAATGATATATTTTTGAATCATTATATAATTTTTATCATGATAATAGTCTAACAACGGACATCTAAGTTGTAGAATTTTAACACTATTCCATTAATTTATAGTAACTAATATATTTGTATAAATTTTTGTAAAATATAAATTTAAAACTAGCTATTTAAAACTTTAACAATTCTAATTTAAATAAAATAAAATAAAATAAAATTATTAAATAATATTAATCCGTGTGCCTTCAAAAATAAGTAATAATCCTTATTTTAAACCTACAACATCATGATTTTACATTAAGAACTAATTAGTGTTATTTGGTTTGCTTTTAACATTGTGGTTAATTATTGAAAAAACATATACAAGTATAAATAAATCTTTTATATTGTTTAAATAATTTTATGACAATTATATATATTTGTGATTTATCTCGCACGCTAATTTAGTGTATACAATTTGATTATTTCTTTGTTAATTTAGTTTTCAATGGCCGGAGAATACAAATGCAATGCACAAGGATGTAATCGATCTTTTGGGTCTGATAAGGGTTTGCAAAGTCATCAAAGTGTTCATAAAGAAAAAGAACAAAGACAATGTCTAGTATGCGGTAGAACCTTTTCATCTAAAAAAAGGCCTCCTTATTCACATGACAAGTCAACATGGCGGATGGGCAAGTGGTCATGGTCCAAGAAACTGATTCGAATCATTTCCATTAGAATACGCATAAAAATAACCGATTATATTTATGAATAATAAGGATTTTATATTTATGTAATTTATCATATTTAATTTTAAGATTTATTTATATTATTTGATTTCAAGACTATATCTTTATAGGTTTTATTATTTTCTTATTAATTAATGGTTCGTATATATAAATAAATAAAGAAATATATATATATATATATATATATATATATTATAAAACTAATAATATGTTATAAATAATAAATCTGATATAATTTTTAATTTAATTGAATCTACATATGTTTTTATTTTTTTAATTTATTTTTATCTAAAACTTTACAAATACTTGTAAGGGCATGTATGTATAACATTATCTAATGTATTAGAATAGTAAAAATAATCCATATCACGAAAAATAGTTAAAATCATATTACAAATATATTATGCTTCGATGAAGACTATTCTTTCAGTAATGAATTAAAGGTGGAGTATAAAATTGAAAGATATAATACTATCATCAATTACTAACCAGATTTGGTATATTATCATCATTTAGTTATTTTTTTTTGTACAACATATTAAAAAAAAGTAAATCAAATATGTCAAAAATATCATCATCATTTGGTGTTTTTTTTTTACAATATATCGACCCAAATAAAAAAAATTAAGGACATCAAATATGCCTAAAGAAATATATTGATTTTTTTTTAAATGAGAAAATAGGTATGTTAAATTAAGAGATTATTAATAGATCATTTAATGATACCCAATTAATTAAATCATCCATGAATCATGTATATTTTTATGTATATAGATATTTTTATCTATTTTAAATTTTGATTCTTTTTAAAATGATCCTCTAGTGCTTATATAAACATATATGAATATATTAGTTTATCATTTGATTGACATAATAATTATGATCGAGAGAGATTGAGGTAAAACATAAAGGAAATTATCTAAATATGAAATAGTGTGTTGGTATTGTTCTTATATATAAAATAAAGTTAAAATTACATTTGAATTATTAAAAACTAAAATTATTATGATTAAAAAAATTAAATTATATAATTAAAGTTGTGGAAAATTATTTTATTGATGAGTGAACTTGAAAAAAAAATGCTTGACTATCACATTTGATTTTCATTAATCTTTTTAATATATTATGTAATTAAAATTTGTCACCGACATGTTTTGATGAAAATATTTTTATATATTTATGTGTTTTTGTGAAACGAATTCTAAAAAAAATTAATAATACTAGAAAGCGGGATCTCTTTTTTATTCCCAAATCCCTTAATTTAAATAAAACAAGATATTGAGAACAACATAATTTTTATAAATTATAAAAAAAGAGTGTGTTGTTAACAAGGGAGAATGTATTTGAATTGAATTGATTGGTTATCAATTGAATAAATTTGACTTGTTACGGTATTTAATATTTGATATGATTTTTTTTTGTTAAAGAACTTTTTGGTAAAGCATCAAATTGAATTAATTTGGTTTTTAATTTTTTAAATCTATTTTACTATTATAAATAGGCACCCCTCTTCTTGAAAGAGGGACACGAAAAAAAACATCATTGAAGAAAAAAATAGTGAAATAACGAAAACGAAGGACAAGTATGTTATATTTCTTTTCTTGTATTATAAGTTATAGTTGTATTGTAACACTTTCTTTATTTCTTTTTTAAAATATATAGGTTATAACTTGTTTGTTTTTTATAATTATGATTCATATGTTATATATTTATTATTAATATTAAAATGTATTTTGGAATTAATTTTTTTTCGACAATGATTAAAAAAAGGACACATACACATATAGAATCGAATGATATGTTGCTCTGTTACTATTAGAATTCGGATAACATATCGGAAGCTTATGTTACTTTTTTAAAAAATTGGTTTAGTATTTTGTTTTATAAAAAATGAAAATTTAACTTTTTTAAAGACTTCAAATGAAAAATAATTTTGAGTACTTTACATTTTTTCTAGGACTTTTTGAATTATAAAATATTTAAAAAATATTTAAAATTAGAATTAATTCTAAGAATTTTATTTTGAATGATATATTTTTGAATCATTATATAATTTTTATCATGATAATAGTCTAACAACGGACATCTAAGTTGTAGAATTTTAACACTATTCCATTAATTTATAGTAACTAATATATTTGTATAAATTTTTGTAAAATATAAATTTAAAACTAGCTATTTAAAACTTTAACAATTCTAATTTAAATAAAATAAAATAAAATAAAATTATTAAATAATATTAATCCGTGTGCCTTCAAAAATAAGTAATAATCCTTATTTTAAACCTACAACATCATGATTTTACATTAAGAACTAATTAGTGTTATTTGGTTTGCTTTTAACATTGTGGTTAATTATTGAAAAAACATATACAAGTATAAATAAATCTTTTATATTGTTTAAATAATTTTATGACAATTATATATATTTGTGATTTATCTCGCACGCTAATTTAGTGTATACAATTTGATTATTTCTTTGTTAATTTAGTTTTCAATGGCCGGAGAATACAAATGCAATGCACAAGGATGTAATCGATCTTTTGGGTCTGATAAGGGTTTGCAAAGTCATCAAAGTGTTCATAAAGAAAAAGAACAAAGACAATGTCTAGTATGCGGTAGAACCTTTTCATCTAAAAAAAGGCCTCCTTATTCACATGACAAGTCAACATGGCGGATGGGCAAGTGGTCATGGTCCAAGAAACTGATTCGAATCATTTCCATTAGAATACGCATAAAAATAACCGATTATATTTATGAATAATAAGGATTTTATATTTATGTAATTTATCATATTTAATTTTAAGATTTATTTATATTATTTGATTTCAAGACTATATCTTTATAGGTTTTATTATTTTCTTATTAATTAATGGTTCGTATATATAAATAAATAAAGAAATATATATATATATATATATATATATATATATTATAAAACTAATAATATGTTATAAATAATAAATCTGATATAATTTTTAATTTAATTGAATCTACATATGTTTTTATTTTTTTAATTTATTTTTATCTAAAACTTTACAAATACTTGTAAGGGCATGTATGTATAACATTATCTAATGTATTAGAATAGTAAAAATAATCCATATAACGAAAAATAGTTAAAATCATATTACAAATATATTATGCTTCGATGAAGACTATTCTTTCAGTAATGAATTAAAGGTGGAGTATAAAATTGAAAGATATAATACTATCATCAATTACTAACCAGATTTGGTATATTATCATCATTTAGTTATTTTTTTTTGTACAACATATTAAAAAAAAGTAAATCAAATATGTCAAAAATATCATCATCATTTGGTGTTTTTTTTTTACAATATATCGACCCAAATAAAAAAAATTAAGGACATCAAATATGCCTAAAGAAATATATTGATTTTTTTTTAAATGAGAAAATAGGTATGTTAAATTAAGAGATTATTAATAGATCATTTAATGATACCCAATTAATTAAATCATCCATGAATCATGTATATTTTTATGTATATAGATATTTTTATCTATTTTAAATTTTGATTCTTATTAAAATGATCCTCTAGTGCTTATATAAACATATATGAATCTATTAGTTTATCATTTGATTGACATAATAATTATGATCGAGAGAGATTGAGGTAAAACATAAAGGAAATTATCTAAATATGAAATAGTGTGTTGGTATTGTTCTTATATATAAAATAAAGTTAAAATTACATTTGAATTATTAAAAACTAAAATTATTATGATTAAAAAAATTAAATTATATAATTAAAGTTGTGGAAAATTATTTTATTGATGAGTGAACTTGAAAAAAAAAAACTTGACTATCACATTTGATTTTCATTAATCTTTTTAATATATTATGTAATTAAAATTTGTCACCGACATGTTTTGATGAAAATATTTTTATATATTTATGTGTTTTTGTGAAACGAATTCTAAGAAAAATTAATAATACTAGAAAGCGGGATCTTTTTTTTATTCCCAAATCCCTTAATTTAAATAAAACAAGATATTGAGAACAACATAATTTTTATAAATTATAAAAAAAGAGTGTGTTGTTAACAAGGGAGAATGTATTTGAATTGAATTGATTGGTTATCAATTGAATAAATTTGACTTGTTACGGTATTTAATATTTGATATGATTTTTTTTTTGTTAAAGAACTTTTTGGTAAAGCATCAAATTGAATTAATTTGGTTTTTAATTTTTTAAATCTATTTTACTATTATAAATAGGCACCCCTCTTCTTGAAAGAGGGACACGACAAAAGACATCATTGAAGAAAAAAATAGTGAAATAACGAAAACGAAGGACAAGTATGTTATATTTCTTTTCTTGTATTATAAGTTATAGTTGTATTGTAACACTTTCTTTATTTCTTTTTTAAAATATATATGTTATAACTTGTTTGTTTTTTATAATTATGATTCATATGTTATATATTTATTATTAATATTAAAATGTATTTTGGAATTAATTTTTTTCCGACAATGATTAAAAAAAGGACACATACACATATAGAATCGAATGATATGTTGCTCTGTTACTATTAGAATTCTGATAACATATCGGAAGCTTATGTTACTTTTTTTAAAAATTGGTTTAGTATTTTGTTTTATAAAAAATGAAAATTTAACTTTTTTAAAGACTTCAAATGAAAAATAATTTTGAGTACTTTACATTTTTTCTAAGAATTTTTGAACTATAAAATATTTAAAAAATATTTAAAATTAGAATTAATTCTAAGAATTTTATTTTGAATGATATATTTTTGAATCATTATATAATTTTTATCATGATAATAGTCTAACAACGGACATCTAAGTTGTAGAATTTTAACACTATTCCATTAATTTATAGTAACTAATATATTTGTATAAATTTTTGTAAAATATAAATTTAAAACTAGCTATTTAAAACCTTTAACAATTCTAATTTAAATAAAATAAAATAAACTAAAATTATTAAATAATATTAATCCGTGTGCCTTCAAAAATAAGTAATAATCCCTATTTTAAACCTACAACATCATGATTTTACATTAAGAACTAATTAGTGTTATTTGGTTTGCTTTTAACATTGTGGTTAATTATTGAAAAAACATATACAAGTATAAATAAATCTTTTATATTGTTTAAATAATTTTATGACAATTATATATATTTGTGATTTATCTCGCATGCTAATTTAGTGTATACAATTTGATTATTTCTTTGTTAATTTAGTTTTCAATGGCCGGAGAATACAAATGCAATGCACAAGGATGTAATCGATCTTTTGGGTCTGATAAGGGTTTGCAAAGTCATCAAAGTGTTCATAAAGAAAAAGAACAAAGACAATGTCTAGTATGCGGTAGAACCTTTTCATCTGAAAAAGGCTTCCTTATTCACATGACAAGTCAACATGGCGGATAGGCATATGGTCATGGTCCCAGAAACTGATTTGAATCATTTCCATTAGAATACGCATAAGAATAACCGATTATATTTATGAATAATAAGGATTTTATATTTATGTAATTTATCATATTTAATTTTAAGATTTATTTATATTATTTGATTTCAAGACTATATCTTTATAGGTTTTATTATTTTCTTATTAATTAATGGTTCGTATATATAAATAAATAAAGAAATATATATATATATATATATATATATATATATATATATTATAAAACTAATAATATGTTATAAATAATAAATCTGATATAATTTTTAATTTAATTGAATCTACATATGTTTTTATTTTTTTAATTTATTTTTATCTAAAACTTTACAAATACTTGTAAGGGCATGTATGTATAACATTATCTAATGTATTAGAATAGTAAAAATAATCCATATCACGAAAAATAGTTAAAATCATATTACAAATATATTATGCTTCGATGAAGACTATTCTTTCAGTAATGAATTAAAGGTGGAGTATAAAATTGAAAGATATAATACTATCATCAATTACTAACCAGATTTGGTATATTATCATCATTTAGTTATTTTTTTTTGTACAACATATTAAAAAAAAGTAAATCAAATATGTTAAAAATATCATCATCATTTGGTGTTTTTTTTTACAATATATCGACCCAAATAAAAAAAATTAAGGACATCAAATATGCCTAAAGAAATATATTGATTTTTTTTTAAATGAGATAATATGTATGTTAAATTAAGAGATTATTAATAGATCATTTAATGATACACAATTAATTAAATCATCCATGAATCATGTATATTTTTATGTATATAGATAATTTTATCTATTTTAAATTTTGATTCTTATTAAAATGATCCTCTAGTGCTTATATAAACATATATGAATCTATTAGTTTATCATTTGATTGACATAATGATTATGATCGAGAGAGATTGGGATAAAACATAAAGGAAATTATCTAAATATGAAATAGTGTGTTGGTATTGTTCTTATATATAAAATAAAGTTAAAATTACATTTGAATTATTAAAAACTAAAATTATTATGATTAAAAAAATTAAATTATATAATTAAAGTTGTGGAAAATTATTTTATTGATGAGTGAACTTGAAAAAAAAATACTTGACTATCACATTTGATTTTCATTAATCTTTTTAATATATTATGTAATTAAAATTTGTCACCGACATGTTTTGATGAAAATATTTTTATATATTTATGTGTTTTTGTGAAACGAATTCTAAGAAAAATTAATAATACTAGAAAGCGGGATCTTTTTTTTATTCCCAAATCCCTTAATTTAAATAAAACAAGATATTGAGAACAACATAATTTTTATAAATTATAAAAAAAGAGTGTGTTGTTAACAAGGGAGAATGTATTTGAATTGAATTGATTGGTTATCAATTGAATAAATTTGACTTGTTACGGTATTTAATATTTGATATGATTTTTTTTTGTTAAAGAACTTTTTGGTAAAGCATCAAATTGAATTAATTTGGATTTTAATTTTTTAAATCTATTTTACTATTATAAATAGGCACCCCTCTTCTTGAAAGAGGGACACGACAAAAAACATCATTGAAGAAAAAAATAGTGAAATAACGAAAACGAAGGACAAGTATGTTATATTTCTTTTCTTGTATTATAAGTTATAGTTGTATTGTAACACTTTCTTTATTTCTTTTTTAAAATATATATGTTATAACTTGTTTGTTTTTTATAATTATGATTCATATGTTATATATTTATTATTAATATTAAAATGTATTTTGGAATTAATTTTTTTCCGACAATGATTAAAAAAAGGACACATACACATATAGAATCGAATGATATGTTGCTCTGTTACTATTAGAATTCTGATAACATATCGGAAGCTTATGTTACTTTTTTTAAAAATTGGTTTAGTATTTTGTTTTATAAAAAATGAAAATTTAACTTTTTTAAAGACTTCAAATGAAAAATAATTTTGAGTACTTTACATTTTTTCTAAGACTTTTTGAACTATAAAATATTTAAAAAATATTTAAAATTAGAATTAATTCTAAGAATTTTATTTTGAATGATATATTTTTGAATCATTATATAATTTTTATCATGATAATAGTCTAACAACGGACATCTAAGTTGTAGAATTTTAACACTATTCCATTAATTTATAGTAACTAATATATTTGTATAAATTTTTGTAAAATATAAATTTAAAACTAGCTATTTAAAACTTTAACAATTCTAATTTAAATAAAATAAAATAAAATAAAATTATTAAATAATATTAATCCGTGTGCCTTCAAAAATAAGTAATAATCCTTATTTTAAACCTACAACATCATGATTTTACATTAAGAACTAATTAGTGTTATTTGGTTTGCTTTTAACATTGTGGTTAATTATTGAAAAAACATATACAAGTATAAATAAATCTTTTATATTGTTTAAATAATTTTATGACAATTATATATATTTGTGATTTATCTCGCATGCTAATTTAGTGTATACAATTTGATTATTTCTTTGTTAATTTAGTTTTCAATGGCCGGAGAATACAAATGCAATGCACAAGGATGTAATCGATCTTTTGGGTCTGATAAGGGTTTGCAAAGTCATCAAAGTGTTCATAAAGAAAAAGAACAAAGACAATGTCTAGTATGCGGTAGAACCTTTTCATCTGAAAAAGGCTTCCTTATTCACATGACAAGTCAACATGGCGGATAGGCATATGGTCATGGTCCCAGAAACTGATTTGAATCATTTCCATTAGAATACGCATAAGAATAACCGATTATATTTATGAATAATAAGGATTTTATATTTATGTAATTTATCATATTTAATTTTAAGATTTATTTATATTATTTGATTTCAAGACTATATCTTTATAGGTTTTATTATTTTCTTATTAATTAATGGTTCGTATATATAAATAAATAAAGAAATATATATATATATATATATATATATATATATATATATTATAAAACTAATAATATGTTATAAATAATAAATCTGATATAATTTTTAATTTAATTGAATCTACATATGTTTTTATTTTTTTAATTTATTTTTATCTAAAACTTTACAAATACTTGTAAGGGCATGTATGTATAACATTATCTAATGTATTAGAATAGTAAAAATAATCCATATCACGAAAAATAGTTAAAATCATATTACAAATATATTATGCTTCGATGAAGACTATTCTTTCAGTAATGAATTAAAGGTGGAGTATAAAATTGAAAGATATAATACTATCATCAATTACTAACCAGATTTGGTATATTATCATCATTTAGTTATTTTTTTTTGTACAACATATTAAAAAAAAGTAAATCAAATATGTTAAAAATATCATCATCATTTGGTGTTTTTTTTTACAATATATCGACCCAAATAAAAAAAATTAAGGACATCAAATATGCCTAAAGAAATATATTGATTTTTTTTTAAATGAGATAATATGTATGTTAAATTAAGAGATTATTAATAGATCATTTAATGATACACAATTAATTAAATCATCCATGAATCATGTATATTTTTATGTATATAGATAATTTTATCTATTTTAAATTTTGATTCTTATTAAAATGATCCTCTAGTGCTTATATAAACATATATGAATCTATTAGTTTATCATTTGATTGACATAATGATTATGATCGAGAGAGATTGGGATAAAACATAAAGGAAATTATCTAAATATGAAATAGTGTGTTGGTATTGTTCTTATATATAAAATAAAGTTAAAATTACATTTGAATTATTAAAAACTAAAATTATTATGATTAAAAAAATTAAATTATATAATTAAAGTTGTGGAAAATTATTTTATTGATGAGTGAACTTGAAAAAAAAATACTTGACTATCACATTTGATTTTCATTAATCTTTTTAATATATTATGTAATTAAAATTTGTCACCGACATGTTTTGATGAAAATATTTTTATATATTTATGTGTTTTTGTGAAACGAATTCTAAGAAAAATTAATAATACTAGAAAGCGGGATCTTTTTTTTATTCCCAAATCCCTTAATTTAAATAAAACAAGATATTGAGAACAACATAATTTTTATAAATTATAAAAAAAGAGTGTGTTGTTAACAAGGGAGAATGTATTTGAATTGAATTGATTGGTTATCAATTGAATAAATTTGACTTGTTACGGTATTTAATATTTGATATGATTTTTTTTTGTTAAAGAACTTTTTGGTAAAGCATCAAATTGAATTAATTTGGATTTTAATTTTTTAAATCTATTTTACTATTATAAATAGGCACCCCTCTTCTTGAAAGAGGGACACGACAAAAAACATCATTGAAGAAAAAAATAGTGAAATAACGAAAACGAAGGACAAGTATGTTATATTTCTTTTCTTGTATTATAAGTTATAGTTGTATTGTAACACTTTCTTTATTTCTTTTTTAAAATATATATGTTATAACTTGTTTGTTTTTTATAATTATGATTCATATGTTATATATTTATTATTAATATTAAAATGTATTTTGGAATTAATTTTTTTCCGACAATGATTAAAAAAAGGACACATACACATATAGAATCGAATGATATGTTGCTCTGTTACTATTAGAATTCTGATAACATATCGGAAGCTTATGTTACTTTTTTTAAAAATTGGTTTAGTATTTTGTTTTATAAAAAATGAAAATTTAACTTTTTTAAAGACTTCAAATGAAAAATAATTTTGAGTACTTTACATTTTTTCTAAGACTTTTTGAACTATAAAATATTTAAAAAATATTTAAAATTAGAATTAATTCTAAGAATTTTATTTTGAATGATATATTTTTGAATCATTATATAATTTTTATCATGATAATAGTCTAACAACGGACATCTAAGTTGTAGAATTTTAACACTATTCCATTAATTTATAGTAACTAATATATTTGTATAAATTTTTTTAAAATATAAATTTAAAACTAGCTATTTAAAACCTTTAACAATTCTAATTTAAATAAAATAAAATAAAATAAAATTATTAAATAATATTAATCCGTGTGCCTTCAAAATAAGTAATAATCCCTATTTTAAACCTACAACATCATGATTTTACATTAAGAACTAATTAGTGTTATTTGGTTTGCTTTTAACATTGTGGTTAATTATTGAAAAAACATATACAAGTATAAATAAATCTTTTATATTGTTTAAATAATTTTATGACAATTATATATATTTGTGATTTATCTCGCATGCTAATTTAGTGTATACAATTTGATTATTTCTTTGTTAATTTAGTTTTCAATGGCCGGAGAATACAAATGCAATGCACAAGGATGTAATCGATCTTTTGGGTCTGATAAGGGTTTGCAAAGTCATCAAAGTGTTCATAAAGAAAAAGAACAAAGACAATGTCTAGTATGCGGTAGAACCTTTTCATCTGAAAAAGGCTTCCTTATTCACATGACAAGTCAACATGGCGGATGGGCATATGGTCATGGTCCCAGAAACTGATTCGAATCATTTCCATTAGAATACGCATAAGAATAACCGATTATATTTATGAATAATAAGGATTTTATATTTATGTAATTTATCATATTTAATTTTAAGATTTATTTATATTATTTGATTTCAAGACTATATCTTTATAGGTTTTATTATTTTCTTATTAATTAATGGTTCGTATATATAAATAAATAAAGAAATATATATATATATATATATATATATATATATATATATATATATTATAAAACTAATAATATGTTATAAATAATAAATTTGATATAATTTTTAATTTAATTGAATCTACATATGTTTTTATTTTTTTAATTTATTTTTATCTAAAACTTTACAAATACTTGTAAGGGCATGTATGTATAACATTATCTAATGTATTAGAATAGTAAAAATAATCCATATCACGAAAAATAGTTAAAATCATATTACAAATATATTATGCTTCGATGAAGACTATTCTTTCAGTAATGAATTAAAGGTGGAGTATAAAATTGAAAGATATAATACTATCATCAATTACTAACCAGATTTGGTATATTTTCATCATTTAGTTTTTTTTTTTTTGTACAACATATTAAAAAAAAGTAAATCAAATATGTTAAAAATATCATCATCATTTGGTGTTTTTTTTAACAATATATCTACCCAAATAAAAAAAATTAAGGACATCAAATATGCCTAAAGAAATATATTGATTTTTTTTTAAATGAGATAATATGTATGTTAAATTAAGAGATTATTAATAGATCATTTAATGATACACAATTAATTAAATCATCCATGAATCATGTATATTTTTATGTATATAGATAATTTTATCTATTTTAAATTTTGATTCTTATTAAAATGACCCTCTAGTGCTTATATAAACATATATGAATCTATTAGTTTATCATTTGATTGACATAATGATTATGATCGAGAGAGATTGGGATAAAACATAAAGGAAATTATCTAAATATGAAATAGTGTGTTGGTATTGTTCTTATATATAAAATAAAGTTAAAATTACATTTGAATTATTAAAAACTAAAATTATTATGATTAAAAAAATTAAATTATATAATTAAAGTTGTGGAAAATTATTTTATTGATGAGTGAACTTGAAAAAAAAATACTTGACTATCACATATGATTTTCATTAATCTTTTTAATATATTATGTAATTAAAATTTGTCACCGACATGTTTTGATGAAAATATTTTTATATATTTATGTGTTTTTGTGAAACGAATTCTAAGAAAAATTAATAATACTAGAAAGCGGGATCTTTTTTTTATTCCCAAATCCCTTAATTTAAATAAAACAAGATATTGAGAACAACATAATTTTTATAAATTATAAAAAAAGAGTGTGTTGTTAACAAGGGAGAATGTATTTGAATTGAATTGATTGGTTATCAATTGAATAAATTTGACTTGTTACGGTATTTAATATTTGATATGATTTTTTTTTTGTTAAAGAACTTTTTGGTAAAGCATCAAATTGAATTAATTTGGTTTTTAATTTTTTAAATCTATTTTACTATTATAAATAGGCACCCCTCTTCTTGAAAGAGGGACACGACAAAAGACATCATTGAAGAAAAAAATAGTGAAATAACGAAAACGAAGGACAAGTATGTTATATTTCTTTTCTTGTATTATAAGTTATAGTTGTATTGTAACACTTTCTTTATTTCTTTTTTAAAATATATATGTT
The DNA here is from genome assembly GCA_022829125.1 of Lathyrus tuberosus. NCBI lineage: Eukaryota > Viridiplantae > Streptophyta > Magnoliopsida > Fabales > Fabaceae > Lathyrus > Lathyrus tuberosus. The sequence goes on from JALAZF010000043.1 coordinate 16,666,226, forward strand.
ATAACTTGTTTGTTTTTTATAATTATGATTCATATGTTATATATTTATTATTAATATTAAAATGTATTTTGGAATTAATTTTTTTCCGACAATGATTAAAAAAAGGACACATACACATATAGAATCGAATGATATGTTGCTCTGTTACTATTAGAATTCTGATAACATATCGGAAGCTTATGTTACTTTTTTTAAAAATTGGTTTAGTATTTTGTTTTATAAAAAATGAAAATTTAACTTTTTTAAAGACTTCAAATGAAAAATAATTTTGAGTACTTTACATTTTTTCTAAGACTTTTTGAACTATAAAATATTTAAAAAATATTTAAAATTAGAATTAATTCTAAGAATTTTATTTTGAATGATATATTTTTGAATCATTATATAATTTTTATCATGATAATAGTCTAACAACGGACATCTAAGTTGTAGAATTTTAACACTATTCCATTAATTTATAGTAACTAATATATTTGTATAAATTTTTTTAAAATATAAATTTAAAACTAGCTATTTAAAACCTTTAACAATTCTAATTTAAATAAAATAAAATAAAATAAAATTATTAAATAATATTAATCCGTGTGCCTTCAAAAATAAGTAATAATCCCTATTTTAAACCTACAACATCATGATTTTACATTAAGAACTAATTAGTGTTATTTGGTTTGCTTTTAACATTGTGGTTAATTATTGAAAAAACATATACAAGTATAAATAAATCTTTTATATTGTTTAAATAATTTTATGACAATTATATATATTTGTGATTTATCTCGCATGCTAATTTAGTGTATACAATTTGATTATTTCTTTGTTAATTTAGTTTTCAATGGCCGGAGAATACAAATGCAATGCACAAGGATGTAATCGATCTTTTGGGTCTGATAAGGGTTTGCAAAGTCATCAAAGTGTTCATAAAGAAAAAGAACAAAGACAATGTCTAGTATGCGGTAGAACCTTTTCATCTGAAAAAGGCTTCCTTATTCACATGACAAGTCAACATGGCGGATGGGCATATGGTCATGGTCCCAGAAACTGATTCGAATCATTTCCATTAGAATACGCATAAGAATAACCGATTATATTTATGAATAATAAGGATTTTATATTTATGTAATTTATCATATTTAATTTTAAGATTTATTTATATTATTTGATTTCAAGACTATATCTTTATAGGTTTTATTATTTTCTTATTAATTAATGGTTCGTATATATAAATAAATAAAGAAATATATATATATATATATATATATATATATATATATTATAAAACTAATAATATGTTATAAATAATAAATCTGATATAATTTTTAATTTAATTGAATCTACATATGTTTTTATTTTTTTAATTTATTTTTATCTAAAACTTTACAAATACTTGTAAGGGCATGTATGTATAACATTATCTAATGTATTAGAATAGTAAAAATAATCCATATCACGAAAAATAGTTAAAATCATATTACAAATATATTATGCTTCGATGAAGACTATTCTTTCAGTAATGAATTAAAGGTGGAGTATAAAATTGAAAGATATAATACTATCATCAATTACTAACCAGATTTGGTATATTATCATCATTTAGTTATTTTTTTTTGTACAACATATTAAAAAAAAGTAAATCAAATATGTTAAAAATATCATCATCATTTGGTGTTTTTTTTTACAATATATCGACCCAAATAAAAAAAATTAAGGACATCAAATATGCCTAAAGAAATATATTGATTTTTTTTTAAATGAGATAATATGTATGTTAAATTAAGAGATTATTAATAGATCATTTAATGATACACAATTAATTAAATCATCCATGAATCATGTATATTTTTATGTATATAGATAATTTTATCTATTTTAAATTTTGATTCTTATTAAAATGATCCTCTAGTGCTTATATAAACATATATGAATCTATTAGTTTATCATTTGATTGACATAATGATTATGATCGAGAGAGATTGGGATAAAACATAAAGGAAATTATCTAAATATGAAATAGTGTGTTGGTATTGTTCTTATATATAAAATAAAGTTAAAATTACATTTGAATTATTAAAAACTAAAATTATTATGATTAAAAAAATTAAATTATATAATTAAAGTTGTGGAAAATTATTTTATTGATGAGTGAACTTGAAAAAAAAATACTTGACTATCACATTTGATTTTCATTAATCTTTTTAATATATTATGTAATTAAAATTTGTCACCGACATGTTTTGATGAAAATATTTTTATATATTTATGTGTTTTTGTGAAACGAATTCTAAGAAAAATTAATAATACTAGAAAGCGGGATCTTTTTTTTATTCCCAAATCCCTTAATTTAAATAAAACAAGATATTGAGAACAACATAATTTTTATAAATTATAAAAAAAGAGTGTGTTGTTAACAAGGGAGAATGTATTTGAATTGAATTGATTGGTTATCAATTGAATAAATTTGACTTGTTACGGTATTTAATATTTGATATGATTTTTTTTTGTTAAAGAACTTTTTGGTAAAGCATCAAATTGAATTAATTTGGATTTTAATTTTTTAAATCTATTTTACTATTATAAATAGGCACCCCTCTTCTTGAAAGAGGGACACGACAAAAAACATCATTGAAGAAAAAAATAGTGAAATAACGAAAACGAAGGACAAGTATGTTATATTTCTTTTCTTGTATTATAAGTTATAGTTGTATTGTAACACTTTCTTTATTTCTTTTTTAAAATATATATGTTATAACTTGTTTGTTTTTTATAATTATGATTCATATGTTATATATTTATTATTAATATTAAAATGTATTTTGGAATTAATTTTTTTCCGACAATGATTAAAAAAAGGACACATACACATATAGAATCGAATGATATGTTGCTCTGTTACTATTAGAATTCTGATAACATATCGGAAGCTTATGTTACTTTTTTTAAAAATTGGTTTAGTATTTTGTTTTATAAAAAATGAAAATTTAACTTTTTTAAAGACTTCAAATGAAAAATAATTTTGAGTACTTTACATTTTTTCTAAGACTTTTTGAACTATAAAATATTTAAAAAATATTTAAAATTAGAATTAATTCTAAGAATTTTATTTTGAATGATATATTTTTGAATCATTATATAATTTTTATCATGATAATAGTCTAACAACGGACATCTAAGTTGTAGAATTTTAACACTATTCCATTAATTTATAGTAACTAATATATTTGTATAAATTTTTTTAAAATATAAATTTAAAACTAGCTATTTAAAACCTTTAACAATTCTAATTTAAATAAAATAAAATAAAATAAAATTATTAAATAATATTAATCCGTGTGCCTTCAAAATAAGTAATAATCCCTATTTTAAACCTACAACATCATGATTTTACATTAAGAACTAATTAGTGTTATTTGGTTTGCTTTTAACATTGTGGTTAATTATTGAAAAAACATATACAAGTATAAATAAATCTTTTATATTGTTTAAATAATTTTATGACAATTATATATATTTGTGATTTATCTCGCATGCTAATTTAGTGTATACAATTTGATTATTTCTTTGTTAATTTAGTTTTCAATGGCCGGAGAATACAAATGCAATGCACAAGGATGTAATCGATCTTTTGGGTCTGATAAGGGTTTGCAAAGTCATCAAAGTGTTCATAAAGAAAAAGAACAAAGACAATGTCTAGTATGCGGTAGAACCTTTTCATCTGAAAAAGGCTTCCTTATTCACATGACAAGTCAACATGGCGGATGGGCATATGGTCATGGTCCCAGAAACTGATTCGAATCATTTCCATTAGAATACGCATAAGAATAACCGATTATATTTATGAATAATAAGGATTTTATATTTATGTAATTTATCATATTTAATTTTAAGATTTATTTATATTATTTGATTTCAAGACTATATCTTTATAGGTTTTATTATTTTCTTATTAATTAATGGTTCGTATATATAAATAAATAAAGAAATATATATATATATATATATATATATATATATATATATATATTATAAAACTAATAATATGTTATAAATAATAAATGTGATATAATTTTTAATTTAATTGAATCTACATATGTTTTTATTTTTTTAATTTATTTTTATCTAAAACTTTACAAATACTTGTAAGGGCATGTATGTATAACATTATCTAATGTATTAGAATAGTAAAAATAATCCATATCACGAAAAATAGTTAAAATCATATTACAAATATATTATGCTTCGATGAAGACTATTCTTTCAGTAATGAATTAAAGGTGGAGTATAAAATTGAAAGATATAATACTATCATCAATTACTAACCAGATTTGGTATATTTTCATCATTTAGTTTTTTTTTTTTGTACAACATATTAAAAAAAAGTAAATCAAATATGTTAAAAATATCATCATCATTTGGTGTTTTTTTTTACAATATATCGACCCAAATAAAAAAAATTAAGGACATCAAATATGCCTAAAGAAATATATTGATTTTTTTTTAAATGAGATAATATGTATGTTAAATTAAGAGATTATTAATAGATCATTTAATGATAAACAATTAATTAAATCATCCATGAATCATGTATATTTTTATGTATATAGATAATTTTATCTATTTTAAATTTTGATTCTTATTAAAATGATCCTCTAGTGCTTATATAAACATATATGAATCTATTAGTTTATCATTTGATTGACATAATGATTATGATCGAGAGAGATTGGGATAAAACATAAAGGAAATTATCTAAATATGAAATAGTGTGTTGGTATTGTTCTTATATATAAAATAAAGTTAAAATTACATTTGAATTATTAAAAACTAAAATTATTATGATTAAAAAAATTAAATTATATAATTAAAGTTGTGGAAAATTATTTTATTGATGAGTGAACTTGAAAAAAAAATACTTGACTATCACATTTGATTTTCATTAATCTTTTTAATATATTATGTAATTAAAATTTGTCACCGACATGTTTTGATGAAAATATTTTTATATATTTATGTGTTTTTGTGAAACGAATTCTAAGAAAAATTAATAATACTAGAAAGCGGGATCTTTTTTTTATTCCCAAATCCCTTAATTTAAATAAAACAAGATATTGAGAACAACATAATTTTTATAAATTATAAAAAAAGAGTGTGTTGTTAACAAGGGAGAATGTATTTGAATTGAATTGATTGGTTATCAATTGAATAAATTTGACTTGTTACGGTATTTAATATTTGATATGATTTTTTTTTGTTAAAGAACTTTTTGGTAAAGCATCAAATTGAATTAATTTGGATTTTAATTTTTTAAATCTATTTTACTATTATAAATAGGCACCTCTCTTCTTGAAAGAGGGACACGACAAAAAACATCATTGAAGAAAAAAATAGTGAAATAACGAAAACGAAGGACAAGTATGTTATATTTCTTTTCTTGTATTATAAGTTATAGTTGTATTGTAACACTTTCTTTATTTCTTTTTTAAAATATATATGTTATAACTTGTTTGTTTTTTATAATTATGATTCATATGTTATATATTTATTATTAATATTAAAATGTATTTTGGAATTAATTTTTTTCCGACAATGATTAAAAAAAGGACACATACACATATAGAATCGAATGATATGTTGCTCTGTTACTATTAGAATTCTGATAACATATCGGAAGCTTATGTTACTTTTTTTAAAAATTGGTTTAGTATTTTGTTTTATAAAAAATGAAAATTTAACTTTTTTAAAGACTTCAAATGAAAAATAATTTTGAGTACTTTACATTTTTTCTAAGACTTTTTGAACTAGAAAATATTTAAAAAATATTTAAAATTAGAATTAATTCTAAGAATTTTATTTTGAATGATATATTTTTGAATCATTATATAATTTTTATCATGATAATAGTCTAACAACGGACATCTAAGTTGTAGAATTTTAACACTATTCCATTAATTTATAGTAACTAATATATTTGTATAAATTTTTGTAAAATATAAATTTAAAACTAGCTATTTAAAACCTTTAACAAATCTAATTTAAATAAAATAAAATAAAATAAAATTATTTAATAATATTAATCCGTGTGCCTTCAAAAATAAGTAATAATCCTTATTTTAAACCTACAACATCATGATTTTACATTAAGAACTAATTAGTGTTATTTGGTTTGCTTTTAACATTGTGGTTAATTATTGAAAAAACATATACAAGTATAAATAAATCTTTTATATTGTTTAAATAATTTTATGACAATTATATATATTTGTGATTTATCTCGCATGCTAATTTAGTGTATACAATTTGATTATTTCTTTGTTAATTTAGTTTTCAATGGCCGGAGAATACAAATGCAATGCACAAGGATGTAATCGATCTTTTGGGTCTGATAAGGGTTTGCAAAGTCATCTGAAAAAGGCCTTCTTATTCACATGACAAGTCAACATGGCGGATGGGCATATGGTCATGGTCCAAGAAACTGATTCGAATCATTTCCATTAGAATACGCATAAGAATAACCGATTATATTTATGAATAATAAGGATTTTATATTTATGTAATTTATCATATTTAATTTTAAGATTTATTTATATTATTTGATTTCAAGACTATATCTTTATAGGTTTTTTTATTTTCTTATTAATTAATGGTTCGTATATATAAATAAATAAAGAAATATATATATATATATATATATATATATATATATTATAAAACTAATAATATGTTATAAATAATAAATCTGATATAATTTTTAATTTAATTGAATCTACATATGTTTTTATTTTTTTAATTTATTTTTATCTAAAACTTTACAAATACTTGTAAGGGCATGTATGTATAACATTATGTAATGTATTAGAATAGTAAAAATAATCCATATCACGAAAAATAGTTAAAATCATATTACAAATATATTATGCTTCGATGAAGACTATTCTTTCAGTAATGAATTAAAGGTGGAGTATAAAATTGAAAGATATAATACTATCATCAATTACTAACCAGATTTGGTATATTATCATCATTTAGTTATTTTTTTTTTTGTATAACATATTAAAAAAAAGTAAATCAAATATGTCAAAAATATCATCATCATTTGGTGTTTTTTTTTTACAATATATCGACCCAAATAAAAAAAATTAAGGACATCAAATATGCCTAAAGAAATATATTGATTTTTTTTTAAATGAGAAAATATGTATGTTAAATTAAGAGATTATTAATAGATCATTTAATGATACACAATTAATTAAATCATCCATGAATCATGTATATTTTTATGTATGTAGATATTTTTATCTATTTTAAATTTTGATTCTTATTAAAATGATCCTCTAGTGCTTATATAAACATATATGAATCTATTAGTTTATCATTTGATTGACATAATAATTATGATCGAGAGAGATTGAGGTAAAACATAAAGGAAATTATCTAAATATGAAATAGTGTGTTGGTATTGTTCTTATATATAAAATAAAGTTAAAATTACATTTGAATTATTAAAAACTAAAATTATTATGATTAAAAAAATTAAATTATATAATTAAAGTTGTGGAAAATTGTTTTATTGATGAGTGAACTTGAAATAAAAATACTTGACTATCACATTTGATTTTCATTAATCTTTTTAATATATTGTAATACCCCGTATTTTATTACGCCGAATAATATTGCATTGTGATTAACTGAGTCCGGTTGCTCTGAGAAATTATTTGATAAAATAATTAGAGTAACTTCGGTACTTAGGATTGATCCAATAGATATTATTTGTTTCGGAGACATTTATTTAATTTTGGACTTAAGAGACTTTTTGGACATTTAGTAGTATTATTTCTAATACTAACTTTACTATGTGAATCCTTTTCCTCTCACTTTCCAAACAAAAGAAAAAGATAGAAAGAAAGGAAGAAGAAAGGAAAGGAAGGAGAGAAAAAGAGGAGAAGAGGAAATTGGAAGAAAAGCTCAAGAACAATCAAGATCATCATCCAATCTTCATCCAAACTTCTCAATCATCTTCATCTTGCTCTATTTTGAGGTGGGTTCTAGTTAGTACCATTGTTAGAGAACTCTAGAGAGTTTTTGGATTTAGGTTAAATTATGAAAAACTTGGAAATTTATGGTTGAATCTTGCTATAAATGTTGTTATAAGCTTTTTATCATGTTTGCATTATGTATTGACTGTTGTGTGATGTTGGGTAATGTTTTGATGGAGAAAATGAGAGTTGGAAGTGAAGAACAGCAGCTGGGAGAGGTTCTGTTTCGCTTGCTTCGCCTAGCGAACCTGGGGCGAGTCCCAGCGAACAGCAATCGAGGGTTCGCCTAGCGAACCAGAACGTTCGCCTAGCGAACTTAGTAGGTTTTGAATGTGGGAACTTACTGCCTAGGTGCTCGCTGGCACATTCGCCTAGCGAAGGTGGAGGCGAAGGTTCGCCAGACGTTCGCCTAACGAACTTATGGTGTTTTAGGTCTGGGAGTTTTCTGTTTTATTACTCGCCAGCTTGCTCGCCTAGCGAAGGCGAAGGCGAAGGCTTGCCAGCTCGTTCGCCTAGCGAACCTGGGGCGAGCTGTGTTGTTTTCTTAACTTGTTTTCGCCATATCTTTTTATCCGGTTGTCCGTTTTGGATGTTCCGCATATCGATAGAAAGCTGGAGAAATGAAATTTATGATGATGATAGGGATTGTCGATTTTATTTGCCCGATTAAATAATCGGAGGGAACCCGAAGTGAAATTCTTTGATAATTTTATGTGGACTATGTTTTAATTGTGTTAAGTTATTCTATTACACAAATAAGGTATGTGTTGCCTAATCTATGGTTGTTAACATGTTGTAATTAAAAATGCATGAAAGATAAAAAGGAAAAATAGTAAGAGTGAGGAAAACCCCTTATGAACTATAGGAAACTTTAGAAGTTGGAAACACTAGTATGGAGCATGAGGTTAACGTATGGATTGAAGGACAAGAAAGGCCTTGAGGCCTTATGGCCGAGGCAATTGTCGTATACCTTGTTTTGAATGGTATTTATCATGTAATCGTAACCATTTTATTTGAATTTCCCTTGAAAGGCCTTCATGAGTCTCGAGCTCCTCTGAAGTGCAGGCAGGTTTTACTTGGTAGGTTTGATGCCCTACGAGTAGTACAATTGGAAGCCCGTGCATGGGTACGAGACTTGTGATGGTTAACAGGCCATGAGAAGTGACGGTTCACGGTTAACAGGCCGGTGATCCCGAATCCAATTGTATACCAAGTAACTACAAGGATCTATGACTCGGGTCGCCTTCTAGACGTAGAAGCGGACGGGAAGAGGAGATGCCTTGGTACCGGTTATCGATTAATGATGTGGTGAGTTAGTGAACTCATGTCATGTTTCCATATAGTGTGAGATTATCAAGTGTGAACTCAAGAGTCCTTCCCTTCCCCGGACTTGAGTTAGGATTGTTAGAACCGTAATAACCCGAGAGAATCCATAAGATAGGGAACTCACTGAGATTTGATGTATCTCACCCCACTGTTGTTGTTTACATCACAGGTTCTGCAGGTTCGGCGACGGGTAAGGATAAAGTGGTTTGACTTTTCCTTTCGGTTCGTAGGTTTTGAGATGGCATGGCTTCCGCTGTGACGTTTTATTTTGAGATCATTGCATTGATCTAGTTCTTAGTTTTTATCATGTTGGAACATCTTGTATATGTAATGCCTTAGTTTTGTGTTGTATTAGAGGCATTTATGTATATAATGTGTTAACTAGGAACTTATTGTATTTCAATACCAAATACTTGGATTCATATATATAATTTATGCTTTGATGTATGGATTTTATATGTGGGTGTTACAGTTGGTATCAGAGCAGGTCGTATCCTCGACCTAGCCATGAAATAGTATAAGTGTTTCTTCCCGTTTCATATACGTTGTGTCGCCATGGGTTTTGAGCGTTATATTTATGGCATTGAGACTGATCAACTTAATTCTATTTGTATGACCTTTAGGAACATGGCTGATGGACGTAGAAACCCTCGTGGTAGGCCCTGCACCACTCCTCAAGGGACGACTCCGCGGGTTGGCGATGGTAATGCTCCGTTGTACAGTTCATGCAACAGATGCAACAACAACAGAATCTATTCATGCAACAGATGGTGCAACAAATGAATGGAGGTCCGCATCCTCAAGTAGTGGTTCCCGAAGCTGTAGGTGGGAATTTCCGGGACTTTATCCGCATGAATCCTCTGGAATTTCAGGGTGGATTAGATCCCGTGAAGGCTCACGAATGGATTTCAGGTATGGAAAGGATTTTCTTGATAGTCCAGTGTAGTGAGGAGAACAAGGTGTTGTTTGCTTCTCATTCTCTAAAGGGTCCCGCTATGAGATGGTGGGAGAGCGCTTCGGCTTTGATGACTGTTCAAGAAGTACCTAAGGTTTGGGAACAGTTCAAAGTTGTTTTCATGGAGAAATATTTTCCGAGTTCATTAAGGACTCAGAAGGAATTTGAATTCCAGCAGCTAAGACAAGGTAGCATGACTGTGGCCAGTTATGCTGAGAAGTTTGAAGACATGGCTGCTTATTCTAGGCAGGCTATGTATGCTCCTGATGAAAAATGGAAAATAGACCAGTTTCTGTTTGGATTAAGAGCTGAAATATCTCATAGTGTGTCTCAGAGAGAGTTCACTACTTATGCTGAAGTGTTGAGACAATGCTATGTGGCAGAACATAGTTTGAAAAAGGTTCGAGATGAAAGTGCAGCAAGTCGGGTAACTCAAGGCGATCGTGGAAGGTCTAACCAATCATTTAGACCTAGGCCACAATCCTTCAAGGGGAAATAGATGCAAGATACAAGGGCGAGTACACCTCCGGTGTGTCGCACTTGTGGCAAGAATCATTTCGGAAGGTGTGGTTTAGAAGGAGTAAGGTGTTTCCAATGTCAAAAGGTGGGTCATATGAAGAAAGATTGCCCTCAGAATAGGATTCAACCACAAGGAAGGGTTTACACCTTGGATGCAAGGAAGAAGAAGAGTGACAATTCATTGATTGTTGGTACGTGCTTAGTTAACGGATTTCCTTGCTTTGTTTTATTTGATTGTGGAGCTACACATTCTTTTGTATCAGTGCAATGTATGAAGCGACTTGGGTTGCGGTCCGTTCCTTTGTCTCCTCCTATGGTGGTCACTACCGCCATGGATGAAATGGTTGAGACGCCTTTGATGTGTGAAAATTGTGTACTATCTGTGAATGATAGAGTTTTTCAGATTGACCTTATTTGTCTACCGCTTAAGAAAGTGGATGTCGTTTTGGGAATGGATTGGCTTTCTGCTAATTCGGTATTTATTGGGTATGAGGAAAAGCTTATCATCATTCCGTCTATTGAGGCTACACCAAAGGATGTTTTAACAACTATTCTAGAAGGTACGGTTGGTATGATAAATCTCTTGTTTGAAGAAGAGGATTCGGTTATGTTGGTTCTCACTAAGGAAGGGAGTAGCGACCTTCAGGTTATGGACATTCCCGTAGTTTGCGAATTTTCTGAAGTTTTCCCCGAAGATGTCACTTCTCTTCCTCCGGAGAGGGAAGTGGAATTTTCTATTGACCTGATACCGGGAACGGCTCCTATATCCGTTTCTCCGTATCGGATGGCACCGAAGGAGTTAAGGGAATTAAAGGACCAGTTAGAAGAACTCATGGCGAAACATTTCGTGCGGCCTAGTGTTTCTCCGTGGGGAGCCCCTGTTCTACTGGTGAAGAAGAAGGACGGTGGGATGCGGATGTGCATCGATTATCGTCAGTTGAATAAAGTCACCATTAAGAACAAGTATCCCTTGCCCAGGATAGACGACCTTTTGGATCAATTGAAAGGAGCCTGCGTGTTCTCGAAAATTGATTTGAGGTCGGGTTATCACCAAATCCGAGTGAAGAGTTCCGATGTACCTAAGACTGCATTTAGGACCCGTTATGGCCATTACGAATTCTTAGTGATGCCTTTCGGTGTGACAAATGCTCCAGCCGTTTTTATGGATTACATGAACCGAATATTTCAAGCTTACTTGGACCAGTTCGTGGTAATCTTCATTGACGATATTCTTATTTATTCTCGTACTTCACAAGAGCACGAGGAACATCTGAGAATTGTGTTATCTGTGTTGCAAGAGAAGCAACTTTTTGCTAAATTAAATAAGTGTGAATTTTGGATGGCAGAAGTTAAGTTTCTTGGTCACGTTATATCCCAGGGTGGTGTAGCGGTGGATCCGTCGAAGGTAGAAGCAGTGATAAATTGGGAAAGGCCGAGAAATGCCTCAGAAGTCAGAAGCTTCTTAGGGCTGGCAGGTTACTATAGGAGGTTCATTGAAGGTTTCTCCAAGTTAGCTTTACCGATGACGAAGCTTACTCGTAAGGATTTAGCTTTTGAGTGGGATTCAGGTTGTGAGCAAAGTTTCATGAAGTTGAAGGAGAGATTGACAACGGCTCCGGTGTTGATCATTCCTGATCCTAACAACTCTTATGAAGTGTTTTGTGATGCTTCTAAAATGGGATTGGGAGGTGTCCTGATGCAAGGTGGTCAAGTGGTAGCTTATGCCTCCCGACAATTGAAAATTCATGAACAGAATTATCCAACTCACGATTTGGAATTAGCGGCGGTTGTTTTTACACTAAAGGTGTGGCGACATTATTTGTATGGCGTACGTTTTGAAATGTTCAGTGACCATAAGAGTTTGAAATATTTATTTGACCAAAAGGAGTTAAATATGCGACAACGAAGATGGATGGAGTACTTAAAAGATTATGATTTAGATTTGAAGTATCATCCAGGAAAAGCGAATAAGGTAGCAGATGCGTTAAGTCGGAAATTAGTGCATGGCGCGAAATTGATGGTTTTGGAGTATGCATTGTTAGAGAATTTTAGAGATCTTAATCTTCAGTTTGTATGGACCCAAGATGGTGTGAGTATGGGAAATTTGAATGTCAATTCTACCTTGAGAGTTGAGATTCACCAAGGTCAAATGGCAGATGAGAAGTTGCAAGAAGTGTTACTCCTACCGGGTTTTATTCAGGCTACCGACGGAATTATCATGTTCGGCCAAAGAATTTGTGTTCCGAATGATGTAATGTTAAGAAGAAGGATTTTGGATGAAGCTCATAAAGGTACTTTTACGATACATCCTGGTTCTTCGAAGATGTATCAAGATTTGAAGAAGGACTATTGGTGGGCCGGAATGAAAAAGGATGTTGCGATGTATGTGTCAGAATGTGCAGTGTGCCAACAGGTTAAGATTGAACACCAAAGACCGGGCGGTATGTTGCAACCTCTAGAAATTCCAGTTTGGAAATGGGATAGCATTTCTATGGACTTTGCAGTAGGTTTTCCCCGTACGCAAGGTGGTTATGATTCGATTTGGGTGATTGTGGATCGACTAACGAAATCAGCGCACTTCTTGGCCGTGAAGACTACCTTCAAGGAAAGTCATCTTGCGAGGTTGTTTATTGCGGAAATTGTAAGATTTCACGGTATTCCTTCTAATATTGTGTCGGACAGAGATCCGAAGTTTACCTCAAGGTTTTGGAAAGTCTTTCAACAAGCTATGGGGACGGAGTTGCGTTTGAGCACGTCTAATCATCCGCAGACGGATGGACAGACTGAGCGAACGATACAAACGATGGAAGATATGTTGAGAGCTTGTGTGTTAGAAAGTAAAGGGAATTGGAAGGAACTTCTACCATTGATTGAGTTTTCCTATAACAATAGTTATCATGCTAGTCTCAGTATGGCTCCGTATGAAGCGTTGTATGGGCGAAAATGTAGAACACCCTTGTGTTGGGCGGAAGTTGGGGAAGATAGAATCTTAGGACCCAAAATCATCCAAGAGACTATAGAAAAGATTCGAATGATTCGCGAGAAAATTAAGCAAGCCCAAGATCGACAAAAGAGTTATGCAGACAATCGAAGGAGACCTCTAGAATTTGAAGAAGGTGACCATGTGTTTTTGAAAGTTACTCTTAGATTGAGATTGAAAGGACCATTTAAGTCACGCAAGTTAAGCCCGAGATACGTAGGACCGTATCAGATCTTAGAAAGGATTGGTGAAGTAGCGTACAGGTTGGCCTTGCCGCCTTCTCTGTCGGAAATGCATGATGTTTTTCATGTATCTCAGCTTCGGAGATTTGTTCCAGATCCTCTTCAACCGATTCTACCGGATACTATTGAAATAGAAGCGGATTTAACGTTTGAACCTCAACCGAGCCGCATTGTGGAAAGAGAAACGAAGGTATTAAGGAACAAGGATATTCCTCTTGTTAAGGTGCAGTGGGATGTAACGCATCCAGGGGATGCAACTTGGGAACTGGAATCGGAAATGCGAGATGCCTACCCTTATCTGTTCAGGTAATTTTTAAATTCGAGGGCGAATTTCTATTTAAGGGGGGGAGGATGTAATACCCCGTATTTTATTACGCCGAATAATATTGCATTGTGATTAACTGGGTCCGGTTGCTCTGAGAAATTATTTGATAAAATAATTAGAGTAACTTCGGTACTTAGGATTGATCCAATAGATATTATTTGTTTCGGAGACATTTATTTAATTTTGGACTTAAGAGACTTTTTGGACATTTAGTAGTATTATTTCTAATACTAACTTTACTATGTGAATCCTTTTCCTCTCACTTTCCAAACAAAAGAAAAAGATAGAAAGAAAGGAAGAAGAAAGGAAAGGAAGGAGAGAAAAAGAGGAGAAGAGGAAATTGGAAGAAAAGCTCAAGAACAATCAAGATCATCATCCAATCTTCATCCAAACTTCTCAATCATCTTCATCTTGCTCTATTTTGAGGTGGGTTCTAGTTAGTACCATTGTTAGAGAACTCTAGAGAGTTTTTGGATTTAGGTTAGATTATGAAAAACTTGGAAATTTATGGTTGAATCTTGCTATAAATGTTGTTATAAGCTTGTTATCATGTTTGCATTATGTATTGACTGTTGTGTGATGTTGGGTAATGTTTTGATGGAGAAAATGAGAGTTGGAAGTGAAGAACAGCAGCTGGGAGAGGTTCTGTTTCGCTTGCTTCGCCTAGCGAACCTGGGGCGAGTCCCAGCGAACAGCAATCGAGGGTTCGCCTAGAGAACCAGAACGTTCGCCTAGCGAAGGTTCGCTGGCATGTTCGCCTAGCGAACTTAGTAGGTTTTGAATGTGGGAACTTACTGCCTAGGTGCTCGCTGGCACATTCGCCTAGCGAAGGTGGAGGCGAAGGTTCGCCAGACGTTCTCCTAGCGAACTTATGGTGTTTTAGGTCTGGGAGTTTTCTGTTTTATTACTCGCCAGCTTGCTCGCCTAGCGAAGGCGAAGGCGAAGGCTCGCCAGCTCGTTCGCCTAGTGAACCTGGGGCGAGCTGTGTTGTTTTCTTAACTTGTTTTCGCCATATCTTTTTATCCGGTTGTCCGTTTTGGATGTTCCGCATATCGATAGAAAGCTGGAGAAATGAACTTTATGATGATGATAGGGATTGTCGATTTTATTTGCCCGATTAAATAATCGGAGGGAACCCGAAGTGAAATTCTTTGATAATTTTATGTGGACTATGTTTTAATTGTGTTAAGTTATTCTATTACACAAATAAGGTATGTGTTGCCTAATCTATGGTTGTTAACATGTTGTAATTAAAAATGCATGAAAGATAAAAAGGAAAAATAGTAAGAGTGAGGAAAACCCCTTATGAACTATAGGAAACTTTAGAAGTTGGAAACACTAGTATGGAGCATGAGGTTAACGTATGGATTGAAGGACAAGAAAGGCCTTGAGGCCTTATGGCCGAGGCAATTGTCGTATACCTTGTTTTGAATGGTATTTATCATGTAATCGTAACCATTTTATTTGAATTGCCCTTGAAAGGCCTTCATGAGTCTCGAGCTCCTCTGAAGTACAGGCAGGTTTTACTTGGTAGGTTTGATGCCCTACGAGTAGTACAATTGGAAGCCCGTGCATGGGTACGAGACTTGTGATGGTTAACAGGCCATGAGAAGTGACAGTTCACGGTTAACAGGCCGGTGATCCCGAATCCAATTGTATACCAAGTAACTACAAGGATCTATGACTCGGGTCGCCTTCTAGACGTAGAAGCGGACGGGAAGAGGAGATGCCTTGGTACCGGTTATCGATTAATGATGTGGTGAGTTAGTGAACTCATGTCATGTTTCCATATAGTGTGAGATTATCAAGTGTGAACTCAAGAGTCCTTCCCTTCCCCGGACTTGAGTTAGGATTGTTAGAACCGTAATAACCCGAGAGAATCCATAAGATAGGGAACTCACTGAGATTTGATGTATCTCACCCCACTGTTGTTGTTTACATCACAGGTTCTGCAGGTTCGGCGACGGGTAAGGATAAAGTAGTTTGACTTTTCCTTTCGGTTCGTAGGTTTTGAGATGGCATGGCTTCCGCTATGACGTTTTATTTTGAGATCATTGTATTGATTTAGTTCTTAGTTTTTATCATGTTGGAACATCTTGTATATGGAATGCCTTAGTTTTGTGTTGTATTAGAGGCATTTATGTATATAATGTGTTAACTAGGAACTTATTGTATTTCAATACCAAATACTTGGATTCATATATATAATTTATGCTTTGATGTATGGATTTTATATGTGGGTGTTACATATATTATGTAATTAAAATTTGTCACCGACATGTTTTGATGAAAATATTTTTATATATTTATGTGTTTTTGTGAAACGAATTCTTAGAAAAATTAATAATACTAGAAAGCGGGATCTTTTTTTTATTCCCAAATCCCTTAATTTAAATAAAACAAGATATTGAGAACAACATAATTTTTATAAATTATAAAAAAAGAGTGTGTTGTTAACAAGGGAGAATATATTTGAATTGAATTGATTGGTTATCAATTGAATAAATTTGACTTGTTACGGTATTTAATATTTGATATGATTTTTTTTTGTTAAAGAACTTTTTGGTAAAGCATCAAATTGAATTAATTTGGTTTTTAATTTTTTAAATCTATTTTACTATTATAAATAGGCACCCCTCTTCTTGAAAGAGGGACACGACAAAAAACATCATTGAAGAAAAAAATAGTGAAATAACGAAAACAAAGGACAAGTATGTTATATTTCTTTTCTTGTATTATAAGTTATAGTTGTATTGTAACACTTTCTTTATTTCTTTTTTAAAATATATATGTTATAACTTGTTTGTTTTTTATAATTATGATTCATATGTTATATATTTATTATTAATATTAAAATGTATTTTGGAATTAATTTTTTTCCGACAATGATTAAAAAAAGGACACATACACATATAGAATCGAATGATATGTTGCTCTGTTACTATTAGAATTCTGATAACATATCGGAAGCTTATGTTACTTTTTTTAAAAATTGGTTTAGTATTTTGTTTTATAAAAAATGAAAATTTAACTTTTTTAAAGACTTCAAATGAAAAATAATTTTGAGTACTTTACATTTTTTCTAAGACTTTTTGAACTATAAAATATTTAAAAAATATTTAAAATTAGAATTAATTCTAAGAATTTTATTTTGAATGATATATTTTTGAATCATTATATAATTTTTATCATGATAATAGTCTAACAACGGACATCTAAGTTGTAGAATTTTAACACTATTCCATTAATTTATAGTAACTAATATATTTGTATAAATATTTGTAAAATATAAATTTAAAACTAGCTATTTAAAACCTTTAACAATTCTAATTTAAATAAAATAAAATAAAATAAAATTATTAAATAATATTAATCCGTGTGCCTTAAAAAATAAGTAATAATCCTTATTTTAAACCTACAACATCATGATTTTACATTAAGAACTAATTAGTGTTATTTGGTTTGCTTTTAACATTGTGGTTAATTATTGAAAAAACATATACAAGTATAAATAAATCTTTTATATTGTTTAAATAATTTTATGACAATTATATATATTTGTGATTTATCTCGCATTCTAATTTAGTGTATACAATTTGATTATTTCTTTGTTAATTTAGTTTTCAATGGCCGGAGAATACAAATGCAATGCACAAGGATGTAATCGATCTTTTGGGTCTGATAAGGGTTTGCAAAGTCATCAAAGTGTTCATAAAGAAAAAGAACAAAGACAATGTCTAGTATGCGGTAGAACCTTTTCATCTGAAAAAGGCCTCCTTATTCACATGACAAGTCAACATGGCGGATGGGCATATGGTCATGGTCCAAGAAACTGATTCGAATCATTTCCATTAGAATACGCAGAAGAATAACCGATTATATTTATGAATAATAAGGATTTTATATTTATGTAATTTATCATATTTAATTTTAAGATTTATTTATATTATTTGATTTCAAGACTATATCTTTATAGGTTTTATTATTTTCTTATTAATTAATGGTCCGTATATATAAATAAATAAAGAAATATATATATATATATATATATATATATATATATATATTATAAAACTAATAATATGTTATAAATAATAAATCTGATATAATTTTTAATTTAATTGAATCTACATATGTTTTTATTTTTTTAATTTATTTTTATCTAAAACTTTACAAATACTTGTAAGGGCATGTATGTATAACATTATGTAATGTATTAGAATAGTAAAAATAATCCATATCACGAAAAATAGTTAAAATCATATTACAAATATATTATGCTTCGATGAAGACTATTCTTTCAGTAATGAATTAAAGGTGGATTATAAAATTGAAAGATATAATACTATCATCAATTACTAACAAGATTTGGTATATTATCATCATTTAGTTTTTTTTTTTTTTTTGTACAACATATTAAAAAAAAGTAAATCAAATATGTCAAAAATATCATCATCATTTGGTGTTTTTTTTTTACAATATATCGACCCAAATAAAAAAAATTAAGGACATCAAATATGCCTAAAGAAATATATTGATTTTTTTTTTAAATGAGAAAATATGTATGTTAAATTAAGAGATTATTAATAGATCATTTAATGATACACAGTTAATTAAATCATCCATGAATCATGTATATTTTTATGTATATAGATATTTTTATCTATTTTAAATTTTGATTCTTTTTAAAATGATCCTCTAGTGCTTATATAAACATATATGAATCTATTAGTTTATCATTTGATTGACATAATAATTATGATCGAGAGAGATTGAGGTAAAACATAAAGGAAATTATCTAAATATGAAATAGTGTGTTGGTATTGTTCTTATATATAAAATAAAGTTAAAATTACATTTGAATTATTAAAAACTAAAATTATTATGATTAAAAAAATTAAATTATATAATTAAAGTTGTGGAAAATTATTTTAATGATGAGTGAACTTGAAAATAAAATACTTGACTATCACATTTGATTTTCATTAATCTTTTTAATATATTATGTAATTAAAATTTGTCACCGACATGTTTTGATGAAAATATTTTTAAATATTTATGTGTTTTTGTGAAACGAATTCTATGAAAAATTAATAATACTAGAAAGCGGGATCTTTTTTTATTCCCAAATCCCTTAATTTAAATAAAACAAGATATTGAGAACAACATAATTTTTATAAATTATAAAAAAAGAGTGTGTTGTTAACAAGGGAGAATGTATTTGAATTGAATTGATTGGTTATCAATTGAATAAATTTGACTTGTTACGGTATTTAATATTTGATATGATTTTTTTTTGTTAAAGAACTTTTTGGTAAAGCATCAAATTGAATTAATTTGGTTTTTAATTTTTTAAATCTATTTTACTATTATAAATAGGCACCCCTCTTCTTGAAAGAGGGACACGACAAAAAACATCATTGAAGAAAAAAATAGTGAAATAACGAAAACGAAGGACAAGTATGTTATATTTCTTTTCTTGTATTATAAGTTATAGTTGTATTGTAACACTTTCTTTATTTCTTTTTTAAAATATATATGTTATAACTTGTTTGTTTTTTATAATTATGATTCATATGTTATATATTTATTATTAATATTAAAATGTATTTTGGAATTAATTTTTTTCCGACAATGATTAAAAAAAGGACACATACACATATAGAATCGAATGATATGTTGCTCTGTTACTATTAGAATTCTGATAACATATCGGAAGCTTATGTTACTTTTTTTAAAAATTGGTTTAGTATTTTGTTTTATAAAAAATGAAAATTTAACTTTTTTCAAGACTTCAAATGAAAAATAATTTTGAGTACTTTACATTTTTTCTAAGACTTTTTGAACTATAAAATATTTAAAAAATATTTAAAATTAGAATTAATTCTAAGAATTTTATTTTGAATGATATATTTTTGAATCATTATATAATTTTTATCATGATAATAGTCTAACAACGGACATCTAAGTTGTAGAATTTTAACACTATTCCATTAATTTATAGTAACTAATATATTTGTATAAATATTTGTAAAATATAAATTTAAAACTAGCTATTTAAAACCTTTAACAATTCTAATTTAAATAAAATAAAATAAAATAAAATTATTAAATAATATTAATCCGTGTGCCTTAAAAAATAAGTAATAATCCTTATTTTAAACCTACAACATCATGATTTTACATTAAGAACTAATTAGTGTTATTTGGTTTGCTTTTAACATTGTGGTTAATTATTGAAAAAACATATACAAGTATAAATAAATCTTTTATATTGTTTAAATAATTTTATGACAATTATATATATTTGTGATTTATCTCGCATTCTAATTTAGTGTATACAATTTGATTATTTCTTTGTTAATTTAGTTTTCAATGGCCGGAGAATACAAATGCAATGCACAAGGATGTAATCGATCTTTTGGGTCGGATAAGGGTTTGCAAAGTCATCAAAGTGTTCATAAAGAAAAAGAACAAAGACAATGTCTAGTATGCGGTAGAACCTTTTCATCTGAAAAAGGCCTCCTTATTCACATGACAAGTCAACATGGCGGATGGGCATATGGTCATGGTCCAAGAAACTGATTCGAATCATTTCCATTAGAATACGCAGAAGAATAACCGATTATATTTATGAATAATAAGGATTTTATATTTATGTAATTTATCATATTTAATTTTAAGATTTATTTATATTATTTGATTTCAAGACTATATCTTTATAGGTTTTATTATTTTCTTATTAATTAATGGTCCGTATATATAAATAAATAAAGAAATATATATATATATATATATATATATATATATATATATATTATAAAACTAATAATATGTTATAAATAATAAATCTGATATAATTTTTAATTTAATTGAATCTACATATGTTTTTATTTTTTTAATTTATTTTTATCTAAAACTTTACAAATACTTGTAAGGGCATGTATGTATAACATTATGTAATGTATTAGAATAGTAAAAATAATCCATATCACGGAAAATAGTTAAAATCATATTACAAATATATTATGCTTCGATGAAGACTATTCTTTCAGTAATGAATTAAAGGTGGATTATAAAATTGAAAGATATAATACTATCATCAATTACTAACAAGATTTGGTATATTATCATCATTTAGTTTTTTTTTTTTGTACAACATATTAAAAAAAAGTAAATCAAATATGTCAAAAATATCATCATCATTTGGTGTTTTTTTTTTACAATATATCGACCCAAATAAAAAAAATTAAGGACATCAAATATGCCTAAAGAAATATATTGATTTTTTTTTAAATGAGAAAATATGTATGTTAAATTAAGAGATGATTAATAGATCATTTAATGATACACAATTAATTAAATCATCCATGAATTACATAGATATTTTTATCTATTTTAAATTTTGATTCTTATTAAAATGATCCTCTAGTGCTTATATAAACATATATGAATCTATTAGTTTATCATTTGATTGACATAATAATTATGATCGAGAGAGATTGAGGTAAAACATAAAGGAAATTATCTAAATATGAAATAGTGTGTTGGTATTGTTCTTATATATAAAATAAAGTTAAAATTACATTTGAATTATTAAAAACTAAAATTATTATGATTAAAAAAATTAAATTATATAATTAAAGTTGTGGAAATTTATTTTATTGATGAGTGAACTTGAAAAAAAAATACTTGACTATCACATTTGATTTTCATTAATCTTTTTAAGATATTATGTAATTAAAATTTGTCACCGACATGTTTTGATGAAAATATTTTTATATATTTATGTGTTTTTGTGAAACGAATTCTAAGAAAAATTAATAATACTAGAAAGCGGGATCTTTTTTTTATTCCCAAATCCCTTAATTTAAATAAAACAAGATATTGAGAACAACATAATTTTTATAAATTATAAAAAAAGAGTGTGTTGTTAACAAGGGAGAATGTATTTGAATTGAATTAATTGGCTATCTATTGATTAAATTTGACTTGTTACGGTATTTAATATTTGATATGATTTTTTTTTGTTAAAGAACATTTTGGTAAAGAATCAAACTGAATTAATTTGGTTTTTAATTTTTTAAATCTATTTTACTATTATAAATAGGCACCCCTCTTCTTGAAAGAGGGACACGACAAAAAACATCATTGAAGAAAAAAATAGTGAAATAACGAAAACGAAGGACAAGTATGTTATATTTCTTTTCTTGTATTATAAGTTATAGTTGTATTGTAACACTTTCTTTATTTCTTTTTTAAAATATATATGTTATAACTTGTTTGTTTTTTATAATTATGATTCATATGTTATATATTTATTATTAATATTAAAATGTATTTTTGAATTAATTTTTTTCCGACAATGATTAAAAAAAGGACACATACACATATAGAATCGAATGATATGTTGCTCTGTTACTATTAGAATTCTGATAACATATCGGAAGCTTATGTTACTTTTTTTAAAAATTGGTTTAGTATTTTGTTTTGTAAAAAATGAAAATTTAACTTTTTTAAAGACTTCAAATGAAAAATAATTTTGAGTACTTTACATTTTTTCTAAGACTTTTTGAACTATAAAATATTTAAAAAATATTTAAAATTAGAATTAATTCTAAGAATTTTATTTTGAATGATATATTTTTGAATCGTTTTATAATTTTTATCATGATAATAGTCTAACAACGGACATCTAAGTTTTAGAATTTTAACACTATTCCATTAATTTATAGTAACTAATATATTTGTATATATTTTTGTAAAATATAAATTTAAAACTAGCTATTTACAACCTTTAACAATTCTAATTTAAATAAAATAAAATAAAATAAAATAATTAAATAATATTAATCCGTATGCCTTCAAAAATAAGTAATAATCCTTATTTTAAACCTACAACATCATGATTTTACATTAAGAACTAATTAGTGTTATTTGGTTTGCTTTTAACATTGTGGTTAATTATTGAAAAAACATATACAAGTATAAATAAATCTTTTATATTGTTTAAATAATTTTATGACAATTATATATATTTGTGATTTATCTCGCATTCTAATTTAGTGTATACAATTTGATTATTTCTTTGTTAATTTAGTTTTTAATGGCCGGAGAATACAAATGCAATGCACAAGGATGTAATCGATCTTTTGGGTCTGATAAGGGTTTGCAAAGTCATCAAAGTGTTCATAAAGAAAAAGAACAAAGACAATGTCTAGTATGCGGTAGAACCTTTTCATCTGAAAAAGGCCTCCTTATTCACATGACAAGTCAACATGGCGGATGGGCATATGGTCATGGTCCAAGAAACTGATTCGAATCATTTCCATTAGAATACGCAGAAGAATAACCGATTATATTTATGAATAATAAGGATTTTATATTTATGTAATTTATCATATTTAATTTTAAGATTTATTTATATTATTTGATTTCAAGACTATATCTTTATAGGTTTTATTATTTTCTTATTAATTAATGGTCCGTATATATAAATAAATAAAGAAATATATATATATATATATATATATATATATATATATATCATAAAACTAATAATATGTTATAAACAATAAATCTGTTATAATTTTTAATTTAATTGAATCTACATATGTTTTTATTTTTATCTAAAACTTTACAAATACTTGTAAGGGCATGTATGTATAACATTATGTAATGTATTAGAATAGTAAAAATAATCCATATCACGGAAAATAGTTAAAATCATATTACAAATATATTATGCTTCGATGAAGACTATTCTTTCAGTAATGAATTAAAGGTGGATTATAAAATTGAAAGATATAATACTATCATCAATTACTAACAAGATTTGGTATATTATCATCATTTAGTTTTTTTTTTTTTTGTACAACATATTAAAAAAAAGTAAATCAAATATGTCAAAAATATCATCATCATTTGGTGTTTTTTTTTTACAATATATCGACCCAAATAAAAAAAATTAAGGACATCAAATATGCCTAAAGAAATATATTGATTTTTTTTAAATGAGAAAATATGTATGTTAAATTAAGAGATGATTAATAGATCATTTAATGATACACAATTAATTAAATCATCCATGAATTACATAGATATTTTTATCTATTTTAAATTTTGATTCTTATTAAAATGATCCTCTAGTGCTTATATAAACATATATGAATCTATTAGTTTATCATTTGATTGACATAATAATTATGATCGAGAGAGATTGAGGTAAAACATAAAGGAAATTATCTAAATATGAAATAGTGTGTTGGTATTGTTCTTATATATAAAATAAAGTTAAAATTACATTTGAATTATTAAAAACTAAAATTATTATGATTAAAAAAATTAAATTATATAATTAAAGTTGTGGAAATTTATTTTATTGATGAGTGAACTTGAAAAAAAAATACTTGACTATCACATTTGATTTTCATTAATCTTTTTAAGATATTATGTAATTAAAATTTGTCACCGACATGTTTTGATGAAAATATTTTTATATATTTATGTGTTTTTGTGAAACGAATTCTAAGAAAAATTAATAATACTAGAAAGCGGGATCTTTTTTTTATTCCCAAATCCCTTAATTTAAATAAAACAAGATATTGAGAACAACATAATTTTTATAAATTATAAAAAAAGAGTGTGTTGTTAACAAGGGAGAATGTATTTGAATTGAATTAATTGGCTATCTATTGATTAAATTTGACTTGTTACGGTATTTAATATTTGATATGATTTTTTTTTGTTAAAGAACATTTTGGTAAAGAATCAAACTGAATTAATTTGGTTTTTAATTTTTTAAATCTATTTTACTATTATAAATAGGCACCCCTCTTCTTGAAAGAGGGACACGACAAAAAACATCATTGAAGAAAAAAATAGTGAAATAACGAAAACGAAGGACAAGTATGTTATATTTCTTTTCTGGTATTATAAGTTATAGTTGTATTGTAACACTTTCTTTATTTCTTTTTTAAAATATATATGTTATAACTTGTTTGTTTTTTATAATTATGATTCATATGTTATATATTTATTATTAATATTAAAATGTATTTTTGAATTAATTTTTTTCCGACAATGATTAAAAAAAGGACACATACACATATAGAATCGAATGATATGTTGCTCTGTTACTATTAGAATTCTGATAACATATCGGAAGCTTATGTTACTTTTTTTAAAAATTGGTTTAGTATTTTGTTTTGTAAAAAATGAAAATTTAACTTTTTTAAAGACTTCAAATGAAAAATAATTTTGAGTACTTTACATTTTTTCTAAGACTTTTTGAACTATAAAATATTTAAAAAATATTTAAAATTAGAATTAATTCTAAGAATTTTATTTTGAATGATATATTTTTGAATCGTTTTATAATTTTTATCATGATAATAGTCTAACAACGGACATCTAAGTTTTAGAATTTTAACACTATTCCATTAATTTATAGTAACTAATATATTTGTATATATTTTTGTAAAATATAAATTTAAAACTAGCTATTTACAACCTTTAACAATTCTAATTTAAATAAAATAAAATAAAATAAAATAATTAAATAATATTAATCCGTATGCCTTCAAAAATAAGTAATAATCCTTATTTTAAACCTACAACATCATGATTTTACATTAAGAACTAATTAGTGTTATTTGGTTTGCTTTTAACATTGTGGTTAATTATTGAAAAAACATATACAAGTATAAATAAATCTTTTATATTGTTTAAATAATTTTATGACAATTATATATATTTGTGATTTATCTCGCATTCTAATTTAGTGTATACAATTTGATTATTTCTTTGTTAATTTAGTTTTTAATGGCCGGAGAATACAAATGCAATGCACAAGGATGTAATCGATCTTTTGGGTCTGATAAGGGTTTGCAAAGTCATCAAAGTGTTCATAAAGAAAAAGAACAAAGACAATGTCTAGTATGCGGTAGAACCTTTTCATCTGAAAAAGGCCTCCTTATTCACATGACAAGTCAACATGGCGGATGGGCATATGGTCATGGTCCAAGAAACTGATTCGAATCATTTCCATTAGAATACGCAGAAGAATAACCGATTATATTTATGAATAATAAGGATTTTATATTTATGTAATTTATCATATTTAATTTTAAGATTTATTTATATTATTTGATTTCAAGACTATATCTTTATAGGTTTTATTATTTTCTTATTAATTAATGGTCCGTATATATAAATAAATAAAGAAATATATATATATATATATATATATATATATATATATATATATATATATATATATATATATATATATATATATCATAAAACTAATAATATGTTATAAATAATAAATCTGATATAATTTTTAATTTAATTGAATCTACATATGTTTTTATTTTTTTAATTTATTTTTATCTAAAACTTTACAAATACTTGTAAGGGCATGTATGTATAACATTATGTAATGTATTAGAATAGTAAAAATAATCCATATCACGAAAAATAGTTAAAATCATATTACAAATATATTATGCTTCGATGAAGACTATTCTTTCAGTAATGAATTAAAGGTGGATTATAAAATTGAAAGATATAATACTATCATCAATTACTAACATGATTTGGTATATTATCGTCATTTAGTTTTTTTTTTTTTGTACAACATATTAAAAAAAAGTAAATCAAATATGTCAAAAATATCATCATCATTTGGTGTTTTTTTTTTACAATATATCGACCCAAATAAAAAAAATTAAGGACATCAAATATGCCTAAAGAAATATATTGATTTTTTTTTAAATGAGAAAATATGTATGTTAAATTAAGAGATGATTAATAGATCATTTAATGATACACAATTAATTAAATCATCCATGAATTACATAGATATTTTTATCTATTTTAAATTTTGATTCTTATTAAAATGATCCTCTAGTGCTTATATAAACATATATGAATCTATTAGTTTATCATTTGATTGACATAATAATTATGATCGAGAGAGATTGAGGTAAAACATAAAGGAAATTATCTAAATATGAAATAGTGTGTTGGTATTGTTCTTATATATAAAATAAAGTTAAAATTACATTTGAATTATTAAAAACTAAAATTATTATGATTAAAAAAATTAAATTATATAATTAAAGTTGTGGAAATTTATTTTATTGATGAGTGAACTTGAAAAAAAAATACTTGACTATCACATTTGATTTTCATTAATCTTTTTAAGATATTATGTAATTAAAATTTGTCACCGACATGTTTTGATGAAAATATTTTTATATATTTATGTGTTTTTGTGAAACGAATTCTAAGAAAAATTAATAATACTAGAAAGCGGGATCTTTTTTTTATTCCCAAATCCCTTAATTTAAATAAAACAAGATATTGAGAACAACATAATTTTTATAAATTATAAAAAAAGAGTGTGTTGTTAACAAGGGAGAATGTATTTGAATTGAATTAATTGGCTATCTATTGATTAAATTTGACTTGTTACGGTATTTAATATTTGATATGATTTTTTTTTGTTAAAGAACTTTTTGGTAAAGAATCAAACTGAATTAATTTGGTTTTTTGTTTTTTAAATCTATTTTACAATTATAAATAGGCACCCCTCTTCTTGAAAGAGGGACACGACACAAAACATCATTGAAGAAAAAAATAGTGAAATAACGAAAACGAAGGACAAGTATGTTATATTTCTTTTCTTGTATTATAAGTTATAGTTGTATTGTAACACTTTCTTTATTTCTTTTTTAAAATATATATGTTATAACTTGTTTGTTTTTTTTAATTATGATTCATATGTTATATATTTATTATTAATATTAAAATGTATTTTTGAATTAATTTTTTTCCGACAATGATTAAAAAAAGGACACATACACATATAGAATCGAATGATATGTTGCTCTGTTACTATTAGAATTCTGATAACATATCGGAAGCTTATGTTACTTTTTTTAAAAATTGGTTTAGTATTTTGTTTTGTAAAAAATGAAAATTTAACTTTTTTAAAGACTTCAAATGAAAAATAATTTTGAGTACTTTACATTTTTTCTAAGACTTTTTGAACTATAAAATATTTAAAAAATATTTAAAATTAGAATTAATTCTAAGAATTTTATTTTGAATGATATATTTTTGAATCGTTTTATAATTTTTATCATGATAATAGTCTAACAACGGACATCTAAGTTTTAGAATTTTAACACTATTTCATTAATTTATAGTAACTAATATATTTGTATATATTTTTGTAAAATATAAATTTAAAACTAGCTATTTACAACCTTTAACAATTCTAATTTAAATAAAATAAAATAAAATAAAATAATTAAATAATATTAATCCGTATGCCTTCAAAAATAAGTAATAATCCTTATTTTAAACCTACAACATCATGATTTTACATTAAGAACTAATTAGTGTTATTTGGTTTGCTTTTAACATTGTGGTTAATTATTGAAAAAACATATACAAGTATAAATAAATCTTTTATATTGTTAAAATAATTTTATGACAATTATATATATTTGTGATTTATCTCGCATGCTAATTTAGTGTATACAATTTGATTATTTCTTTGTTAATTTAGTTATCAATGGCTGGAGAATACAAATGCAATGCACAAGGATATAATCGATATTTTGGGTCTGATAAGGGTTTGCAAAGTCATCAAAGTGTTCATAAAGAAAAAGAACAAAGACAATGTCTAGTATGCGGTAGAACCTCTTCATCTGAAAAAGGCATCCTTATTCACATGACAAGTCAACATGGCGGATGGGCATATGGTCATGGTCCAAGAAACTGATTCGAATCATTTCCATTAGAATACGCATAAGAATAACCGATTATATTTATGAATAATAAGGATTTTATATTTATGTAATTTATCATATTTAATTTTAAGATTTATTTATATTATTTGATTTCAAGACTATATCTTTATAGGTTTTATTATTTTCTTATTAATTAATGGTCCGTATATATAAATAAATAAATAAAGAAATATATATATATATATATATATATATATTATAAAACTAATAATATGTTATAAATAATAAATCTGATATAATTTTTAATTTAATTGAATCTACATATGTTTTTATTTTTTTAATTTATTTTTATCTAAAACTTTACAAATACTTGTAAGGGCATGTATGTATAACATTATGTAATGTATTAGAATAGTAAAAATAATCCATATCACGAAAAATAGTTAAAATCATATTACAAATATATTATGCTTCGATGAAGACTATTCTTTCAGTAATGAATTAAAGGTGGATTATAAAATTGAAAGATATAATACTATCATCAATTACTAACAAGATTTGGTATATTATCATCATTTAGTTTTTTTTTTTTTGTACAACATATTAAAAAAAAGTAAATCAAATATGTCAAAAATATCATCATCATTTGGTGTTTTTTTTTTACAATATATCGACCCAAATAAAAAAAATTAAGGACATCAAATATGCCTAAAGAAATATATTGATTTTTTTTTAAATGAGAAAATATGTATGTTAAATTAAGAGATGATTAATAGATCATTTAATGATACACAATTAATTAAATCATCCATGAATTACATAGATATTTTTATCTATTTTAAATTTTGATTCTTATTAAAATGATCCTCTAGTGCTTATATAAACATATATGAATCTATTAGTTTATCATTTGATTGACATAATAATTATGATCGAGAGAGATTGAGGTAAAACATAAAGGAAATTATCTAAATATGAAATAGTGTGTTGGTATTGTTCTTATATATAAAATAAAGTTAAAAT
This sequence comes from Lathyrus tuberosus, assembly GCA_022829125.1. Classification (NCBI taxonomy): domain Eukaryota; kingdom Viridiplantae; phylum Streptophyta; class Magnoliopsida; order Fabales; family Fabaceae; genus Lathyrus; species Lathyrus tuberosus. Next base: position 16,696,388 of record JALAZF010000043.1, read on the forward strand.
TACATTTGAATTATTAAAAACTAAAATTATTATGATTAAAAAAATTAAATTATATAATTAAAGTTGTGGAAAATTATTTTATTGATGAGTGAACTTGAAAAAAAAATACTTGACTATCACATTTGATTTTCATTAATCTTTTTAAGATATTATGTAATTAAAATTTGTCACCGACATGTTTTGATGAAAATATTTTTATATATTTATGTGTTTTTGTGAAACGAATTCTAAGAAAAATTAATAATACTAGAAAGCGGGATCTTTTTTTTATTCCCAAATCCCTTAATTTAAATAAAACAAGATATTGAGAACAACATAATTTTTATAAATTATAAAAAAAGAGTGTGTTGTTAACAAGGGAGAATGTATTTGAATTGAATTAATTGGCTATCTATTGATTAAATTTGACTTGTTACGGTATTTAATATTTGATATGATTTTTTTTTGTTAAAGAACATTTTGGTAAAGAATCAAACTGAATTAATTTGGTTTTTAATTTTTTAAATCTATTTTACTATTATAAATAGGCACCCCTCTTCTTGAAAGAGGGACACGACAAAAAACATCATTGAAGAAAAAAATAGTGAAATAACGAAAACGAAGGACAAGTATGTTATATTTCTTTTCTTGTATTATAAGTTATAGTTGTATTGTAACACTTTCTTTATTTCTTTTTTAAAATATATATGTTATAACTTGTTTGTTTTTTATAATTATGATTCATATGTAATATATTTATTATTAATATTAAAATGTATTTTTGAATTAATTTTTTTCCGACAATGATTAAAAAAAGGACACATACACATATAGAATCGAATGATATGTTGCTCTGTTACTATTAGAATTCTGATAACATATCGGAAGCTTATGTTACTTTTTTTAAAAATTGGTTTAGTATTTTGTTTTGTAAAAAATGAAAATTTAACTTTTTTAAAGACTTCAAATGAAAAATAATTTTGAGTACTTTACATTTTTTCTAAGACTTTTTGAACTATAAAATATTTAAAAAATATTTAAAATTAGAATTAATTCTAAGAATTTTATTTTGAATGATATATTTTTGAATCGTTTTATAATTTTTATCATGATAATAGTCTAACAACGGACATCTAAGTTTTAGAATTTTAACACTATTCCATTAATTTATAGTAACTAATATATTTGTATATATTTTTGTAAAATATAAATTTAAAACTAGCTATTTACAACCTTTAACAATTCAAATTTAAATAAAATAAAATAAAATAAAATAATTAAATAATATTAATCCGTATGCCTTCAAAAATAAGTAATAATCCTTATTTTAAACCTACAACATCATGATTTTACATTAAGAACTAATTAGTGTTATTTGGTTTGCTTTTAACATTGTGGTTAATTATTGAAAAAACATATACAAGTATAAATAAATCTTTTATATTGTTTAAATAATTTTATGACAATTATATATATTTGTGATTTATCTCGCATGCTAATTTAGTGTATACAATTTGATTATTTCTTTGTTAATTTAGTTTTTAATGGCCGGAGAATACAAATGCAATGCACAAGGATGTAATCGATCTTTTGGGTCTGATAAGGGTTTGCAAAGTCATCAAAGTGTTCATAAAGAAAAAGAACAAAGACAATGTCTAGTATGCGGTAGAACCTTTTCATCTGAAAAAGGCCTCCTTATTCACATGACAAGTCAACATGGCGGATGGGCATATGGTCATGGTCCAAGAAACTGATTCGAATCATTTCCGTTAGAATACGCATAAGAATAACCGATTATATTTATGAATAATAAGGATTTTATATTTATGTAATTTATCATATTTAATTTTAAGATTTATTTATATTATTTAATTTCAAGACTATATCTTTATAGGTTTTATTATTTTCTTGTTAATTAATGGTCCGTATATATAAATAAATAAAGAAATATATATATATATATATATATATATATATTATAAAACTAATAATATGTTATAAATAATAAATCTGATATAATTTTTAATTTAATTGAATCTACATATGTTTTTATTTTTTTAATTTATTTTTATCTAAAACTTTACAAATACTTGTAAGGGCATGTATGTATAACATTATGTAATGTATTAGAATAGTAAAAATAATCCATATCACAAAAAATAGTTAAAATCATATTACAAATATATTATGCTTCGATGAAGACTATTCTTTCAGTAATGAATTAAAGGTGGATTATAAAATTGAAAGATATAATACTATCATCAATTACTAACAAGATTTGGTATATTATCATCATTTAGTTTTTTTTTTTTTTGTACAACATATTAAAAAAAAGTAAATCAAATATGTCAAAAATATCATCATCATTTGGTGTTTTTTTTTTACAATATATCGACCCAAATAAAAAAAATAAATGACATCAAATATGCCTAAAGAAATATATTGATTTTTTTTTAAATGAGAAAATATGTATGTTAAATTCAGAGATGATTAATAGATCATTTAATGATACACAATTAATTAAATCATCCATGAATTACATAGATATTTTTATCTATTTTAAATTTTGATTCTTATTAAAATGATCCTCTAGTGCTTATATAAACATATATGAATCTATTAGTTTATCATTTGATTGACATAATAATTATGATCGAGAGAGATTGAGGTAAAACATAAAGGAAATTATCTAAATATGAAATAGTGTGTTGGTATTGTTCTTATATATAAAATAAAGTTAAAATTACATTTGAATTATTAAAAACTAAAATTATTATGATTAAAAAAATTAAATTATATAATTAAAGTTGTGGAAAATTATTTTATTGATGAGTGAACTTGAAAAAAAAATATTTGACTATCACATTTGATTTTCATTAATCTTTTTAAGATATTATGTAATTAAAATTTGTCACCGACATGTTTTGATGAAAATATTTTTATATATTTATGTGTTTTTGTGAAACGAATTCTAAGAAAAATTAATAATACTAGAAAGCGGGATCTTTTTTTTATTCCCAAATCCCTTAATTTAAATAAAACAAGATATTGAGAACAACATAATTTTTATAAATTATAAAAAAAGAGTGTGTTGTTAACAAGGGAGAATGTATTTGAATTGAATTAATTGGCTATCTATTGATTAAATTCGACTTGTTACGGCATTTAATATTTGATATGATTTTTTTTTGTTAAAGAACTTTTTGGTAAAGAATCAAACTGAATTAATTTGGTTTTTAGTTTTTTAAATCTATTTTACTATTATAAATAGGCACCCCTCTTCTTGAAAGAGGGACACGACAAAAAACATCATTGAAGAAAAAAATAGTGAAATAACGAAAACGAAGGACAAGTATGTTATATTTCTTTTCTTGTATTATAAGTTATAGTTGTATTGTAACACTTTCTTTATTTCTTTTTTAAAATATATATGTTATAACTTGTTTGTTTTTTATAATTATGATTCATATGTTATATATTTATTATTAATATTAAAATGTATTTTTGAATTAATTTTTTTCCGACAATGATTAAAAAAAGGACACATACACATATAGAATCGAATGATATGTTGCTCTGTTACTATTAGAATTCTGATAACATATCGGAAGCTTATGTTACTTTTTTTTAAAATTGGTTTAGTATTTTGTTTTGTAAAAAATGAAAATTTAACTTTTTTAAAGACTTCAAATGAAAAATAATTTTGAGTACTTTACATTTTTTCTAAGACTTTTTGAACTATAAAATATTTAAAAAATATTTAAAATTAGAATTAATTCTAAGAATTTTATTTTGAATGATATATTTTTGAATCGTTATATAATTTTTATCATGATAATAGTCTAACAACGAACATCTAAGTTGTAGAATTTTAACACTATTCCATTAATTTATAGTAACTAATATATTTGTATATATTTTTGTAAAATATAAATTTAAAACTAGCTATTTACAACCTTTAACAATTCTAATTTAAATAAAATAAAATAACATAAAATTATTAAATAATATTAATCCGTATGCCTTCAAAAATAAGTAATAATCCTTATTTTAAACCTACAACATCATGATTTTACATTAAGAACTAATTAGTGTTATTTGGTTTGCTTTTAACATTGTGGTTAATTATTGAAAAAACATATACAACTATAAATAAATCTTTTATATTGTTAAAATAATTTTATGACAATTATATATATTTGTGATTTATCTCGCACGCTAATTTAGTGTATACAATTTGATTATTTCTTTGTTAATTTAGTTATCAATGGCCGGAGAATACAAATGCAATGCACAAGGATATAATCGATCTTTTGGGTCTGATAAGGGTTTGCAAAGTCATCAAAGTGTTCATAAAGAAAAAGAACAAAGACAATGTCTAGTATGCGGTAGAACCTCTTCATCTGAAAAAGGCATCCTTATTCACATGACAAGTCAACATGGCGGATGGGCATATGGTCATGGTCCAAGAAACTGATTCGAATCATTTCCATTAGAATACGCATAAGAATAACCGATTATATTTATGAATAATAAGGATTTTATATTTATGTAATTTATCATATTTAATTTTAAGATTTATTTATATTATTTGATTTCAAGACTATATCTTTATAGGTTTTATTATTTTCTTATTAATTAATGGTTCGTATATATAAATAAATAAAAATATATATATATATAAATATATATATATATATATATATATTATAAAACTAATAATATGTTATAAATAATAAATCTGATATAATTTTTAATTTAATTGAATCTACATATGTTTTTATTTTTTTAATTTATTTTTATCTAAAACTTTACAAATACTTGTAAGGGCATGTATGTATAACATTATGTAATGTATTAGAATAGTAAAAATAATCCATATCACGAAAAATAGTTAAAATCATATTACAAATATATTATGCTTCGATGAAGACTATTCTTTCAGTAATGAATTAAAGGTGGAATATAAAATTGAAAGATATAATACTATCATCAATTACTAACAAGATTTGGTATATTATCATCATTTAGTTATTTTTTTTTTGTACAACATATTAAAAAAAAGTAAATCAAATATGTCAAAAATATCATCATCATTTGGTGTTTTTTTTTTACAATATATCGACCCAAATAAAAAAAATTAAGGACATCAAATATACCTAAAGAAATATATTGATTTTTTTTTTAAATGAGAAAATATGTATGTTAAATTAAGAGATGATTAATAGATCATTTAATGATACACAATTAATTAAATCATCCATGAATCATGTATATTTTTATGTATATAGATATTTTTATCTATTTTACATTTTGATTCTTATTAAAATGATCCTCTAGTGCTTATATAAACATATATGAATCTATTAGTTTATCATTTGATTGACATAATAATTATGATCGATATAGATTGAGGTAAAACATAAAGGAAATTATCTAAATATGAAATAGTGTGTTGGTATTGTTCTTATATATAAAATAAAGTTAAAATTACATTTGAATTATTAAAAACTAAAATTATTATGATTAAAAAAATTAAATTATATAATTAAAGTTGTGGAAAATTATTTTATTGATGAGTGAACATGAAAAAAAAATACTTGACTATCACATTTGATTTTCATTAATCTTTTTAAGATATTATGTAATTAAAATTTGTCACCGACATGTTTTGCTGAAAATATTTTTATATATTTAAGTGTTTTTGTGAAACGAATTCTAAGAAAAATTAATAATACTAGAAAGCGGGATCTTTTTTTTATTCACAAATCCCTTAATTTAAATAAAACAAGATATTGAGAACAACATAATTTTTATAAATTATTAAAAAAGAGTGTGTTGTTAACAATGGAGAATGTATTTGAATTGAATTGATTAGCTATCTATTGATTAAATTTGACTTGTTACGGTATTTAATATTTGATATGATTTTTTTTTGTTAAAGAACTTTTTGGTAACGAATCAAACTGAATTAATTTGGTTTTTAATTTTTTAAATCTATTTTACTATTATAAATAGACACCCCTCTTCTTGAAAGAGGGACACGACAAAAAACATCATTGAAGAAAAAAATAGTGAAATAACGAAAACGAAGGACAAGTATGTTATATTTCTTTTCTTGTATTATAAGTTATAGTTGTATTGTAACACTTTCTTTATTTCTTTTTTAAAATATATATGTTATAACTTGTTTGTTTTTTATAATTATGATTCATATGTTATATATTTATTATTAATATTAAAATGTATTTTGGAATTAATTTTTTTCCAACAATGATTAAAAAAAGGACACATACACATATAGAATCGAATGATATGTTGCTCTGTTACTATTAGAATTCTGATAACATATCGGAAGCTTATGTTACTTTTTTTAAAAATTGGTTTAGTATTTTGTTTTATAAAAAATGAAAATTTAACTTTTTTAAAGACTTCAAATGAAAAATAATTTTGAGTACTTTACATTTTTTCTAAGACTTTTTGAACTATAAAATATTTAAAAAATATTTAAAATTAGAATTAATTCTAAGAATTTTATTTTGAATGATATATTTTTGAATCGTTATATAATTTTTATCATGATAATAGTCTAACAACGGACATCTAAGTTGTAGAATTTTAACACTATTCCATTAATTTATAGTAACTAATATATTTGTATATATTTTTGTAAAATATAATTTTAAAACTAGCTATTTACAACCTTTAACAATTCTAATTTAAATAAAATAAAATAAAATAAAATTATTAAATAATATGAATCCGTATGCCTTCAAAAATAAGTAATAATCCTTATTTTAAACCTACAACATCATGATTTTACATTAAGAACTAATTAGTGTTATTTGGTTTGCTTTTAACATTGTGGTTAATTATTGAAAAAACATATACAAGTATAAATAAATCTTTTATATTGTTTAAATAATTTTATGACAATTATATATATTTGTGATTTATCTCGCACGCTAATTTAGTGTATACAATTTGATTATTTCTTTGTTAATTTAGTTTTCAATGGCCGGAGAATACAAATGCAATGCACAAGGATGTAATCGATCTTTTGGGTCTGATAAGGGTTTGCAAAGTCATCAAAGTGTTCATAAAGAAAAAGAACAAAGACAATGTCTAGTATGCGGTAGAACCTTTTCATCTGAAAAAGGCCTCCTTATTCACATGACAAGTCAACATGGCGGATGGGCATATGGTCATGGTCCAAGAAACTGATTCGAATCATTTCCATTAGAATACGCATAAGAATAACCGATTATATTTATGAATAATAAGGATTTTATATTTATGTAATTTATGATATTTAATTTTAAGATTTATTTATATTATTTGATTTCAAGACTATATCTTTATAGGTTTTATTATTTTCTTATTAATTAATGGTTCGTATATATAAATAAATAAAGAAATATATATATATATATATATATATATATTATAAAACTAATAATATGTTATAAATAATAAATCTGATATAATTTTTAATTTAATTGAATCTACATATGTTTTTATTTTTTTAATTTATTTTTATCTAAAACTTTACAAATACTTGTAAGGGCATGTATGTATAACATTATGTAATGTATTAGAATAGTAAAAATAATCCATATCACGAAAAATAGTTAAAATCATATTACAAATATATTATGCTTCGATGAAGACTATTCTTTCAGTAATGAATTAAAGGTGGAATATAAAATTGAAAGATATAATACTATCATCAATTACTAACAAGATTTGGTATATTATCATCATTTAGTTATTTTTTTTTTGTACAACATATTAAAAAAAAGTAAATCAAATATGTCAAAAATATCATCATCATTTGGTGTTTTTTTTTTACAATATATCGACCCAAATAAAAAAAATTAAGGACATCAAATATACCTAAAGAAATATATTGATTTTTTTTTAAATGAGAAAATATGTATGTTAAATTAAGAGATGATTAATAGATCATTTAATGATACACAATTAATTAAATCATCCATGAATCATGTATATTTTTATGTATATAGATATTTTTATCTATTTTACATTTTGATTCTTATTAAAATGATCCTCTAGTGCTTATATAAACATATATGAATCTATTAGTTTATCATTTGATTGACATAATAATTATGATCGATATAGATTGAGGTAAAACATAAAGGAAATTATCTAAATATGAAATAGTGTGTTGGTATTGTTCTTATATATAAAATAAAGTTAAAATTACATTTGAATTATTAAAAACTAAAATTATTATGATTAAAAAAATTAAATTATATAATTAAAGTTGTGGAAAATTATTTTATTGATGAGTGAACATGAAAAAAAAATACTTGACTATCACATTTGATTTTCATTAATCTTTTTAAGATATTATGTAATTAAAATTTGTCACCGACATGTTTTGCTGAAAATATTTTTATATATTTAAGTGTTTTTGTGAAACGAATTCTAAGAAAAATTAATAATACTAGAAAGCGGGATCTTTTTTTTATTCACAAATCCCTTAATTTAAATAAAACAAGATATTGAGAACAACATAATTTTTATAAATTATTAAAAAAGAGTGTGTTGTTAACAATGGAGAATGTATTTGAATTGAATTGATTAGCTATCTATTGATTAAATTTGACTTGTTACGGTATTTAATATTTGATATGATTTTTTTTTGTTAAAGAACTTTTTGGTAACGAATCAAACTGAATTAATTTGGTTTTTAATTTTTTAAATCTATTTTACTATTATAAATAGACACCCCTCTTCTTGAAAGAGGGACACGACAAAAAACATCATTGAAGAAAAAAATAGTGAAATAACGAAAACGAAGGACAAGTATGTTATATTTCTTTTCTTGTATTATAAGTTATAGTTGTATTGTAACACTTTCTTTATTTCTTTTTTAAAATATATATGTTATAACTTGTTTGTTTTTTATAATTATGATTCATATGTTATATATTTATTATTAATATTAAAATGTATTTTGGAATTAATTTTTTTCCAACAATGATTAAAAAAAGGACACATACACATATAGAATCGAATGATATGTTGCTCTGTTACTATTAGAATTCTGATAACATATCGGAAGCTTATGTTACTTTTTTTAAAAATTGGTTTAGTATTTTGTTTTATAAAAAATGAAAATTTAACTTTTTTAAAGACTTCAAATGAAAAATAATTTTGAGTACTTTACATTTTTTCTAAGACTTTTTGAACTATAAAATATTTAAAAAATATTTAAAATTAGAATTAATTCTAAGAATTTTATTTTGAATGATATATTTTTGAATCGTTATATAATTTTTATCATGATAATAGTCTAACAACGGACATCTAAGTTGTAGAATTTTAACACTATTCCATTAATTTATAGTAACTAATATATTTGTATATATTTTTGTAAAATATAATTTTAAAACTAGCTATTTACAACCTTTAACAATTCTAATTTAAATAAAATAAAATAAAATAAAATTATTAAATAATATGAATCCGTATGCCTTCAAAAATAAGTAATAATCCTTATTTTAAACCTACAACATCATGATTTTACATTAAGAACTAATTAGTGTTATTTGGTTTGCTTTTAACATTGTGGTTAATTATTGAAAAAACATATACAAGTATAAATAAATCTTTTATATTGTTTAAATAATTTTATGACAATTATATATATTTGTGATTTATCTCGCACGCTAATTTAGTGTATACAATTTGATTATTTCTTTGTTAATTTAGTTTTCAATGGCCGGAGAATACAAATGCAATGCACAAGGATGTAATCGATCTTTTGGGTCTGATAAGGGTTTGCAAAGTCATCAAAGTGTTCATAAAGAAAAAGAACAAAGACAATGTCTAGTATGCGGTAGAACCTTTTCATCTGAAAAAGGCCTCCTTATTCACATGACAAGTCAACATGGCGGATGGGCATATGGTCATGGTCCAAGAAACTGATTCGAATCATTTCCATTAGAATACGCATAAGAATAACCGATTATATTTATGAATAATAAGGATTTTATATTTATGTAATTTATGATATTTAATTTTAAGATTTATTTATATTATTTGATTTCAAGACTATATCTTTATAGGTTTTATTATTTTCTTATTAATTAATGGTTCGTATATATAAATAAATAAAGAAATATATATATATATATATATATATATATATATTATAAAACTAATAATATGTTATAAATAATAAATCTGATATAATTTTTAATTTAATTGAATCTACATATGTTTTTATTTTTTTAATTTATTTTTATCTAAAACTTTACAAATACTTGTAAGGGCATGTATGTATAACATTATGTAATGTATTAGAATAGTAAAAATAATCCATATCACGAAAAATAGTTAAAATCATATTACAAATATATTATGCTTCGATGAAGACTATTCTTTCAGTAATGAATTAAAGGTGGAATATAAAATTGAAAGATATAATACTATCATCAATTACTAACAAGATTTGGTATATTATCATCATTTAGTTATTTTTTTTTTGTACAACATATTAAAAAAAAGTAAATCAAATATGTCAAAAATATCATCATCATTTGGTGTTTTTTTTTTACAATATATCGACCCAAATAAAAAAAATTAAGGACATCAAATATACCTAAAGAAATATATTGATTTTTTTTTAAATGAGAAAATATGTATGTTAAATTAAGAGATGATTAATAGATCATTTAATGATACACAATTAATTAAATCATCCATGAATCATGTATATTTTTATGTATATAGATATTTTTATCTATTTTACATTTTGATTCTTATTAAAATGATCCTCTAGTGCTTATATAAACATATATGAATCTATTAGTTTATCATTTGATTGACATAATAATTATGATCGATATAGATTGAGGTAAAACATAAAGGAAATTATCTAAATATGAAATAGTGTGTTGGTATTGTTCTTATATATAAAATAAAGTTAAAATTACATTTGAATTATTAAAAACTAAAATTATTATGATTAAAAAAATTAAATTATATAATTAAAGTTGTGGAAAATTATTTTATTGATGAGTGAACATGAAAAAAAAATACTTGACTATCACATTTGATTTTCATTAATCTTTTTAAGATATTATGTAATTAAAATTTGTCACCGACATGTTTTGCTGAAAATATTTTTATATATTTAAGTGTTTTTGTGAAACGAATTCTAAGAAAAATTAATAATACTAGAAAGCGGGATCTTTTTTTTATTCACAAATCCCTTAATTTAAATAAAACAAGATATTGAGAACAACATAATTTTTATAAATTATTAAAAAAGAGTGTGTTGTTAACAATGGAGAATGTATTTGAATTGAATTGATTAGCTATCTATTGATTAAATTTGACTTGTTACGGTATTTAATATTTGATATGATTTTTTTTTGTTAAAGAACTTTTTGGTAACGAATCAAACTGAATTAATTTGGTTTTTAATTTTTTAAATCTATTTTACTATTATAAATAGACACCCCTCTTCTTGAAAGAGGGACACGACAAAAAACATCATTGAAGAAAAAAATAGTGAAATAACGAAAACGAAGGACAAGTATGTTATATTTCTTTTCTTGTATTATAAGTTATAGTTGTATTGTAACACTTTCTTTATTTCTTTTTTAAAATATATATGTTATAACTTGTTTGTTTTTTATAATTATGATTCATATGTTATATATTTATTATTAATATTAAAATGTATTTTGGAATTAATTTTTTTCCAACAATGATTAAAAAAAGGACACATACACATATAGAATCGAATGATATGTTGCTCTGTTACTATTAGAATTCTGATAACATATCGGAAGCTTATGTTACTTTTTTTAAAAATTGGTTTAGTATTTTGTTTTATAAAAAATGAAAATTTAACTTTTTTAAAGACTTCAAATGAAAAATAATTTTGAGTACTTTACATTTTTTCTAAGACTTTTTGAACTATAAAATATTTAAAAAATATTTAAAATTAGAATTAATTCTAAGAATTTTATTTTGAATGATATATTTTTGAATCGTTATATAATTTTTATCATGATAATAGTCTAACAACGGACATCTAAGTTGTAGAATTTTAACACTATTCCATTAATTTATAGTAACTAATATATTTGTATATATTTTTGTAAAATATAATTTTAAAACTAGCTATTTACAACCTTTAACAATTCTAATTTAAATAAAATAAAATAAAATAAAATTATTAAATAATATGAATCCGTATGCCTTCAAAAATAAGTAATAATCCTTATTTTAAACCTACAACATCATGATTTTACATTAAGAACTAATTAGTGTTATTTGGTTTGCTTTTAACATTGTGGTTAATTATTGAAAAAACATATACAAGTATAAATAAATCTTTTATATTGTTTAAATAATTTTATGACAATTATATATATTTGTGATTTATCTCGCACGCTAATTTAGTGTATACAATTTGATTATTTCTTTGTTAATTTAGTTTTCAATGGCCGGAGAATACAAATGCAATGCACAAGGATGTAATCGATCTTTTGGGTCTGATAAGGGTTTGCAAAGTCATCAAAGTGTTCATAAAGAAAAAGAACAAAGACAATGTCTAGTATGCGGTAGAACCTTTTCATCTGAAAAAGGCCTCCTTATTCACATGACAAGTCAACATGGCGGATGGGCATATGGTCATGGTCCAAGAAACTGATTCGAATCATTTCCATTAGAATACGCATAAGAATAACCGATTATATTTATGAATAATAAGGATTTTATATTTATGTAATTTATGATATTTAATTTTAAGATTTATTTATATTATTTGATTTCAAGACTATATCTTTATAGGTTTTATTATTTTCTTATTAATTAATGGTTCGTATATATAAATAAATAAAGAAATATATATATATATATATATATTATAAAACTAATAATATGTTATAAATAATAAATCTGATATAATTTTTAATTTAATTGAATCTACATATGTTTTTATTTTTTTAATTTATTTTTATCTAAAACTTTACAAATACTTGTAAGGGCATGTATGTATAACATTATGTAATGTATTAGAATAGTAAAAATAATCCATATCACGAAAAATAGTTAAAATCATATTACAAATATATTATGCTTCGATGAAGACTATTCTTTCAGTAATGAATTAAAGGTGGAATATAAAATTGAAAGATATAATACTATCATCAATTACTAACAAGATTTGGTATATTATCATCATTTAGTTATTTTTTTTTTGTACAACATATTAAAAAAAAGTAAATCAAATATGTCAAAAATATCATCATCATTTGGTGTTTTTTTTTTACAATATATCGACCCAAATAAAAAAAATTAAGGACATCAAATATACCTAAAGAAATATATTGATTTTTTTTAAATGAGAAAATATGTATGTTAAATTAAGAGATGATTAATAGATCATTTAATGATACACAATTAATTAAATCATCCATGAATCATGTATATTTTTATGTATATAGATATTTTTATCTATTTTACATTTTGATTCTTATTAAAATGATCCTCTAGTGCTTATATAAACATATATGAATCTATTAGTTTATCATTTGATTGACATAATAATTATGATCGATATAGATTGAGGTAAAACATAAAGGAAATTATCTAAATATGAAATAGTGTGTTGGTATTGTTCTTATATATAAAATAAAGTTAAAATTACATTTGAATTATTAAAAACTAAAATTATTATGATTAAAAAAATTAAATTATATAATTAAAGTTGTGGAAAATTATTTTATTGATGAGTGAACATGAAAAAAAAATACTTGACTATCACATTTGATTTTCATTAATCTTTTTAAGATATTATGTAATTAAAATTTGTCACCGACATGTTTTGCTGAAAATATTTTTATATATTTAAGTGTTTTTGTGAAACGAATTCTAAGAAAAATTAATAATACTAGAAAGCGGGATCTTTTTTTTATTCACAAATCCCTTAATTTAAATAAAACAAGATATTGAGAACAACATAATTTTTATAAATTATTAAAAAAGAGTGTGTTGTTAACAATGGAGAATGTATTTGAATTGAATTGATTAGCTATCTATTGATTAAATTTGACTTGTTACGGTATTTAATATTTGATATGATTTTTTTTTGTTAAAGAACTTTTTGGTAACGAATCAAACTGAATTAATTTGGTTTTTAATTTTTTAAATCTATTTTACTATTATAAATAGACACCCCTCTTCTTGAAAGAGGGACACGACAAAAAACATCATTGAAGAAAAAAATAGTGAAATAACGAAAACGAAGGACAAGTATGTTATATTTCTTTTCTTGTATTATAAGTTATAGTTGTATTGTAACACTTTCTTTATTTCTTTTTTAAAATATATATGTTATAACTTGTTTGTTTTTTATAATTATGATTCATATGTTATATATTTATTATTAATATTAAAATGTATTTTGGAATTAATTTTTTTCCAACAATGATTAAAAAAAGGACACATACACATATAGAATCGAATGATATGTTGCTCTGTTACTATTAGAATTCTGATAACATATCGGAAGCTTATGTTACTTTTTTTAAAAATTGGTTTAGTATTTTGTTTTATAAAAAATGAAAATTTAACTTTTTTAAAGACTTCAAATGAAAAATAATTTTGAGTACTTTACATTTTTTCTAAGACTTTTTGAACTATAAAATATTTAAAAAATATTTAAAATTAGAATTAATTCTAAGAATTTTATTTTGAATGATATATTTTTGAATCGTTATATAATTTTTATCATGATAATAGTCTAACAACGGACATCTAAGTTGTAGAATTTTAACACTATTCCATTAATTTATAGTAACTAATATATTTGTATATATTTTTGTAAAATATAATTTTAAAACTAGCTATTTACAACCTTTAACAATTCTAATTTAAATAAAATAAAATAAAATAAAATTATTAAATAATATGAATCCGTATGCCTTCAAAAATAAGTAATAATCCTTATTTTAAACCTACAACATCATGATTTTACATTAAGAACTAATTAGTGTTATTTGGTTTGCTTTTAACATTGTGGTTAATTATTGAAAAAACATATACAAGTATAAATAAATCTTTTATATTGTTTAAATAATTTTATGACAATTATATATATTTGTGATTTATCTCGCACGCTAATTTAGTGTATACAATTTGATTATTTCTTTGTTAATTTAGTTTTCAATGGCCGGAGAATACAAATGCAATGCACAAGGATGTAATCGATCTTTTGGGTCTGATAAGGGTTTGCAAAGTCATCAAAGTGTTCATAAAGAAAAAGAACAAAGACAATGTCTAGTATGCGGTAGAACCTTTTCATCTGAAAAAGGCCTCCTTATTCACATGACAAGTCAACATGGCGGATGGGCATATGGTCATGGTCCAAGAAACTGATTCGAATCATTTCCATTAGAATACGCATAAGAATAACCGATTATATTTATGAATAATAAGGATTTTATATTTATGTAATTTATGATATTTAATTTTAAGATTTATTTATATTATTTGATTTCAAGACTATATCTTTATAGGTTTTATTATTTTCTTATTAATTAATGGTTCGTATATATAAATAAATAAAGAAATATATATATATATATATATATATATATATATTATAAAACTAATAATATGTTATAAATAATAAATCTGATATAATTTTTAATTTAATTGAATCTACATATGTTTTTATTTTTTTAATTTATTTTTATCTAAAACTTTACAAATACTTGTAAGGGCATGTATGTATAACATTATGTAATGTATTAGAATAGTAAAAATAATCCATATCACGAAAAATAGTTAAAATCATATTACAAATATATTATGCTTCGATGAAGACTATTCTTTCAGTAATGAATTAAAGGTGGAGTATAAAATTGAAAGATATAATACTATCATCAATTACTAACAAGATTTGGTATATTATCATCATTTATGTAATACCCCATATTTTATTACTCCGGATAATATTATATCGTGATCAACTGAGTCCAGTGTACTCTGAGAAATTATTTGACAAAATAATTAGAGTAACTGTGGAACTTAGAATAAATCCAATTAATATTATCTGACTCTGAGGTATTTTATTAATTTGGACTTAAGAGACTTTTTGGACATTTAGTAGTATTATTTCTAATACTAAGTTTACTACTTATTCCCTTTTCCTTCCACATTCCAAACATAAAAGAAAAAGATAGTAAGAAAGAGAGAGAAAGAAGAAAGAAGGAAAGAAAAGGAAAGGAAGAAGAAGAAGAGGAAAAGAGGAAAATGGAGAAAAGAGGAAGAAGAGAGAAACCCATGGATCATTATCAACATCTTCTTCAAACTCCTCTTCGATTATCAGGTGGGTTCTAGTTAGAAACCTTTTTTTTTTAGAGTTTTGGATAATATGAGTTTTAGGTTAGAAATGGGAATCGATGTTCTAACGGTTGGATTTCGATATAAATTGAAAGGAATGATCCATATGCTTATAGAAACATGTATTGATGTTTGTTTAGAGGTTTGGATTAACTTTTGGTTGATGTAAAATGTTAGGTTTTGAAGAACAATTGTGTTCTTGAGAAAATGTGTATTTTGATAATGATAATGATCAAACCATGCTAACTATGCTATTGTACCTCAATTGATACTTGTTGTATGTTTGATTGATATAGTATGGATTGGGTATGTTGGATTGAGTTGAATTGAATGGGTTTAGTTAAAAAACCAAACTTTTCATATTTGAGAAAATTTGGTAGTAATTTTGTAATTGTGTTGGATGGCCTTTTTATGGAGAAAATATCATAGTATGTTAAATTCTGAGATCGCAGCTTTTTACGGAATCGAAAACGGATGTCCGGAAGTCTAAAAACAGTATTTTTGAGGTTGAACTTGTAGCAGGTTTCGCGCTCAGCGCGCAGGTCTGGACGAAAATGAAAATCCCGAAACTTCAAAAATTCATAAGTTTTGAACCGTAAGTCCGTTTTGGTCCCCGTTCGAAACGTTGGGAATCTAATTTTATGCTCTTTGTGATGGTGAGGTAGGAACATGATTATATGTCATGGATTGATAGGATAGAGGAAATATGGTGATGAATGTGGAAAATGTGGTTTATGTTTCCACCAGAAATTCGTGAATCGGGAATCCGATTGATACGAGTCTAAAGCTTTTGGAAGGATGATCCAATAAGGCAGTGAATGGTATGATAGACCATGATTTAACCAAGGATGCTTGGTAGAGAATAGTAGTGGCTTGTATGCCTTAAAAATGTGCGTGAACTACTATGTGGATTATATTTGATATGCATGCTATTATGTGTGTTCCGCGCTTGATATGGTTATATGCCAATGATGTGTTTTGCCTATCCTATTATTGTTTAAACATGATATAAGAGTATATGCATGTTAATATGAAATGAAATAGGAAGAGTGAGGAAAACATCAACCTTAATAATCGGATAACCTAGAAATGACTAGGAGGTTTATGATTCTAGTTGCGGCTAGGATGGATAAATAATCTAGATGGCGATGCTCGTGCATTCGATGTAGATGTACATCCTTGCCGAGTAATGGTCTAGATGAGTGTAAGACCCTAGTATGGAACATGTAGGATTTCGTTGAGAAATTGTTACCTAAGTAACTGTGACCCGCGTTTTGATCCTCTTATGATGGATAACCGGGGAGGTTGCTTAGACGATGGTATGATTGACCCGTGTTGAAGGGCCCCTGGTGCGGGCTGGCCGGGAAAAGTACTATGTGTAGATAACCGTGACCCGTGTTGGATTGCCCTTTGTGGATGGCCGGGGAAAGTTATTTACCTTAGCATCCAAGACTCGTGTCGAAAACTCTTTGGAAGGGTTGGCCGAGAATGGTTGGCTATGAATTTAAGGATCTGTGACCCGTGTTGAATTCTCTTGTAGGGTTGGCCGGGGAAAGATGCCTTAGTGAGAGATATCATTTGATGATACTAGAGTTAGAGAACTCGTGAGCATGTTTCCATATAGGGCAAGACTGAATATGCGAACTCTAGGTCCTTTTCCCCTTTTTACCGTGGACTTGAGTTAGGATTAATAGAACCTTGTAAAGCCGAGAGGACTTTAAGATAGGGAACTCACTGAGATTTGATGTATCTCACCCCACTATAGTTGCTATATTTCAGGTTCGGATTGCAAGTTGATTTACACGTGGAGCTATGATTGGATGTTTCAAGAGAAGCTTAGTTAAGCTTATTCCGCTGTGTATTTTATTGTTCTTGTACAATGAGGAATATTGTATATTGATCTTAGTTTTATTTTATTTTTGGCTAATTTCCATAGCTTGTGCCATAGTTGTATTATGTTTTAGAAATGGACAAGCATGTGAATTATGTCATTAGGCACTTTTGATGTGTCAGTACCAAATAAAAACACTTGTATGGTATTATTCTAGATGAATATTATACAGGGCATTACAGTTGGTATCAGAGCAGGTCGTATCCTCGACCTAGCCTTGAAACATCATAAGTAAATCTATTCCTGCCTCTTAAGTGTGTCTGGCCATCATGAAGCTTAATATCATACTATGTAGTGTTGGGCCTGATCAACCTAATACTATGTATGTGATAGGTAGAATCATGGTTGAGCGACCACGAGGACTCCGTAGTGTTGTCGGAACTTATGCTGTGAGAGCAAGTTCAAGCCAAGAGTTATTAGGGAGGAGTTTTGGTCGGCTCAGTGGAGGTTTTAGTAGAAGTTGTGCTTGGGTAGCATGGACTTAAAGGGTAATGTGTGGTTTAAGTAATCCTTTGGAACGGATGGAGTCCGAAAGTTAAGGATCTCTATGGGACGATTGGTTAAGGTATCAAGGAATATGTAAAGTTACTAGTAGAGCTGGATTGACCACTGATATGAATAAGAATTTCAAGTAATCTCATTCTGTGAAGAAGAAAAGTGGTTTTGTGGAACGCGTGGCGTAAGGTCCGAAAGTGATATAAGTTTTGGTGCTTTAGTTTTTAAGGTTGTTATGGTATCTTAAATGGACGAGAGTACCTTAAGGAATGTGTTCGGACCAATATCTTCCGATTGGTTAAAGTGAGAGCTAAGGACGTTCGGCCTTATGGAAATCTAAGGTAGTATAGAAGTTTTTGAAAGGACACAAGGATGTGTTTACATGCTTCAAGTGAAACAAGTATGCGTCGGGCATAGAGCATGAGATAAATTGTGTAGCATGATCGAAATATGTGCAGAAGCCACTGTTGTTAATTGTCATGAAGTCTGGTTGGATTTGGTTAAGAATCAAAAGATTTATTTTTCTGAAAATCGCAGTACCCGCTCAGCGCGCAGGAGCCCGCTCAGCGCGGTGTTGAATTCCTGCAACTCCTCCAGGCAGAAGCTTGCGCGCTCAGCGGGCAAGGGGGTGCGCTCAGCGCGACCCGGGAGTTGGAATTTTATACTTTTTAGGGAAAAATTCATATCTTTATACTCGGGTGTCCGTTTTAAGCGTTCTTTATATCGATATGAAGCTATGAAAGTGTTCTATGCCGTGGAAAGTGAAAATATTGTTTATGAGGCGGATTTTATTCGATTATGTGGAATAAACGGTATTAACAGTATGGTTATGAGAAAGTTACACCTTGGTCACAAGAGTACATGATGGATTCTTATTCTTGAGACAAGTATGAAGGGACGTACTTTGTGGAACAATGAATATTGTATTTTAGGAAGTAAGTGTGCTGTAAACAACGAGAAGCAAACCAAGATTTATTATGGACTAAGTGTAAATCATGGAACGATTTATACCGGAATGGTTTTGTAAATAGTTAATGAGAATCGTCGGTTGTGAATCTTCCATTAAGTGATTTGGTAAGTGGAATTTCCAATGGACAGTGAAGGACGAGAAACCCCGGTTAATGTGTATGTAGTGATGGAAAGGTTCTTCAAGAGGATGCATTGCCCCGATTTATTTGCAGGTGTTGAGAAACTTCCGTATTTGTGAATAATCGGAATATTCAGGATCTACCTTTTGTTGAACTAAGAACTTTGTTGTTTTAATTTCTCCAAGGAATTACAAGTGAGAGGACAAGGTGGTATGCTTGATATGAGATGTCCATCGCTTTTGTGGTATCGTACAATGGTTGTGTGTTGGGTTTTGCTTATGGACGAATCAAGTATGAGTTGTGGCTTAAACCTTAGAATGTCGTCACCATTGGCTTTCATCGAGTGTAGTTGTATGAGTAGATAATAAACTATCTCGCCGAATATTTTTCGTGTGACCACGACAGAATTTGGAATTTTGCCTTGTCACTTGGTTGGAGTGTGTCGTCAACTTTGTCGGTTTTATCTTGAGTGAATCATGGTTCGTGAATGTTACACAATGTTAAGGAACCACGAGTTGAGAATGATATTTCAAGTTAGAACAAATCGGATTGATGGTTGAGTATGGATGGCTTTGAGTTAAGAGGAAAACTGATTTGTAGATTCTGCAGGAGTGTTAACCGACTAACCGATGGGGTTAACCGAGTAACACGTGCAAGGGTGGTGTTTTGCAATGAATTTTGAGAAGTTAATCCGATTAGCTTGGAGGGTTAATCGATTAACGTGTGTGTAAATTGTGAAATCCCTTAGGAACCATCCTCTGCATTTTGTTACTTTGTGTTGCTCCGACTGGAGAGTGTAGTGTGAATGGAAAACAGGACTATAAGTAATTTCGTGAATTGTGTTGAGCGTGAGAAAGTCTTAGGTGCATTGTTATTATTACTGTTGAGAACTTTAAGGACAAAGTTAGAAATGCTCACAAAGTCTTTATCTCACAAGGAATGTGTTGGTGTTAGTAAAGTATGAGCGGTTGGTCAGAGTTAGTATTTGTTATCTTCCGCGAATTCATGGTTTTGGGTTTAGACTCTGCGAGAGTGGTACCAGTTGTATGCAGTTGTGTTTTTACCACGAGGGAAAAATTTGAAAGTTATCTTTCAAGTACGAGTAAGAATTGAACGTTCCGAAGTTGAGCATATAACTTGGACCGTATGTGGAATAGAACGAATGAGAAGAGTTGATTCAACTGAGAAGTGTGGTATGGACTTCGAAAGTGTATGTATGTGGAGTGTTGTACGTGAATTGGCGAGTAATATGGAAACTCACAATTATGCTTGGACAGTTTAAGTTAATAAGTGGGGACTCGTTTATGCTTATAGTTCTATGCTGGTTTTACGTTGGTAATTGGTTGAGATCTCGAATCAACAAGGAATTTTGAGTAAGTCGGAAAACCGTAAGGATAATCGATCGGGAATGTGGTAACCAGGACCGAAGGTTGTTAAACTACTTTAGATGAATTATTCGAGTTTAGAATGGATCTGGAGTTGTGAATGTTATGGTTGTAACAGTATAACTCATACATCTTTACCGTCTAGAGAGTGTTGGACGGATGTTAAGATATTGTGTGTTGGTAAAGAAATTGTTCTACTATAGGACGTCAGTAAGTCTTGTACCATTGATTATTAAGGATCCCAGTGGATAAGTGTGTTCTCCGTGGACTGTTAGCTACTTAATAGTGATTGAGAAACCGTGGTGTCCTATTGGTAGAATTTGGTTTGTGCAGTGGGAGGTGACAGGTGAAAGAGCTTAGTCAGACTACTGGGGATTAGAATGATTGTTACTTGTAAGGATAGAAATGACATTCCTGTCTACTTGGCAACTGTCAGTGTCCAAACAATACCAGATGTTCAATGCACGGATGGAAGTAATGAAGTGGTTAGAATATTAAAGGATTTATGAAAGAATAGTTGTCGGTAATTGTATGAAGTTAAGGAATTACTGAATTACATCGTGAAGATTGTTGGGTGTTTGTTATCCTGAATGAAGATAAGATATTACGGTTTTGTTAGTGACTCAGTAGAGGAATGTAGAATGGTACATTCTTTTCGTAGTAAGATGCGACCAAGTGTTTTAGTAAGAAACAACAGATGAATTGAGGAAACGCAAGTTGGAAGTTAACTCGATATTGGAACACGAGTATAACTAAGGACACGAAGTTTGGTAATTCATGAAAATAAGGATTTTGAATTATGAAGTTAAGTTGGAATCGGATTATGTCAGGAATTTTAACTAAGTAAAGGTTAAGCGTGAACCTAAGACCAGGATATAATGGGTGGTTATTGCCGAATAGAGGAAATTCGGGGGCGAATTTCAATTTAACGGGGGGAGAATGTAATACCCCGTATTTTATTACTCCGAATATTATTATATCGTGATCAACTGAGTCCAGTGTACTCTGAGAAATTATTTGACAAAATAATTAGAGTAACTGTGGAACTTAGAATAAATCCAATTAATATTATCTGACTCTGAGGTATTTTATTAATTTGGACTTAAGAGACTTTTTGGACATTTAGTAGTATTATTTCTAATACTAAGTTTACTACTTATTCCCTTTTCCTTCCACATTCCAAACATAAAAGAAAAAGATAGTAAGAAAGAGAGAGAAAGAAGAAAGAAGGAAAGAAAAGGAAAGGAAGAAGAAGAAGAGGAAAAGAAGAAAATGGAGAAAAGAGGAAGAAGAGAGAAACCCATGGATCATCATCAACATCTTCTTCAAACTCCTCTTCGATTATCAGGTGGGTTCTAGTTAGAAACCTTTTTTTTAGAGTTTTGGATAATATGAGTTTTAGGTTAGAAATGGGAATCGATGTTCTAACGGTTGGATTTCGATATAAATTTAAAGGAATGATCCATATGCTTATAGAAACATGTATTGATGTTTGTTTAGAGGTTTGGATTAACTTTGGGTTGATGTAAAATGTTAGGTTTTGAAGAACAATTGTGTTCTTGAGAAAATGTGTATTTTGATAATGATAATGATCAAACCATGCTAACTATGCTATTGTACCTCAATTGATACTTGTTGTATGTTTGATTGATATAGTATGGATTGGGTATGTTGGATTGAGTTGAATTGAATGGGTTTAGTTAAAAAACCAAACTTTTCATATTTGAGAAAATTTGGTAGTAATTTTGTAATTGTGTTGGATGGCCTTTTTATGGAGAAAATATCATAGTATGTTAAATTCTGAGATCGCAGCTTTTTACGGAATCGAAAACGGATGTCCGGAAGTCTAAAAACGGTATTTTTGAGGTTGAACTTGTAGCAGGTTTCGCGCTCAGCGCGCAGGTCTGGACGAAAATGAAAATCCCGAAACTTCAAAAATTCATAACTTTTGAACCGTAAGTCCGTTTTGGTCCCCGTTCGAAACGTTGGGATGCTAATTTTATGCTCTTTGTGATGGTGAGGTAGGAACATGATTATATGTCATGGATTGATAGGATAGAGGAAATATGGTGATGAATGTGGAAAATGTGGTTTATGTTTCCACCGGAAATTCGTGAATCGGGAATCCGATTGATACGAGTCCAAAGCTTTTGGAAGGATGATCCAATAAGGCAGTGAATGGTATGATAGACCATGATTTAACCAAGGATGCTTGGTAGAGAATAGTAGTGGCTTGTAAGCCTTAAAAATGTGCGTGAACTACTATGTGGATTATATTTGATATGCATGCTATTATGTGTGTTCCGTGCTTGATATGGTTATATGCCAATGATGTGTTTTGCCTATCCTATTATTGTTTAAACATGATATAAGAGTATATGCATGTTAATATGAAATGAAATAGGAAGAGTGAGGAAAACATCAACCTTAATAATCGGATAACCTAGAAATGACTAGGAGGTTTATGATTCTAGTTGCGGCTAGGATGGATAAATAATCTAGATGGCGATGCTCGTGCATTCGATGTAGATGTACATCCTTGCCGAGTAATGGTCTAGATGAGTGTAAGACCCTAGTATGGAACATGTAGGATTTTGTTGAGAAATTGTTACCTAAGTAACTGTGACCTGCGTTTTGATCCTCTTATGATGGATAACCGGGGAGGTTGCTTAGACGATGGTATGATTGACCCGTGTTGAAGGGCCCCTGGTGCGGGCTGGCCGGGAAAAGTACTATGTGTAGATAACCGTGACCCGTGTTGGATTGCCCTTTGTGGATGGCCGGGGAAAGTTATTTACCTTAGCATCCAAGACTCGTGTCGAAAACTCTTTGGAAGGGTAGGCCGAGAATGGTTGGCTACGAATTTAAGGATCTGTGACCCGTGTTGAATTCTCTTGTAGGGTTGGCCGAGGAAAGATGCCTTAGTGAGAGATATCATTTGATGATACTAGAGTTAGAGAACTCGTGAGCATGTTTCCATATAGGGCAAGACTGAATATGCGAACTCAAGGTTCTTTTCCCCTTTTTACCGTGGACTTGAGTTAGGATTGATAGAACCTTGTAAAGCCGAGAGGACTTTAAGATAGGGAACTCACTGAGATTTGATGTATCTCACCCCACTATAGTTGCTATATTTCAGGTTCGGATTGCAAGTTGATTTACACGTGGAGCTATGATTGGATGTTTCAAGAGAAGCTTAGTTAAGCTTATTCCGCTGTGTATTTTATTGTTCTTGTACAATGAGGAATATTGTATATTGATCTTAGTTTTATTTTATTTTTGGCTAATTTCCATAGCTTGTGCCATAGTTGTATTATGTTTTAGAAATGGACAAGCATGTGAGTTATGTCATTAGGCACTTTTGATGTGTCAGTACCAAATAAAAACACTTGTATGGTATTATTCTAGATGAATATTATACAGGGCGTTACAATTTAGTTATTTTTTTTTTGTACAACATATTAAAAAAAAGTAAATCAAATATGTCAAAAATATCATCATCATTTGGTGTTTTTTTTTACAATATATCGACCCAAATAAAAAAAATTAAGGACATCAAATATGCCTAAAGAAATATATTGATTTTTTTTTAAATGAGAAAATATGTATGTTAAATTAAGAGATGATTAATAGATCATTTAATGATACACAATTAATTAAATTGTAACACCCTATATAATATTCATCTAGAATAATACCATACAAGTGTTTTATTTGATACTGACACATCAAAAGTGCCTACTGACATAGTTCACATACTTGTCCATTTCTAAAACGTAAATACAACATATGGCACAAGGCATGGAAACTAGCCAAAAATAAAAATCTAAGAATAATATACAATATTCCTCATTGTATAAGAACAATACAATAATACACAACGGAAATAAGCTTAACTAAGCTCCTCTTGAAACATCCAAGCATCGTTCCACTTGTAAACCAACCTGCAATCCGAACCTGAAATATAGCAACTATAGTGGGGTGAGATACATCAAATCTCAGTGAGTTCCCTATCCTACAGATCCTCTCGGCTGTACAAGTTTCTAACAATCCTAACTCAAGTCAAGGGGAAGGGAAATGACTTTGAGTTCACAATCTCACACTATATGGAAACATGTTCATGAGTTCACCAACTCACAATATCACTAATCGATAACCATGCCAAGGTATCCCCTATTCCCGTCCTCTTCTACATCTAGAAGTCGACCCGGGTCATGGATCCTTGCAACCTACTTGACATACGAATGGATTCGAGTTCTACAGGCCTTTTACCGTTATGAACCCTCACTTTACACGGGCCTTTTACCGTCAGAAGCATTCACCCAACGGGCGCCATTCGTACAGCATGGGGAATCAAACCTGCCAAGTAGTCATGCATATGTTTCAGAGGAGCTCGAGACTCATGAAACGCAACTCAAAGAACCGGTTACGATTACGTGATCACACACACAAACGTGATTGTATTCAACAATCACAAGGCCATAGCTGCCTTAATCACAAAGAATCCAAACGTTCACACACATGTTCCATACTAGTGTTTCACTCTCTCCTAGACCAAATCTCGTCACGGATGCATCTTCCTACATCAGGTGTCCGAGCCTTGCCATCTAGGTTATCTACTCCAGGCCAGAACTCGTCAGTGAATGCACGAGCGTCGCCATCCAGAGTTTCTATCAATTTCTAATCACAACCTAGAATCACATCATTATGTTTCGGGGTAAGTTTTCTCACTCTTCCTAATTCATTTTAACACGCATAAACTCTCACAATCAGGTTAAACAATAGTAAGATAAGCAAGACATACCATAATTTCATAATAGAACAACATACAACAATTAAAACATAATATACCACTTTTGGAACTTCTCCGATTATTTAATCGGGCAGGAAAATTAACATTTTTCACCTCCATTGCATATAATATTTTCTTAGCTTCACGTCGATGTAAAGAACTCTTAAATCGGATAAACGAGTAAAAAGTTATGGATTTTTGAAGAAAATAAAATTATTGAGTTACAGCGAAATTCGCCTGGCCACTTCAAAATTCGCCTGGCCAAACCTCTTTCGCCAGCACTTCGCCTGGCCAATCACCATTCGCCAGCACTTCGCCTGGCCAATCACCATTCGCCAGCACTTCGCCTGGCCAATCTAGTGGCGAATCCCCAATTCCAGAAAAAAATCAAAAGTTCCAGTAGCTCACAGATTTCTGTCTTTTCAAATCTGCCTGGCGAATCTGAAATCCGCCTGGTGAATCCCTTCCGCCAGTACTTCGCCTGGCGAGACAGTGGCGAGACCAAATTCGCCTGGCCACTTCAAAATTCGCCTGGCCACTTGCACCAGAACCAGAATTTTTCTCCTTCGGGTTTCATGGTTCCAAAGCCCAAAATACCACTTTTCCAAACCAAAAACATTTCCAAACAATCAAAACAAATAACAACAATGTCCACAAGCATATTAAGATTATACTACGCAAATTATATCAATTTTTAACCGTTAAATTGTCGATTTCAACATATTGACCTAAAACTCAAATATTCCAAAAACTCAAAAGAAAAATGGTCTCTAACTAGAACCCACCTCTAGTAAGATGAAGATGAAGATGATTGTGAAGAAGATGAGATGAATTGATGAAGGATGATGATGATTCTTGATGTTCTTGAGTTTTTCCTCTTTTCTCTCCTTCACTTTCTTCCTTTTTCTTCTTTCTTCTTCTCTTACTATCTTTTCTTTTATTAACAAATATATATATATAAACCAATATTATATAATATAAATCCAATAGAGTAAAAATATCTCCAATCGATATTTTGTCATTCCAACCCAATTGATCAATTATTAGAGTTAACTTAAAATACTCCCTTAACTAATAAATATCATTTTGCCTTTTTATAGTTGATCTCTTCTGATATCCAATGGAGCACTTAATTAATACGGGGTATTACACTCTCCCCCCCTTAAATTGAAATTCGCCCCCGAATTTCCTTCGTTCAACAATAACCACTTCTTGCATCATTGTCTTAGTTCCACACTCACTTCACTTCCGTTAACCTTCTGTTCAGTTCTGACGCATACCAATTCTAACTTGGTTTCATAGACCAAAATTCTTATTTCCACAACTTAACAACTTCACGTCCTTAATCATACTCTTGTTCGAACATCGAGTTAACTTCCAACTTTGCTTCCCCAATTCATCTGTTGTTCCTTACTAACACACTTGGTCGCCCTTTACCACAGAAAGAAGGTACCATTCTACATTCCTCTACTGAGTCACAAACCAAACCGTAATACCTTATCTTGATTCAGGATAACACACACTCAACAAACCCTTATGAGGTAATTCGGTAATTCTTTTCCTTCACGTAATTACCGACATATATCCTTTCATAAATCCTTTAACATTAGAACCACTTCATATCTAGTCGAACAACTTCTTTACCAGTTCCAGTTGGTCTGATACTACACATTGTAACCATTAAATCCGATACTTCCTTTCTTTCGGATCACACCAAACGGTAACACACTTAGAACAAAACTTCCTTATATCCGTACTTACAAGTAACAACCTTCAAATCCTTAATATTCTGACCGACTCTCCCATTGTCACCTTCCACTATACGATTCAAAACCAACAGTGGAACACCCCGAATTCTTAAACACTACTAATTAGTTAACAGTCTGCGGAGAAACACACTTATCCGCTGGGGTCCTTACTAACCAGCGGCATAAGAAACTTACTGACGTCTTTTGGTAGAACAATTTCCTCGCCAACACACAATATCTTAACATCCGTCCAACATTCTCTAGCCGATAAGGATGCAGGAGTTACACTATTACAACCACAACGTATACACTTCTCAATCCATTCTAAACTCGAAATAATTCATCCAAAAGTGGGTTAACAACCTTTGGTTCTGGTTACCGCATTTCCAATCGATTATCCTTACGTTTGTCCGACTTACTCAAAATTCCTTGTTGACACGAGATCTCAACCAATATTACATAACACCATCACGATACTCCAATCATACACGAGTCACCACTTATCAACTTAACCTGTCCAAAGCACAATTGTGAGTTTCCATATTACTCCCCAATTCACGTGCAATACTCCACATACACACACTTCTCAGTTGAATCAACCCTTTTTATTCGTTCTGCTTCATGAACTATTCCCAATTACATACTTAACTTCGGAACGTCCAATTCTTACTAGTACTTGGAAAGATAACCTACAAATTCCTCCTCTGGTTAGAACACAACTGCACACCACTGATACCACTTTCACGGGGTCTAAATCCAAAACCATGAACTCACGGAAGTTAACAGTTATCAACTTTGACCAACCATTCATACCTCACGATGGCCATAATTACACACCAAATATATTCCTTCCAGGATCAATACTTTGTGAGTATTTTCCAAATTCGTTCTTAAGATTCTCAACTGTATTGATAATAATACTC
Organism: Lathyrus tuberosus; assembly: GCA_022829125.1. Taxonomy (NCBI): domain Eukaryota; kingdom Viridiplantae; phylum Streptophyta; class Magnoliopsida; order Fabales; family Fabaceae; genus Lathyrus; species Lathyrus tuberosus. The sequence goes on from JALAZF010000043.1 coordinate 16,725,087, forward strand.
TTAAGACTTTCTCACAAGGTCACTTCTTTAAAGTTAACTCTCTTGCTACCTGAACAAATGGCCAACTATGCCACATTCTTCCAGAAGTCACGATTCCAAAACGCAAATCCTTCCTTCACTCACTAGCAATCTCGTTCTCCATTCACACAATACTCTCCACTCAGAGCAACACAAGGAAACAAATGCAGATGATGGTTCCTAAGGGATTTCACAATTTACACATACGTTAATCGATCAACCACCTGAGCTAATCGGTAAACTTCTCCAAAATCCTACGTAAAGCATCTTTCACGTACGCGTTAAACGGTTAACCCCGTTGTGTTAGTCGGTTAACACTGCTGCAGGACAAAACCCAGTTTCTTCTTAATTCAAATCATCCCTACTCAACCCATCGATCTGATTCGTTCTAACTCGAAATATCATTCTCCACTCACGGCTTCTTAACTTGTATTACATTCACCAACCGTGATCCACTCAAGGTAAAACCGACAAAGTTAACAACACACTCCAACCAAGTGACAGGCAAATTCCAAATTCTCTCGCGGTCACCTTACACATCTTCAGTGGGGTAGTTCATTTTCCTAGTCAAACAACTATACCAGTGGAAAGTCAATGATGACGACATTCTAGGGTTTTAGCCACAACTCTTACTCGATTCGTCCCTAAGCAAAACCCAACACACAATCATTGTACGATACCACAAAAGCGATGGACATCTCATATCAAGCATACCACCTTGTCCCCTCACTTGTAATTCCTTGGAGAAATTAAAACAACAAGTTCTTAGTTCAACAAAAGGTAGATTCCGAATATTCTGATTATTCACAACTACAGAAGTTCTCTATACTTGAAAATAGATCGGGGCAATGCATCCTCCTGAAGAACCTTTCTATCACTCGTACACACCAACCGGGATTTCTTACCTTCCGCTATCCATTGCACCACACACTTACACTTAAGTCGCTTAATGAAATGCTTGCATCCGATAATTCTCATCAACCATTTACAAAACTCGTCCGGTATAAACCGTCCCATAATTTACTCTCCGTCCGTAATAAGTCCTGAATTGCTTCTCATTGTATTCGACAATCACAAGCCCTGAAACGCAACTCAAAGAACCGGTTACGATTACGTGATCACACACACAAACGTGATTGTATTCGACAATCACAAGGCCATAGCTGCCTTAATCACAAAGAATCCAAAGGTTCACACACATGTTCCATACTAGTGTTTCACTTTCTCCTAGACCAAATCTCGTCACGGATGCATCTTCCTACATCAGGTGTCCGAGCCTTGCCATCTAGGTTATCTACTCCAGGCCAGAACTCGTCAGTGAATGCACGAGCGTCGCCATCCAGAGTTTCTATCAATTTATAATCACAACCTAGAATCACATCATTATGTTTCGGGGTAAGTTTTCTCACTCTTCCTAATTCATTTTAACATGCATAAACTCTCGCAATCAGGTTAAACAATAGTAAGATAAGCAAGACATACCATAATTTCATAATAGAACAACATACAACAATTAAAACATAATATACCACTTTTGGAACTTCTCCGATTATTTAATCGGGCAGGAAAATTAACATTTTTCACCTCCATTGCATAGAATATTTTCTTAGCTTCACGTCGATGTAAAGAACTCTTAAATCGGATAAACGAGTAAAAAGTTATGGATTTTTGAAGAAAATAAAATTATTGAGTTACAGCGAAATTCGCCTGGCCACTTCAAAATTCGCCTGGCCAAACCTCTTTCGCCAGCACTTCGCCTGGCCAATCTAGTGGCGAATCCCCAATTCCAGAAAAAAATCAAAAGTTCCAGTAGCTCACACATTTCTGTCTTTTCAAATCCGCCTGGCGAATCTGAAATCCGCCTGGCGAATCCCTTCCGCCAGTACTTCGCCTGACGAGACAGTGGCGAGACCAAATTCGCCTGGCCACTTCAAAATTCACCTGGCCACTTGCACCAGAACCAGAATTTTCCTCCTGCGGGTTTCATGGTTCCAAACCCCAAAATACCACTTTTCCAAACCAAAAACATTTCCAAACAATCAAAACCAATAACAACAATGTCCACAAGCATATTAAGATTATACTACACAAATTATATCAATTTTTAACCGTTAGATTGTCGATTTCAACATATTGACCTAAAACTCAAATATTCCAAAAACTCAAAAAAAAAATGGTCTCTAACTAGAACCCACCTCTAGTAAGATGAAGATGAAGATGATTGTGAAGAAGATGAGATGAATTGATGAAGGATGATGATGATTCTTGATGTTCTTGAGTTTTTCCTCTTTTCTCTCCTTCACTTTCTTCCTTTTTCTTCTTTCTTCTTCTCTTACTATCTTTTCTTTTCTTAACAAATATATATATATATAAACCAATATTATATAATATAAATCCAATAGAGTAAAAATATCTCCAATCGATATTTTGTCATTCCAACCCAATTGATCAATTATTAGAGTTAACTTAAAATACTCCCTTAACTAATAAATATCATTTTGCCTTTTTATAACTGATCTCTTCTAATATCCAATGGAGCACTTAATTAATACGGGGTATTACATAAATCATCCATGAATCATGTATATTTTTATGTATATAGATATTTTTATCTATTTTAAATTTTGATTTTTATTAAAATGATCCTCTAGTGCTTATATAAACATATATGAATCTATTAGTTTATCATTTGATTGACATAATAATTATGATCGAGAGAGATTGAGGTAAAACATAAAGGAAATTATCTAAATATGAAATAGTGTGTTGGTATTGTTCTTATATATAAACTAAAGTTAAAATTACATTTGAATTATTAAAAACTAAAATTATTATGATTAAAAAAATTAAATTATATAATTAAAGTTGTGGAAAATTATTTTATTGATGAGTGAACTTGAAAAAAAAAATACTTGACTATCACATTTGATTTTCATTAATCTTTTTAAGATATTATGTAATTAAAATTTGTCACCGACATGTTTTGATGAAAATATTTTTATATATTTATGTTTTTTTGTGAAACGAATTCTAAGAAAAATTAATAATACTAGAAAGCGGGATCTTTTTTTTATTCCTAAATCCCTTAATTTAAATAAAACAAGATATTGAGAACAACATAATTTTTATAAATTATTAAAAAAGAGTGTGTTGTTAACAAGGGAGAATGTATTTGAATTGAATTGATTGGCTATCTATTGATTAAATTTGACTTGTTACGGTATTTAATATTTGATATGATTTTTTTTTGTTAAAGAACTTTTTGGTAAAGAATCAAACTGAATTAATTTGGTTTTTAATTTTTTAAATCTATTTTACAATTATAAATAGGCACCCCTCTTCTTGAAAGAGGGACACGACAAAAAACATCATTGAAGAAAAAAATAGTGAAATAACGAAAACGAAGGACAAGTATGTTATATTTCTTTTCTTGTATTATAAATTATAGTTGTATTGTAACACTTTCTTTATTTCTTTTTTAAAATATATATGTTATAACTTGTTTGTTTTTTATAATTATGATTCATATGTTATATATTTATTATTAATATTAAAATGTATTTTGGAATTAATTTTTTTCCGACAATGATTAAAAAAAGGACACATACACATATAGAATCGAATGATATGTTGCTCTGTTACTATTAGAATTCTGATAACATATCGGAAGCTTATGTTACTTTTTTTAAAAATTTGTTTAGTATTTTGTTTTATAAAAAATGAAAATTAAACTTTTTTAAAGACTTCAAATGAAAAATAATTTTGAGTACTTTACATTTTTTCTAAGACTTTTTGAACTATAAAATATTTAAAAAATATTTAAAATTAGAATTAATTCTAAGAATTTTATTTTGAATGATATATTTTTGAATCGTTATATAATTTTTATCATGATAATAGTCTAACAACGGACATCTAAGTTGTAGAATTTTAACACTATTCCATTAATTTATAGTAACTAATATATTTGTCTATATTTTTGTAAAATATAATTTTAAAACTAGCTATTTACAACCTTTAACAATTCTAATTTAAATAAAATAAAATAAAATAAATTTATTAAATAATATTAATCCGTATGCCTTCAAAAATAAGTAATAATCCTTATTTTAAACCTACAACATCATGATTTTACATTAAGAACTAATTAGTGTTATTTGGTTTGCTTTTAACATTGTGGTTAATTATTGAAAAAACATATACAAGTATAAATAAATCTTTTATATTGTTTAAATAATTTTATGACAATTATATATATTTGTGATTTATCTCGCACGCTAATTTAGTGTATACAATTTGATTATTTCTTTGTTAATTTAGTTTTCAATGGCCGGAGAATACAAATGCAATGCACAAGGATGTAATCGATCTTTTGGGTCTGATAAGGGTTTGCAAAGTCATCAAAGTGTTCATAAAGAAAAAGAACAAAGACAATGTCTAGTATGCAGTAGAACCTTTTCATCTGAAAAAGGCCTCCTTATTCACATGACAAGTCAACATGGCGGATGGGCATATGGTCATGGTCCAAGAAACTGATTCGAATCATTTCCATTAGAATACGCATAAGAATAACCGATTATATTTATGAATAATAAGGATTTTATATTTATGTCATTTATCATATTTAATTTTAAGATTTATTTATATTATTTGATTTCAAGACTATATCTTTATAGGTTTTATTATTTTCTTATTAATTAATGGTTCGTATATATAAATAAATAAAGAAATATATATATATATATATATATATATATATATATATATATTATAAAACTAATAATATGTTATAAATAATAAATCTGATATAATTTTTAATTTAATTGAATCTACATATGTTTTTATTTTTTTAATTAATTTTTATCTAAAACTTTACAAATACTTGTAAGGGCATGTATGTATAACATTATGTAATGTATTAGAATAGTAAAAATAATCCATATCACGAAAAATAGTTAAAATCATATTACAAATATATTATGCTTCGATGAAGACTATTCTTTCAGTAATGAATTAAAGGTGGAGTATAAAATTGAAAGATATAATACTATCATCAATTACTAACAAGATTTGGTATATTATCATCATTTAGTTATTTTTTTTTTTGTACAACATATTAAAAAAAAGTAAATCAAATATGTCAAAAATATCATCATCATTTGGTGTTTTTTTTTACAATATATCGACCCAAATAAAAAATATTAAGGACATCAAATATGCCTAAAGAAATATATTGATTTTTTTTTTAAATGAGAAAATATGTATGTTAAATTAAGAGATGATTAATAGATCATTTAATGATACATAATTAATTAAATCATCCATGAATCATGTATATTTTTATGTATATAGATATTTTTATCTATTTTAAATTTTGATTCTTATTAAAATGATCCTCTAGTGCTTATATAAACATATATGAATCTATTAGTTTATCATTTGATTGACATAATAATTATGATCGAGAGAGATTGAGGTAAAACATAAAGGAAATTATCTAAATATGAAATAGTGTGTTGGTATTGTTCTTATATATAAAATAAAGTTAAAATTACATTTGAATTATTAAAAACTAAAATTATTATGATTAAAAAAATTAAATTATATAATTAAAGTTGTGGAAAATTATTTTATTGATGAGTGAACTTGAAAAAAAAATACTTGACTATCACATTTGATTTTCATTAATCTTTTTAAGATATTATGTAATTAAAATTTGTCACCGACATGTTTTGATGAAAATATTTTTATATATTTATGTGTTTTTGTGAAACGAATTCTAAGAAAAATTAATAATACTAGAAAGTGGGATCTTTTTTTTATTCCCAAATCCCTTAATTTAAATAAAACAAGATATTGAGAACAACATAATTTTTATAAATTATAAAAAAAGAGTGTGTTGTTAACAAGGGAGAATGTATTTGAATTGAATTGATTGGCTATCTATTGATTAAATTTGACTTGTTACGGTATTTAATATTTGATATGATTTTTTTTTTTGTTAAAGAACTTTTTGGTAAAGAATCAAACTGAAGTAATTTGGTTTTTAATTTTTTAAATCTATTTTACTATTATAAATAGGCACCCCGCTTCTTGAAAGAGGGACACGACAAAAAACATCATTGAAAAAAAAAATAGTGAAATAACGAAAACGAAGGACAAGTATGTTATATTTCTTTTCTTGTATTATAAGTTATAGTTGTATTGTAACACTTTCTTTATTTCTTTTTTAAAATATATATGTTATAACTTGTTTGTTTTTTATAATTATGATTCATATGTTATATATTTATTATTAATATTAAAATGTATTTTGGAATTAATTTTTTTTCGACAATGATTAAAAAAAGGACACATACACATATAGAATCGAATGATATGTTGCTCTGTTACTATTAGAATTCTGATAACATATCAGAAGCTTATGTTACTTTTTTTAAAAATTGGTTTAGTATTTTGTTTTATAAAAAATGAAAATTTAACCTTTTTAAAGACTTCAAATGAAAAATAATTTTGAGTACTTTACATTTTTTCTAAGACTTTTTGAACTATAAAATATTTAAAATTAGAATTAATTCTAAGAATTTTATTTTGAATGATATATTTTTGAATCGTTATATAATTTTTATCATGAAAATAGTCTAACAAATGACATCTAAGTTGTAGAATTTTAACACTATTCCATTAATTTATAGTAACTAATATATTTGTATATATTTTTGTAAAATATAAATTTAAAACTAGCTATTTACAACCTTTAACAATTCTAATTTAAATAAAATAAAATAAAATAAAATTATTAAATAATATTAATCCGTATGCCTTCAAAAATAAGTAATAATCCTTATTTTAAACCTACAACATCATGATTTTACATTAAGAACTAATTAGTGTTATTTGGTTTGCTTTTAACATTGTGGTTAATTATTGAAAAAACATATACAAGTATAAATAAATCTTTTATATTGTCTAAATAATTTTATGACAATTATATATATTTGTGATTTATCTCGCACGCTAATTTAGTGTATACAATTTGATTATTTCTTTGTTAATTTAGTTTTCAATGGCCGGAGAATACAAATGCAATGCACAAGGATGTAATCGATCTTTTGGGTCTGATAAGGGTTTGCAAAGTCATCAAAGTGTTCATAAAGAAAAAGAACAAAGACAATGTCTAGTATGCGGTAGAACCTTTTCATCTGAAAAAGGCCTCCTTATTCACATGACAAGTCAACATGGCGGATGGGCATATGGTCATGGTCCAAGAAACTGATTCGAATCATTTCCATTAGAATACGCATAAGAATAACCGATTATATTTATGAATAATAAGGATTTTATATTTATGTCATTTATCATATTTAATTTTAAGATTTATTTATATTATTTGATTTCAAGACTATATCTTTATAGGTTTTATTATTTTCTTATTAATTAATGGTTCGTATATATAAATAAATAAAGAAATATATATATATATATATATATATATATATTATAAAACTAATAATATGTTATAAATAATAAATCTGATATAATTTTTAATTTAATTGAATCTACATATTGTAATGCCCTGTATAATATATACCTAGAATAATACAATACAAGCATTTTATTAGGTACTGACACCATCATAAGTGCCTAATGGCGCAATTCACATACTTGACCATTCTAAAACATAATACAACTATGGTACAAGCTATGGAAATTAGCCAAAAATAAAATAAAACTAAGATCGATATACAATATTCCTCATTGTACAAGAACAATAAAATACACAGCGGAATAAGCTTAACTAAGCTTCTCTTGAAACATCCCAGCATCGCTCCACTTGTAAATCAAACCTGCAGACCACACCTGAAATGTAGCAACTATAGTGGGGTGAGATACATCAAATCTCAGTGAGTTCCCTATCCTATAGATCCTCTCGGCTGTACAAGGTTCTATCAATCCTAACTCAAGTCAAGGGGAAGGGAAAATGACTTTGGGTACACAATCTCACACTATATGGAATCATGCCATGAGTTCATCAACTCACAATATCACTAATCGATAACCATGCCAAGGCACCCCCTTTTCCCGTCCTCTTCTACGTCTAGAAGTCGACACGGGTCATGGATCCTTGCAACCTACTTGACATACGAATGGATTCGGGTTCTACGGGCCTTTTACCGTTATGAACCGTCACTTTACACGGGCCTTTTACCATCAGAAGACTTCACCCAACGGGCGCCATTCGTACAGCACGGGGAATCAAACCTGCCAAGTAGTCATGCATATGTTTCAGAGGAGCTCGAGACACATGAAACGCAACTCAAAGAACCGATTACGATTACATGATCTCAAACACAAACGGGATTGTATTAGACAATCACAAGGCCACAATGCCTTATCACAACCACAAAGGGTTCACACACATGTTCCATATTAGTGTCTCGCTCTCCTCTAGACCATTACTCGGCAAGGATGCACATCTACATCGAATGCACGAGCATCGCCATCTAGATTATTCATCAATTTCTAATCACAACCTAGAATCATATCATTAGGTTTGGGGTAAGTTTCCTCACTCTTCCTAAATTCATATTTTAACATGCATAAACTCTCACAATCAGGCTAAACAATAGTAAGATAAGCAAGACATACCATAATTTCATAATAGAACAATATACAACAATTAAAACATAATATACCACTTTTGGAACTTCTCCGATTATTTAATCGGGCAGTAAAATTAACATTTTTCACCTCCATTGCATAGAATATTTTCTTAGCTTCACGTCGATATAAAGAACTCTTAAATCGGATAAACGAGTAAAAAGTTATGGATTTTTGAAGAAAATAAAATTATTGAGTTACAGCGAAATTCGCCTGGCCACTTCAAAATTCGCCTGGCCAAACCTCTTTCGCCAGCACTTCGCCTGGCCAATCACCATTCGCCAGCACTTCGCCTGGCCAATCACCATTCGCCAGCACTTCGCCTGGCGAATCTAGTGGCGAATCCCCAATTTCAGAAAAATCAAAAGTTCCAGTAGCTCACACATTTCTGTCTTTTCAAATCCGCCTGGCGAATCTGAAATCCGCCTGGCGAATCCCTTCCGCCAGCACTTCGCCTGGCGAGACAGTGGCGAGACCCAATTCGCCTGGCCACTTGAAAATTCGCCTGGCCACTTGCACCAGAACCAGAATTTTCCTCCTGCGGGTTTCATGGTTCCAAACCCCAAAATACCACTTTTCCAAACCAAAAACATTTCCAAACAATCAAAACCAATAACAACAATGTCCACAAGCATATTAAGATTATACTACGTAAATTATATCGATTTTTAACCGTTAGATTGTCGATTTTTGCATAAAACCCATTTTTCCCAAAAACCCAACCTAACTCTAAACTCAAGAAAAATCTACACTTAAAGCATCTATCTAGAACCCACCTGTTAAACGGAGAGGAGTTTGAAGAAGATGATGATGATAATCCATGGCTTCTTCTTCTTCCTTGAGCTTTTCCTCTCTTCCCTCTTCTCTTCTCTTCCTTTCTCTCTTTTTCTTCTTTCTTCTTCCCTTACTATCTTTTCCTTTCTTTTTCCTTTCTTAAAAAATATATATATATATATATATATATATATATATATATATATATATATATATATATATATATATAAACCAATATTATATAATATAAATCCAATAGAGTAAAAATATCTCCAATCGATATTTTGTCATTCCAACCCAATTGATCAATTATTAGAGTTAACTTAAAATACTCCCTTAAGCTAATAAATATCACTCTGTCCTTTTTAATAAAAATAATTGATCTCTTCTGATATCCAATGGAGCACTTAATTAATACGGGGTATTACACTCTCCCCCCCTTAAATTGAAATTCGCCCCCGAATTTCCTTCGTCCAACAATAACCACTACTTGCATCATTGTCTTAGTTCCACACTTACTTCACTTCCGTTAACCTCTCTGTTCAATTCTGACGTATACCAATTCTAACTTGGTTTCATAGACCAAAATTCTTATTTTCACAACTTAACAACTTCACGTCCTTAATCCTACTCTAGTTCTAACATCGAGTTAACTTCCAACTTTGCTTCCCCAATTCATCTGTTGTTTCTTACTAACACACTTGGTCGCCCTTTACCACGGAAAGAAGGTACCATTCCACATTCCTCTACTGGGTCACAAACCAACCGTAATACCTTATCTTGATTCAGGATAACAAACACTCAACAACCCTTATGAGGTAATTCGGTAATTCTTTTCCTTCATGTAATTACCGACATCTATCCTTTCATAAATCCTTTAACACTAGAACCACTTCATATCTAGTCGAACAACCTCTTTTCCAGTTCCAGTTGGTCTGATACTACACATTGTAACCATTAAATCCGATACTTCCTTTCTTTCGGATCACACCAAACGGTAACACACTTAGAACAAAACTTCCTTATATCCGTACTTACAAGTAACAACCTTCAAATCCTTAATATTCTGACCGACTCTCCCATTGTCACCTTCCACTATACGATTCAAAACCAAACAGTGGAACACCACGAATTCTTAAACACTACTAATTAGTTAACAGTCTGCGGAGAAACACACTTATCCGCTGGGGTCCTTACTAACCAGCGGCATAAGAAACTTACTGACGTCTTTTGGTAGAACAATTTCCTCGCCAACACACAATATCTTAACATCCGTCCAACATTCTCTAGCCGATAAGGATGCAGGAGTTACACTATTACAACCACAACGTATACACTTCTCAATCCATTCTAAACTCGAAATAATTCATCCAAAAGTGGGTTAACAACCTTCGGTTCTGGTTACCGCATGTCCAATCGATTATTCTTACGGTTTCCGATTACTCGGGGTTTCTTGCTGATTCGAGATCTCAACCAATAACAACGTAACACCAACATAGAACTTCAATCACACGCAAGGCACTACTTATCAAAACTTGAACCATTCAATTCGAAATTGTGAGTCTCCATACCACTCACAAATTCTCATACACACCCCACACGCACATACTTCGTCGAAATCCATACCACGCTTCTCAGTTGAATCCACTTCTCTCGAATGTCATACAATCCAATTTATATGCCTAATTCCGGAACTTCCAATTCTCACTCATACTTGGAAGGATAACTGTTCAAATTTCCTTCTCTGGGTAAAACACCACTGTACACCACTGGCACCACTCTCACGGTCTAAATCTAATGTCGTGAACTCACGGAAGATAACAATTACCAACTCGGACCAACCGTCCATACCTTACGATGACCATAATTACCCACCAAAATATATTCCTTCCAGGATCAATACTTTGTGAGTATTTTCCAACTTCGTTCTTAAGATTCTTAACTGTATTGATAATAATACTCTTAAGACTTTCTCACAAGGTCACTTCTTTAAAGTTAACTCTCTTGCTGCCTGCACAAATGGCCAACTATGCCACATTCTTCCAGAAGTCACGATTCCAAAACGCAAATCCTTCCTTCACTCACTTGCAATCTCGTTCTCCATTCACACAATACTCTCCACTCAGAGCAACACAAGGAAACAAAACACAGATGATGGTTCCTAAGGGATTTCACAATTTACACACACGTTAATCGATCAACCACCTGAGCTAATCGGTTAACTTCTCCCAAATTCTATGTAAAGCACCTTTCACGTACGTGTTAAACGGTTAACCCCATTGTGTTAGTCGGTTAACACTGCTGCAGAACAAAACCCAGTTTCTTCTTAATTCAAAGCCATCCTTACCCCAACCATCCATCCGATTTGTTCTAAGCTGAAATATCATTCTCAACTCGTGGCTCCTTAACTGGTATTACATTCACCAACCATGATCCACTCAAGGTAAAACTGACAAAGTTGACAACACACTCCAACCAAGTGACAGGCAAAATTCCAAATTCTCTCGCGGTCACCTTACACATCTTCAGTGGGGTAGTTCATTTCCTACTCAAACAACTTTACCAGTGGAAAGTCAATAATGACGACATTCTAGGGTTTTAGCCACCACTCATACTTGATTCGTCCATAAGCAACACCCAACACCCATCCATCACACGGTACTACGAAAATGATGGACATCTCATGTCAAGCATACTACCTTACCTTCTCACTTAACCCCTGGGTGAGAAATAAAACAACAACGTTCTTAGTCCAACAAAAGGTAGATTCTGAATTTTCCGATTATCCACAAATACAGAAGTTCTCTCTATACCTGGAAATAAATCGAGGTAATGCATCCTCCTGAAGAACCTTTCTATCACTTCGTACACACCAACCGGGATTTCTTACCTTCCGCTATCCATTGCACCCCACACTTACACTTAAGTCGCTTAATGAAATGCTTGCATCCGATAATTCTCATCAACCATTTACAAAACTCGTCCGGTATAAACCGTCCCATAATTTACTCTCCGTCCGTAATAAGTCCTGAATTGCTTCTCATTGTGTTACCACAATTTATCTCTTAGGATACAATACTAATTGCGTCACGAGGTACGTCCCGTCACACTTGTCTCAAGAATAAGAATCCCTCTTGTACACTTGTGACCACGATGCTGCTACCGCACTCGTTCTTAATAACAAAGTATAACCTTCCATTTCACATCATACTTACTAGAGTTCTCACGGCAAACCATCCTTGGTTACACTTCCTTAACTTAAGCCTCAACAACTACTCAATAGCTCTAGTACACAATCGTCCAAAACACATTCCGTCGTCATATACTGTTGATACTGTTTTCTATATCGCGTTCGCCTTGCTCTCCATCGTAATCCTCTTAGGTCCAAATGTAAAACCATCTTATTAAGATTCCCTTAAATCCAAGGTACTTACACAGTTTCTTAATGCAACTCCTTCTTGTCCGCACCACTACACTTTCGATTACTAAATGAATCTCAACTTCCTTCGGCGCAATAACTTATATTGTTCCTTGGGTAATTTAACAATTCCAAATTCCAAAATGGTCTCTCATCAAATACAGAAAAATCCCGATGTAGTATCTCAAACTTAATCTCTCAATACAACTGAATGTACGCAATTCATTACACACTCTTCGTCCGACACATACTTATTCAACTTGAAGCATGTAAACACATCCTTGTGTTTCCTTCTCATACATCTCTACCACTTTAGGTTCCCATAAAAGCCGAACTTCCTTAACTCTCAACTTTAACTAGTCGGAAGATATTGTTCCGAACACCTTCCTTAAGGTACACTCGTCCATTTAAGATACCATAGCAACCTTAGAACTAAAGCACCAAAACTTATCTCACTTCCGGACCTTACGCCACGCGTTCCACCAAACTACTTTCTTTTTCCACGGAATGAGATTACTTGAAATTTCTATCCATATCAGTGGCCGGACCATCTCTACGAGCGACTTACAAAATCCTCCATACCTTAATTAATCATCCGATAGAGATCTTTAACTTCCAGACTCCATCCTTTTCAAATGATTGCTTAACAACCCAACACTCTTAAATTTCATGTTACATAAGCGCAACTTCTACAAAACCTCACTGAGCCGACCAAAACTCCACACTACTAACTCTTGGTTTGAGCATACTCTCACAGCACAAGTTCCGACAACACTTCGGAGTCCTCGTGGTCGCTCAACCATGATTCTACCTATCACATACATAGCATTAGGTTGATCAGGCCCAACACTAGGTAGTATGATATTAAGTTTCATGACGGCAAGACACACTTAAGAGGCAGGAATAGATTTACTTATGATGTTTCAAGGCTAGGTCGAGGACACGACCTGCTCTGATACCAACTGTAATGCCCTGTATAATATATACCTAGAATAATACAATACAAGCATTTTATTTGGTACTGACAACATCATAAGTGCCTAATGGCGTAATTCACATACTTGACCATTCTAAAACATAATACAACTATGGTACAAGCTATGGAAATTAGCCAAAAATAAAATAAAACTAAGATCGATATACAATATTCCTCATTGTACAAGAACAATAAAATACACAGCGGAATAAGCTTAACTAAGCTTCTCTTGAAACATCCCAGCATCGCTCCACTTGTAAATCAAACCTGCAGACCACACCTGAAATGTAGCAACTATAGTGGGGTGAGATACATCAAATCTCAGTGAGTTCCCTATCCTATAGATCCTCTCGGCTGTACAAGGTTCTATCAATCCTAACTCAAGTCAAGGGGAAGGGAAAATGACTTTGAGTATACAATCTCACACTATATGGAATCATGCCATGAGTTCATCAACTCACAATATCACTAATCGATAACCATGCCAAGGCACCCCCTTTTCCCGTCCTCTTCTACGTCTAGAAGTCGACACGGGTCATGGATCCTTGCAACCTACTTGACATACGAATGGATTCGGGTTCTACGGGCCTTTTACCGTTATGAACCGTCACTTTACACGGGCCTTTTACCGTCAGAAGCATTCACCCAACGGGCGCCATTCGTACAACACGGGGAATCAAACCTGCCAAGTAGTCATGCATATGTTTCAGAGGAGCTCGAGACTCATGAAACGCAACTCAAAGAACCGGTTACGATTACGTGATCTCACACACAAATGGGATTGTATTCGACAATCACAAGGCCACAATGCCTTATCACAACCACAAAGGGTTCACACACATGTTCCATATTAGTGTCTCGCTCTCCTCTAGACCATTACTCGGCAAGGATGCACATCTACATCGAATGCACGAGCATCGCCATCTAGATTATTCATCAATTTCTAATCACAACCTAGAATCATATCATTAGGTTTGGGGTAAGTTTCCTCACTCTTCCTAAATTCATATTTTAACATGCATAAACTCTCACAATCAGGCTAAACAATAGTAAGATAAGCAAGACATACCATAATTTCATAATAGAACAATATACAACAATTAAAACATAATATACCACTTTTGGAACTTCTCCGATTATTTAATCGGGCAGTAAAATTAACATTTTTCACCTCCATTGCATAGAATATTTTCTTAGCTTCACGTCGATATAAAGAACTCTTAAATCGGATAAACGAGTAAAAAGTTATGGATTTTTGAAGAAAATAAAATTATTGAGTTACAGCGAAATTCGCCTGGCCACTTCAAAATTCGCCTGGCCAAACCTCTTTCGCCAGCACTTCGCCTGGCCAATCACCATTCGCCAGCACTTCGCCTGGCGAATCTAGTGGCGAATCCCCAATTTCAGAAAAATCAAAAGTTCCAGTAGCTCACACATTTCTGTCTTTTCAAATCCGCCTGGCGAATCAGAAATCCGCCTGGCGAATCCCTTCCGCCAGCACTTCGCCTGGCGAGACAGTGGCGAGACCCAATTCGCCTGGCCACTTAAAAATTCGCCTGGCCACTTGCACCAGAACCATAATTTTCCTCCTGCGGGTTTCATGGTTCCAAACCCCAAAATACCACTTTTCCAAACCAAAAACATTTCCAAACAATCAAAACCAATAACAACAATGTCCACAAGCATATTAAGATTATACTACGCAAATTATATCGATTTTTAACCGTTAGATTGTCGATTTTTGCATAAAACCCATTTTTCCCAAAAACCCAACCTAACTCTAAACTCAAGAAAAATCTACACTTAAAGCATCTATCTAGAACCCACCTGTTAAACGGAGAGGAGTTTGAAGAAGATGATGATGATAATCCATGGCTTCTTCTTCTTCCTTGAGCTTTTGCTCTCTTCCCTCTTCTCTTCTCTTCCTTTCTCTCTTTTTCTTCTTTCTTCTTCCCTTACTATCTTTTCCTTTCTTTTTCCTTTCTTAACAAATATATATATATATATATATATATATATATATAAACTGTAATACCCTGTATTTTATTGCACCAAATAATATTACATTGTGATCAACTGAGTCTGGTTGCTCTGAGAAATTATTTGAATAAATAATTAGAGTAACTTCGGTACTTAGAATTAACCCAATTAATATTATTTGTTTCGGAGACGTTTTATTTAATTGGACTCTAGAGACATTTTGGACATTTAGTAGTATTGTTTTAATAATGCTTACTATATATGCATTTTCCCTCATTTGGTTTAAAAAGAAAAAAAAGATAGTAAGGAAGAGAGAGAAAGAAGAAAGAAGGAAAGAAAGAGGAGAGAAAAGAGGAAGAAGAGAAAACAAGGTTTTGGGAGGAGAAGCTTCAAGATCATCACCAATCTTCATCCAAGCTTCACCAAACTTCTTGAGTTTCATCATCTTGGTCATCTCTAGAGGTGGGTTTAGCTAGAAACCTTTTTCTTAAGTTTTGGGTATTATGAGTTTTAGGTCGAAATCTTAGAAATCGATGTTTTAACGGATAGAATCGGTTAGAAATTGAAATGAATGTTTAGTATGCTCATAGAATCTTGTGAGGATGATGGTTTTCATGTTTCTTTATGATGTTTGATGATTTTGAAATGTTAGGGTTTTAGAATAATTGGATTTTTATGAAATGATATGTTTTGATGATAGTGGTAATCAAAGCTTGCTATAAATGTGATGTTGAACCTCTGTTGACTTTTAAAATGTGCCCTAAAGTGGTTTTGGAGGGTGGAGGAAATTCTGTTATCGCAGGGAATTTTTCTGAGTTTCGCAGAGCGCGCTGAGCGCGCAAGTGCCCGCTGAGCGCGGTGTTTAATTCTTGGAACCTCTCGTGGCAGGGAGTTGTGCGCTGAGCGCGGACCAGGGCACGCTGAGCGCGGCCTGGGAGTTGAAAAATTATACTTTTTACGGAAAAATTCATAACTTTAGTTTCGTTTATCGGTTTTGATTGTTCCTTATATCGATGTAAAGCCAAGGAAATATTCTACGCAATGGAAGTAAAACATGTTGATTTTACCGACCGATTAAATAATCGGGAAAGTTCAAAAGTGAGATAATTATGTTTAAATTGTGGCGTGTTATTCTATTATGCAAATCTGATGTGTTTTGCCTATCCTATTATTGTTTAACTTGTTGTGAGTGAGTATGCATGTTAATGTAAAATGAAATAGGGAGAGTGAGGAAAACATCAACCTTAAATATAGGAAGCCCTAGAATGACTAGGAGGTTTACGTTTCTAGTTGTGGCTATGATTGATAAATGATTGAGATAAGGAGAAGACCCTAGTATGGAACATGAGGGATTACGACGAGTGATCGATACCTAAGTAACTGTGACCCGGGTTCCGGTCCTCTTATGAGGGATAACCGGGGAGGTTTCTTAGATGATGGTATTATTGACCGGGCTGAAGGGCCCCTGGTGTGGGCTGGCCGGGGAAAGTACTATGTGTAAATAACCGGGACCCGTGTTGGATAGCCCTTGTGGATGGCCGGGAAAAGTTATTTGCCTTAGCATCCATGACTCGTGTCGAAAGCTCTTTGGAAGGGTTGACCGAGAATGTTTGTCTACGAATTTAAGGATCCGTGACTCGTGTCGAATCCTCTTGTAGGGTTGGCCCGGGGAAGGATGCCTTCGTGGGAGGAACCCATCGTTGATGCGAAAGTTAGAGAACTCGTGAGTATGTTTCCATATAGGGCAAGAATGAAATTGTGAACTCAAAGTCCTTTTCCCTTCCCCGGACTTGAGCTAGGATTATTAGAACCCCTTTTAATCCGAGAGAATCTATAAGATAGGAACCCACTGAGATTTGATGTATCTCACCCCACGTTGTTGATATTTCAGGTGCTTCAGGTACAGAGAAGGGTAAGGACAAGGTCGTTTGATCTTTCCTTGCATGTTGATGGCTAGCTTCCGCTATGTTGTTATTTTGAGATCATTATTATGATCTAGTTCTTAGATTTTATCATTTTGGAACATCTTGTATATGTAATGCCTTAGACTTAGGTGTTTTGTATTAGAGGCAATTATGTGTATAATGTGTTATCTAGGAACTTATTGTATTTCAATACCAAATACTTGGATTCATATATATGATTTATGCTTTGATGTATGGATTTTATATATGGGTGTTACAGTTGGTATCAGAGCCGGTCGTATCCTCGACCTAGCCATGAAATAGTATAAGTACTTCTTCCGTTTCATATGCGTTGTGTCGCCATAGGTCTTAAGTGTTATATGCATGGTATTGAGCCTGATCAACTTAATCCTATCTATATGACGTTTAGGAACATGGTTGATGGACGCAGAAGCAATCGTGGTAGACCCACAAATCCTCCAGCTGGGACGAATCTTCCAGGCGGCAATGAGAATGCTCCTTTGTATCAGTTTGTGCAACAGATGCAACAACAGCAGAATCAATTCATGCAACAGATGGTGCAACAGATGAATGGCGGTCTTCATCCTCAGGTGGTTGTTCCAGATGTGGTAGGTGGAAGTTTTCGGGATTTCCTCCGCATGAATCCTCCAGAATTTCATGGCGGATTGAATCCTGTGAAAGCTCATGACTGGATTGCCGGCATGGAGAGAATCTTTCTGATAATTTGCTGTAGTGAGGAGAACAAGGTAGTGTTTGCTTCTCACTCACTGAGGGGTCCTGCTAGGGAATGGTGGGATATTGCTTCAGCTTTTATGACTATGCAAGGCGTACCTAGAGTGTGGGGACAGTTCAGGGCTATTTTTATGGAAAAATACCTTCCTAGTTCTTCGAAAATCCGAAGAGAGTTTGAATTCCAACAGTTGAGGCAAGGTTACGGGGTTGAGAATGATTATGGGAGGTCAAGCCAACAATCTAAGCCTAGGCAACAAGCTTTCAAAAGGAAACAAGTCCAGGATTCTCGGAAGAATGCACCTCCTGTGTGTCGTATGTGCGGTAAGATGCATTTTGGCGGATGTCGCTTCAAAGGGGTGAAGTGTTATCAATGTCAGAAGGTGGGACATATGGCGAGGGAATGTCCCCAAGATGGGAATCAGACACAAGGGAAGCAGGTGCAAAGTGTTAGACCAAACACTCCCCCTTGGTGCCGGTTGTGCAACAAGTATCACTATGGGAAGTGTGTCGATGGAACCTTTGGGTGTTACCATTGTGATGGAATGGGCCATTTGGCGAAATAATGTCCTCAGAGGTGGAATACCGGGCGAGTTTACACAATGGATGCGAAGAAAGCAAAGGGTGATGACTCTATGATTGCGGGTGCGTATTTTGTTAATAGAAATTCTTACTTTATTTTTTTTTATATGATTGTGGAGCATCACACTCCTTGGTGTCAATGCAATGTGTGAAATTGTGTATTTCTGGTAGCCTGTGAGATTTCAGAAGTTTCCCCCGAAGATGTCACTTCTCTTCCTTCGGTGAGAGAAGTGGAATTTTCTATTGACCTGGTACTGGGAACGGCTCCTATATCCGTTTCTCCGTATCGGATGGCACCGGCTGAATTGAGAGAACTGAAGGAACAATTGGAAGAGCTTTTGGCTAAGCATTTTGTTAGACCTAGTGTCTCACCGGGGGGAGCCCCAGTTTTGTTAGTAAAGAAGAAGGACGGTGGAATGCGATTGTGTATTGACTATCGTCAGCTGAATAAGTCACCATTAAGAACAAGTATCCCTTGCCAAGGATAGACGACCTGTTAGATCAATTGAAAGGAGCCTGTGTGTTCTCAAAGATTGAATTACGGTCGCGTTATCACCAAATCCGAGTGAAGAGGCCCGATGTACCTAAGACTGCATTTAGGACCCGTTATGGTCATTACGAATTCTTGGTGATGCCTTTCGGTGTGACTAATGCTCCAGCTGTTTTTATGGACTATATGAATCAGTTACTTTAAGCTTACTTGGATCAATTGTTGTGATCTTCATTGATGGCATTCTTATCTGTTCCCGTACTCCACAAGAACACGAAGGACATTTGAGAATCGTCTTATCGATCTTACTAGAGAAGCAACTTTTGCCAAGTTAAGCAAGTGCGAGTTCCGGATGTCGGAAGTTAGTTTTCTTGGTCACTTTATATCACAGGGTGGTGTAGCGGTGGATCCGTCGAAGGTTGAAGCTGTGATTAATTGGGAGAGACCGAAGAATGTTTCGGAAATTAGAAGTTTCTTAGGATTGGCAGGTTATTACCGAAGATTTATCAAAGGCTTTTCACAATTGGCGTTGCCAATGACGAAGCTTACTCGAAAGGATTGATCCTTTGAATGGGATTCGGCGTGTGAACAAGGTTTTATGAGTTTGAAGGAAAGGTTGACAACGGCTCCGGTTTTGATTATTTCCCGATTCTAGCAAGTCGTATGAAGTGTTTTGTGACGCATCCAAGATGGGTTTGGGAGGCGTGTTAATGCAAGAAAGTCACGTAGTGGCTTATGCTTCTCGTCAATTGAAAAATTCCCGAGAAGAATTATCCAACCCATGATTTGGAATTAATGGCGGTAGTGTTTACCTTGAAAGTGTGGCATCACTACTTGTATGGTGTGCATTTTGAGTTGTTTAGTGACCACAAGAGTTTGAGATATCTCTTTGACCAAAAAGAGTTGAATATGCGACAACGAAGATGGATGGAGTACTTAAAAGATTATGATTTAGAATTAAAGTATCATCCAGGAAAGGCGAATAAGGTAGCAGACGCGTTAAGTTGGAAATTAGTTCATGGCGCGAAATTGATGATTTTGGACTATGCATTGTCGGAGAATTTCAGAGATCTTAATCTTCAGTTTGTATGGACCCAAGATGGTGTACTTATGGGAAATTTGAATGTCAATTCTACTCTGAGAGTTGAGATTCACCAAGGTCAAATAGCAGATGAGAAGTTGCAAGAAGTGTTACTTCTACCGGGTTTTATTCAGGCTAATGATGGAATTATTATGTTCGACCAAAGAATTTGTGTTCCGAATTATGCAATGTTAAGAAGAAAGATTTTGGATGAAGCTCATAAAGGTACTTTTACGATACATCCTGGTTCTTCGAAGATGTATCAAGAGTTGAAGAAGGACTATTGGTGGGCCGAAATGAAAAAGGATGTTGCAATGTATGTGTCAGAATGTGCAGTGTGCCAACAGGTTAAGATTGAACACCAAAGACCGGGCGGTATATTACAACCTTTAGAAATTCCAGTTTGGAAATGGGATAGAATTTCTATGGACTTTGCAGTAGGTTTGCCCCGTACGCAGGGTGGTTATGATTCAATTTGGGTGATTGTGGATCGACTAACGAAATCTGCGCAATTCTTGGCCGTGAAGACTACTTTCAAGGCAAGTCATCTTGCGAGGTTGTTTATTGCGGAGATTGTAAGATTACACGGTATTCCTTCTAATATTGTGTCGGACAGAGATTCGAAGTTTACTTCAAGGTTTTGGATAGTCTTTCAACAAGCTATGGGGACGGAGTTGCGGTTGTGCACGTCTAATCATCCTCAGACGGATGGTCAGACTGAATGAACGATACGAACGATGGAGGATATGTTGAGAGCTTGTGTGTTGGAAGGTAAAGGGAATTGGAAATAACTTCTACCATTGATTGAGTTTTCCTATAATGATAGTTATCATGCGAGCATCAGTATGGCTCCTTATGATGCCTTGTATGGAAGAAAGTGTAGGACACCTTTGTGTTGGACGGAAGTTGGGGAAGATAGGATATTAGGACCCGAAATCATCCAAGAGACTACGAACAAGATTCGAATGATCCGCGAGAAAATTAAGCAAGCCCAAGATCAACAAAAGAGTTATGCGGACAATCGAAGAAGACCTTTAGAATTTGAAGAAGGTGACCATGTGTTTTTGAAAGTCACTCCGAGATTAAGATGGAAAGGACCGTTTAAGTCACGAAAGTTAAGTCCGAGATACGTGGGACCGTATCAAGTTTTAGAAAGGATTGGTGAAGTAGCTTACCGATTAGCCTTACCGCCTTCCCTGTCAAAAATGCATGAGGTTTTCCATGTATCCCAACTACGGAGGTTTGTTTCAGATCCTCTTCAACCAGTTTTACCGGATACTATCGTAATAGAAGCAGATTGAACGTTTGAACCTCAACCGAGCCGCAATGTGGGAAGAGAAACGAAGGTATTAAGGAACAAGGATATTCCTCTCGTTAAGGTGCAGTGGGATATAACTCATCCGGGTGATGCAACTTGGGAACTTGAATCGGAAAATGCGAGGTGCTTACCCTCACCTGTTCAGGTAATCTTTAAATTCGAGGGCGAATTTCTATTTAAGGGGGGGAGGATGTAATACCCCGTATTTTATTGCACCAAATAATATTACATTGTGATCAACTGAGTCCGGTTGCTCTGAGAAATTATTTGAATAAATAATTAGAGTAACTTCGGTACTTAGAATTAACCCAATTAATATTATTTGTTTCGGAGACGTTTTATTTAATTGGACTCTAGAGACATTTTGGACATTTAGTAGTATTGTTTTAATAATGCTTACTATATATGCATTTTCCCTCATTTGGTTTAAAAAGAAAAAAAAGATAGTAAGGAAGAGAGAGAAAGAAGAAAGAAGGAAAGAAAGAGGAGAGAAAAGAGGAAGAAGAGAAAACAAGGTTTTGGGAGGAGAAGCTTCAAGATCATCACCAATCTTCATCCAAGCTTCACCAAACTTCTTGAGTTTCATCATCTTGGTCATCTCTAGAGGTGGGTTTAGCTAGAAACCTTTTTCTTAAGTTTTGGGTATTATGAGTTTTAGGTCGAAATCTTAGAAATCGATGTTTTAACGGATAGAATCGGTTAGAAATTGAAATGAATGTTTAGTATGCTCATAGAATCTTGTGAGGATGATGGTTTTCATGTTTCTTTATGATGTTTGATGATTTTGAAATGTTAGGGTTTTAGAATAATTGGATTTTTATGAAATGATATGTTTTGATGATAGTGGTAATCAAAGCTTGCTATAAATGTGATGTTGAACCTCTGTTGACTTTTAAAATGTGCCCTAAAGTGGTTTTGGAGGGTGGAGGAAATTCTGTTATCGCAGGGAATTTTTCTGAGTTTCGCAGAGCGCGCTGAGCGCGCAGGTGCCCGCTGAGCGCGGTGTTTAATTCTTGGAACCTCTCGTGGCAGGGAGTTGTGCGCTGAGCGCGGACCAGGGCACGCTGAGCGCGGCCTGGGAGTTGAAAAATTATACTTTTTACGGAAAAATTCATAACTTTAGTTTCGTTTATCGGTTTTGATTGTTCCTTATATCGATGTAAAGCCAAGGAAATATTCTACGCAATGGAAGTAAAACATGTTGATTTTACCGACCGATTAAATAATCGGGAAAGTTCAAAAGTGAGATAATTATGTTTAAATTGTGGCGTGTTATTCTATTATGCAAATCTGATGTGTTTTGCCTATCCTATTATTGTTTAACTTGTTGTGAGTGAGTATGCATGTTAATGTAAAATGAAATAGGGAGAGTGAGGAAAACATCAACCTTAAATATAGGAAGCCCTAGAATGACTAGGAGGTTTACGTTTCTAGTTGTGGCTATGATTGATAAATGATTGAGATAAGGAGAAGACCCTAGTATGGAACATGAGGGATTACGACGAGTGATCGATACCTAAGTAACTGTGACCCGCGTTC
The DNA here is from genome assembly GCA_022829125.1 of Lathyrus tuberosus. Taxonomy (NCBI): domain Eukaryota; kingdom Viridiplantae; phylum Streptophyta; class Magnoliopsida; order Fabales; family Fabaceae; genus Lathyrus; species Lathyrus tuberosus. The sequence continues at coordinate 16,748,578 of JALAZF010000043.1, forward strand.
CAGTCCTCTTATGAGGGATAACCGGGGAGGTTTCTTAGATGATGGTATTATTGACCGGGCTGAAGGGCCCCTGGTGTGGGCTGGCCGGGGAAAGTACTATGTGTAAATAACCGGGACCCGTGTTGGATAGCCCTTGTGGATGGCCGGGAAAAGTTATTTGCCTTAGCATCCATGTCTCGTGTCGAAAACTCTTTGGAAGGGTTGGCCGAGAATGTTTGTCTACGAATTTAAGGATCCGTGACTCGTGTCGAATCCTCTTGTAGGGTTGGTCCGGGGAAGGATGCCTTCGTGGGAGGAACACATCGTTGATGCGAAAGTTAGAGAACTCGTGAGTATGTTTCCATATAAGGCAAGAATGAAATTGTGAACTCAAAGTCCTTTTCCCTTCCCCGGACTTGAGCTAGGATTATTAGAACCCCTTTTAATCCGAGAGAATCTATAAGATAGGAACCCACTGAGATTTGATGTATCTCACCCCACGTTGTTGATATTTCAGGTGCTTCAGGTACAGAGAAGGGTAAGGACAAGGTCGTTTGATCTTTCCTTGCATGTTGATGGCTAGCTTCCGCTATGTTGTTATTTTGAGATCATTATTATGATCTAGTTCTTAGATTTTATCATTTTGGAACATCTTGTATATGTAATGCCTTAGACTTAGGTGTTTTGTATTAGAGGCAATTATGTGTATAATGTGTTATCTAGGAACTTATTGTATTTCAATACCAAATACTTGGATTCATATATATGATTTATGCTTTGATGTATAGATTTTATATATGGGTGTTACATAAACCAATATTATATAATATAAATCCAATTGAGTAAAAATATCTCCAATCGATATTTTGTCATTCCAACCCAATTGATCAATTATTAGAGTTAACTTAAAATACTCCCTTAAGCTAATAAATATCACTCTGTCCTTTTTAATAAAAATAATTGATCTCTTCTGATATCCAATGGAGCACTTAATTAATACGGGGTATTACACATATGTTTTTATTTTTTTAATTTATTTTTATCTAAAACTTTACAAATACTTGTAAGGGCATGTATGTATAACATTATGTAATGTATTAGAATAGTAAAAATAATCCATATCACGAAAAATAGTTAAAATCATATTACAAATATATTATGCTTCGATGAAGACTATTCTTTCAGTAATGAATTAAAGGTGGAGTATAAAATTGAAAGATATAATACTATCATCAATTATTAACAAGATTTGGTATATTATCATCATTTAGTTATTTTTTTTTTGTACAACATATTAAAAAAAAGTAGATCAAATATGTCAAAAATATCATCATCATTTGGTGTTTTTTTTTTACAATATATCGACCCAAATAAAAAAAATTAAGGACATCAAATATGCCTAAAGAAATATATTGATTTTTTTTTAAAATGAGAAAATATGTATGTTAAATTAAGAGATGATTAATAGATCATTTAATGATACACAATTAATTAAATCATCCATGAATCATGTATATTTTTATGTATATAGATATTTTTATCTATTTTAAATTTTGATTCTTATTAAAATGATCCTCTAGTGCTTATATAAACATATATGAATCTATTTGTTTATCATTTGATTGACATAATAATTATGATCGAGAGAGATTGAGGTAAAACATAAAGGAAATTAACTAAATATGAAATAGTGTGTTGGTATTGTTCTTATATATAAAATAAAGTTAAAATTACATTTGAATTATTAAAAACTAAAATTATTATGATTAAAAAAATTAAATTATATAATTAAAGTTGTGGAAAATTATTTTATTTATGAGTGAACTTGAAAAAAAAAATACTTGACTATCACATTTGATTTTCATTAATCTTTTTAAGATATTATGTAATTAAAATTTGTCACCGACATGTTTTGATGAAAATATTTTTATATATTTATGTGTTTTTGTGAAACGAATTCTAAGAAAAATTAATAATACTAGAAAGAGGGATCTTTTTTTTATTCCCAAATCCCTTAATTTAAATAAAACAAGATTTTGAGAACAACATAATTTTTTAATTATAAAAAAAGAGTGTGTTGTTAACAAGGGAGAATGTATTTGAATTGAATTGATTGGCTATCTATTGATTAAATTTGACTTGTTACGATATTTAATATTTGATATGATTTTTTTTTGTTAAAGAACTTTTTGGTAAAGAATCAAACTGAATTAATTTGGTTTTTAATTTTTTAAATCTATTTTACTATTATAAATAGGCACCCCTCTTCTTGAAAGAGGGACACGACAAAAAACATCATTGAAGAAAAAAATAGTGAAATAACGAAAACGAAGGACAAGTATGTTATATTTCTTTTCTTGTATTATAAGTTATAGTTGTATTGTAACACTTTCTTTATTTCTTTTTTAAAATATATATGTTATAACTTGTTTGTTTTTTATAATTATGATTCATATGTTATATATTTATTATTAATATTAAAATGTATTTTGGAATTAATTTTTTTCCGACAATGATTAAAAAAAGGACACATACACATATAGAATCGAATGATATGTTGCTCTGTTACTATTAGAATTCTGATAACATATCGGAAGCTTATGTTACTTTTTTTAAAAATTGGTTTAGTATTTTGTTTTATAAAAAATGAAAATTTAACTTTTTTAAAGACTTCAAACGAAAAATAATTTTGAGTACTTTACATTTTTTCTAAGACTATTTGAACTATAAAATATTTTAAAAATATTTAAAATTAGAATTAATTCTAAGAATTTTATTTTCAATGATATATTTTTGAATCGTTATATAATTTTTATCATGATAAGAGTCTAACAACGGACATCTAAGATGTAGAATTTTAACACTATTCCATTAATTTATAGTAACTAATATATTTGTATATATTTTTGTAAAATATAAATTTAAAACTAGCTGTCTAAAACCTTTAACAATTCTAATTTAAATAAAATAAATAAAATAAAATTATTAAATAATATTAATCCGTATGCCTTCAAAAATAAGTAATAATCCTTATTTTAAACCTACAAAATCATTATTTTACATTAAGAACTAATTAGTGTTATTTGGTTTGCTTTTAACATTGTGGTTAATTATTGAAAAAACATATACAAGTATAAATAAATCTTTTATATTGTTTAAATAATTTTATGACAATTATATATATTTGTGATTTATCTTGCACGCTAATTTAGTGTATACAATTTGATTATTTCTTTGTTAATTTAGTTTTCAATGGCCGGAGAATACAAATGCAATGCACAAGGATGTAATCGATCTTTTGGGTCTGATAAGGGTTTGCAAAGTCATCAAAGTGTTCATAAAGAAAAAGAACAAAGACAATGTCTAGTATGCGGTAGAACCTTTTCATCTGAAAAAGGCCTCCTTATTCACATGACAAGCCAACATGGCGGATGGGCATATGGTCATGGTCCAAGAAACTGATTCGAATCATTTCCATTAGAATATGCATAAGAATAACCGATTATATTTATGAATAATAAGGATTTTATATTTATGTCATTTATCATATTTAATTTTAAGATTTATTTATATTATTTGATTTCAAGACTATATCTTTATAGGTTTTATTATTTTCTTATTAATTAATGGTTCGTATATATAAATAAATAAAGGAATATATATATATATATATATATATATATATATATATATATATTATAAAACTAATAATATGTTATAAATAATAAATCTGATATAATTTTTAATTTAATTGAATCTACATATGTTTTTATTTTTTTAATTTATTTTTATCTAAAACTTTACAAATACTTGTAAGGGCATGTATGTATAACATTATGTAATGTATTAGAATAGTAAAAATAATCCATATCACGAAAAATAGTTAAAATCATATTACAAATATATTATTCTTCGATGAAGACTATTCTTTCAGTAATGAATTAAAGGTGGAGTATAAAATTGAAAGATATAATACTATCATCAATTACTAACAAGATTTGGTATATTATCATCATTTAGTTTTTTTTTTTGTACAACATATTAAAAAAAAGTAAATTAAATATGTCAAAAATATTATCATCATTTGGTGTTTTTTTTTACAATATATCGACCCAAATAAAAAAAATTAAGGACATCAAATATGCCTAAAGAAATATATTGATTTTTTTTTAAATGAGAAAATATGTATGTTAAATTAAGAGATGATTAATAGATCATTTAATGATACACAATTAATTAAATCATCCATGAATCATGTATATTTTTATGTATATAGATATTTTTATCTATTTTAAATTTTGATTCTTATTAAAATGATCATCTAGTGCTTATATAAACATATATGAATCTATTAGTTTATCATTTGATTGACATAATAATTATGATCGAGAGAGATTGAGGTAAAACACAAAGGAAATTATCCAAATATGAAATAGTGTGTTGGTATTGTTCTTATATATAAAATAAAGTTAAAATTACATTTGAATTATTAAAAACTAAAATTATTATGATTAAAAAAATTAAATTATATAATTAAAGTTGTGGAAAATTATTTTATTGATGAGTGAACTTGAAAAAAAAATACTTGACTATCACATTTGATTTTCATTAATCTTTTTAAGATATTATGTAATTAAAATTTGTCACCGACATGTTTTGATGAAAATATTTTTATATATTTATGTGTTTTTGTGAAACGAATTCTAAGAAAAATTAATAATACTAGAAAGAGGGATCTTTTTTTTATTCCCAAATCCCTTAATTTAAATAAAACAAGATATTGAGAACAACATAATTTTTAAATTATAAAAAAAGAGTGTGTTGTTAACAAGGGAGAATGTATTTGAATTGAATTGATTGGCTATCTATTGATTAAATTTGACTTGTTACGGTATTTAATATTTGATATGATTTTTTTTTGTTAAAGTACTTTTTGGTAAAGAATCAAACTGAATTAATTTGGTTTTTAATTTTTTAAATCTATTTTACTATTATAAATAGGCACCCCTCTTCTTGAAAGAGGGACACGACAAAAAACATCATTGAAGAAAAAAATAGTGAAATAACGAAAACGAAGGACAAGTATGTTATATTTCATTTCTTGTATTATAAGTTATAGTTGTATTGTAACACTTTCTTTATTTCTTTTTTAAAATATATATGTTATAACTTGTTTGTTTTTTATAATTATGATTCATATGTTATATATTTATTATTAATATTAAAATGTATTTTGGAATTAATTTTTTTCCCACAATGATTAAAAAAAGGACACATACACATATAGAATCGAATGATATGTTGCTTTGTTACTATTAGAATTCTGATAACATATCGGAAGCTTATGTTGCTTTTTTTAAAAATTGGTTTAGTATTTTGTTTTATAAAAAATGAAAATTTAACTTTTTTAAAGACTTCAAATGAAAAATAATTTTGAGTACTTTACATTTTTTCTAAGACTTTTTGAACTATAAAATATTTAAAAAATATTTAAAATTAGAATTAATTCTAAGAATTTTATTTTCAATGATATATTTTTGAATCGTTATATTATTTTTATCATGATAAGAGTCTAACAACGGACATCTAAGATGTAGAATTTTAACACTATTCCATTAATTTATAGTAACTAATATATTTGTATATATTTTTGTAAAATATAAATTTAAAACTAGCTGTTTAAAACCTTTAACAATTCTAATTTAAATAAAATAAAATAAAATAAAATTATTAAATAATATTAATCCGTATGCCTTCAAAAATAAGTAATAATCCTTATTTCAAACCTACAACATCATTATTTTACATTAAGAACTAATTAGTGTTATTTGGTTTGCTTTTAACATTGTGGTTAATTATTGAAAAAACATATACAAGTATAAATAAATCTTTTATATTGTCTAAATAATTTTATGACAATTATATATATTTGCGATTTATCTCGCACGCTAATTTAGTGTATACAATTTGATTATTTCTTTGTTAATTTAGTTTTCAATGGCCGGAGAATACAAATGCAATGCACAAGGATGTAATCGATCTTTTGGGTCTGATAAGGGTTTGCAAAGTCATCAAAGTGTTCATAAAGAAAAAGAACAAAGACAATGTCTAGTATGCGGTAGAAACTTTTCATCTGAAAAAGGCCTCCTTATTCACATGACAAGTCAACATGGCGGATGGGCATATGGTCATGGTCCAAGAAACTGATTGGAATCATTTCCATTAGAATACGCATAAGAATAACCGATTATATTTATGAATAATAAGGATTTTATATTTATGTCATTTATCATATTTAATTTTAAGATTTATTTATATTATTTGATTTCAAGACTATATCTTTATAGGTTTTATTATTTTCTTATTAATTAATGGTTCGTATATATAAATAAATAAAGAAATATATATATATATATATATATATACATATATTATAAAACTAATAATATGTTATAAATAATAAATCTGATATAATTTTTAATTAAATTGAATCTACATATGTTTTTGTTTTTTTAATTTATTTTTATCTAAAACTTTACAAATACTTGTAAGGGCATGTATGTATAACATTATGTAATGTATTAGAATAGTAAAAATAATCCATATCACGAAAAATAGTTAAAATCATATTACAAATATATTATGCTTCGATGAAGACTATTCTTTCAGTAATGAATTAAAGGTGGAGTATAAAATTGAAAGATATAATACTATCATCAATTACTAACAAGATTTGGTATATTATCATCATTTAGTATTTTTTTTGTACAACATATTAAAAAAAAGTAAATCAAATATGTCAAAAATATCATCATCATTTGGTGTTTTTTTTTACAATATATCGACCCAAATAAAAAAAATTAAGGACATCAAATATGCCTAAAGAAATATATTGATATTTTTTTAAATGAGAAAATATGTATGTTAAATTAAGAGATGATTAATAGATCATTTAATGATACACAATTAATTAAATCATCCATGAATCATGTATATTTTTATGTATATAGATATTTTTATCTATTTCAAATTTTGATTCTTATTAAAATGATCCTCTAGTGCTTATATAAACATATATGAATCTATTAGTTTATCATTTGATTGACATAATAATTATGATCGAGAGAGATTGAGGTAAAACATAAAGGAAATTATCTTAATATGAAATAGTGTGTTGGTATTGTTCTTATATATAAAATAAAGTTAAAATTACATTTGAATTATTAAAAACTAAAATTATTATTATTAAAAAAATGAAATTATATAATTAAAGTTGTGGAAAATTATTTTATTGATGAGTGAACTTGAAAAAAAAATACTTGACTATCACATTTGATTTTCATTAATCTTTTTAAGATATTATGTAATTAAAATTTGTCACCGACATGTTTTGATGAAAATATTTTTATATATTTATGTGTTTTTGTGAAACGAATTCTAAGAAAAATTAATAATACTAGAAAGAGGGATCTTTTTTTTATTCCCAAATCCCTTAATTTAAATAAAACAAGATATTGAGAACAACATAATTTTTAAATTATAAAAAAAGAGTGTGTTGTTAACAAGGGAGAATGTATTTGAATTGAATTGATTGGCTATCTATTGATTAAATTTGACTTGTTACGATATTTAATATTTGATATGATTTTTTTTTGTTAAAGAACTTTTTGGTAAAGAATCAAACTGAATTAATTTGGTTTTTAATTTTTTAAATCTATTTTACTATTATAAATAGGCACCCCTCTTCTTGAAAGAGGGACACGACAAAAGACATCATTGAAGAAAAAAATAGTGAAATAACGAAAACGAAGGACAAGTATGTTATATTTCTTTTCTTGTATTATAAGTTATAGTTGTATTGTAACACTTTCTTTATTTCTTTTTTAAAATATATATGTCATAACTTGTTTGTTTTTTATAATTATGATTCATATGTTATATATTTATTATTAATATTAAAATGTATTTTGGAATTAATTTTTTTCCGACAATGATTAAAAAAAGGACACATACACATATAGAATCGAATGATATGTTGCTCTGTTACTATTAGAATTCTGATAACATATCGGAAGCTTATGTTACTTTTTTTAAAAATTGGTTTAGTATTTTGTTTTATAAAAAATGAAAATTTAACTTTTTTAAAGACTTCAAATGAAAAATAATTTTGAGTACTTTACATTTTTTCTAAGACTTTTTGAACTATAAAATATTTAAAAAATATTTAAAATTAGAATTTATTCTAAGAATTTTATTTTCAATGATATATTTTTGAATCGTTATATAATTTTTATCATGATAAGAGTCTAACAACGGACATCTAAGATGTAGAATTTTAACACTATTCCATTAATTTATAGTAACTAATATATTTGTATATATTTTTGTAAAATATAAATTTAAAACTAGCTGTTTAAAACCTTTAACAATTCTAATTTAAATAAAATAAAATAAAATAAAATTATTAAATAATATTAATCCGTATGCCTTCAAAAATAAGTAATAATCCTTATTTTAAACCTACAACATCATTATTTTACATTAAGAACTAATTAGTGTTATTTGGTTTGCTTTTAACATTGTGGTTAATTATTGAAAAAACATATACAAGTATAAATAAATCTTTTATATTGTCTAAATAATTTTATGACAATTATATATATTTGTGATTTATCTCGCACGCTAATTTAGTGTATACAATTTGATTATTTATTTGTTAATTTAGTTTTCAATGGCCGGAGAATACAAATGCAATGCACAAGGATGTAATCGATCTTTTGGGTCTGATAAGGGTTTGCAAAGTCATCAAAGTGTTCATAAAGAAAAAGAACAAAGACAATGTCTAGTATGCGGTAGAACCTTTTCATCTGAAAAAGGCCTCCTTATTCACATGACAAGTCAACATGGCGGATGGGCATATGGTCATGGTCCAAGAAACTGATTCGAATCATTTCCATTAGAATACGCATAAGAATAACCGATTATATTTATGAATAATAAGGATTTTATATTTATGTCAATTATCATATTTAATTTTAAGATTTATTTATATTATTTGATTTCAAGACTATATCTTTATAGGTTTTATTATTTTCTTATTAATTAATGGTTCGTATATATAAATAAATAAAGAAATATATATATATATATATATATATATATATATATATATTAAAAAACTAATAATATGTTATAAATAATAAATCTGATATAATTTTTAATTAAATTGAATCTACATATGTTTTTGTTTTTTTAATTTATTTTTATCTAAAACTTTACAAATACTTGTAAGGGCATGTATGTATAACATTATGTAATGTATTAGAATAGTAAAAATAATCCATATCACGAAAAATAGTTAAAATCATATTACAAATATATTATGCTTCGATGAAGACTATTCTTTCAGTAATGAATTAAAGGTGGAGTATAAAATTGAAAGATATAATACTATCATCAATTACTAACAAGATTTGGTATATTATCATCATTTAGTTATTTTTTTTTTGTACAACATATTAAAAAAAAGTAAATCAAATATGTCAAAAATATCATCATCATTTGGTGTTTTTTTTTTACAATATATCGACCCAAATAAAAAAAATTAAGGACATCAAATATGCCTAAAGAAATATATTGATTTTTTTTAAATGAGAAAATATGTATGTTAAATTAAGAGATGATTAACAGATCATTTAATGATACACAATTAATTAAATCATCCATGAATCATGTATATTTTTATGTATATAGATATTTTTATCTATTTTAAATTTTGATTCTTATTAAAATGATCCTCTAGTGCTTATATAAACATATATGAATCTATTAGTTTATCATTTGATTGACATAATAATTATGATCGAGAGAGATTGAGGTAAAACATAAAGTAAATTATCTAAATATGAAATAGTGTGTTGGTATTGTTCTTATATATAAAATAAAGTTAAAATTACATTTGAATTATTAAAAACTAAAATTATTATTATTAAAAAAATGAAATTATATAATTAAAGTTGTGGAAAATTATTTTATTGATGAGTGAACTTGAAAAAAAAATACTTGACTATCACATTTGATTTTCATTAATCTTTTTAAGATATTATGTAATTAAAATTTGTCACCGACATGTTTTGATGAAAATATTTTTATATATTTATGTATTTTTGTGAAACGAATTCTAAGAAAAATTAATAATACTAGAAAGCGGGATCTTTTTTTTATTCCCAAATCCCTTAATTTAAATAAAACAAGATATTGAGAACAACATAATTTTTAAATTATAAAAAAAGAGTGTGTTGTTAACAAGGGAGAATGTATTTGAATTGAATTGATTGGCTATCTATTGATTAAATTTGACTTGTTACGATATTTAATATATGATATGATTTTTTTTTGTTAAAGAACTTTTTGGTAAAGAATCAAACTGAATTAATTTGGTTTTTAATTTTTTAAATCTATTTTACTATTATAAATAGGCACCCCTCTTCTTGAAAGAGGGGCACGACAAAAAACATCATTGAAGAAAAAAATAGTGAAATAACGAAAACGAAGGACAAGTATGTTATATTTCTTTTCTTGTATTATAAGTTATAGTTGTATTGTAACACTTTCTTTATTTCTTTTTTAAAATATATATGTTATAACTTGTTTTTTTTTATAATTATGATTCATATGTTATATATTTATTATTAATATCAAAATGTATTTTGGAATTAATTTTTTTTCGAAAATGATTAAAAAAAGGACACATACACATATAGAATCGAATGATATGTTGCTCTGTTACTATTAGAATTCTGATAACATATCGGAAGCTTATGTTACTTTTTTTTAAAAATTGGTTTAGTATTTTGTTTTATAAAAAATGAAAATTTAACTTTTTTAAAGACTTCAAATGAAAAATAATTTTGAGTACTTTATATTTTTTCTAAGACATTTTGAACTATAAAATATTTAAAATTAGAATTAATTCTAAGAAATTTATTTTGAATGTTATATTTTTGAATCGTTATATAATTTTTATCATGATAATAGTCTAACAACGGACATCTAAGTTGTAGAATTTTAACACTATTCCATTAATTTATAGTAACTAATATATTTGTATATATTTTTGTAAAATATAAATTTAAAACTAGCTATTTACAACCTTTAACAATTCTAATTTAAATAAAATAAAATTATTAAATAATATTAATCCGTATGTCTTCAAAAATAAGTAATAATCCTTATTTTAAACCTACAACATCATGATTTTACATTAAGAACTAATTAGTGTTATTTGGTTTGCTTTTAACAATGTGGTTAATTATTAAAAAAACATATACAAGTATAAATAAATCTTTTATATTGTTTAAATAATTTTATGACAATTATATATATTTGTGATTTATCTCGCACGCTAATTTAGTGTATACAATTTGATTATTTCTTTGTTAATTTAGTTTTCAATGGCCGGAGAATACAAATGCAATGCACAAGGATGTAATCGATCTTTTGGGTTTGATAAGGGTTTGCAAAGTCATCAAAGTGTTCATAAAGAAAAAGAACAAAGACAATGTCTAGTATGCGGTAGAACCTTTTCATCTGAAAAAGGCCTCCTTATTCACATGACAAGTCAACATGGCGGATGGGCATATGGTCATGGTCCAAGAAACTGATTCGAATCATTTCCATTAGAATACGCATAAGAATAACCGATTATATTTATGAATAATAAGGATTTTATATTTATGTCAATTATCATATTTAATTTTAAGATTTATTTATATTATTTGATTTCAAGACTATATCTTTATAGGTTTTATTATTTTCTTATTAATTAATGGTTCGTATATATAAATAAATAAAGAAATATATATATATATATATATATATTATAAAACTAATAATATGTTATAAATAATAAATCTGATATAATTTTTAATTAAATTGAATCTACATATGTTTTTGTTTTTTTAATTTATTTTTATCTAAAACTTTACAAATACTTGTAAGGGCATGTATGTATAACATTATGTAATGTATTAGAATAGTAAAAATAATCCATATCACGAAAAATAGTTAAAATCATATTACAAATATATTATGCTTCGATGAAGACTATTCTTTCAGTAATGAATTAAAGGTGGAGTATAAAATTGAAAGATATAATACTATCATCAATTACTAACAAGATTTGGTATATTATCATCATTTAGTTATTTTTTTTTTGTACAACATATTAAAAAAAAGTAAATCAAATATGTCAAAAATATCATCATCATTTGGTGTTTTTTTTTTACAATATATCGACCCAAATAAAAAAAATTAAGGACATCAAATATGCCTAAAGAAATATATTGATTTTTTTTTAAATGAGAAAATATGTATGTTAAATTAAGAGATGATTAATAGATCATTTAATGATACACAATTAATTAAATCATCCATGAATCATGTATATTTTTATGTATATAGATATTTTTATCTATTTTAAATTTTGATTCTTATTAAAATGATCCTCTAGTGCTTATATAAACATATATGAATCTATTAGTTTATCATTTGATTGACATAATAATTATGATCGAGAGAGATTGAGGTAAAACATAAAGGAAATTATCTAAATATGAAATAGTGTGTTGGTATCGTTCTTATATATAAAATAAAGTTAAAATTACATTTGAATTATTAAAAACTAAAATTATTATGATTAAAAAAATTAAAGTATATAATTAAAGTTGTGGAAAATTATTTTATTGATGAGTGAACTTGAAAAAAAAATACTTGACTATCACATTTGATTTTCATTAATCTTTTTAAGATATTATGTAATTAAAATTTGTCACCGACATGTTTTGATGAAAATATTTTTATATATTTATGTGTTTTTGTGAAACGAATTCTAAGAAAAATTAATAATACTAGAAAGCGGGATCTTTTTTTTATTCCCAAATCCCTTAATTTAAATAAAACAAGATATTGAGAACAACATAATTTTTAAATTATAAAAAAAGAGTGTGTTGTTAACAAGGGAGAATGTATTTGAATTGAATTGATTGGCTATCTATTGATTAAATTTGACTTGTTACGATATTTAATATATGATATGATTTTTTTTTGTTAAAGAACTTTTTGGTAAAGAATCAAACTGAATTAATTTGGTTTTTAATTTTTTAAATCTATTTTACTATTATAAATAGGCACCCCTCTTCTTGAAAGAGGGGCACGACAAAAAACATCATTGAAGAAAAAAATAGTGAAATAACGAAAACGAAGGACAAGTATGTTATATTTCTTTTCTTGTATTATAAGTTATAGTTGTATTGTAACACTTTCTTTATTTCTTTTTTAAAATATATATGTTATAACTTGTTTTTTTTTATAATTATGATTCATATGTTATATATTTATTATTAATATCAAAATGTATTTTGGAATTAATTTTTTTTCGAAAATGATTAAAAAAAGGACACATACACATATAGAATCGAATGATATGTTGCTCTGTTACTATTAGAATTCTGATAACATATCGGAAGCTTATGTTACTTTTTTTTAAAAATTGGTTTAGTGTTTTGTTTTATAAAAAATGAAAATTTAACTTTTTTAAAGACTTCAAATGAAAAATAATTTTGAGTACTTTATATTTTTTCTAAGACTTTTTGAACTATAAAATATTTAAAATTAGAATTAATTCTAAGAAATTTATTTTGAATGTTATATTTTTGAATCGTTATATAATTTTTATCATGATAATAGTCTAACAACGGACATCTAAGTTGTAGAATTTTAACACTATTCCATTAATTTATAGTAACTAATATATTTGTATATATTTTTGTAAAATATAAATTTAAAACTAGCTATTTACAACCTTTAACAATTCTAATTTAAATAAAATAAAATTATTAAATAATATTAATCCGTATGCCTTCAAAAATAAGTAATAATCCTTATTTTAAACCTACAACATCATGATTTTACATTAAGAACTAATTAGTGTTATTTGGTTTGCTTTTAACAATGTGGTTAATTATTGAAAAAACATATACAAGTATAAATAAATCTTTTATATTGTTTAAATAATTTTATGACAATTATATATATTTGTGATTTATCTCGCACGCTAATTTAGTGTATACAATTTGATTATTTCTTTGTTAATTTAGTTTTCAATGGCCGGAGAATACAAATGCAATGCACAAGGATGTAATCGATCTTTTGGGTTTGATAAGGGTTTGCAAAGTCATCAAAGTGTTCATAAAGAAAAAGAACAAAGACAATGTCTAGTATGCGGTAGAACCTTTTCATCTGAAAAAGGCCTCCTTATTCACATGACAAGTCAACATGGCGGATGGGCATATGGTCATGGTCCAAGAAACTGATTCGAATCATTTCCATTAGAATACGCATAAGAATAACCCATTATATTTATGAATAATAAGGATTTTATATTTATGTAATTTATCATATTTTTAATTTTAAGATTTATTTATATTATTTGATTTCAAGACTATATCTTTATAGGTTTTATTATTTTCTTATTAATTAATGGTTCGCATATATAAATAAATAAAGATATATATATATATATATATATATATTATAAAACTAATAATATGTTATAAATAATAAATCTGATATAATTTTTAATTTAATTCAATCTACATATGTTTTTATTTTTTTAATTTATTTTTATCTAAAACTTTACAAATACTTGTAAGGGCATGTATGTATAACATTATGTAATGTATTAGAATAGTAAAAATAATCCATATCACGAAAAATAGTTAAAATCATATTACAAATATATTATGCTTCGATGAAGACTATTCTTTCAGTAATGAATTAAAGGTGGAGTATAAAATTTCAAGATATAATACTATCATCAGTTACTAACAAGATTTGGTATATTATCATCATTTAGTTTTTTTTTTTTTTGTACAACATATTAAAAAAAAGTAAATCAAATATGTCAAAAATATCATCATCATTTGGTGTTTTTTTTTTACAATATATCGACCCAAATAAAAAAAATTAAGGACATCAAATATGCCTAAAGAAATATATTGATTTTTTTTTTAAATGAGAAAATATGTATGTTAAATTAAGAGATGATTAATAAATCATTTAATGATACACAATTAATTAAATCATCCATGAATCATGTATATTTTTATGTATATAGATATTATTATCTATTTTAAATTTTGATTCTTATTAAAATGATCCTCTAGTGCTTATATAAACATATATGAATCTATTAGTTTATCATTTGATTGACATAATAATTATGATCGAGAGAGATTGAGGTAAAACATAAAGGAAATTATCTAAATATGAAATAGTGTGTTGGTATTGTTCTTATATATAAAATAAAGTTAAAATTACATTTGAATTATTAAAAACTAAAATTATTATGATTAAAAAAATTAAATTATATAATTAAAGTTTTGGAAAATTATTTTATTGATGAGTGAACTTGAAAAAAAAATACTTGACTATCACATTTGATTTTCAATAATCTTTTTAAGATATTATGTAATTAAAATTTGTCACCGACATGTTTTGATGAAAATATTTTTATATATTTATGTGTTTTTGTGAAACGAATTCTAAGAAAAATTAATAATACTAGAAAGCGGGATCTTTTTTTAATTCCCAAATCCCTTAATTTAAATAAAACAAGATATTGAGAACAACATAATTTTTATAAATTATAAAAAAAGAGTGTGTTGTTAACAAGGGAGAATGTATTTGAATTGAATTGATTGGCTATCTATTGATTAAATTTGACTTGTTACGGTATTTAATATTTGATATGATTTTTTTTTGTTAAAGAACTTTTTGGTAAAGAATCAAACTGAATTAATTTGGTTTTTAATTTTTTAAATCTATTTTACTATTATAAATAGGCACCCCTCTTCTTGAAAGAGGGACACGACAAAAAACATCATTGAAGAAAAAAATAGTGAAATAACGAAAACGAAGGACAAGTATGTTATATTTCTTTTCTTGTATTATAAGTTATAGTTGTATTGTAACACTTTCTTTATTTCTTTTTAAAAATATATATGTTATAACTTGTTTGTTTTTTATAATTATGATTCATATGTTATATATTTATTATTAATATTAAAATGTATTTTGGAATTAATTTTTTTCCGACAAAGATTAAAAAAAGGACACATACACATATAGAATCGAATGATATGTTGCTCTGTTACTATTAGAATTCTGATAACATATCGGAAGCTTATGTTACTTTTTTTAAAAATTGGTTTAGTATTTTGTTTTATAAAAAATGAAAATTTAACTTTTTTAAAGACTTGAAATGAAAAATAATTTTGAGTACTTTACATTTTTTCTAAGACTATTTGAACTATAAAATATTTAAAAAATATTTAAAATTAGAATTAATTCTAAGAATTTTATTTTCAATGATATATTTTTGAATCGTTATATAATTTTTATCATGATAAGAGTCTAACAACGGACATCTAAGATGTAGAATTTTAACACTATTCCTTTAATTTATAGTAACTAATATATTTGTATATATTTTTGTAAAATATAAATTTAAAACTAGCTGTTTAAAACCTTTAACAATTCTAATTTAAATAAAATAAAATAAAATAAAATTATTAAATAATATTAATCCGTATGCTTTCAAAAATAAGTAATAATCCTTATTTTTAACCTACAAAATCATTATTTTACATTAAGAACTAATTAGTGTTATTTGGTTTGCTTTTAACATTGTGGTTAATTATTGAAAAAACATATACAAGTATAAATAAATCTTTTATATTGTTTAAATAATTTTATGACAATTATATATATTTGTGATTTATCTCGCACGCTAATTTAGTGTATACAATTTGATTATTTCTTTGTTAATTTAGTTTTCAATGGCCGGAGAATACAAATGCAATGCACAAGGATGTAATCGATCTTTTGGGTCTGATAAGGGTTTGCAAAGTCATCAAAGTGTTCATAAAGAAAAAGAACAAAGACAATGTCTAGTATGCGGTAGAACCTTTTCATCTGAAAAAGGCCTCCTTATTCACATGACAAGTCAACATGGCGGATGGGCATATGGTCATGGTCCAAGAAACTGATTCGAATCATTTCCATTAGAATACGCATAAGAATAACCCATTATATTTATGAATAATAAGGATTTTATATTTATGTAATTTATCATATTTAATTTTAAGATTTATTTATATTATTTGATTTCAAGACTATATCTTTATAGGTTTTATTATTTTCTTATTAATTAATGGTTCGTATATATAAATAAATAAAGAAATATATATATATATATATATATATATATATATATATTATAAAACTAATAATATGTTATAAATAATAAATCTGATATAATTTTTAATTTAATTCAATCTACATATGTTTTTATTTTTTTAATTTATTTTTATCTAAAACTTTACAAATACTTGTAAGGGCATGTATGTATAACATTATGTAATGTATTAGAATAGTAAAAATAATCCATATCACGAAAAATAGTTAAAATCATATTACAAATATATTATGCTTCGATGAAGACTATTCTTTCAGTAATGAATTAAAGGTGGAGTATAAAATTGAAAGATATAATACTATCATCAGTTACTAACAAGATTTGGTATA
The DNA here is from genome assembly GCA_022829125.1 of Lathyrus tuberosus. Classification (NCBI taxonomy): domain Eukaryota; kingdom Viridiplantae; phylum Streptophyta; class Magnoliopsida; order Fabales; family Fabaceae; genus Lathyrus; species Lathyrus tuberosus. The sequence goes on from JALAZF010000043.1 coordinate 16,766,203, forward strand.
TTATCGTCATTTAGTTATTTTTTTTTTTTGTACAACATATTAAAAAAAAGTAAATCAAATATGTCAAAAATATCATTATCATTTGGTGTTTTTTTTTTACAATATATCGACCCAAATAAAAAAAATTAAGGACATCAAATATGCCTAAAGAAATATATTGATTTTTTTTTTAAATGAGAAAATATGTATGTTAAATTAAGAGATGATTAATAGATCATTTAATGATACACAATTAATTAAATCATCCATGAATCATGTATATTTTTATGTATATAGATATTATTATCTATTTTAAATTTTGATTCTTATTAAAATGATCCTCTAGTGCTTATATAAACATATATGAATCTATTAGTTTATCATTTGATTGACATAATAATTATGATCGAGAGAGATTGAGGTAAAACATAAAGGAAATTATCTAAATATGAAATAGTGTGTTGGTATTGTTCTTATATATAAAATAAAGTTAAAATTACATTTGAATTATTAAAAACTAAAATTATTATGATTAAAAAAATTAAATTATATAATTAAAGTTTTGGAAAATTATTTTATTGATGAGTGAACTTGAAAAAAAAATACTTGACTATCACATTTGATTTTCAATAATCTTTTTAAGATATTATGTAATTAAAATTTGTCACCGACATGTTTTGATGACAATATTTTTATATATTTATGTGTTTTTGTGAAACGAATTCTAAGAAAAATTAATAATACTAGAAAGCGGGATCTTTTTTTTATTCCCAAATCCCTTAATTTAAATAAAACAAGATATTGAGAAAAACATAATTTTTATAAATTATAAAAAAAGAGTGTGTTGTTAACAAGGGAGAATGTATTTGAATTGAATTGATTGGCTATCTATTGATTAAATTTGACTTGTTACGGTATTTAATATTTGATATGATTTTTTTTTGTTAAAGAACTTTTTGGTAAAGAATCAAACTGAATTAATTTGGTTTTTAATTTTTTAAATCTATTTTACTATTATAAATAGGCACCCCTCTTCTTGAAAGAGGGACACGACAAAAAACATCATTGAAGAAAAAAATAGTGAAATAACGAAAACGAAGGACAAGTATGTTATATTTCTTTTCTTGTATTATAAGTTATAGTTGTATTGTAACACTTTCTTTATTTCTTTTTAAAAATATATATGTTATAACTTGTTTTTTTTTATAATTATGATTCATATGTTATATATTTATTATTAATATTAAAATGTATTTTGGAATTAATTTTTTTCCGACAATGATTAAAAAAAGGACACATACACATATAGAATCGAATGATATGTTGCTCTGTTACTATTAGAATTCTGATAACATATCGGAAGCTTATGTTACTTTTTTTAAAAATTGGTTTAGTATTTTGTTCTATAAAAAATGAAAATTTGACTTTTTTAAAGACTGCAAATGAAAAATAATTTTGAGTACTTTACATTTTTTCTAAGACTATTTGAACTATAAAATATTTAAAAAATATTTAAAATTAGAATTAATTCTAAGAATTTTATTTTCAATGATATATTTTTGAATCGTTATATAATTTTTATCATGATAATAGTCTAACAACGGACATCTAAGTTGTAGAATTTTAACACTATTCCGTTAATTTATAGTAACTAATATATTTGTATAAATTTTTGTAAAATATAAATTTAAAACTAGCTGTTTAAAACATTTAACAATTCTAATTTAAATAAAATAAAATAAAATAAAATTATTAAATAATATTAATCCGTATGCCTTCAAAAATAAGTAATAATCCTTATTTTAAACCTACAACATCATGATTTTACATTAAGAACTAATTAGTGTTATTTGGTTTGCTTTTAACATTGTGGTTAATTATTGAAAAAACATATACAAGTATAAATAAATCTTTTACATTTTTTAAATAATTTTATGACAATTATATATATTTGTGATTTATCTCGCACGCTAATTTAGTGTATACAACTAGTAAAACACTCGTGCTCCCGCACGGGTAAATTTATTTTGATATTGCAGAAATAATTGTTTTAGATATACCTCTTAAAAGGTCATTTTAATTGAGAAAGTATAAGGAAAAATTATAAATTAAAATATTAGAAAAATTACGATTTTAAAATTTTCCTAATTACATGACTTATAAATGTAATGATCATCTAATAAAAATGTCCTGTGAAGCAACGACAACAAAATGTGTTGCAATATAAAAAAAATGGTTCTTTAAATTGTAAGGCATCAACCTGCCAATAGAAGTTAAAAAGAAATTTAAATTCATGATGTCATGAAAGCAGAACAGAACTAAATAATTGACTTTAGTTTACCAGGATCCTAAAACACAATTATCCCATCAGAAACAAAGCATAATAGTCGTCATGAACGAAAACAAATTGTAGAGATTTCCATGTAGTAAATGACTATAGGAAAATGAACATGTGGGGACTTGGACCGAAAAAAAAAGATACAGGGACTAAAACCAAAATCTCGCCAACTTACAGGGGCTACAACACTATTTAAGCCTAAAAAATAAACACATAACAAATCATCGACATTATAAATTCAATATGTCTAATAACTAAAAATATTTATAAATATCATTAATAATTATAAATATTTAGTTGATTAAAAAAAATTGTGGTGATAGTGACCCGTGAAAATAGTGAGTTTCAGTGATAATTATTTATGTAGTATTCTTGTTTGATATCCAATATGATGAATACAATATACATTAATAAATTTAGAGGAGAAATGACAAGTAGTAATAATAAATTATCAAAATAAAATCTAAAAGGGAACAACTTCATGATACACAATTTGAAAATAAAATGAACCTGCAAAAAAAAGTAATTTAGAAATATAAAATATAATAAGAGAAAATGTCAAATCCATTTTATAGAAATTGCATTAGATATTTGTGTACTTTGTACCTATTAGATGTTTTGAAATATTTCCTTGAATACAACATTGTGGTTGTATTCAAACTTTGTTTCAATTTGTCATGAAATAAGATTTTCAATCTTTCTTTTTTTTTTTACTCTAGAAAATGCAACATATAATATTGACATCCCTCTGTAACTTTTAAGGGAAAATGAAATAAGAATTTCAAACTTTGTAAGGTGCGGTTTGAGTATTGGAATTTTAAAAAATCAAAATTAATTTTAAATATGAATAAAAATAATTAAATATTATAATTATATGATGTATATATTTAGTAGTAATTTTAAATATAATGATTAAAAATGGTGAGTGTTGTTTAATCCGAGTTAGTTATTTTGCTAATAGAAGTTACTTTGTGCGTTGATGTATGGTTCAATTTGTTGATGTTATAGATGAAAATTTGAAAATTCTTTTCATTGAGTGTTTGTGAAATTTTGAGCGAGAACTGGAGGCGATTGAATTCTTTTGTAGAGTTCGAAATTACCTGTAGATATGAAATGATAAATTTAATTATGTAATGATCAATCATTATATAAATTAAATTGTATTAGAATGATCATAAAAAGAAAATTTTGATTAAAAATTATATATGATTTTAAATAATCTAACAATTAATTTAGGTATACTAATATAAATTCTTCAATTGTCAAAAGAAAGTGAACGCTTTAACATAAGAACATGTTGCCTTATATTCTACTAAATGATCGAGTAAACTTGTAAAACAATATTCAATCAAATCTCTTGTAAGAATATTAACAATTTTCATGCGATTATAATTTAATAAATTAAAAAATAAGGGAAAAAAGATAGATTAAATTATTTTCAAAGTATACTTATGAGCAAATACTTTTAAAAGAAATATAAGAGAAACTCTAAGAGAAACACTAAAACTAATTAAATTCCCCAGCTGAGCATGTGTATACTTTTCTCCTGTGGTTGAAGTTTGTTGAGCATATAAATTGCAAGAGTCTGGTGAATTGCACTAAAGCTTGACAAATCAATCATATCTGCTTCTTCTCGTACAACCTTCGATAAATTTTTGTTCCTTCGAATTCTGCATGAATCTCTCTCTCTCAGTCCTAATCCCCATAGGGTTGCTTAATAACCATCCTTCACTGTCACACAATATAGCAGGGTTCAAAGCATCTATGTGACGAAGTGCATCAACTTCATCAAACTGGTTTTTTATGTCAAGTGCCACTTCAACCACATCAGACTGTATGAACACCTGTCATAAACACAACGTCGTTTCTTCATTCCATTCAGAAGTTTTCCGTCATCAATAAAAAAAATATGTTGAATTCCCGCACGGTCTAATCACTTAATCCCCACCAGTTCATTATACGAATTGTGTAAAATATAAATTTAAACTTCCATGATGATGAACGGTCAAAGGAGAAGTATAAATATATTAGAGCATGTAGAATGTAATGCCCGGTATAATATATATCTAGAATAATACCATACAAGCATTTTATTTGGTACTGACACATCAAAAGTGCCTAATGGCATAGTTCACATACTTGTCCATTTCTAAAACATAAATACACACATGGAACAAGTCATGGAAACTAGCCAAAAATAAAACTAAGAATAATATACAATATCCTCAATTGTATACAACAAAAGAATACATAGCGGAAAAACTAATACTGAGCTTCTCTTGAAACATCCAAGCATAGCTCCACCTGTAAATCAACCTGCAATCCGAGCCTGAAATATAGCAACTATAGTGGGGTGAGATACATCAAATCTCAGTGAGTTCCCTATCTTAAAGTCCTCTCGGCTTTACAAGGTTCTAAATAAACCTAACTCATGTCAAAGGGGAAAGGGGAGTGACCATGAGTACACACACACAAGTAACCACACCGGTGAGCCTGTAAACTCACACTAGTACCGAAGTACCTCCTGAGCCTGTAAACTCAAGGATTCACAAAGTACCGAAGTACCTCCTGAGCCTGTAAACTCAAGGATTCACCAATCAATAACCAATACCAAGGTATCCCCTATTCCCGTACCCTTCTACGTCTAGAAGGCGATCCGAGTCATGAATCCTTGTAGCTACTTGGCATACGAATGGATTCGGGATCACCGGTCCGTACACCGTGATCCGTCACTTCACACGGCTAGTGCACCGTCTCAAGTCTCTACCCATAGGTTCCATCGTACTAACACGGGACTCAAACCTGCCAAGTAGTTGTGCATAATGTTCAGAGGAGGTGCTCAGTCTCATGAACTACACCGCAAGAAACAGTGGTTATTGATAAACAGAATACACACGCCTCGGCCTTTCATGCACGAGCATTGCCACATATGGAAAATTCACACTTCCGACACAGTTATGGTAATAATCCTCACTCTTCCTATTCCATATTTTAACATGCATATTTTCTTATCATGTTAACATTAATAACAATTAGATAGACATGGCATAACACAAATTTTACAAGTAAAAACATAAAATCGCACAACACATAAAACATCACTTTTCACATAGTAATTCACACACATTTTAAGACATATAAGCCATCCCTTTTCTCTACCAAGCATCCTTGGTTAAACATGGTCTAACATCACCATTCACTACCTTATTGGATCCTCTTTCCAAAGGCTTTGGACTCGTATCAATCGGATTCCCGATTCATGAATTTCCGGTGGAAACATAAACCACATTTTCCACATTCATCACCATATTTAATTCTACCATATCAATCCATGACATATAATCATGTTTCTACCTCACCATCTCATAGAGCATAAAATTAGCTTTCCAACGCTTCCGACCGTGCGTCAATCCGAGTTACGGATCTCAAGTTATGACGAAAATACGAAAATTAATGTTTTGCTGTCCCAGGCAAATTCGCCTGGCGAATACCTGGCGAATCAGACTCGCCACCCACTCGCCTGGCGAATCTGGACGGACCAGAATTCTCCAAAAATGGGTTTGGGATCCAAAAATGATCCAAACCTTCAACCCACATGATATTAATGCATCCAAATACCCAAAACAACATGTTAGAACATATTTAGACATGCATTTCATCAATCTATCTGTTAGATTTCATCGATTTAGCGCGATTACTCATTTTACCCAAATTTAACCTAACTCTAAAACCTCCAGAAATTTACTCTAATAGTATCTATCTAGAACCCACCTGATAACCGAAGAGGAGTTTGGAGAAGATGATGAATTGATGATGCTGATCCAACCTCTCTTTCTCTTTCCCCTTCTTCCTTCTCTTTCTCTCTTCTTTTCTTCTTCTTCTTCTTTCCTTTCTATCTTTTCTTTCTTTTCTTCTCATATATATATATATATAATACTATATTATATAATACAAATCCAACCCGGAAAAATATCTCAAATTGATATTTTGTCATCTCAACCCGATTGATCAATTAGCAAAGTTACCAAAATTACTTTCTTGAATTAGTAAATATTAATCCGTCTCTTTAATAAAATAATTGATCTCTTCAGAGTTCATTAGTTGCTCTATTGATCCCAAATGTCAATACTTAAAGTTCTTGGAGGGTTTCATTAATCCAATTACCCAAGGATAGAGCACGTAGATACTCATCTGATATCCTATTGAACATTTAAATAATACGGGGTATTACACTCTCCCCCCCCCCCTTAAATTGAAATTCGCTCCCGAATTTCCTCTATTCGGCAATAACCACCAATTATATCCTGGTCTTAGGTTCACACTTAGCCTTTACTTAGTTAAAATTCCTGACATAATCCGATTCCAACTTGACTTCACAGTTCAAAATCCTTAATTTCACAATTTATCAGACTTCATGTCCTTAGTCATACTCTTATTCCAATATTGGGTTAACTTTCAACTCGCGTTTCCTCAATTCATCTGTTGTTTCTTACTAAAACACTTGGTCGCATCTTACCACGAAAAGAATGTACCATTTTACATTCCTCTACTGAATCACAAACAAAATCATAACACCTTATCTTCGTTTAGAACAACCACCACTCATCACCTCTTTGCAATGTAGGTCAGTGATTCCTTAACTTCATACAATTTCCGACAACTATTCTTCCGTAAATCTTTCAACATTCAGAACCACTTCACCATTAGTCAAACGACTCAATTACCAATTCCATCTAGCCTGATGTTGTACACTATACTCATTCAATCCGATAGTTCATCTCTTTCGTATCACACCAAAGGGTAACACACTTAAACAAAATCTTCTTACTTCCATCCTTGCATTGAACATCTGGTATTGTTTGGACACTGACAGTTGCCAAGTAGACAGGAATGTCATTTCCATCCTTACAAGTAACAATCATTCTAATCCCCAGTAGTCTGACTAAACTCTTTCACCTGTCACCTCCCACTGCGCAAACCAAATTCTAACAGTAGAACACCACGGTTTCTCAATCACTATTAAGTAGCTAACAGTCCACGGAGAAGCACACTTATCCACTGGGATCCTTAATAACTAATCGATACAAGAAACTTACTAACGTCCTATGGTAGAATAATTTATTTACCAACGCACAATATCTTAACATCTGTCCAACACTCTCTAGACGATAAAGATGCAGGAGTTACACTGTTACGACCACAACATATACACTTCTCAATCCATTCAAATCTCGAACTAATAATTCATCCAAAATAGCTTAACAATCTCTGGTTCCGATTACTACTTTCCAAAACGATTCTTTTCACGTTTTCCAACTTACTTCAGGTTCCTTGCTGACACGAGATCTCAACCTATAACACGTAACACCATCACGATACTTCAATCATACGCGAGTCACCACTTATCAACTTAACCTGTCCAAAGGACAATTGTGAGTTTCCATATTACTCACCAATTCGCGTACAACACTCCACATACACACACTTCTCGGTTGAATCAACTCTTCTCATTTGTTCCATTTCATAAACTATTCCCAGTTACATACTTAACGTCGGAACATCCAATTCTTACTAATACTTGGAAAGATAACCTCCCAATTCCTTCTCTGGTTAGAACACAACTGCACACAACTGATACCACTTTCACGGGGTCTAAATCCAAAACCTTGGACTCACAGAAGATAGCAATTACTAACTCCGACCAACCGTGCGTTCCTTAATAACTCCATAACTTAAATTACCACAACGATCTTTACAAGATCAACACTTCGAGAATATTTTCCAACTTCGTCCTTAAGACTCTCATCAGTAAGGATAACAATATACTTAAGACTTTCTCCTACTCAACACAATTCACAAGATTTTTCCCCCTAAGTCAACTCTCTTGTCGTCTGAACAAATGGTCGACTACGCAACACCTTCCAGAAGTTCCAATTTCAAAACATAATTCTTCTTTTATTTACTTATAGTCCTATTTTCCATTCACACAACGCTCTCCACTCGGAGCAACATAAGGCAACAAAACACAGATGGCGGTTCTTAAGAAATTCCATAATGTACCCCCACGTTAATCGATTACCCATCTGAGGTTAATCGGTTAACTCCTTTGCGTTAGTCGGTTAACACTGCTGCAGAATCAAAAAACCCAGTTTCTCATAATTCAAAGCCATCCTTGCCCAACCCATCCATCTGATTTGTTCTAAGCTGAAATATCATTCTCAACTCGTGGCTCCTTAACTTGTGTAACATTCACTAACCATGATCCACTCAAGATAAAACCGACAAACTCGACGACACACTCCAACCAAGTGACAAGGCAAAATTCCAAATTCTGTCGCGGTCACACAACAAATCTTCGGCGGGGTAGTTTGTTCTCTATTCAACAACTACGTTAGCGGGAAGTCAAATAATGACGACATTCTAAAGCTTTAGCCACAACTCTTACTCGATTCGTTCATAAGTAAAACCCAACACACAACCATTGTACGATACCACAAAAGCGATGGACATCTCATACCAAGCATACAACCTTATTCTCTCACTTGAATTCCTTAGAGAAATTGAAACAACAACGTTCTTAGTTCAACAAAAGGTAGATCCCTAATATTCCGATTATTCACAAACACAGAAATTTCTCCATACCTGCAAATCAATCGGGGCAATGCATCCTCTTGAAGAACCTTTCCATCACTACGTACACATTAACCGGGGTTTCTTGTCCTTCACTGTCCATTGGAAATTTCACTTACCAAATCACTTAATGGAAGATTCGCAACCGACAATTCTCATCAACTATTTACAAAGCCATTCTGGTATAAATCGTTCCATGATTTACACTTAGTCTATAATAAATCTTGGTTTGCTTCTCGTTGTTTTACCGCAAATCTTACTTCTTAAAACACCATGCTCACTGTTCCACAAAGTACATTCCTTCACACTTGTCTCAAGAATAAGAATCCATCACGTACACTTGTGACCCTGGTGCTACTACTACGCTCGTTCTTAATACCAAAGTGTAACTTTCTCATAACATATTATTAATATCGTTTATTCCACATAATCGAATAAAATCCACCTCATAAACAATATTTTCACTTTCCACAGCATAGAACACTTTCATAGCTTCATATCGATATAAAGAACGCTTAAATCGGACACCCGAGTCTAAAGATATGAATTTCTGAAGAAAGGAAAATTATTGGAAACAGCCAAATTCGCCTGGCGGTTAAGAATTTCGCCTAGCGGATCCCCTTTCGCCAGCACTTCGCCCGGCGAACATGCGGCGAATCCTCATTTCATAAAACCTCAAAAGTTCCAGTAGCTACACATGTTCTGTTTCTTCATTTTCGCATGGCGACTAAGTAATTCGCCTGGCGAATTCCTCTTCGCCAGCACTTCGCCTGGCGAACCAATGGCGAGACCCCATTCGCCTGGCGATTTCCTGATTCGCCTGGCGAATCACACCAGAAGCAGAATTTTCTGCCGCGTTTTACATGGTTTCTACACCTCAAAATCCAACTTTTCCCAAACCAAAACATTTTCAAATTCCAAATTGGTCTCCCATCGAATCCAGAAAAATCCCGATGTAATATCTCGAACTTAATCTCTCTACATAACTGAATATACCCAATTTATCTCATAATCTTCATCCGGCGTATACTTATTCCACTTGAAGCATGTAAACACATCCTAGCGTTCTTCCTCACACTTCTCTACTACTTTAGGTTCCCATAAAAGCCGAACTTCCTTAACTCTCAATCTTAACCCAAGTGGAAGATATTGTTCCGAACACCCTCCTTAAAGTACTCTCGTCCATTTAAGATACCATAACAACTTTAGAAACTAAAGCACCCAAAACTTATCTCACTTCCGGACCTTATGCCACGCGTTCCATAAAACAACTTTTCTTTTCCACGGAATAAGATTACTTGAAATTATTATCCGTACTAGGGATCAATCCAGCTCTACTTAGCGATTTCACATATTCCTCAATTCCTTAACCAATCGTCTAATAGAGATCCTTAACTTTCGGACTACATCCCTTCCAAAGGATTACTTAACCCACACATTACACTTTAAGTCCATGCTACCCAAGCACAACTTCTACTAAAACCTCCACTGAGCTGACCAAAACTCCTCACTAATAACTCTTGGCTTGAACCTCCTCTCACAGCATAAGTTCCGACAACACTACGGAGTCCTCGTGGTCGCTCAACCATGATTCTACCTATCACATACATAGTATTAGGTTGATCAGGACCAACACTACATAGTATGATATTAAGTTTCATGCTGGCAAGACACACTTAAGAGGCAGGAATAGATTTACTTATGATGTTTCAAGGCTAGGTCGAGGATACGACCTGCTCTGATACCAACTACAATGCCCGGTATAATATATATCTAGAATAATACCATACAAGCATTTTATTTGGTACTGACACATCAAAAGTGCCTAATGGCATAGTTCACATACTTGTCCATTTCGAAAACATAAATACAACACATGGAACAAGTCATGGAAACTAGCCAAAAATAAAACTAAGAATAATATACAATATCCTCAATTGTATACAACAAAAGAATACACAGCGGAAAAACTAATACTGAGCTTCTCTTGAAACATCCAAGCATAGCTCCACCTGTAAATCAACCTGCAATCCGAGCCTGAAATATAGCAACTATAGTGGGGTGAGATACATCAAATCTCAGTGAGTTCCCTATCTTAAAGTCCTCTCGACTTTACAAGGTTCTAAATAAACCTAACTCATGTCAAAGGGGAAAGGGGAGTGACCATGAGTACACACACACAAGTAACCATACCGGTGAGCCTGTAAACTCACACTAGTACCGAAGTACCTCCTGAGCCTGTAAACTCAAGGATTCACAAAGTACCGAAGTACCTCCTGAGCCTGTAAACTCAAGGATTCACCAATCAATAACCAATACCAAGGTATCCCCTATTCCCGTACCCTTCTACGTCTAGAAGGCGATCCGAGTCATGGATCCTTGTAGCTACTTGGCATACGAATGGATTCGGGATCACCGGTCCGTACACCGTGATCCGTCACTTCACACGGCCAGTGCACCGTCTCAAGTCTCTACCCATAGGTTCCATCGTACTAACACGTGACTCAAACCTGCCAAGTAGTTGTGCATAATGTTCAGAGGAGGTGCTCGAGTCTCATGAACTACACCGCAAGAAACAGTGGTTATTGATAAACAGAATACACACGCCTCGGCCTTCCATGCACGAGCGTTACCACATATGGAAAATTCACACTTCCGACACAGTTATGGTAATAATCCTCACTCTACCTATTCCATATTTTAACATGCATATTTTCTTATCATGTTAACATTAATAACAATTAGATAGACATGGCATAACACAAATTTTACAAGTAAAAACATAAAATCGCACAACACATAAAACATCACTTTTCACATAGTAATTCACACACATTTTAAGACATATAAGCCATCCCTATTCTCTACCAAGCATACTTGGTTAAACATGGTCTAACATCACCATTCACTACCTTATTGGATCCTCTTTCCAAAGGCTTTGGACTCGTATCAATCGGATTCCCGATTCATGAATTTCCGGTGGAAACATAAACCACATTTTCCACATTCATCACCATATTTAATTCTACCATATCAATCCATGACATATAATCATGTTTCTACCTCACCATCTCATAGAGCATAAAATTATCTTTCCAACGCTTCCGACCGTGCGTCAATCCGAGTTACGGATCTCAAGTTATGACGAAAATACGAAAATTAATGTTTTGCTGTCCCAGGCAAATTTGCCTGGCGAATACCTGGCGAATCAGACTCGCCACCCACTCGCCTGGCGAATCTGGACGGACCAGAATTCTCCAAAAATGGGTTTGGGATCCAAAAATGATCCAAACCTTCAACCCACATGATATTAATGCATCCAAATACCCAAAACAACATGTTAGAACATATTTAGACATGCATTTCATCAATCTATCTGTTAGATTTCATCGATTTAGCGCGATTACTCATTTTACCCAAATTTAACCTAACTCTAAAACCTCCAGAAATTTACTCTAATAGTATCTATCTAGAACCCACCTGATAACCGAAGAGGAGTTTGGAGAAGATGATGAATTGATGATGCTGATCCAACCTCTCTTTCTCTTTCCCCTTCTTCTTTCTCTTTCTCTCTTCTTTTCTTCTTCTTCTTCTTTCCTTTCTATCTTTTCTTTCTTTTCTTCTCATATATATATATAATACTATATTATATAATACAAATCCAACCCGGCAAAATATCTCAAATTGATATTTTGTCGTCTCAACCCGATTGATCAATTAGCAAAGTTACCAAAATTACTTTCTTGAATTAGTAAATATTAATCCGTTTCTTTAATAAAATAATTGATCTCTTCAGAGTTCATTAGTTGCTCTATTGATCCCAAATGTCAATACTTAAAGTTCTTAGAGGGTTTCATTAATCCAATTACCCAAGGATAGAGCAAGTAGATACTCATCTGATATCCTATTGAACATTTAAATAATACGGGGTATTACATAGAAAATATACCTGTCCTCCAGGAGTTAAATTGTCTACAATAGCACCAACCAATGGCTTCTGCAGAACTCTTCTTTTATGATGTTTTTTCATGAAATGAGGGTCTGGACACTGCATGTTTTTGGATATAAAAATGTTAGTAGCAAGTTATATGAACTATTCCAACTACCATTTATATGAACTATTTATATGAACTATTCCAACTACCATTTACGGCCTGACTACCAGTACCCTGTAATCCATAATGACCAGTCTGGTTATACTCACTATACAAATTGTTGTTATTATTAGTAATAAGGGAGGAATTACTGGTAGAAGTATGCCCATTTTGAAGTCCATGAACAGAAGACTGAATGGATGAATGGTAAGTTTCCAATGATCGCCATTCTTCAACCTGTCCTGCACAACCTGAAAACACACACACAGACACACCATTAGATTGGAAAAATAATTCTTGCAGCATAAAGAACAAACAACACCAATAGCACAAAATATGTTATCAATAACAGAATAATTACTCACAACAAAGTCATGTATAATAAGGGGTGGGATGTCGTTCAGAAATAGAGTAACTCTGACAAGAACATTAAAGAAGTCTTAATAAACAATATTCAATAGTTTACATATTAACACTCCTAAACAGTGATAACTGAAGGGAACATGATTAGAATGAGTTGAAAATTGGTTGGGTGACAAAAGTATTTTATCATTGAAATATATATATCTTCCTGACAGAAATGAAGGTCGAAATTATTCCTTAGATAATTTAGCAACAAAACCATTTCCACTTGAGTAATTCTTCTGTAACTCTAACTCGGTTTCGAAGAAAGCTTCATGGAGAGCTCTTACACACTCATCTGCTTCACTATCATTTACAAACAATGAGATGTTCACCTGGCAAAAACAAAACAGAACAGATAGAATACATGAGAATGAAACTATTTTGATGTGTTGTGTGTAAAATGCCTGAACTGACAGTGTTCGAAACCCAAAATAATATTGATAGAGAAAAAAAAAAGAGAATAAAAAATTAGGAAAAATAATAGAGTTGATTAAGTGGATACATACCTTAGATGCACCCCTGAGAGATAATTTGAACAGCAACACCAAGTCTCCGAAGAACACAAAATGCCTGTAGTAGAAAATTATATCTAAAAATAATAATAAAAAATAAAGAATGTGAATTAAATTTAAATGAGAGAATAATACAGAACCTTCCACAAAAAACTTGGCTACAAAACTGAAGTTTAATGGAGAAATAATAAAATGAAAAAAATGGGAAATCTGAGAACCAGATTGTGAACATTACTCAAAAACTCACCAACCGTCGACTCAATTCTCTCATTTAGAGTATCAGCCAGAGCTTCTCCAAGATTAGTATCTGAATGACTGCAGTCCATCATGAGAATTGTTCAGAATAAGAAAATATATGCAGAAAGTAATTTTATACATTCCTTATGTCAAAAACATCAAAGCACAAAATTTACTATGTATTTTCATTACAATAAAAAGTAGCATTTTTTTGGTGGATAACTTTTACTATGTAGTTTCATTACAATAAAAAGTAGCAGAATGAAAAACAAAGGTCATAATCACTTAATGAAAAACAAAGACCATGAACCTCATTAGGATTAAGCATGTTGTTCAAGGTTGTGTAAACTTCATCATCCTTAACGATGGTCAACAGAAATAACAAAAACAGAAGTCCATAACAGAATTTTATTTTCACTTCAATAAAAATCCTCAACAGAAAATTCAGTGGAAATAAAAATACATATCAGGAAAAATAGCAGAAGGAGCAATTGACAACAGAAGTTCAAACTCATAACAGCAGTTCGACCCAAGCAGGTGGAAGCCCTGCTTTTTGTTTCAGATCGGATAAAATAATGTGCCTCTCCATTGCTGTCCCAAATGGATGCCAAAGTTCAAAGAAAATCACTCCTAAGCTGTACATGTCAGCCTGCACATTAAGTAAACCCGAGAATTACATAATTTTGCTAGAATCAAAGATATTAGATAGCTAGAAAAAGGATAATACTTGAATACTTAACACCTTTTCATCAATCTTAGGCCATCCTTGCTCAATTTCAGGAGCTGTATAGAAATATGTCCCTACTTGTCCATTGCCATCAATGGAAACACCAATTGTATCAGCAAGAAGGGCTGGATCTTGATCCAACTGCTCCAGCTTCAAGAACTTGGCTGAAAGAAAAGAAAAAGAAAACAATAACTAAATAAAATTTGATATTTCATTCACAACCACTACTCCCTCCAGTGTAGAAAGCCAACACATTAACATGACATTGTTTAATAAGAATTTTTAGACCAAATCAAAAACAGGGAAACGCTACACCAAGAGGTAATAATGTTATTGCTCACATAGGAAAATGTGTATATGTGCAAGCATCTGTCACTAACCTCGATTGTATTATAAAGAAACATATCAGGAAAAATAACAGTAGATAGATATTATTTCGAGCCGGTGCCATAACCATTCTCCCTGTCAAACTGGGAAGTTAGCCATCAACTTTCAAGTCTGTTTCTGAATCCCAAGGGAATGGCGCTAGTGGCTTAGTTGCCTCAAGAAGAACATCAACAGGAATATTCGGTTCCGATCGCTTTAATGGTGGTATGCCATGATTGTACTCTTGAGGATCTTCACAGTAATCCTACAATTTGAGAGGAAAGGGTTAAGGAGCAGCAAAGTGATCATTAAACATAAGACAAGTTCAAAAGTTTTATCTGTTCACCTGATCTGCATGCATCTTTAACAACAATTTTTTGAATATGTCAAAATTTGATTGTTGCAATAAATCTTCCGATAGACGAAGGTATGTTACTCCATACATCCGAAGTTTTGGAGGGCCGTCTTTGTTGACACCTTTTGAACTTTGTGCATCAGAGCTTTGTTTTGTGTCCCTCATCTCAAGACATGTAAAGTTCATAATGTCATGATGACGGGACACGATTTTAGCAATGGGACGGTATCCATCTCGATCATCAAGGTTGTAATATCCAGCAGTGAGTTCAGCAGCATGATTCGGAGCTTGTACCACCAGTGGATACCAGAAACCTTTATCATAGATAGAGGTTAATTATCAGGAAAAAGCAAAGGCAACTAACTACTGTCTTTAGTTAATTGTTGTTTTATGAAATTTACTTTGATTATTAATTTGACTTTACAGCCAAGGAAAGCTTTGTTAGCTTCATCTAGGATTTGATCATCATGATTCAGCAATCGGTTAGAGTACCAAGTTAAGAAGAATTTTCCTTTCTTGGTAAGGTATGTGCCATTTGCTTTGAAGAATTCAATAGATTCTGGAACATCATTGTACGTGCCAGCGTCATCTGGTAGTTCCCAATCAGAATGGACAGCAATTGCTGCAGCCGATTTGAAATCTTCCTTCAAATATTTGTCATAACACTGCATAATTTCAATTTTTTAAGATTATAATCTTAGTGCTGAATTGAAATTCCATAAACAATTTTGTTTGAAAGCAAGGTCATAATCACCTGAAATTCTCCGATTCCAGGAAATTCCCATCCTTGATTTTGAGGATAGGACGGGTATCTGAGTTCTCTGAAACTCTTCATGTAATCACTGTATACCTGTGTAAAGAAAGAACTATATTTAAACGCGCTATAGTAACTAATCAGCTGCAGCAATTTTTTCCACAGTTTTAAATCTAAGCCATTGACTTTAGATCCAGTAGCTCAAATAACATATTCATTAAATTAATTTTAACTGATCTCAGACCACTGATTTAGATCTGATAGCCGAGATAAATGTTGAACCAACCTCAATAGCTGTTCTTCCATGAAAGATAGGCTTGTTATCTACACCATTAGTAACAGAAACACTTTGAGATCAAATGCTCCATATTAATTTTAATTCTGATTATTTACAAAGGAAAATTGAAAAGAGGAGTAATGAACAACTTTATTTCAATACCATGGTTCCATCATCTAACCAACAGAGGAAACTAAATATAATTTAGTGCCACAATTCATGGATAAATCACCTTGTAAAGAGGAGTTTTTAGAACTCCAGCACCAGCTTTGCACACTGCAAGAGACACTGCCAATATGGCATTTGCCCCAAGCTAAAACAAAGAGAAAAACATCAGAATTATAAAACTTAGTTAAACAATTTTACAAACACTCATGACTCATGCATGGAATTCAACAAATTATAACACTCATGACTCATGCCAGTGTCCAGAACCAACCGAGCAACCGAAGCAGCATGGCGTCTAAAACAGGTGACTTTTTCTCCAACGAAGAGCTTGTCGAGATCGATTCCATCTGAACCAAATTCCTATCACAACAACCATTAACCATCAATCACTAAATTCAATATCAACATTCAACAAACACTCACTTTAACTCATAATTCTCATTTCAATTCAACAGGGCTCAGACCCTACTATTGAGGTTTCTACTTACATTAAGGCTGTCAGTGTTGACGGCATCGTGATGGAAATCAAAACCTTCACTTCGATGTGAAATATAGTTCAAGGAGGATAAGAATTGCTCCAATTCTCATGATGGCCATGAAGAGGGAAGCTTCAACATCCATTACCAGAGGGTTTTGAAACTGATAAAGAGTGAAATATCTTGTTAGATACAAAACATATAAATATCATAAAAATCAAAACCCTAAAATCGAAAAACAGAAAAAATGTACGAATCCCAGAAGCACCAGATCTATTTTTTCAAGCAGATCCCGTCATCCTCTTCATCTTGCACTGGCGGAACGTCTTTACCTGTCAATACACATCGAAGTGAAGGTGTCAAAATCAGAAAAATGGAAATCAAGATCTTTGATAGCAATGAGGAACACAAACAGGAAATTAAAAGCAAGAAAAGACGAAACCTTATGCAAGAGAGAAGCAGTGGAAATCAAAACCTGAAAAAACCAAAACATTGTCATTATTCTTGTAAACCAAAGCATTGAAGAAAAAATTGCTTACAGTGTGTTGAGGAAAAGGTTGGTGGTGATGGGTTTCGGTTGGAGGTGGTGGTGGCCGGAGATAGGTGGTGGTGGCCGGAGAGAGGAAATGGGAGACGAGAAAGAGATTGAAAAGCGGAGAATGAGGGAGAAAGAGAGAGAGAAGAAAACGTGGGGGAAAGAGGGAAGTGTGGGACAATGGGAAGATAAAATGTGAAATTCAAATTTGACTTCCTGACCAATGAGAGGGAAACAAATGGCAGGTTGTGTGGAATGGAAGCATGGAAATGTGATGAATTTGCTAGTTACGGTTGTGCCCTTTTGTTAGTGGAGAATATATTTGGGCAAAGGGAACAAGTGGAAATTCAATGATCTTTTTTGTAATTGCTTTATAGTAGATTTGATTATTTCTTTGTTAATTTAGTTTTCAATGGCCGGAGAATACAAATGCAATGCACAAGGATGTAATCGATCTTTTGGGTCTGATAAGGGTTTGCAAAGTCATCAAAGTGTTCATAAAGAAAAAGAACAAAGACAATGTCTAGTATGCGGTAGAACTTTTTCATCTAAAAAAGGCCTCCTTATTCACATGACAAGTCAACATGGCGGATGGGCATATGGTCATGGTCCAAGAAACTGATTCGAATCATCTCCATTAGAATACGCATAAGAATAACCGATTATATTTATGAATAATAAGGATTTTATATTTATGTAATTTATGATATTTAATTTTAAGATTTATTTATATTATTTGATTTCAAGACTATATCTTTATAGGTTTTATTATTTTCTTATTAATTAATGGTCCGTATGTAATGCCCTGTATAATATATATCTAGAATAATACAATACACGCATTTTATTTGGTACTGACACCATCATAAGTGCCTAATGGCGTAATTCACATACTTGACCATTTAAAAACATAATACAACTATGGTACAAGCTATGGAAATTAGCCAAACAATAAAATAAAACTAAGATCAATATACAATATTCCTCATTGTACAAGAACAATAAAATACACAGCGGAATAAGCTTAACTAAGCTTCTCTTGAAACATCTCAGCATCGCTCCACTTGTAAATCAAACCTGCAATCCGAACCTGAAATATAGCAACTATAGTGGGGTGAGATACATCAAATCTCAGTGAGTTCCCTATCTTAAAGTCCTCTCAGCTTTACAAGGTTCTAAATAAACCTAACTCACGTCAAAGGGGAAAGGGGAGTGACCATGAGTACACACACACAAGTAACCACAATGTGAGCCTGTAAACTCACACTAGTACCGAAGTACGTTCTGAGCCCGTACACTCAAGAACTCACAAAGTACCGAAGCAACTCTTGAGCCTGTAAACTCAAGGATTCACATATCAATAACCAATACCAAGGTATCCCCTTTTCCCGTACCCTTCTACGTCTAGAAGGCGATCCGAGTCATGGATCCTTGTAGCTACTTGGCATACGAATGGATTGGGGATCACCGGTCCGTACACCGTGATCCGTCACTTCACACGGTCAGTGCACCGTCACAAGTCTCTACCCATAGGTTCCATCGTACTATCACGGGACTCAAACCTGCCAAGTAGTTGTGTATAATGTTCAGAGGAGGTGCTCGAGTCTCATGAACTACACCGCACAAATAGTGGTTATTGATAAACAAAATGCACACGCCTCGGCCTTTCATGCACGAGCGTTGCCACACAGATTCGCTACCACAATCCTAGTTACGACCTAGAATTAAATCATTTTGTTTTGGGGTAAAGTGTTCTCACTCTTCCTAATTCATATTTTAACATGCATATTTTCTTTCATTCACAATTCACAATTTGATAGATATGGTATAATCACAAATATCACAAGTAAACACATATAATAGCATAACATAATCACATTATAGTTCATACACGTTTTCAAGGTATACTAGCCACTACTACCCCCGACCAAGCATCCTTGGTTAAACATGGTCTAATATCACCATTTAATAACACATTGGACTCTCTTTCCAAGGCTTCAAGCCTTCTATCAATCGGCTTCCCGATTCATGAATTTCCGGTGGAAACATAAACCACACTTTTCACATTCATCACAATATTTACTTCTACCATACCAATCCATGACATATAATCATGTTTCTACCTCACCATCTCATAGAGCATAAAATTATCTTTCCAACGCTTCTGACCGTGCGTCAATCCGAGTTACGGATCTCAAGTTATGGCGAAAACACGAAAAATAATGTTTTGCTGTCCCAGGCAAATTCGCCTGGCCACTTCAGAATTCGCCTGGCCAATCCTCCTTCGCCAGCACTTCGCCTGGCGAGACAGTGGCGAAACCCAATTCGCCTGGCCACTTCAGAATTCGCCTGGCCAATCCTCCTTCGCCAGCACTTCGCCTGGCGAGACAGTGGCGAAACCCAATTCGCCTGGCCACTTCAGAATTCGCCTGGCCAATCGCTCCAGAACCAGAATTTTCCCCTTACGGGTTCTAGGGTTCCAAAAGCTCCAAATTCACCATTTCTCATCCCAAAATAGTTCAAACAGCATAAACAAGTATCAATAATGTTCATATGCATAGTGTGATCATTCAACACAATTTATATCGATTTTTAACCGTTAGATTTCATTGATTGCAAATTTGTTCATTTTCTCAAAACCTAACTTAATTCTAGAAACTCAAGAAATCTACAACTAAAGTTTCTATCTAGAACCCACCTGATGATCGAAGAGGAGTTTGAAGAAGATGATGACGATCCAAGCTTCTTCCCAAGCTTTTCCTTCTTCTCCCATGGTTTTCTTCTTCTCTTCTCTTTCTCCTTCTTTCTCTTCTTACTATTTTTTCTTCTTTTTCTTTCTTTCTTTAACACACATATATATAATACTATAATATATAATATAATCCAACAGGGCAAAATACCTCCAATTGATATTTTGTCATCTCAACCCAATTGATCAATTATTATAATTACCAAAATTAACTTCCCTGAACTATCAATTATTAATCCATCTCTTTAATAAAATAATTGATCTCTTAAGAGTTCTCCAGTTGCTCTATTGATCCCAAATGTCAATACTTAAAGTACTTAGAGGATTCCATTAATCCAATTATCCCAAGATAGAGCACATAGATACTCATCTGATCTCATTTGATACCAAAATGAGCATTTAAATAATATGGGGTATTACACTCTCCCCCCCTTAAATTGAAATTCGCCCCCGAATTTCCTCTATTCAACAACAACCGCAATCTGTATCCTGGTCTTAGATTCACACTTAACTTTACTTCCGTTAAAGTTTCTAACGTATCCAATTCCAACTCAACTTCACAGTTCAAAATCCTTAATTTCACAATTTATCAGACTTCATGTCCTTAGTCATACTCTTATTCCAATATTGGGTTAACTTCCAACTTGCGTTTCCTCTTAATTCATCTGTTGTTTCATACAAAAGACTTAGTCACAACTTACTTCGGAAAGAATGTACCATTCTACATCCCTCTACCGAGTCACAAAACGAAACCATAACACCTTATCTTGGTTCAGGGTAACAACCACTCATCAAATTCTCATGAGGTAATTCGGTGATTCCTTAACTCCATACAATTACCGACAACTATTCCTCCGTAAATCCTTCAACATTCATAACCACTTCACCATTAGTCAAACGACTCAATTACCAATTCCATGTGGTCTGATGCCAAACATTGTAATCATTACATCCGACAATTCATCTCTTTCGTATCACCCCAAAAGGTGACACAATTAGAACGAGGTCTTCTTATTTCCAATCTTACAATCAATAATCCTTCTAATCCTTATTATTCTGGTTAAACTCTTTCATCTGTCACCTTCCATTGTGCAACTCCAATCCTAATAGTGAAATACCACCAATTCTTAAGCATTACCAAGTAGCTAATAGTCCACGGAGAAAACATATTTATCCACTGGGATCCTTACTAACCAGCGACACCAGAAATTTACTAACGTCCTATGGTAGAACAATTTCTTCTCCAACGCACAATATCTTAACATCGGTCCAATACTCTCCAGACAATAGAGATGCAGGAGTTACACTGTTACCACCACAACATGTACGACTCCAAATCCATTCAAATCTCGAACTAATAATTCATCCAAAATAGCTTAACAATCTCTGGTTCCGATTACTACTTTCCAAAACGATTCTTTTCACGGTTTCTAACTTACTTCAGGTTCCTTGCTGACTCTAGATCTCAACCTATAACACGTAACACCATCACGATACTTCAATCATACGCGAGTCACCACTTATCAACTTAACCTGTCCAAAGCACAATTGTGAGTTTCCATATTACTCACCAATCCACGTGCAATAATCCACATACACACTTCTTAGTTGAATTAACTCTTCTTATTCGTTCCATTTCATGAACTATTCCCAGTTACATACCTAACTTCGGAACGTCCCATTCGTACTAGTACTTGGAAAGATAATTTTCAAATTCCTTCTCTGGTTAGAACACAACTGCACACAATTGATACCACTTTCACGGGGTCTAAATCCAAAACTATGAACTCACGGAAGTTAACAGTTACCAACTTTGACCAACCGTTCGTTCCTTACTAACACCATAAATTACATTACCGAAAAGGTCTTTTCGAGATCAACACTTCGAGAGTATCTTCCAACTTCTCCCTGAAGTCCTTCAATAGTAATACACTTAAGACTTTCTCCTACTCAACACAATTTACAAGATTATTTCCCCAAAGTTAAACTTCTTCGTCGTCTAAACAAATGGTCAATTACGCAACACCTTCCAGAAGTTCCAATTTCAAAACACAATTCCTCTTTTATTTACTTATAGTCCTATTTTCCATTCACACAACACTCTCCAATCGGAGCAACATAAGGTAACAAAACACAGATGATGGTTCTCAAGAGATTCCATAACTTACCCATACGTTCGTCGATTAACCATCTGAGGTTAATCGGTTAACTCCTTTGCGTTAGACGGTTAGCACTGCTGCAGAAACAAAAAACCAGTTTCTCATAATTCAAAGCCATCCTTACCCAAACCATCCATCCGATTTGTTCTAAGCTGAAATATCATTCTCAACTCGTGGCTGCTCAACTTGTGTAACATTCACTAACCATGATTCACTCAAGATAAAACCGACAAAGTCGACGACACTCTCCAACCAAGTGACAAGGAAAATTTCCAAATTCTGTCGCAGTCACCCTACAATTTCAGCGAAACAGTTCACTCTCTGTTGATACAACAACACTAGCAGAAAGTCAATAATGACGACATTCTAGGGTTTTAGCCACAACTCTTACTCGATTCGTCCATAAGCAAAACCCAACACACAACCATTGTAAGATACCATAAAAGAGATGAACATCTCATATCAAGCATACCACTTTGTCCTCTCACTCGTAATTCCTTGGAGAAATTAAAACAACAAAGTTCTTAGTTCAACAAAAGGTAGATTCCGAATATTCCGATTATTCACAACTACAGAAGTTCTCTATACTTGAAAATAGATCGGGGCAATGCATCCTCTTGAAGAACCTTTCCATACAACGTACACACTAATCAGAATTTCTTACCCTTCACTATCCATTGGAAATTTCACTTACCAAATCACTTAAGGGAAGATTCGCAACCGACAATTCTCATCAACTATTTACAAAACCATTCCGGTATAAATCGTTCCATGATTTACACTTAGTCCATAATAAATCTTGGTTTGCTTCTCGTTGTTTACCGCACACTTACTTCCTAAAATACAATACGCACTGCTTCACAAGGTACATCCCTTCACACTTGTCTCAAGAATGAGAATCCATCCTGTACTCTTGTGACCAAGGTGTAACTTCCTCATAACCATACTGCTAATACTGTTTATTCCACATAATCGAATAAAATCCACCTCATAAACAATATTTTCACTTTCCACAACATAGAACACTTCCATAGCTTCATATCGATATAAAGAACGCATAAATCGGACACCCGAGCCAAAAGATATGAAGTTTTGAAGAAAGGAAAATTATTCAAAAACTGCCAGATTCGCCTGGCGGTTAAGAATTTCGCCTGGCGAATCCCCCTTCGCCAGCACTTTGCCCGGCGAACATGCGGCGAATCCTCATTCCATAAAATCCCAAAAGTTCCAGTAGCTACACAAGTTCTGTTTCTTCATTTTCGCCTGGCGACTAAGTAATTCGCCTGGCGAATTCCTCTTCGCCAGCTCTTCGCCTGGCGAACCAATGGCGAGACCCCATTCGCCTGGCGATTTCCTGATTCGCCTGGCGAATCACACCAGAAGTAGAATTTTTTTCTACTGCGATCTCATGGTTCCCATACCTCAAAATCCAACTTTTCCAAACCAAAACATTTTCAAATTCCAAATTGGTCTCTCATCGAATACAGAAAAATCCCGATGTAACATCTCGAGCTTAATCTCTCTACATCACTGAATATACTCAAATTATCACACAGTCTTCGTCCGAGACATCCTTATTTCACTTGAAGCATGTAAGCACATCATCGTGTTCCTCCTCACACTTCTCTACTACTTTGGGTTCGCATAAAAGCCGAACGTCCTTAACTTTTAAATCTTAAACCAATTGGAAGAAATTATTCCGGAAACATTCCTTAAGGTACTCTCGCCCATTCAAGATACTATAATGACCTTAAAAACTGAAGCACCAAAACTTATCTCACTTCCGGACCTTACGTCACACGTTCCACAAAACAACTTTCTTTTCCACGAAATGAGATTACTTGAAATCCTCATCCGTACTAGTGGTCAATCCAGCTCTACTAGTAACTTTACATATTTCTTGATACCTTAACCAATCGCCCAATAGAGATCCTTAACTTTCGAACTCCATCCGTTCCAAAGGATTACTTAAACCACACATTACTCTTTAAGTCCATGCTACCCAAGCACAACTTCTACTAAAACCTCCACTGAGCCGACCAAAACTCCTCACTAATAACTCTTGGCTTGAACCTGCTCTCACAGCATTAGTTCCGACAACACTACGGAGTCCTCGTGGTCGCTCAACCATGATTCTACCTATCACATACATAGTATTAGGTTGATCAGGCCCAATACTACATAGTATGATATTAATTTTCATGATGGCAAGACACACTCAAGAGGCAGGAATAGATTTACTTATGATGTTTCAAGGCTAGGTCGAGGACACGACCTGCTCTGATACCAACTGTAATGCCCTGTATAATATATATCTAGAATAATACAATACACGCATTTCTTTTGGTACTGACACCATCATAAGTGCCTAATGGCGTAATTCACATACTTGACCATTTAAAAACATAATACAACTATGGTACAAGCTATGGAAATTAGCCAAACAATAAAATAAAACTAAGATCAATATACAATATTCCTCATTGTACAAGAACAATAAAATACACAGCGGAATAAGCTTAACTAAGCTTCTCTTGAAACATCTCAGCATCGCTCCACTTGTAAATCAAACCTGCAATCCGAACCTGAAATATAGCAACTATAGTGGGGTGAGATACATCAAATCTCAGTGAGTTCCCTATCTTAAAGTCCTTTCGGCTTTACAAGGTTCTAAATAAACCTAACTCATGTCAAAGGGGAAAGGGGAGTGACCATGAGTACACACACACAAGTAACCACAATGTGAGCCTGTAAACTCACACTAGTACCGAAGTACGTTCTGAGCCCGTACACTCAAGAACTCACAAAGTACCGAAGTACCTCTTGAGCCTGTAAACTCAAGGATTCACATATCAATAACCAATACCAAGGTATCCCCTTTTCCCGTACCCTTCTACGTCTAGAAGGCGATCCGAGTCATGGATCCTTGTAGCTACTTCGCATACGAATGGATTCGGGATCACCGGTCCGTACACCGTGATCCGTCACTTCACACGGCCAGTGCACCGTCACAAGTCTCTACCCATAGGTTCCATCGTACTATCACGGGACTCAAACCTGCCAAGTAGTTGTGTATAATGTTCAGATGAGGTGCTCGAGTCTCATGAACTACACCGCACAAATAGTGGTTATTGATAAACAAAATGCACACGCCTCGCCCTTTCATGCACGAGCGTTGCCACACAGATTCGCTACCACAATCCTAGTTACGACCTAGAATCAAATCGTTTTGTTTTGGGGTAAAGTGTTCTCACTCTTCCTAATTCATATTTTAACACGCATATTTTCTTTCATTCACAATTCACAATTTGATAGATATGGTATAATCACAAATATCACAAGTAAACACATATAATAGCATAACATAATCACATTATAGTTCATACACGTTTTCAAGGTATACTAGCCACTACTACCCCCGACCAAGCATCCTTGGTTAAACATGGTCTAATATCACCATTTAATAACACATTGGACTCTCTTTCCAAGGCTTCAAGACCTCTATCAATCGACTTCCCGATTCATGAATTTCCGGTGGAAACATAAACCACACTTTTCACATTCATCACAATATTTACTTCTACCATACCAATCCATGACATATAATCATGTTTCTACCTCACCATCTCATAGAGCATAAAATTATCTTTCCAATGCTTCCGACCGTGCGTCAATCCGAGTTACGGATCTCAAGTTATGGCGAAAACACGAAAAATAATGTTTTGCTGTCCCAGGCAAATTCGCCTGGCCACTTCAGAATTCGCCTGGCCAATCCTCCTTCACCAGCACTTCGCCTGGCGAGACAGTGGCGAAACCCAATTCTCCTGGCCACTTCAGAATTCGCCTGGCCAATCCTCCTTCGCCAGCACTTCGCCTGGCGAGACAGTGGCGAAACCCAATTCGCCTGGCCACTTCAGAATTCGCCTGGCCAATCGCACCAGAACCAGAATTTTCCCCTTACGGGTTCTAGGGTTCCAAAAGCTCCAAATTCACCATTTCTCATCCCAAAATAGTTCAAACAACATAAACAAGTATCAATAATGTTCATATGCATAGTGTGATCATTCAACACAATTTATATCGATTTTTAACCGTTAGATTTCATTGATTGCAAATTTGTTCATTTTCTCAAAACCTAACTTAATTCTAGAAACTCAAGAAATCTACAACTAAAGTTTCTATCTAGAACCCACCTGATGATCGAAGAGGAGTTTGAAGAAGATGATGACGATCCAAGCTTCTTCCCAAGCTTTTCCTTCTTCTCCCATGGTTTTCTTCTTCTCTTCTCTTTCTCCTTCTTTCTCTTCTTACTATTTTTTCTTCTTTTTCTTTCTTTCTTTAACACACACACATATATATATATATATATAATACTATAATATATAATATAATCCAACAGGGCAAAATACCTCCAATTGATATTTTGTCGTCTCAACCCAATTGATCAATTATTATAATTACCAAAATTAACTTCCCTGAACTATCAATTATTAATCCATCTCTTTAATAAAATAATTGATCTCTTAAGAGTTCTCCAGATGCTCTATTGATCCCAAATGTCAATACTTAAAGTACTTAGAGGATTTCATTAATCCAATTATCCCAAGATAGAGCACATAGATACTCATCTGATCACATTTGATACCAAAATGAGCATTTAAATAATATGGGGTATTACATCGTATATATAAATAAATAAAGAAATATATATATATATATATATATATATATATATATATATATATATATATATATATATTATAAAACTAATAATATGTTATAAATAATAAATCTGATATAATTTTTAATTTAATTGAATCTACATATGTTTTTATTTTTTTAATTTATTTTTATCTAAAACTTGACAAATACTTGTAAGGGCATGTATGTATAACATTATGTAATGTATTAGAATAGTAAAAATAATCCATATCACGAAAAATAGTTAAAATCATATTACAAATATATTATGCTTCGATGAAGACTATTCTTTCAGTAATGAATTAAAGGTGGAGTATAAAATTGAAAGATATAATACTATCATTAATTACTAACAAGATTTGGTATATTATCATCATTTAGTTATTTTTTTTGTACAACATATTAAAAAAAAGTAAATCAAATATGTCAAAAATATCATCATCATTTGGTGTTTTTTTTTTACATTATATCGACCCAAATAAAAAAAATTAAGGACATCAAATATGCCTAAAGAAATATATTGATTTTTTTTTTAAATGAGAAAATATGTATGTAAAATTAAGAGATGATTAATAGATCATTTAATGATACACAATTAATTAAATCATCCATGAATCATGTATATTTTTATGTATATAGATATTTTTATCTATTTTAAATTTTGATTCTTATAAAAATGATCCTCTAGTGCTTATATAAACATATATGAATCTATTAGTTTATCATTTGATTGACATAATAATTATGATCGAGAGAGATTGAGGTAAAACATAAAGGAAATTATCTAAATATGAAATAGTGTGTTGGTATTGTTCTTATATTTAAAATAAAGTTAAAATGACATTTGAATTATTAAAAACTAAAATTATTATGATTAAAAAAATTAAATTATATAATTAAAGTTGTGGAAAATTATTTTATTGATGAGTGAACTTGAAAAAAAAATACTTGACTATCACATTTGATTTTCATTAATCTTTTTAAGATATTATGTAATTAAAATTTGCCACCGACATGTTTTGATGAAAATATTTTGATATATTTATGTGTTTTTATGAAACGAAATCTAAGAAAAATTAATAATACTAGAAAGCGGGATCTTTTTTTTATTCCCAAATTCCTTAATTTAAATAAAACAAGATATTGAGAACAACATAATTTTTATAAATTATAAAAAAAGAGTGTGTTGTTAACAAGGGAGAATGTATTTGAATTGAATTGATTGGCTATCTATTGATTAAATTTGACTTGTTACGGTATTTAATATTTGATATGATTTTTTTTTGTTAAAGAACTTTTTGGTAAAGAATCAAACTGAATTAATTTGGTTTTTAATTTTTTAAATCTATTTTCCTATTATAAATAGGCACCCCTCTTCTTGAAAGAGGGACACGATAAAAAACATCATTGAAGAAAAAAATAGTGAAATAACGAAAACGAAGGACAAGTATGTTATATTTCTTTTCTTGTATTATAAGTTATAGTTGTATTGTAACACTTTCTTTATTTCTTTTTTAAAATATATATGTTATAACTTGTTTTTTTTTATATTTATGATTCATATGTTATATATTTATTATTAATATCAAAATGTATTTTGGAATTAATTTTTTTCCGAAAATGATTAAAAAAAGGACACATACACATATAGAATCGAATGATATGTTGCTCTGTTACTATTAGAATTCTGATAACATATCGGAAGCTTATGTTACTTTTTTTTAAAAATTGGTTTAGTATTTTGTTTTATAAAAAATGAAAATTTAACATTTTTAAAGACTTCAAATGAAAAATAATTTTGAGTACTTTATATTTTTTCTAAGACTTTTTGAACTATAAAATATTTAAAATTATAATTAATTCTAAGAATTTTATTTTGAATGATATATTTTTGAATCATTATATAATTTTTATCATGATAATAGTCTAACAACGGACATCTAAGTTGTAGAATTTTAACACTATTCCATTAATTTATAGTAACTAATATATTTGTATATATTTTTGTAAAATATAAATTTAAAACTAGCTATTTACAACCTTTAACAATTCTAATTTAAATAAAATAAAATAAAATAATATTATTAAATAATATTAATCCGTATGCCTTCAAAAATAAGTAATAATCCTTATTTTAAACCTACAACATCATGATTTTACATTAAGAACTAATTAGTGTTATTTGGTTTGCTTTTAACATTGTGGTTAATTATTGAAAAAACATATACAAGTATAAATAAATCTTTTATATTGTTTAAATAATTTTATGACAATTATATATATTTGTGATTTATCTCGCACGCTAATTTAGTGTATACAATTTGATTATTTCTTTGTTAATTTAGTTTTCAATGGCCGGAGAATACAAATGCAATGCACAAGGATGTAATCGATCTTTTGGGTCTGATAAGGGTTTGCAAAGTCATCAAAGTGTTCATAAAGAAAAAGAACAAAGACAATGTCTAGTATGCGGTAGAACCTTTTCATCTGAAAAAGGCCTCCTTATTCACATGACAAGTCAACATGGCGGATGGGCATATGGTCATGGTCCAAGAAACTGATTCGAATCATTTCCATTAGAATACGCATAAGAATAACCCATTATATTTATGAATAATAAGGATTTTATATTTATGTAATTTATCATATTTAATTTTAAGATTTATTTATATTATTTGATTTCAAGACTATATCTTTATAGGTTTTATTATTTTCTTATTAATTAATGGTTCGTATATATAAATAAATAAAGAAATATATATATATATATATATATATATATATATATATATATTATAAAACTAATAATATGTTATAAATAATAAATCTGATATAATTTTTAATTTAATTGAATCTACATATGTTTTTATTTTTTTAATTTATTTTTATCTAAAACTTTACAAATACTTGTAAGGGCATGTATGTATAACATTATGTAATGTATTAGAATAGTAAAAATAATCCATATCACGAAAAATAGTTAAAATCATATTACAAATATATTATGCTTCGATGAAGACTATTCTTTCAGTAATGAATTAAAGGTGGAGTATAAAATTGAAAGATATAATACTATCATTAATTACTAACAAGATTTGGTATATTATCATCATTTAGTTATTTTTTTTGTACAACATATTAAAAAAAAGTAAATCAAATATGTCAAAAATATCATCATCATTTGGTGTTTTTTTTTTACATTATATCGACCCAAATAAAAAAAATTAAGGACATCAAATATGCCTAAAGAAATATATTGATTTTTTTTTTAAATGAGAAAATATGTATGTAAAATTAAGAGATGATTAATAGATCATTTAATGATACACAATTAATTAAATCATCCATGAATCATGTATATTTTTATGTATATAGATATTTTTATCTATTTTAAATTTTGATTCTTATAAAAATGATCCTCTAGTGCTTATATAAACATATATGAATCTATTAGTTTATCATTTGATTGACATAATAATTATGATCGAGAGAGATTGAGGTAAAACATAAAGGAAATTATCTAAATATGAAATAGTGTGTTGGTATTGTTCTTATATTTAAAATAAAGTTAAAATGACATTTGAATTATTAAAAACTAAAATTATTATGATTAAAAAAATTAAATTATATAATTAAAGTTGTGGAAAATTATTTTATTGATGAGTGAACTTGAAAAAAAAAATACTTGACTATCACATTTGATTTTCATTAATCTTTTTAAGATATTATGTAATTAAAATTTGCCACCGACATGTTTTGATGAAAATATTTTGATATATTTATGTGTTTTTGTGAAACGAATTCTAAGAAAAATTAATAATACTAGAAAGCGGGATCTTTTTTTTATTCTCAAATTCCTTAATTTAAATAAAACAAGATATTGAGAACAACATAATTTTTATAAATTATAAAAAAAGAGTGTGTTGTTAACAAGGGAGAATGTATTTGAATTGAATTGATTGGCTATCTATTGATTAAATTTGACTTGTTATGGTATTTAATATTTGATATGATTTTTTTTTGTTAAAGAACTTTTTGGTAAAGAATCAAACTGAATTAATTTGGTTTTTAATTTTTTAAATCTATTTTACTATTATAAATAGGCACCCCTCTTCTTGAAAGAGGGACACGACAAAAAACATCATTGAAGAAAAAAATAGTGAAATAACGAAAACGAAGGACAAGTATGTTATATTTCTTTTCTTGTATTATAAGTTATAGTTGTATTGTAACACTTTCTTTATTTCTTTTTTAAAATATATATGTTATAACTTGTTTTTTTTTATAATTATGATTCATATGTTATATATTTATTATTAATATCAAAATGTATTTTGGAATTAATTTTTTTCCGAAAATGACTAAAAAAAGGACACATACACATATAGAATCGAATGATATGTTGCTCTGTTACTATTAGAATTCTGATAACATATCGGAAGCTTATGTTACTTTTTTTTAAAAATTGGTTTAGTATTTTGTTTTATAAAAAATGAAAATTTAACTTTTTTAAAGACTTGAAATGAAAAATAATTTTGAGTACTTTATATTTTTTCTAAGACTTTTTGAACTATAAAATATTTAAAATTATAATTAATTCTAAGAATTTTATTTTGAATGATATATTTTTGAATCGTTATATAATTTTTATCATGATAATAGTCTAACAACGGACATCTAAGTTGTAGAATTTTAACACTATTCCATTAATTTATAGTAACTAATATATTTGTATATATTTTTGTAAAATATAAATTTAAAACTAGCTATTTACAACCTTTAACAATTCTAATTTAAATAAAATAAAATAAAATAAAATTATTAAATAATATTAATCCGTATGCCTTCAAAAATAAGTAATAATCCTTATTTTAAACCTACAACATCATGATTTTACATTAAGAACTAATTAGTGTTATTTGGTTTGCTTTTAACATTGTGGTTAATTATTGAAAAAACATATACAAGTATAAATAAATCTTTTATATTGTTTAAATAATTTTATGACAATTATATATATTTGTGATTTATCTCGCACGCTAATTTAGTGTATACAATTTGATTATTTCTTTGTTAATTTAGTTTTCAATGGCCGGAGAATACAAATGCAATGCACAAGGATGTAATCGATCTTTTGGGTCTGATAAGGGTTTGCAAAGTCATCAAAGTGTTCATAAAGAAAAAGAACAAAGACAATGTCTAGTATGCGGTAGAACCTTTTCATCTGAAAAAGGCCTCCTTATTCACATGACAAGTCAACATGGCGGATGGGCATATGGTCATGGTCCAAGAAACTGATTCGAATCATTTCCATTAGAATACGCATAAGAATAACCCATTATATTTATGAATAATAAGGATTTTATATTTATGTAATTTATCATATTTAATTTTAAGATTTATTTATATTATTTGATTTCAAGACTATATCTTTATAGGTTTTATTATTTTCTTATTAATTAATGGTTCGTATATATAAATAAATAAAGAAATATATATATATATATATATATATATATATATATATATATATATATATATATATTATAAAACTAATAATATGTTATAAATAATAAATCTGATATAATTTTTAATTTAATTGAATCTACACATGTTTTTATTTTTATCTAAAACTTTACAAATACTTGTAAGGGCATGTATGTATAACATTATGTAATGTATTAGAATAGTAAAAATAATCCATATCACGAAAAATAGTTAAAATCATATTACAAATATATTATGCTTCGATGAAGACTATTCTTTCAGTAATGAATTAAAGGTGGAGTATAAAATTGAAAGATATAATACTATCATTAATTACTAACAAGATTTGGTATATTATCATCATTTAGTTATTTTTTTTGTACAACATATTAAAAAAAAGTAAATCAAATATGTCAAAAATATCATCATCATTTGGTGTTTTTTTTTTTACATTATATCGACCCAAATAAAAAAAATTAAGGACATCAAATATGCCTAAAGAAATATATCGATTTTTTTTTTAAATGAGAAAATATGTATGTAAAATTAAGAGATGATTAATAGATCATTTAATGATACACAATTAATTAAATCATCCATGAATCATGTATATTTTTATGTATATAGATATTTTTATCTATTTTAAATTTTGATTCTTATAAAAATGATCCTCTAGTGCTTATATAAACATATATGAATCTATTAGTTTATCATTTGATTGACATAATAATTATGATCGAGAGAGATTGAGGTAAAACATAAAGGAAATTATCTAAATATGAAATAGTGTGTTGGTATTGTTCTTATATTTAAAATAAAGTTAAAATGACATTTGAATTATTAAAAACTAAAATTATTATGATTAAAAAAATTAAATTATATAATTAAAGTTGTGGAAAATTATTTTATTGATGAGTGAACTTGAAAAAAAAATACTTGACTATCACATTTGATTTTCATTAATCTTTTTAAGATATTATGTAATTAAAATTTGCCACCGACATGTTTTGATGAAAATATTTTGATATATTTATGTGTTTTTGTGAAACGAATTCTAAGAAAAATTAATAATACTAGAAAGCGGGATCTTTTATTTATTCCCAAATTCCTTAATTTAAATAAAACAAGATATTGAGAACAACATAATTTTTATAAATTATAAAAAAAGAGTGTGTTGTTAACAAGGGAGAATGTATTTGAATTGAATTGATTGGCTATCTATTGATTAAATTTGACTTGTTACGGTATTTAATATTTGATATGATTTTTTTTTGTTAAAGAACTTTTTGGTAAAGAATCAAACTGAATTAATTTGGTTTTTAATTTTTTAAATCTATTTTACTATTATAAATAGGCACCCCTCTTCTTGAAAGAGGGACACGACAAAAAACATCATTGAAGAAAAAAATAGTGAAATAACGAAAACGAAGGACAAGTATGTTATATTTCTTTTCTTGTATTATAAGTTATAGTTGTATTGTAACACTTTCTTTATTTCTTTTTTAAAATATATATGTTATAACTTGTTTTTTTTTATAATTATGATTCATATGTTATATATTTATTATTAATATCAAAATGTATTTTGGAATTAATTTTTTTCCGAAAATGACTAAAAAATGGACACATACACATATAGAATCGAATGATATGTTGCTCTGTTACTATTAGAATTCTGATAACATATCGGAAGCTTATGTTACTTTTTTTTTAAAAATTGGTTTAGTATTTTGTTTTATAAAAAATGAAAATTTAACTTTTTTAAAGACTTCAAATGAAAAATAATTTTGAGTACTTTATATTTTTTCTAAGACTTTTTGAACTATAAAATATTTAAAATTATAATTAATTCTAAGAATTTTATTTTGAATGATATATTTTTGAATCGTTATATAATTTTTATCATGATAATAGTCTAACAACGGACATCTAAGTTGTAGAATTTTAACACTATTCCATTAATTTATAGTAACTAATATATTTGTATATATTTTTGTAAAATATAAATTTAAAACTAGCTATTTACAACCTTTAACAATTCTAATTTAAATAAAATAAAATAAAATAATATTATTAAATAATATTAATCCGTATGCCTTCAAAAATAAGTAATAATCCTTATTTTAAACCTACAACATCATGATTTTACATTAAGAACTAATTAGTGTTATTTGGTTTGCTTTTAACATTGTGGTTAATTATTGAAAAAACATATACAAGTATAAATAAATCTTTTATATTGTTTAAATAATTTTATGACAATTATATATATTTGTGATTTATCTCGCACGCTAATTTAGTGTATACAATTTGATTATTTCTTTGTTAATTTAGTTTTCAATGGCCGGAGAATACAAATGCAATGCACAAGGATGTAATAGATCTTTTGGGTCTGATAAGGGTTTGCAAAGTCATCAAAGTGTTCATAAAGAAAAAGAACAAAGACAATGTCTAGTATGCGGTAGAACCTTTTCATCTGAAAAAGGCCTCCTTATTCACATGACAAGTCAACATGGCGGATGGGCATATGGTCATGGTCCAAGAAACTGATTCGAATCATTTCCATTAGAATACGCATAAGAATAACCCATTATATTTATGAATAATAAGGATTTTATATTTATGTAATTTATCTTATTTAATTTTAAGATTTATTTATATTATTTGATTTCAAGACTATATCTTTATAGGTTTTATTATTTTCTTATTAATTAATGGTTCGTATATATAAATAAATAAAGAAATATATATATATATATATATATATATATATATATATATATTATAAAACTAATAATATGTTATAAATAATAAATCTGATATAATTTTTAATTTAATTGAATCTACATATGTTTTTATTTTTTTAATTTATTTTTATCTAAAACTTTACAAATACTTGTAAGGGCATGTATGTATAACATTATGTAATGTATTAGAATAGTAAAAATAATCCATATCACGAAAAATAGTTAAAATCATATTACAAATATATTATGCTTCGATGAAGACTATTCTTTCAGTAATGAATTAAAGGTGGAGTATAAAATTGAAAGATATAATACTATCATTAATTACTAACAAGATTTGGTATATTATCATCATTTAGTTATTTTTTTTGTACAACATATTAAAAAAAAGTAAATCAAATATGTCAAAAATATCATCATCATTTGGTGTTTTTTTTTTTACATTATATCGACCCAAATAAAAAAAATTAAGGACATCAAATATGCCTAAAGAAATATATTGATTTTTTTTTTAAATGAGAAAATATGTATGTAAAATTAAGAGATGATTAATAGATCATTTAATGATACACAATTAATTAAATCATCCATGAATCATGTATATTTTTATGTATATAGATATTTTTATCTATTTTAAATTTTGATTCTTATAAAAATGATCCTCTAGTGCTTATATAAACATATATGAATCTATTAGTTTATCATTTGATTAACATAATAATTATGATCGAGAGAGATTGAGGTAAAACATAAAGGAAATTATCTAAATATGAAATAGTGTGTTGGTATTGTTCTTATATTTAAAATAAAGTTAAAATGACATTTGAATTATTAAAAACTAAAATTATTATGATTAAAAAAATTAAATTATATAATTAAAGTTGTGGAAAATTATTTTATTGATGAGTGAACTTGAAAAAAAAATACTTGACTATCACATTTGATTTTCATTAATCTTTTTAAGATATTATGTAATTAAAATTTGCCACCGACATGTTTTGATGAAAACATTTTGATATATTTATGTGTTTTTGTGAAACGAATTCTAAGAAAAATTAATAATACTAGAAAGCGGGATCTTTTTTTTATTCCCAAATTCCTTAATTTAAATAAAACAAGATATTGAGAACAACATAATTTTTATAAATTATAAAAAAAGAGTGTGTTGTTAACAAGGGAGAATGTATTTGAATTGAATTGATTGGCTATCTATTGATTAAATTTGACTTGTTACGGTATTTAATATTTGATATGATTTTTTTTTTGTTAAAGAACTTTTTGGTAAAGAATCAAACTGAATTAATTTGGTTTTTAATTTTTTAAATCTATTTTACTATTATAAATAGGCACCCCTCTTCTTGAAAGAGGGACACGACAAAAAACATCATTGAAGAAAAAAATAGTGAAATAACGAAAACGAAGGACAAGTATGTTATATTTCTTTTCTTGTATTATAAGTTATAGTTGTATTGTAACACTTTCTTTATTTCTTTTTTAAAATATATATGTTATAACTTGTTTTTTTTTATAATTATGATTCATATGTTATATATTTATTATTAATATCAAAATGTATTTTGGAATTAATTTTTTTCCGAAAATGATTAAAAAAAGGACACATACACATATAGAATCGAATGATATGTTGCTCTGTTACTATTAGAATTCTGATAACATATCGGAAGCTTATGTTACTTTTTTTTAAAAATTGGTTTAGTATTTTGTTTTATAAAAAATGAAAATTTAACTTTTTTAAAGACTTCAAATGAAAAATAATTTTGAGTACTTTATATTTTTTCTAAGACTTTTTGAACTATAAAATATTTAAAATTATAATTAATTCTAAGAATTTTATTTTGAATGATATATTTTTGAATCGTTATATAATTTTTATCATGATAATAGTCTAACAACGGACATCTAAGTTGTAGAATTTTAACACTATTCCATTAATTTATAGTAACTAATATATTTGTATATATTTTTGTAAAATATAAATTTAAAACTAGCTATTTACAACCTTTAACAATTCTAATTTAAATAAAATAAAATAAAATAATATTATTAAATAATATTAATCCGTATGCCTTCAAAAATAAGTAATAATCCTTATTTTAAACCTACAACATCATGATTTTACATTAAGAACTAATTAGTGTTATTTGGTTTGCTTTTAACATTGTGGTTAATTATTGAAAAAACATATACAAGTATAAATAAATCTTTTATATTGTTTAAATAATTTTATGACAATTATATATATTTGTGATTTATCTCGCACGCTAATTTAGTGTATACAATTTGATTATTTCTTTGTTAATTTAGTTTTCAATGGCCGGAGAATACAAATGCAATGCACAAGGATGTAATAGATCTTTTGGGTCTGATAAGGGTTTGCAAAGTCATCAAAGTGTTCATAAAGAAAAAGAACAAAGACAATGTCTAGTATGCGGTAGAACCTTTTCATCTGAAAAAGGCCTCCTTATTCACATGACAAGTCAACATGGCGGATGGGCATATGGTCATGGTCCAAGAAACTGATTCGAATCATTTCCATTAGAATACGCATAAGAATAACCCATTATATTTATGAATAATAAGGATTTTATATTTATGTAATTTATCATATTTAATTTTAAGATTTATTTATATTATTTGATTTCAAGACTATATCTTTATAGGTTTTATTATTTTCTTATTAATTAATGGTTCGTATATATAAATAAATAAAGAAATATATATATATATATATATATATATATATATATATATATATTATAAAACTAATAATATGTTATAAATAATAAATCTGATATAATTTTTAATTTAATTGAATCTACATATGTTTTTATTTTTTTAATTTATTTTTATCTAAAACTTTACAAATACTTGTAAGGGCATGTATGTATAACATTATGTAATGTATTAGAATAGTAAAAATAATCCATATCACGAAAAATAGTTAAAATCATATTACAAATATATTATGCTTCGATGAAGACTATTCTTTCAGTAATGAATTAAAGGTGGAGTATAAAATTGAAAGATATAATACTATCATTAATTACTAACAAGATTTGGTATATTATCATCATTTAGTTATTTTTTTTGTACAACATATTAAAAAAAAGTAAATCAAATATG
Organism: Lathyrus tuberosus; assembly: GCA_022829125.1. Classification (NCBI taxonomy): domain Eukaryota; kingdom Viridiplantae; phylum Streptophyta; class Magnoliopsida; order Fabales; family Fabaceae; genus Lathyrus; species Lathyrus tuberosus. The sequence continues at coordinate 16,805,043 of JALAZF010000043.1, forward strand.
TCAAAAATATCATCATCATTTGGTGTTTTTTTTTTTACATTATATCGACCCAAATAAAAAAAATTAAGGACATCAAATATGCCTAAAGAAATATATTGATTTTTTTTTTAAATGAGAAAATATGTATGTAAAATTAAGAGATGATTAATAGATCATTTAATGATACACAATTAATTAAATCATCCATGAATCATGTATATTTTTATGTATATAGATATTTTTATCTATTTTAAATTTTGATTCTTATAAAAATGATCCTCTAGTGCTTATATAAACATATATGAATCTATTAGTTTATCATTTGATTGACATAATAATTATGATCGAGAGAGATTGAGGTAAAACATAAAGGAAATTATCTAAATATGAAATAGTGTGTTGGTATTGTTCTTATATTTAAAATAAAGTTAAAATGACATTTGAATTATTAAAAACTAAAATTATTATGATTAAAAAAATTAAATTATATAATTAAAGTTGTGGAAAATTATTTTATTGATGAGTGAACTTGAAAAAAAAATACTTGACTATCACATTTGATTTTCATTAATCTTTTTATGATATTATGTAATTAAAATTTGCCACCGACATGTTTTGATGAAAACATTTTGATATATTTATGTGTTTTTGTGAAACGAATTCTAAGAAAAATTAATAATACTAGAAAGCGGGATCTTTTTTTTATTCCCAAATTCCTTAATTTAAATAAAACAAGATATTGAGAACAACATAATTTTTATAAATTATAAAAAAAGAGTGTGTTGTTAACAAGGGAGAATGTATTTGAATTGAATTGATTGGCTATCTATTGATTAAATTTGACTTGTTACGGTATTTAATATTTGATATGATTTTTTTTTTGTTAAAGAACTTTTTGGTAAAGAATCAAACTGAATTAATTTGGTTTTTAATTTTTTAAATCTATTTTACTATTATAAATAGGCACCCCTCTTCTTGAAAGAGGGACACGACAAAAAACATCATTGAAGAAAAAAATAGTGAAATAACGAAAACGAAGGACAAGTATGTTATATTTCTTTTCTTGTATTATAAGTTATAGTTGTATTGTAACACTTTCTTTATTTCTTTTTTAAAATATATATGTTATAACTTGTTTTTTTTTATAATTATGATTCATATGTTATATATTTATTATTAATATCAAAATGTATTTTGGAATTAATTTTTTTCCGAAAATGATTAAAAAAAGGACACATACACATATAGAATCGAATGATATGTTGCTCTGTTACTATTAGAATTCTGATAACATATCGGAAGCTTATGTTACTTTTTTTTAAAAATTGGTTTAGTATTTTGTTTTATAAAAAATGAAAATTTAACTTTTTTAAAGACTTCAAATGAAAAATAATTTTGAGTACTTTATATTTTTTCTAAGACTTTTTGAACTATAAAATATTTAAAATTATAATTAATTCTAAGAATTTTATTTTGAATGATATATTTTTGAATCGTTATATAATTTTTATCATGATAATAGTCTAACAACGGACATCTAAGTTGTAGAATTTTAACACTATTCCATTAATTTATAGTAACTAATATATTTGTATATATTTTTGTAAAATATAAATTTAAAACTAGCTATTTACAACCTTTAACAATTCTAATTTAAATAAAATAAAATAAAATAATATTATTAAATAATATTAATCCGTATGCCTTCAAAAATAAGTAATAATCCTTATTTTAAACCTACAACATCATGATTTTACATTAAGAACTAATTAGTGTTATTTGGTTTGCTTTTAACATTGTGGTTAATTATTGAAAAAACATATACAAGTATAAATAAATCTTTTATATTGTTTAAATAATTTTATGACAATTATATATATTTGTGATTTATCTCGCACGCTAATTTAGTGTATACAATTTGATTATTTCTTTGTTAATTTAGTTTTCAATGGCCGGAGAATACAAATGCAATGCACAAGGATGTAATAGATCTTTTGGGTCTGATAAGGGTTTGCAAAGTCATCAAAGTGTTCATAAAGAAAAAGAACAAAGACAATGTCTAGTATGCGGTAGAACCTTTTCATCTGAAAAAGGCCTCCTTATTCACATGACAAGTCAACATGGCGGATGGGCATATGGTCATGGTCCAAGAAACTGATTCGAATCATTTCCATTAGAATACGCATAAGAATAACCCATTATATTTATGAATAATAAGGATTTTATATTTATGTAATTTATCATATTTAATTTTAAGATTTATTTATATTATTTGATTTCAAGACTATATCTTTATAGGTTTTATTATTTTCTTATTAATTAATGGTTCGTATATATAAATAAATAAAGAAATATATATATATATATATATATATATATATATTATAAAACTAATAATATGTTATAAATAATAAATCTGATATAATTTTTAATTTAATTGAATCTACATATGTTTTTATTTTTTTAATTTATTTTTATCTAAAACTTTACAAATACTTGTAAGGGCATGTATGTATAACATTATGTAATGTATTAGAATAGTAAAAATAATCCATATCACGAAAAATAGTTAAAATCATATTACAAATATATTATGCTTCGATGAAGACTATTCTTTCAGTAATGAATTAAAGGTGGAGTATAAAATTGAAAGATATAATACTATCATTAATTACTAACAAGATTTGGTATATTATCATCATTTAGTTATTTTTTTTGTACAACATATTAAAAAAAAGTAAATCAAATATGTCAAAAATATCATCATCATTTGGTGTTTTTTTTTTTACATTATATCGACCCAAATAAAAAAAATTAAGGACATCAAATATGCCTAAAGAAATATATTGATTTTTTTTTTAAATGAGAAAATATGTATGTAAAATTAAGAGATGATTAATAGATCATTTAATGATACACAATTAATTAAATCATCCATGAATCATGTATATTTTTATGTATATAGATATTTTTATCTATTTTAAATTTTGATTCTTATAAAAATGATCCTCTAGTGCTTATATAAACATATATGAATCTATTAGTTTATCATTTGATTGACATAATAATTATGATCGAGAGAGATTGAGGTAAAACATAAAGGAAATTATCTAAATATGAAATAGTGTGTTGGTATTGTTCTTATATTTAAAATAAAGTTAAAATGACATTTGAATTATTAAAAACTAAAATTATTATGATTAAAAAAATTAAATTATATAATTAAAGTTGTGGAAAATTATTTTATTGATGAGTGAACTTGAAAAAAAAATACTTGACTATCACATTTGATTTTCATTAATCTTTTTAAGATATTATGTAATTAAAATTTGCCACCGACATGTTTTGATGAAAACATTTTGATATATTTATGTGTTTTTGTGAAACGAATTCTAAGAAAAATTAATAATACTAGAAAGCGGGATCTTTTTTTTATTCCCAAATTCCTTAATTTAAATAAAACAAGATATTGAGAACAACATAATTTTTATAAATTATAAAAAAAGAGTGTGTTGTTAACAAGGGAGAATGTATTTGAATTGAATTGATTGGCTATCTATTGATTAAATTTGACTTGTTACGGTATTTAATATTTGATATGATTTTTTTTTTGTTAAAGAACTTTTTGGTAAAGAATCAAACTGAATTAATTTGGTTTTTAATTTTTTAAATCTATTTTACTATTATAAATAGGCACCCCTCTTCTTGAAAGAGGGACACGACAAAAAACATCATTGAAGAAAAAAATAGTGAAATAACGAAAACGAAGGACAAGTATGTTATATTTCTTTTCTTGTATTATAAGTTATAGTTGTATTGTAACACTTTCTTTATTTCTTTTTTAAAATATATATGTTATAACTTGTTTTTTTTTATAATTATGATTCATATGTTATATATTTATTATTAATATCAAAATGTATTTTGGAATTAATTTTTTTCCGAAAATGATTAAAAAAAGGACACATACACATATAGAATCGAATGATATGTTGCTCTGTTACTATTAGAATTCTGATAACATATCGGAAGCTTATGTTACTTTTTTTTAAAAATTGGTTTAGTATTTTGTTTTATAAAAAATGAAAATTTAACTTTTTTAAAGACTTCAAATGAAAAATAATTTTGAGTACTTTATATTTTTTCTAAGACTTTTTGAACTATAAAATATTTAAAATTATAATTAATTCTAAGAATTTTATTTTGAATGATATATTTTTGAATCGTTATATAATTTTTATCATGATAATAGTCTAACAACGGACATCTAAGTTGTAGAATTTTAACACTATTCCATTAATTTATAGTAACTAATATATTTGTATATATTTTTGTAAAATATAAATTTAAAACTAGCTATTTACAACCTTTAACAATTCTAATTTAAATAAAATAAAATAAAATAATATTATTAAATAATATTAATCCGTATGCCTTCAAAAATAAGTAATAATCCTTATTTTAAACCTACAACATCATGATTTTACATTAAGAACTAATTAGTGTTATTTGGTTTGCTTTTAACATTGTGGTTAATTATTGAAAAAACATATACAAGTATAAATAAATCTTTTATATTGTTTAAATAATTTTATGACAATTATATATATTTGTGATTTATCTCGCACGCTAATTTAGTGTATACAATTTGATTATTTCTTTGTTAATTTAGTTTTCAATGGCCGGAGAATACAAATGCAATGCACAAGGATGTAATAGATCTTTTGGGTCTGATAAGGGTTTGCAAAGTCATCAAAGTGTTCATAAAGAAAAAGAACAAAGACAATGTCTAGTATGCGGTAGAACCTTTTCATCTGAAAAAGGCCTCCTTATTCACATGACAAGTCAACATGGCGGATGGGCATATGGTCATGGTCCAAGAAACTGATTCGAATCATTTCCATTAGAATACGCATAAGAATAACCCATTATATTTATGAATAATAAGGATTTTATATTTATGTAATTTATCATATTTAATTTTAAGATTTATTTATATTATTTGATTTCAAGACTATATCTTTATAGGTTTTATTATTTTCTTATTAATTAATGGTTCGTATATATAAATAAATAAAGAAATATATATATATATATATATATATATATATATATTATAAAACTAATAATATGTTATAAATAATAAATCTGATATAATTTTTAATTTAATTGAATCTACATATGTTTTTATTTTTTTAATTTATTTTTATCTAAAACTTTACAAATACTTGTAAGGGCATGTATGTATAACATTATGTAATGTATTAGAATAGTAAAAATAATCCATATCACGAAAAATAGTTAAAATCATATTACAAATATATTATGCTTCGATGAAGACTATTCTTTCAGTAATGAATTAAAGGTGGAGTATAAAATTGAAAGATATAATACTATCATTAATTACTAACAAGATTTGGTATATTATCATCATTTAGTTATTTTTTTTGTACAACATATTAAAAAAAAGTAAATCAAATATGTCAAAAATATCATCATCATTTGGTGTTTTTTTTTTTCCATTATATCGACCCAAATAAAAAAAATTAAGGACATCAAATATGCCTAAAGAAATATATTGATTTTTTTTTTAAATGAGAAAATATGTATGTAAAATTAAGAGATGATTAATAGATCATTTAATGATACACAATTAATTAAATCATCCATGAATCATGTATATTTTTATGTATATAGATATTTTTATCTATTTTAAATTTTGATTCTTATAAAAATGATCCTCTAGTGCTTATATAAACATATATGAATCTATTAGTTTATCATTTGATTGACATAATAATTATGATCGAGAGAGATTGAGGTAAAACATAAAGGAAATTATCTAAATATGAAATAGTGTGTTGGTATTGTTCTTATATTTAAAATAAAGTTAAAATGACATTTGAATTATTAAAAACTAAAATTATTATGATTAAAAAAATTAAATTATATAATTAAAGTTGTGGAAAATTATTTTATTGATGAGTGAACTTGAAAAAAAAATACTTGACTATCACATTTGATTTTCATTAATCTTTTTAAGATATTATGTAATTAAAATTTGCCACCGACATGTTTTGATGAAAATATTTTGATATATTTATGTGTTTTTGTGAAACGAAATCTAAGAAAAATTAATAATACTAGAAAGCGGGATCTTTTTTTTATTCCCAAATTCCTTAATTTAAATAAAACAAGATATTGAGAACAACATAATTTTTATAAATTATAAAAAAAGAGTGTGTTGTTAACAAGGGAGAATGTATTTGAATTGAATTGATTGGCTATCTATTGATTAAATTTGACTTGTTACGGTATTTAATATTTGATATGATTTTTCTTTTGTTAAAGAACTTTTTGGTAAAGAATCAAACTGAATTAATTTGGTTTTTAATTTTTTAAATCTATTTTCCTATTATAAATAGGCACCCCTCTTCTTGAAAGAGGGACACGATAAAAAACATCATTGAAGAAAAAAATAGTGAAATAACGAAAACGAAGGACAAGTATGTTATATTTCTTTTCTTGTATTATAAGTTATAGTTGTATTGTAACACTTTCTTTATTTCTTTTTTAAAATATATATGTTATAACTTGTTTTTTTTTATATTTATGATTCATATGTTATATATTTATTATTAATATCAAAATGTATTTTGGAATTAATTTTTTTCCGAAAATGATTAAAAAAAGGACACATACACATATAGAATCGAATGATATGTTGCTCTGTTACTATTAGAATTCTGATAACATATCGGAAGCTTATGTTACTTTTTTTTAAAAATTGGTTTAGTATTTTGTTTTATAAAAAATGAAAATTTAACTTTTTTAAAGACTTCAAATGAAAAATAATTTTGAGTACTTTATATTTTTTCTAAGACTTTTTGAACTATAAAATATTTAAAATTATAATTAATTCTAAGAATTTTATTTTGAATGATATATTTTTGAATCGTTATATAATTTTTATCATAATAATAGTCTAACAACGGACATCTAAGTTGTAGAATTTTAACACTATTCCATTAATTTATAGTAACTAATATATTTGTATATATTTTTGTAAAATATAAATTTAAAACTAGCTATTTACAACCTTTAACAATTCTAATTTAAATAAAATAAAATAAAATAATATTATTAAATAATATTAATCCGTATGCCTTCAAAAATAAGTAATAATCCTTATTTTAAACCTACAACATCATGATTTTACATTAAGAACTAATTAGTGTTATTTGGTTTGCTTTTAACATTGTGGTTAATTATTGAAAAAACATATACAAGTATAAATAAATCTTTTATATTGTTTAAATAATTTTATGACAATTATATATATTTGTGATTTATCTCGCACGCTAATTTAGTGTATACAATTTGATTATTTCTTTGTTAATTTAGTTTTCAATGGCCGGAGAATACAAATGCAATGCACAAGGATGTAATCGATCTTTTGGGTCTGATAAGGGTTTGCAAAGTCATCAAAGTGTTCATAAAGAAAAAGAACAAAGACAATGTCTAGTATGCGGTAGAACCTTTTCATCTGAAAAAGGCCTCCTTATTCACATGACAAGTCAACATGGCGGATGGGCATATGGTCATGGTCCAAGAAACTGATTCGAATCATTTCCATTAGAATACGCATAAGAATAACCCATTATATTTATGAATAATAAGGATTTTATATTTATGTAATTTATCATATTTAATTTTAAGATTTATTTATATTATTTGATTTCAAGACTATATCTTTATAGGTTTTATTATTTTCTTATTAATTAATGGTTCGTATATATAAATAAATAAAGAAATATATATATATATATATATATATATATATATATTATAAAACTAATAATATGTTATAAATAATAAATCTGATATAATTTTTAATTTAATTGAATCTACATATGTTTTTATTTTTTTAATTTATTTTTATCTAAAACTTTACAAATACTTGTAAGGGCATGTATGTATAACATTATGTAATGTATTAGAATAGTAAAAATAATCCATATCACGAAAAATAGTTAAAATCATATTACAAATATATTATGCTTCGATGAAGACTATTCTTTCAGTAATGAATTAAAGGTGGAGTATAAAATTGAAAGATATAATACTATCATTAATTACTAACAAGATTTGGTATATTATCATCATTTAGTTATTTTTTTTGTACAACATATTAAAAAAAAGTAAATCAAATATGTCAAAAATATCATCATCATTTGGTGTTTTTTTTTTACATTATATCGACCCAAATAAAAAAAATTAAGGACATCAAATATGCCTAAAGAAATATATTGATTTTTTTTTTAAATGAGAAAATATGTATGTAAAATTAAGAGATGATTAATAGATCATTTAATGATACACAATTAATTAAATCATCCATGAATCATGTATATTTTTATGTATATAGATATTTTTATCTATTTTAAATTTTGATTCTTATAAAAATGATCCTCTAGTGCTTATATAAACATATATGAATCTATTAGTTTATCATTTGATTGACATAATAATTATGATCGAGAGAGATTGAGGTAAAACATAAAGGAAATTATCTAAATATGAAATAGTGTGTTGGTATTGTTCTTATATTTAAAATAAAGTTAAAATGACATTTGAATTATTAAAAACTAAAATTATTATGATTAAAAAAATTAAATTATATAATTAAAGTTGTGGAAAATTATTTTATTGATGAGTGAACTTGAAAAAAAAATACCTGACTATCACATTTGATTTTCATTAATCTTTTTAAGATATTATGTAATTAAAATTTGCCACCGACATGTTTTGATGAAAATATTTTGATATATTTATGTGTTTTTGTGAAACGAATTCTAAGAAAAATTAATAATACTAGAAAGCGGGATCTTTTTTTTATTCCCAAATTCCTTAATTTAAATAAAACAAGATATTGAGAACAACATAATTTTTATAAATTATAAAAAAAGAGTGTGTTGTTAACAAGGGAGAATGTATTTGAATTGAATTGATTGGCTATCTATTGATTAAATTTGACTTGTTACGGTATTTAATATTTGATATGATTTTTTTTTTGTTAAAGAACTTTTTGGTAAAGAATCAAACTGAATTAATTTGGTTTTTAATTTTTTAAATCTATTTTACTATTATAAATAGGCACCCCTCTTCTTGAAAGAGGGACACGACAAAAAACATCATTGAAGAAAAAAATAGTGAAATAACGAAAACGAAGGACAAGTATGTTATATTTCTTTTCTTGTATTATAAGTTATAGTTGTATTGTAACACTTTCTTTATTTCTTTTTTAAAATATATATGTTATAACTTGTTTTTTTTTATAATTATGATTCATATGTTATATATTTATTATTAATATCAAAATGTATTTTGGAATTAATTTTTTTCCGAAAATGACTAAAAAAAGGACACATACACATATAGAATCGAATGATATGTTGCTCTGTTACTATTAGAATTCTGATAACATATCGGAAGCTTATGTTACTTTTTTTTAAAAATTGGTTTAGTATTTTGTTTTATAAAAAATGAAAATTTAACTTTTTTAAAGACTTCAAATGAAAAATAATTTTGAGTACTTTATATTTTTTCTAAGACTTTTTGAACTATAAAATATTTAAAATTAGAATTAATTCTAAGAAATTTATTTTGAATGTTATATTTTTGAATCGTTATATAATTTTTATCATGATAATAGTCTAACAACGGACATCTAAGTTGTAGAATTTTAACACTATTCCATTAATTTATAGTAACTAATATATTTGTATATATTTTTGTAAAATATAAATTTAAAACTAGCTATTTACAACCTTTAACAATTCTAATTTAAATAAAATAAAATAAAATAAAATTATTAAATAATATTAATCCGTATGCCTTCAAAAATAAGTAATAATCCTTATTTTAAACCTACAACATCATGATTTTACATTAAGAACTAATTAGTGTTATTTGGTTTGCTTTTAACATTGTGGTTAATTATTGAAAAAACATATATAAGTATAAAAAAATCTTTTATATTGTTTAAATAATTTTATGACAATTATATATATTTGTGATTTATCTCGCACGCTAATTTAGTGTATACAATTTGATTATTTCTTTGTTAATTTAGTTTTCAATGGCCGGAGAATACAAATGCAATGCACAAGGATGTAATCGATCTTTTGGGTCTGATAAGGGTTTGCAAAGTCATCAAAGTGTTCATAAAGAAAAAGAACAAAGACAATGTCTAGTATGCGGTAGAACCTTTTCATCTGAAAAAGGCCTCCTTATTCACATGACAAGTCAACATGGCGGATGGGCATATGGTCATGGTCCAAGAAACTGATTCGAATCATTTCCATTAGAATACGCATAAGAATAACCCATTATATTTATGAATAATAAGGATTTTATATTTATGTAATTTATCATATTTAATTTTAAGATTTATTTATATTATTTGATTTCAAGACTATATCTTTATAGGTTTTATTATTTTCTTATTAATTAATGGTTCGTATATATAAATAAATAAAGAAATATATATATATATATATATATATATATATATATATTATAAAACTAATAATATGTTATAAATAATAAATCTGATATAATTTTTAATTTAATTGAATCTACATATGTTTTTATTTTTTTAATTTATTTTTATCTAAAACTTTACAAATACTTGTAAGGGCATGTATGTATAACATTATGTAATGTATTAGAATAGTAAAAATAATCCATATCACGAAAAATAGTTAAAATCATATTACAAATATATTATGCTTCGATGAAGACTATTCTTTCAGTAATGAATTAAAGGTGGAGTAAAAAATTGAAAGATATAATACTATCATCAATTACTAACAAGATTTGGTATATTATCATCATTTAGTTAGTTTTTTTGTACAACATATTAAAAAAAAGTAAATCAAATATGTCAAAAATATCATCATCATTTGGTGTTTTTTTTTTACATTATATCGACCCAAATAAAAAAAATTAAGGACATCAAATATGCCTAAAGAAATATATTAATTTTTTTTTAAATGAGAAAATATGTATGTAAAATTAAGAGATGATTAATAGATCATTTAATGATACACAATTAATTAAATCATCCATGAATCATGTATATTTTTATGTATATAGATATTTTTATCTATTTTAAATTTTGATTCTTATAAAAATGATCCTCTAGTGCTTATATAAACATATATGAATCTATTAGTTTATCATTTGATTGACATAATAATTATGATCGAGAGAGATTGAGGTAAAACATAAAGGAAATTATCTAAATATGAAATAGTGTGTTGGTATTGTTCCTATATATAAAATAAAGTTAAAATTACATTTGAATTATTAAAAACTAAAATAATTATGATTAAAAAAATTAAATTATATAATTAAAGTTGTGGAAAATTATTTTATTGATGAGTGAACTTGAAAAAAAAATACCTGACTATCACATTTGATTTTCATTAATCTTTTTAAGATATTATGTAATTAAAATTTGTCACCGACATGTTTTGATGAAAATATTTTTATATATTTATGTGTTTTTGTGAAACGAATTCTAAGAAAAATTAATAATACTAGAAAGCGGGATCTTTTTTTTATTCCCAAATCCCTTAATTTAAATAAAACAAGATATTGAGAACAACATGATTTTTAATAATTATAAAAAAAGAGTGTGTTGTTAACAAGGGAGAATGTATTTGAATTGAATTGATTGGCTATCTATTGATTAAATTTGACTTGTTACGGTGTTTAATATTTGATATGATTTTTTTTTGTTAAAGAATTTTTTGGTAAAGAATCAAATTGAATTAATTTGATTTTTAATTTTTTAAATCTATTTTACTATTATAAATAGGCACCCCTCTTCTTGAAAGAGGGACACGACAAAAGACATCACTGAAGAAAAAAATAGTGAAATAACGAAAACGAAGGACAAGTATGTTAAATTTCTTTTCTTGTATTATAAGTTATAGTTGTATTGTAACACTTTCTTTATTTCTTTTTTAAAATATATATGTTATAACTTGTTTTTTTTTATAATTATGATTCATATGTTATATATTTATTATTAATATCAAAATGTATTTTGGAATTAATTTTTTTCCGAAAATGACTAAAAAAAGGACACATACACATATAGAATCGAATGATATGTTGCTCTGTTACTATTAGAATTCTGATAACATATCGGAAGCTTATGTTACTTTTTTTTAAAAATTGGTTTAGTATTTTGTTTTATAAAAAATGAAAATTTAGCTTTTTTAAAGACTTCAAATGAAAAATAATTTTGAGTACTTTATATTTTTTCTAAGACTTTTTGAACTATAAAATATTTAAAATTAGAATTAATTCTAAGAAATTTATTTTGAATGTTATATTTTTGAATCGTTATATAATTTTTATCATGATAATAGTCTAACAACGGACATCTAAGTTGTAGAATTTTAACACTATTCCATTAATTTATAGTAACTAATATATTTGTATATATTTTTGTAAAATATAAATTTAAAACTAGCTATTTACAACCTTTAACAATTCTAATTTAAATAAAATAAAATAAAATAAAATTATTAAATAATATTAATCCGTATGCCTTCAAAAATAAGTAATAATCCTTATTTTAAACCTACAACATCATGATTTTACATTAAGAACTAATTAGTGTTATTTGGTTTGCTTTTAACATTGTGGTTAATTATTGAAAAAACATATACAAGTATAAAAAAATCTTTTATATTGTTTAAATAATTTTATGACAATTATATATATTTGTGATTTATCTCGCACGCTAATTTAGTGTATACAATTTGATTATTTCTTTGTTAATTTAGTTTTCAATGGCCGGAGAATACAAATGCAATGCACAAGGATGTAATCGATCTTTTGGGTCTGATAAGGGTTTGCAAAGTCATCAAAGTGTTCATAAAGAAAAAGAACAAAGACAATGTCTAGTATGCGGTAGAACCTTTTCATCTGAAAAAGGCCTCCTTATTCACATGACAAGTCAACATGGCGGATGGGCATATGGTCATGGTCCAAGAAACTGATTCGAATCATTTCCATTAGAATACGCATAAGAATAACCCATTATATTTATGAATAATAAGGATTTTATATTTATGTAATTTATCATATTTAATTTTAAGATTTATTTATATTATTTGATTTCAAGACTATATCTTTATAGGTTTTATTATTTTCTTATTAATTAATGGTTCGTATATATAAATAAATAAAGAAATATATATATATATATATATATATATATATATATATATATATATATATATATTATAAAACTAATAATATGTTATAAATAATAAATCTGATATAATTTTTAATTTAATTGAATCTACATATGTTTTTATTTTTTTAATTTATTTTTATCTAAAACTTTACAAATACTTGTAAGGGCATGTATGTATAACATTATGTAATGTATTAGAATAGTAAAAATAATCCATATCACGAAAAATAGTTAAAATCATATTACAAATATATTATGCTTCGATGAAGACTATTCTTTCAGTAATGAATTAAAGGTGGAGTAAAAAATTGAAAGATATAATACTATCATCAATTACTAACAAGATTTGGTATATTATCATCATTTAGTTATTTTTTTTTGTACAACATATTAAAAAAAAGTAAATCAAATATGTCAAAAATATCATCATCATTTGGTGTTTTTTTTTTACATTATATCGACCCAAATAAAAAAAATTAAGGACATCAAATATGCCTAAAGAAATATATTGATTTTTTTTTAAATGAGAAAATATGTATGTAAAATTAAGAGATGATTAATAGATCATTTAATGATACACAATTAATTAAATCATCCATGAATCATGTATATTTTTATGTATATAGATATTTTTATCTATTTTAAATTTTGATTCTTATAAAAATGATCCTCTAGTGCTTATATAAACATATATGAATCTATTAGTTTATCATTTGATTGACATAATAATTATGATCGAGAGAGATTGAGGTAAAACATAAAGGAAATTATCTAAATATGAAATAGTGTGTTGGTATTGTTCCTATATATAAAATAAAGTTAAAATTACATTTGAATTATTAAAAACTAAAATTATTATGATTAAAAAAATTAAATTATATAATTAAAGTTGTGGAAAATTATTTTATTGATGAGTGAACTTGAAAAAAAAAATACTTGACTATCACATTTGATTTTCATTAATCTTTTTAAGATATTATGTAATTAAAATTTGTCACCGACATGTTTTGATGAAAATATTTTTATATATTTATGTGTTTTTGTGAAACGAATTCTAAGAAAAATTAATAATACTAGAAAGCGGGATCTTTTTTTTATTCCCAAATCCCTTAATTTAAATAAAACAAGATATTGAGAACAACATAATTTTTAATAATTATAAAAAAAGAGTGTGTTGTTAACAAGGGAGAATGTATTTGAATTGAATTGATTGGCTATCTATTGATTAAATTTGACTTGTTACGGTGTTTAATATTTGATATGATTTTTTTTTGTTAAAGAATTTTTTGGTAAAGAATCAAATTGAATTAATTTGATTTTTAATTTTTTAAATCTATTTTACTATTATAAATAGGCACCCCTCTTCTTGAAAGAGGGACACGACAAAAGACATCACTGAAGAAAAAAATAGTGAAATAACGAAAACGAAGGACAAGTATGTTAAATTTCTTTTCTTGTATTATAAGTTATAGTTGTATTGTAACACTTTCTTTATTTCTTTTTTAAAATATATATGTTATAACTTGTTTTTTTTTATAATTATGATTCATATGTTATATATTTATTATTAATATCAAAATGTATTTTGGAATTAATTTTTTTCCGAAAATGACTAAAAAAAGGACACATACACATATAGAATCGAATGATATGTTGCTCTGTTACTATTAGAATTCTGATAACATATCGGAAGCTTATGTTACTTTTTTTTAAAAATTGGTTTAGTATTTTGTTTTATAAAAAATGAAAATTTAGCTTTTTTAAAGACTTCAAATGAAAAATAATTTTGAGTACTTTATATTTTTTCTAAGACTTTTTGAACTATAAAATATTTAAAATTAGAATTAATTCTAAGAAATTTATTTTGAATGTTATATTTTTGAATCGTTATATAATTTTTATCATGATAATAGTCTAACAACGGACATCTAAGTTGTAGAATTTTAACACTATTCCATTAATTTATAGTAACTAATATATTTGTATATATTTTTGTAAAATATAAATTTAAAACTAGCTATTTACAACCTTTAACAATTCTAATTTAAATAAAATAAAATAAAATAAAATTATTAAATAATATTAATCCGTATGCCTTCAAAAATAAGTAATAATCCTTATTTTAAACCTACAACATCATGATTTTACATTAAGAACTAATTAGTGTTATTTGGTTTGCTTTTAACATTGTGGTTAATTATTGAAAAAACATATACAAGTATAAAAAAATCTTTTATATTGTTTAAATAATTTTATGACAATTATATATATTTGTGATTTATCTCGCACGCTAATTTAGTGTATACAATTTGATTATTTCTTTGTTAATTTAGTTTTCAATGGCCGGAGAATACAAATGCAATGCACAAGGATGTAATCGATCTTTTGGGTCTGATAAGGGTTTGCAAAGTCATCAAAGTGTTCATAAAGAAAAAGAACAAAGACAATGTCTAGTATGCGGTAGAACCTTTTCATCTGAAAAAGGCCTCCTTATTCACATGACAAGTCAACATGGCGGATGGGCATATGGTCATGGTCCAAGAAACTGATTCGAATCATTTCCATTAGAATACGCATAAGAATAACCCATTATATTTATGAATAATAAGGATTTTATATTTATGTAATTTATCATATTTAATTTTAAGATTTATTTATATTATTTGATTTCAAGACTATATCTTTATAGGTTTTATTATTTTCTTATTAATTAATGGTTCGTATATATAAATAAATAAAGAAATATATATATATATATATATATATATATATATATATATATATATATTATAAAACTAATAATATGTTATAAATAATAAATCTGATATAATTTTTAATTTAATTGAATCTACATATGTTTTTATTTTTTTAATTTATTTTTATCTAAAACTTTACAAATACTTGTAAGGGCATGTATGTATAACATTATGTAATGTATTAGAATAGTAAAAATAATCCATATCACGAAAAATAGTTAAAATCATATTACAAATATATTATGCTTCGATGAAGACTATTCTTTCAGTAATGAATTAAAGGTGGAGTAAAAAATTGAAAGATATAATACTATCATCAATTACTAACAAGATTTGGTATATTATCATCATTTAGTTATTTTTTTTTGTACAACATATTAAAAAAAAGTAAATCAAATATGTCAAAAATATCATCATCATTTGGTGTTTTTTTTTTACATTATATCGACCCAAATAAAAAAAATTAAGGACATCAAATATGCCTAAAGAAATATATTGATTTTTTTTTAAATGAGAAAATATGTATGTAAAATTAAGAGATGATTAATAGATCATTTAATGATACACAATTAATTAAATCATCCATGAATCATGTATATTTTTATGTATATAGATATTTTTATCTATTTTAAATTTTGATTCTTATAAAAATGATCCTCTAGTGCTTATATAAACATATATGAATCTATTAGTTTATCATTTGATTGACATAATAATTATGATCGAGAGAGATTGAGGTAAAACATAAAGGAAATTATCTAAATATGAAATAGTGTGTTGGTATTGTTCCTATATATAAAATAAAGTTAAAATTACATTTGAATTATTAAAAACTAAAATTATTATGATTAAAAAAATTAAATTATATAATTAAAGTTGTGGAAAATTATTTTATTGATGAGTGAACTTGAAAAAAAAAATACTTGACTATCACATTTGATTTTCATTAATCTTTTTAAGATATTATGTAATTAAAATTTGTCACCGACATGTTTTGATGAAAATATTTTTATATATTTATGTGTTTTTGTGAAACGAATTCTAAGAAAAATTAATAATACTAGAAAGCGGGATCTTTTTTTTATTCCCAAATCCCTTAATTTAAATAAAACAAGATATTGAGAACAACATAATTTTTAATAATTATAAAAAAAGAGTGTGTTGTTAACAAGGGAGAATGTATTTGAATTGAATTGATTGGCTATCTATTGATTAAATTTGACTTGTTACGGTGTTTAATATTTGATATGATTTTTTTTTGTTAAAGAATTTTTTGGTAAAGAATCAAATTGAATTAATTTGGTTTTTAATTTTTTAAATCTATTTTACTATTATAAATAGGCACCCCTCTTCTTGAAAGAGGGACACGACAAAAGACATCACTGAAGAAAAAAATAGTGAAATAACGACAACGAAGGACAAGTATGTTAAATTTCTTTTCTTGTATTATAAGTTATAGTTGTATTGTAACACTTTCTTTATTTCTTTTTTAAAATATATATGTTATAACTTGTTTGTTTTTTATAATTATGATACATATGTTATATATTTATTATTAATATTAAAATGTATTTTGGAATTAATTTTTTTCCGACAATGATTAAAAAAAGGACACATACACATATAAAATCGAATGATATGTTGCTCTGTTACTATTAGAATTCTGATAACATATCGGAAGCTTATGTTACTTTTTTTAAAAATTGGTTTAGTATTTTGTTTTATAAAAAATGAAAATTTAACTTTTTTAAAGACTTCAAATGAAAAATAATTTTGAGTACTTTACATTTTTTCTAAGACTTTTTGAACTATAAAATATTTAAAAAATATTTAAAATTAGAATTAATTCTAAGAATTTTATTTTGAATCGTTATATAATTTTTATCATGATAATAGTCTAACAACGAACATCTAAGTTGTAGAATTTTAACACTATTCCATTAATTTATAGTAACTAATATATTTGTATAAATTTTTGTAAAATATAAATTTAAAACTAGCTATTTAAAACATTTAACAATTCTAATTTAAATAAAATATATTATATTAAATTATTAAACAATATTAATCCGTATGCCTTCAAAAATAAGTTATAATCCTTATTTTAAACCTACAACATCATGATTTTACATTTAGAACTAATTAGTGTTATTTGGTTTGCTTTAAACATTGTGGTTAATTATTGAAAAAACATATACAAGTATAAATAAATCTTTTATTTTGTTTAAATAATTTTATGGCAATTATATATATTTGTGATTTATCTCGCATGCTAATTTAGTGTATACAATTTGATTATTTCTTTGTTAATTTAGTTTTCAATGGCCGGAAAATACAAATGCAATGCACAAGGATGTAATCGATCTTTTGGGTCTTGTAATACCCCGTAAATTAATTGCTCTGGATAATACTAGTTGTGATCAACTGAGTCCCAGTGCACTCTGATAAATTATCTGCAGAGGTAATCAGGGTAACTGTCGGAATTAGAGTAAATCCAATTAATATTATCTGACTTAGAGGTATTTAAATATTTGGACTTTAGAGACTTTTCAGATAATTAGTAGTGTTACTAATTGATGATATTTTTCCCTATATTATTTTCTTTCCTTTCATTTTCCAAAGAAAAAGATAGAAAGGATTTTGGAGAGAAAGAAAAGAGAAGGAAAGGAAGAGAAAAGGAGAAAAGTTCAAGAGCAAGATTATCATCATCTCATCATCAAATCTTCATCCAATCATCTTCAAATCTTCACCACCTTCATCTCTTCAAGGTGGGTTCTAGTTAGATGCTTTCGTTTTAGACTCTCTTAGATTCTAAGACTTAGGTTAGAATTTTAAGGAAATTGGATAAATTGCAAATCTTGGAAATTAACGGTTAAAATGTGTTATAAACTGAGTAGTATGGGTTATAGGAGTGTAGAATCATTTATATTTGATTGTATGATGTTGGGATATGTTTTGGTGGGGTTTTGGAACCATGGGAGATCAGCTGTTACGCTGATGGAGTTTATGAAATTTCCAGATTCGCACTGCGAGTCCCCCAGCGAAGGGGAAATCGTGGACTCGCTGGCAGTTCGCACTGCGAATGCGAAGGCGAACGTTCGCCAGTGTAATGCCCTGTATAATATATGTCTAGAATAATACGATACACGCATTTTATTTGGTACTGACGCATCAAAAGTGCCTAATGGCATAGTTCACATACTTGTCCATTCTAAAAACACAAATACAATCTATGGCACAAGTCATGGAAACTAGCCAAAGAAAATAAAATTTAAGAATGTACAATATTCCTCATTGTACAAGAACAATAAAATACACAGCGGAAAAACTAAAACTGAGCTTCTCTTGAGACATCCAAGCATAGCTCCATTTGTAAATCAACCTGCAATCCGAACCTGAAATATAGCAACTATAGTGGGGTGAGATACATCAAATCTCAGTGAGTTCCCTATCCTATAGTCCTCTCGGCTTTACAAGGGTCTAAATAAACCTAACTCATGTCAAAGGGGAAAGGGGAAAGACCATGAGTACACACACACAAGTAACCACAATGGTGAGCCTGTAAACTCACACTAGTACCGAAGTACCTCTTGAGCCTGTCAACTCAAGAATTCACAATGTACCGAAGTACCTCTTGAGTCTGTTAACTCAAGAATTCACAATGTACCGAAGTACCTCTTGAGCCTGTTAACTCAAGAACTCACAATCGATAACCATACCAAGGCATCCCCTTTTCCTGTCCGCTTCTACGTCTAGAAGACGACCCGAGTCATGGATCCTCGAATTACTTGACATACGAAATGGATTCGGGAACAACGGCCTTTTAGCCGTGAACCGTCACTTCTCATGGCCTGTTAACCATCACAAGTCTCTACCCATAGGTCCCATTCGTCCTAAACGCGGGAATCAAACCTGCCAAGTAATGGTGCATATGTTTGAGAGGAGCTCGAGACCCATGAAATGCACTATCAATAATAACCATTACGATTGCACAATACACACGCCTCGGCCTTTCACGCACGAGCGTTACCACAAAGATTCTCTACCACAATTCTAGTTACAACCTAGAATTAAACCATTTTGTTTTGGGGTAAAGTTTTCTCACTCTTCCTAATTCTAATTTTAACATGCATATTCTTTCAATCAAGTTTAACATCAATTAGGCAAAGCATATTACAATTTCACATTTGAAATACATATAATAATTTCATCACAAATTATACAAAAGCATATTACAATTGTATAATGGAGTCACATATAATGATTCATCACATAAAAACTTCACCCTCATCTCGTAGGATATTTTCACAGCTTTCCAACGGCTATACTCTAGCCTCGATCGGATTCACGATCCAAAAGATATGGATTCACACATACCACATATCATGGTTTCCATCATTTTCCACTTGAATATAAAATCCCACATCATACCCAATATTTTCACTTTTTATCAGATAGAGGGTCGTCATAGCTTTTTAATGACACCAAGAACGCCCCGATCCGAGTTACGGATCAAAAGTTATGAAGGAAACAAAACTGCACTATCTGTCATGTTCGCTAGGCGAACACCCAGCGAGCATTCGCTCCAGCCTTCGCTAGGCGAATCCCCTGGCGAATGAACAAACAGAACCAAAATAGACATAAAGTTTGCTTCGCGAACTCTCTAGCGAACCTTCGCCTCGCCCTTCGCTTCGCGAACAACTCAGCGAAGCAAGTCAGAACCAAACAGAACTGAAAACACACAAAGTTCGCTAGGTGAACGTCTCTGGCGAACATTCGCTGACCTTCGCTGGCGGGTTCGCTAGGCGAACCCTCGAAAATCCGTTCGCTGCGCTTCGCCCCAGGTTCGCTAGGCGAACCATGCGAAACCCAGAAATCTCAGTAGCGTCACAGCTGGGCCTTTGGGGTCCAAAACCCACTCCAAACACCACCCAATGCACAAACAAGCATAAATAGATGATTCTACACACGTATTGATCATACAACACAGTTTATAACTCATTTTATCCGTTAGATTCCATTGATTTATCCGATTAATCATTTTCTCTCAAATCTAACCTAAGTTCAAATCATTGATTTCTAGAACTTAGAGTTTCTATCTAGAACCCACCTGATATACGGAGAGGAGTTTGAAGAAGATGGTCCAAGCTTTTCTCTCTTTTCCTCTTCTCCTCATTTCTCTTCTTCCTCATTTTTCTTCTTCTTCTTTCTATTTCCTTTTCTTTCTCATTCTCTTACCAAATATATATATATAAACCAATATTATATAATATAATCTAATAGTGCAAAATATCTCCAATTGATATTTTGTCGTTTCAACTAATTGATCACTCATTTGAGCTATCATAAACGTCTCTCTTGAACTAATAATAAATTGATCTCCTCAGAGTTCATTAGTTGCTCTATTGATCCCAATTGATAATACTTAAGGTACTTAGAGGATTCCATTAATCCAATTAATCAAAGATAGAGTACGTAGATACTCATCTGATATCCAATTGAGCATTTAAATAATACGGGGTATTACACTCTCCCCCCCTTAAATTGAAATTCGCCCCCGAATTTCCTCTATTCCACAACAACCCGCAGTCTGTATCCTGGTCTTAGATTCACACTTAACTTTACGTCCGTTACAATTTCTGACGTATCCATAATCCAACTTGATTTCGCAGACCAAATTCTTTAATTTCACAAATTATCAAACTTCACGTCCTTATTCATATTCTTATTCCAATATCGAGTTAATTCCTAACTTTGCGTTTCCTCAATTCATCTGTTGCCCATAAAAAGACTTGGTCGCATCCTACCTTCGGAAAGAAGGTACCATTTCATACTCCTCACTGAGTCACAACAAAACCGTAACACTTTCTCTTGGTTTAGGATAACCAACACTTAACAAATCTTCGGGAGGTAATTTAGTGATTCCTTAACTTGATATAATTACCGACAACCATCATTCCGTAAATCCTTTAACATTCGATCCACTTCACAGATTGTCAAACAACTCAATTACCAATTCTATCTAGCCTGTTGTTGTACACTATACTCATTCAATCCGATATTTCATATCTTTTGTATCACACCAAAAGGCAACACACTTAGAACAAAATCTTCTCCGATTCTCATAAACCCGACTGAGTCCTTTCATCGTCACTTTCTACTGTGCAACTCCAATTCTAACAATGGGATACCACCACTTCTTAAGCACTACCATGTAGCTGATAGTCCACGGGGAAACACACTTATCCACTGGGATCCTTACTAATCAACGGTACAAGAAACTTACTGACGTCCTATGGTAGAATAATTCCTTTGCCAACGCATAATATCTCAACATCTGTCCAACACTCTCTAGACGCTAAAGATGCAGGAGTTACACTGTTACAACCACAACATATACAATTCTCAATCCATTCCAAACTCGAATTAATGCATCCAAAATAGCTTAACAGTTTCCGATGCTAGTTACCACATTCTAAATCGATTATACTTACCATTTTCCGACTTACTCAAGATTCCTTGTTGACACGAGATCTCATCCAACATCAACGTAACACCAACATAGAACTACAATCATATTCGAGTCACCGCTTATCAAAACTTAAACCATCCAAAGCACAATTGTGAGTTTTCCATACCACTCACCAATCCACAACAACACTCTACACGCACATATGCTGTCGAAGTCTATACCATGCTTCCCAATTAAATCCTCATCTCTCCATCTTTTTATCCATAAGGATCCAAGTTACATACTTGATTAACACCATAATTAAACACCGAAATATTCCTTACAAGAACATTACTTCGTGAGTAATCTCCAACTTCGCCCTAAAGGCTTTCAACAGTAATACACTTAAGACTTTCCCCTGCTCAACCCAAATCACAAGATTATTTCCTCGAAGTCAAATTCCCTTGTTATCTAAACAGATGATCGACTAAGTAACACCTTCTAGAAGTTCTGATTTTCAACCACGAATACGTCTTTCATTTACTTGGAATTCCGTTTTACATTCACACAAAACTCTCCACTCGGATCAACATAAGGTAACAAAACCCAGATGATGGTTCTTAAGGGATTTCACAATTTACACACATGTTAATCGATTAACCCTTTGAGTTAATCGGTTAACTCCTCAAAATTCAGTGCAAAACGCCATCCTTGCACGTGTTAATCGGTTAACCCCATTGGTTAATCGGTTAACAGTGCTGAAAAAATCAAAATCAGTGTTCCTCTTAATTCAAAGCCATCCATACTCAACCATCAATCTGATTGGTTCTTACTTGAAATATCACTTTCCAACTCGCGGCTCCTTAACTTGTATAACATCACCAACCATCATCCACTTACGGTAAATCCGACAAGGTCAAAACATTCAGACGACACACTCTAACCAAGTGACAAGGTAGAATTCCAAATTCTGACGCGGTCACACGACAACTCTTCGGCGGGATAGTTCACTTTTCTGCTCAAACAATTACACTGGCGGGAAACCAATAGTGACAACATTCTGGGGTTTTTAATCACAGTTAATACCTGATTCATCCCCAACCAAAAACCAACATACAACCTTGTTCTCTCACTTGAACTTCTTGGTGGGACATAAAAAAACAACATTCTTAGTCCAACAAAAGGTAGATTCCGAATATTCCGATTATTCACATATACAGGAGTTTCTCTATACTTGAAAATAAATCGGGGTAATGCACCCTCTTGAAGAACCTTTCTATCACTTCGCACATATTGACCGGGATTTCTTACCCTCCGCTATCCATGGAACATCCCACTTTCGCCAAATTACTTAATGGAAAGTTCGTAACCGACAACTCTCATCAACTATTAACAAAACCCTTTCGGTATAAATTGTTCCATGATTTACACTTAGTCCGTAATACGTCCTAAATTGCTTTTCATTTAGTGGAAAATGAAGGAAAGTGATGTTTTACGTGGTGTGTGATTATATGTATTTACTTGTGATATTTGTGTTATGCCGTGTCTATATAATTGTTGTTACGTATGAATGAGAGAATATGCATGCTTAAGACAAATTAGGAAGAGTGAGGAAACCTCACCTCAAAACCTAATGATATGATTCTAAGTTGTGACTAGGTTTGATAATTAATCTAGATGGCGATGCTCGTGCATTCGATGTGGTTGTGCATCCTTGCCGAGTAATGGTCTAGAGGAGAGAGAGACACTAGTATGGAACATGTGTGTGAACCTTTGTGGTTTGTGAGAAGGCATTATGGCCTTGTGATTGTCGAATACAATCACATTTGTGTGTGTGATCACGTAATCGTAACCGGTTCTTTGAGTTGCGTTTCATGGGTCTCGAGCTCCTCTGAAACATATGCATGACTACTTGGCAGGTTTGATTCCCGTGTGTAGTACGAATGGCGCTCTGGGAGCGTATGCTTGTGACGGTTAATGGCCCGTGTGAAGTGACGGTTCATAACGGTTAATGGCCCGTAGAACCCGAATCCATTCGTATGTCAAGTAGGTTGCAAGGATCCATGCCCCGGGTCGACTTCTAGACGTAGAAGAGGACAGGAATAGGGGATGCCTTGGCATGGTTACCAATTAGTGATATTGTGAGTTGATGAACTCATGACATGTTTCCATATAATGTGTGTACTCAAAGTCACTTCCCTTTGCCCTTTGACTTGAGTTAGGCTTATTAGAACCTTGTAGAGCCGAGAGGACTATAAGATAGCGAACTCACTGAGATTTGATGTATCTCACCCCACTGTTGTTGTTTACATCACAGGTTCTGCAGGTTCGGCGAAGGGTAAGGATAAGGTGGTTTGACTTTTCCTTACGGATCGTAGCTTTTGAGATGGCATGGCTTCCGCTATGGCGTTTTATTTTGAGATCATTATATTGATCTAGTTCTTAGTGTTTTTTGGACATCTTGTGTATGTTATGCCGCAGACTTCAGAACTTTGTATTTAGGGCATTTAATTTATACAATGTGTTAACTAGGAACTTGCACATATATATTTCAGTACCAAACATATTATTCATGTATGATATGTGCTTTGATGTATGTATGTATATGTGGGTGTTACAGGTCTGATAAGGGCTTGCAAAGTCATCAAAGTGTTCATAAAGAAAAAGAACGAAGACAATGTTTAGTATGCGGTAGAATATTTTCATCTGAAAAAGGCCTCCTTATTCACATGACAAGTCAACATGGCGGATGGGCATATGGTCATGGTCCTAGAA
Source organism: Lathyrus tuberosus (assembly GCA_022829125.1). NCBI lineage: Eukaryota > Viridiplantae > Streptophyta > Magnoliopsida > Fabales > Fabaceae > Lathyrus > Lathyrus tuberosus. The sequence goes on from JALAZF010000043.1 coordinate 16,830,286, forward strand.
ACTGATTCGAATCATTTCCATTAGAATACGTATAATTATTTATGAATAATTAGGATTTTATATTTATGTAATTTATGATATTTAATTTTAAGATTTATTTATATTATTTGATTTCAAGACTATATCTTTATAGGTTTTATTATTTTCTTATTAATTATTGGTTCGTATATAAAAATAAATAAAGAAATATATATATATATATATATATATATTAGAAAACTAATAATATGTTATAAATAATGTATCTGATATAATTTTTAATTAAATTGAATCTACATACGTTTTTATTTTTTTAATTTATTTTTATCTAAAACTTTACAAATACTTGTAAGGGCATGTATGTATAACATTATGTAATGTATTAGAATAGTAAAAATAATCAATATCACGAAAAATAGATAAAATCATATTACAAATATATTATACTTCGATGAAGACTATTCTTTCAGTAATGAATTAAAGGTGGAGTATAAAATTGAAAGATATAATACTATCATCAATTACTAACAAGATTTGGTATATTATCATCATTTAGTTATTTTTTTTTTTGTACAACATATTAAAAAAAAGTAAATCAAATATGTCAAAAATATCATCATCATTTGGTGTTTTTTTTTTTACATTATATCGACCCAAATAAAAAAAATTAAGGACATCAAATAGGCCTAAAGAAATATATTGATTTTTTTTCTAAATGAGAAAATATGTATGTAAAATTAAGAGATGATTAATAGATCATTTAATGATACACAATTAATTAAATCATCCATGAATCATGTATATTTTTATGTATATAGATATTTTTATCTATTTTAAATTTTGATTCTTATAGAAATGATCCTCTAGTGCTTATATAAACATATATGAATCTATTAGTTTATCATTTGATTGACATAATAATTATGATCGAGAGAGATTGAGGTAAAACATAAAGGAAATTATCTAAATATGAAATAGTGTGTTGGTATCGTTCTTATATATAAAATAAAGTTAAAATTACATTTGAATTATTAAAAACTAAAATTATTATGATTAAAAAAATTAAAGTATATAATTAAAGTTGTGGAAAATTATTTTATTGATGAGTGAACTTGAAAAAAAAATACTTGACTATCACATTTGATTTTCATTAATCTTTTTAAGATATTATGTAATTAAAATTTGTCACCGACATGTTTTGATGAAAATATTTTTATATATTTATGTGTTTTTGTGAAACGAATTCTAAGAAAAATTAATAATACTAGAAAGCGGGATCTTTTTTTTATTCCCGAATCCCTTAATTTAAATAAAACAAGATATTGAGAACAACATAATTTTTATAAATTATAAAAAAAGAGTGTGTTGTTAACAAGGGAGAATGTATTTGAATTGAATTGATTGGCTATCTATTGATTAAATTTGACTTGTTACGGTATTTAATATTTGATATGATTTTTTTTTGTTAAAGAACTTTTTGGTAAAGAATCAAATTGAATTAATTTGGTTTTTCATTTTTTAAATCTATTTTACTATTATAAATAGGCACCCCTCTTCTTGAAAGAGGGACACGACAAAAAACATCATTGAAGAAAAAAATAGTGAAATAACGAAAACGAAGGACAAGTATGTTAAATTTCTTTTCTTGTATTATAAGTTATAGTTGTATTGTAACACTTTCTTTATTTCTTTTTTAAAATATATATGTTATAACTTGTTTGTTTTTTATAATTATGATTCATATGTTATATATTTATTATTAATATTAAAATGTATTTTGGAATTAATTTTTTTCCGACAATGATTAAAAAAAGGACACATACACATATAGAATCGAATGATATGTTGCTATGTTACTATTAGAATTCTGATAACATATCGAAAGCTTATGTTACTTTTTTTAAAAATTGGTTTAGTATTTTGTTTTATGAAAAATGAAAATTTAACTTTTTTAAAGACTTCAAATGAAAAATAATTTTGATTACTTTACATTTTTTCTAAGACTTTTTGAACTATAAAATATTTAAAAAATATTTAAAATTAGAATTAATTCTAAGAATTTTATTTTGAATGATATATTTTTGAATCATTATATAATTTTTATCATGATAATAGTCTAACAACGAACATCTAAGTTGTAGAATTTTAACACTATTCCATTAATTTATAGTAACTAATATATTTGTATAAATTTTTGTAAAATATAAATTTAAAACTAGCTATTTAAAACCTTTAACAATTCTAATTTAAATAAAATAAAATAAAATAAAATTATTAAATAATATTAATCCGTATGCCTTCAAAAATAAGTAATAATCCTTATTTTAAACCTACAACATCATGATTTTACATTAAGAACTAATTAGTGTTATTTAGTTTGCTTTTAACATTGTGGTTAATTATTGAAAAAACATATACAAGTATAAATAAATCTTTTATATTGTTTAAATAATTTTATGACAATTATATATATTTGTGATTTATCTCTCATGCTAATTTAGTGTATACAATTTGATTATTTCTTTGTTAATTTAGTTTTCAATGGCCGGAGAATACAAATGCAATGCACAAGGATGTAATCGATCTTTTGGGTCTGATAAGGGTTTGCAAAGTCATCAAAGTGTTCATAAAGAAAAAGAACAAAGACAATGTCTAGTATGCGGTAGAACCTTTTCATCTGAAAAAGACCTCCTTATTCACATGACAAGTCAACATGGCGGATGGGCATATGGTCATGGTCCAAGAAACTGATTCGAATCATCTCCATTAGAATACGCATAAGAATAAACGATTATATTTATGAATAAGAAGGATTTTATATTTATGTAATTTATGATATTTAATTTTAATATTTATTTATATTATTTGATTTCAAGACTATATCTTTATTGTAAAGACCACATATATAATACATGCATCAAATCATATATTATACATGGTAAATACATTTGGTACTGAAATATACAATAAGTTCCTAGTTAACACATTATATACATAAATGCCTCTAATACAAAACCCTAAAAGTATAAGGCATTACATATACAAGATGTTCCAAAATGATAAAAACTAAGAACTAGATCAATGCAATGATCTCAAAACATAACGCCATAGCGGAAGCCATGCCATCACAAAACCATGATCCATAAGGAAAGTCAAATAACCTTGTCCTTACCCTTCTCCGAACCTGCAGGACCTGTGATGTAAACAACAACAGTGGGGTGAGATACATTAAATCTCAGTGAGTTCCTACCTTAAAGTCCTCTCGGCTTTATAAGGTTCTAATAATCCTAACTCATGTCCAAGGGAAAAGGGGAAAAGACCATGAGTACACACACAAGTAACCATCACGGTGAGCCTGTAAACTCACACTAGTACCGAAGTACCTCTTGAGCCTGTAAACTCAAGGATTCACGTACCAATAACCAAATACCAAGGCATCCCCTTTTCCCGTACCCTTCTACGTCTAGAACGCGATCCGAGTCATGGATCCTTGTAGCTACTTAGCATACAAATGGATTCGGGATCACCGGTCCGTAAACCGTGATCCGTCACTTCTCACGGCCCGTACACCGTCACAAGTCTCTTTACCCGTAGGCTCCAATCGTACTTAACACGGGACTCAAACCTGCCACGTAGTTGTGCATAACGTTTCAGAGGAGGTGCTCGAGTCTCATGAAACTACACCGCAAGAAACAGTGGTTATTGATAAACCAAATGCACACGCCTCGGCATTACTAGCACGAGCATTGTTACTATTACATCATACACCACATTGTTTAGGGTAAGTCCTCACTCTTCCTATTTCATTTTATATTAACATGCATATTCACTCACAACATGTTAAACAATAATATGATAGGCAAAACGCATCATAAGTGCACAATAGAACAACATACCACAATTTAAACATAATCATATCACTTTTGAGTTTTCCCGATTATTTAATCGGTCGGTAAAATCAACATGTTTTACTTCCATTGCGTAGAATATTTCCTCGGCTTTACATCGATATAAAGAACAATCGAAACCGATAAACGAAACTAAAGTTATGAATTTTTCCATAAAAAGTTATAATTTTTCAACTCCCAGGTCGCGCTCAGTGCGCCCTGGTCCGCGCTCAGCGCGCAACTCCCTGCCACGAGAGGTTCCAAGAATTAAACACCGCGCTCAGCGGGCACCTGCGCGCTCAGCGCGCTCTGCGAAACTCAGAAAAATACCTGCTATAACAGTTCAAAACCAGCCCCTCTACACCATCAATACCAATTCCAACAACCCATTAGAGGCATAATCAACATGTTTCCAACATAGTTCCATCATCAAACTTCACAATCAAGTTTTGAACAAAATCTCAAATTCTACATAAACCTAGAATTTCTCATCAACCCAAAATCAACCAAAACATCAAAACAAGCATCAATTCATGTTTCTATGATCATACTAAACATTCATTTCAATTTCTAACTGATTTTATCCGTTAAAACATCGATTTCTACGATTTCAACCTAAAACTCATAATCCCAAAACACAAAGAAAAAGGTTTCTAGCTAAACCCACCTCTAGGGATGAAGATGAAGATGAAGATGATGTTGAAGAAGATTGGATGAAGATGATTCTTGATGTTCTTGAGTTTTTTTTCCTCTTTTCTCTCCTTCACTTTTCCTTTCCTTCACTTTCCTTCTTTCTCCTTTCTCTCTCTTTCTTACTATCTTTTTCTTTTTATGTTTGGAATGTGGAAGGAAAAGGAATAAGTAGAAAACTAGTATTAGTAAATAATACTACAAAATGTCCAAAAGTCTCTTAAGTCCAAAATTAGTAAAATACCTCAGAGTCGATAATATTAATTGGATTTATTCTACGTACCGGAGTTACTCTAATTATTTTATCAACTAATTCCTCAGAGCAACCGGACTCAGTTGATCACAATATAATATTATTCGGTGTAATAAAAATACGGGGTATTACATTTATAGGTTTTATTATTTTCTTATTAATTAATGGTTCGTATATATAAATAAATAAAGAAAATTTATATATATATATATATATATTATAAAACTAATAATATGTTATAAATAATAAATCTGATATAATTTTTAATTTAATTTAATCTACATACGTTTTTATTTTTTAAATTTATTTTTATCTAAAACTTTACAAATACTTGTAAGGGCATGTATGTATAACATTATCTAATGTATTAGAATAGTAAAAATAATCAATATCACGAAAAATAGTTAAAATCATATTACAAATATATTATACTTCGATGAAGACTATTCTTTCAGTAATGAATTAAAGGTGGAGTATAAAATTGAAAGATATAATACTATCATCAATTACTAACAAGATTTGGTATATTATCATCATTTAGTTATTTTTTTTTGCACAACATATTAAAAAAAAGTAAATCAAATATGTCAAAAATATCATCATCATTTGGTGTATTTTTTTTACATTATATCGACCCAAATAAAAAAAATTAAGGACATCAAATAGGCCTAAAGAAATATATTGATTTTTTTTCTAAATGAGAAAATATGTATGTAAAATTAAGAGATGATTAATAGATCATTTAATGATACACAATTAATTAAATCATCCATGAATCATGTATATTTTTATGTATATAGATATTTTTATCTATTTTAAATTTTGATTCTTATAAAAATGATCCTCTAGTGCTTATATAAACATATATGAATCTATTAGTTTATCATTTGATTGACATAATAATTATGATCGAGAGAGATTGAGGTAAAACATAAAGGAAATTATCTAAATATGAAATAGTGTGTTGGTATTGTTCTTATATATAAAATAAAGTTAAAATTACATTTGAATTATTAAAAACTAAAATTATTATGATTAAAAAAATTAAAGTATATAATTAAAGTTGTGGAAAATTATTTTATTGATGAGTGAACTTGAAAAAAAAATACTTGACTATCACATTTGATTTTCATTAATCTTTTTAAGATATTATGTAATTAAAATTTGTCACCGACATGTTTTGATGAAAATATTTTTATATATTTATGTGTTTTTGTGAAACGAATTCTAAGGAAAATTAATAATACTAGAAAGCGGGATCTTTTTTTTATTCCCTTAATTTAAATTAAACAAGATATTGAGAACAACATAATTTTTATAAATTATAAAAAAAGAGTGTGTTGTTAACAAGGGAGAATGTATTTGAATTGATTGACTATCTATTGATTAAATTTGACTTGTTACGGTGTTTAATATTTGATATGATTTTTTATTGTTAAATAACTTTTTGGTAAAGAATCAAATTGAATTAATTTGGTTTTTAATTTTTTAAATCTATTTTACTATTATAAATAGGCACCCCTCTTCTTGAAAGAGGGACACGACAAAAGACATCATTGAAGAAAAAAATAGTGAAATAACGAAAACGAAGGACAAGTATGTTAAATTTCTTTTCTTGTATTATAAGTTATAGTTGTATTGTAACACTTTCTTTATTTCTTTTTTAAAATATATATGTTATAACTTGTTTGTTTTTTATAATTATGATTCATATGTTATATATTTATTATTAATATTAAAATGTATTTTGGAATTAATTTTTTTCCGACAATGATTAAAAAAAGGACACATACACATATAGAATCGAATGATATGTTGCTCTGTTACTATTAGAATTCTGATAACACATCGGAAGCTTATGTTACTTTTTTTAAAAATTGGTTTAGTATTTTGTTTTATAAAAAATGAAAATTTAACTTTTTTAAAGACTTCAAATGAAAAATAATTTTGAGTACTTTACATTTTTTCTAAGACTTTTTGAACTATAAAATATTTAAAAAATATTTAAAATTAGAATTAATTCTAAGAATTTTATTTTCAATGATATATTTTTGAATCATTATATAATTTTTATCATGATAATAGTCTAACAACGGACATCTAAGTTGTAAAATTTTAACACTATTCCATTAATTTATAGTAACTAATATATTTGTATAAATTTATGTAAAATATAAATTTAAAACTAGCTATTTAAAACCTTTAACAATTCTAATTTAAATAAAATAAATTATATAAAATTATTAAACAATATTAATCCGTATGCCTTCAAAAATAAGTAATAATCCTTATTTTAAACCTACAACATCATGATTTTACATTAAGAACTAATTAGTGTTATTTGGTTTGCTTTAAACATTGTGGTTAATTATTGAAAAAACATATACAAGTATAAATAAATCTTTTATTTTGTTTAAATAATTTTATGACAATTATATATATTTGTGATTTATCTCGCATGCTAATTTAGTGTATACAATTTGATTATTTCTTTGTTAATTTTGTTTTCAATGGCCGGAGAATACAAATGCAATGCACAAGAATGTAATCGATCTTTTGGATTTGATAAGGGTTTGCAAAGTCATCAAAGTGTTCATAAAGAAAAAGAACAAAGACAATGTCTAGTATGCGGTAGAACCTTTTCATCTGAAAAAGGCCTCCTTATTCACATGACAAGTCAACATGGCGGATGGGCATATGGTCATGGTCCTAGAAACTGATTCGAATCATTTCCATTAGAATACGTATAAATATTTATGAATAATTAGGATTTTATATTTATGTAATTTATGATATTTAATTTTAAGATTTATTTATATTATTTGATTTCAAGACTATATCTTTATAGGTTTTATTATTTTCTTATTAATTAATGGTTCGTATATATAAATAAATAAAGAAATATATATATATATATATATATATATATATATATATATATTATAAAACTAATAATATGTTATAAATAATGTATCTAATATAATTTTTAATTTAATTGAATCTACATACGTTTTTATTTTTTTAATTTATTTTTATCTAAAACTTTACAAATACTTGTAAGGGCATGTATGTATAACATTATGTAATGTATTAGAATAGTAAAAATAATCAATATCACGAAAAATAGTTAAAATCAAATTACAAATATATTATACTTCGATGAAGACTATTCTTTCAGTAATGAATTAAAGGTGGAGTATAAAATTGAAAGATATAATACTATCATCAATTACTAACAAGATTTGGTATATTATTATCATTTAGTTATTTTTTTTGTACAACATATTAAAAAAAAGTAAATCAAATATTTCAAAAATATCATCATCATTTGGTGTTTTTTTTTACATTATATCGACCCAAATAAAAAAAATTAAGGATATCAAATATGCCTAAAGTGGAACGCCCTGTATAATATATATCTAGAATAATACAATACACGCATTTTATTTGGTACTGACACATCAAAAGTGCCTAATGGCATAGTTCACATACTTGTCCATTTCTAAAACATAAATACAACACATGGCACAAGTCATGGAAACTAGCCAAAAATAATAAAACTAAGAACATAATACAATATTCCTCATTGTATAAGAACAACCAAATACACAGCGGAAAAACTAATACTGAGCTTCTCTTGAAACATCCAAGCATAGCTCCACTTGTAAATCAACCTGCAATTCGAACCTGAAATATAGCAACTATAGTGGGGTGAGATACATCAAATCTCAGTGAGTTCCCTATCTTAAAGTCCTCTCGGCTTTACAAGGTTCTAAATAAACCTAACTCATGTCAAAGGGGAAAAGGAGTGACCATGAGTACACACACACAAGTAACGACAACGGTGAGCCTGTAAACTCACACTAGTACCGAAGTACCTCTTGAGCCTGTAAACTCAAGGATTCACAAAGTACTGAAGTACCTCTTGAGCCTGTAAACTCAAGGATTCACAAAGTACCGAAGTACCTCTTGAGCCTGTAAACTCAAGGATTCACAAAGTACCGAAGTACCTCTTGAGCCTGTAAACTCAAGGATTCACAATCAATAACCATACCAAGGCATCCCCTTTTCCCGTCCGCTTCTACGTCTAGAAGACGACCCGAGTCATGGATCCTCGAATTACTTGACATACGAAATGGATTCGGGAACAACGGCCTGTTAGCCGTGAACCTTCACTTCTCATGGCCTGTTAACCATCACAAGTCTCTACCCGTAGGTCCCATTCGTACTAAACGCGGGAATCAAACCTGCCAAGTAATGGTGCATATGTTTCAGAGGAGCTCGAGACCCATGAAACGCACTATCAATAATAATCGGTTACGATTGCACAATACACACGCCTCGGCCTTACGTGCACGAGCGTTGCCATCTAGATTCTCTACCACAATTCTAGTTACAACCTAGAATTAAACCATTTTGTTTTGGGGTAAAGTTTCCTCACTCTTCCTAATTCATATTTTAGCATGCATATTCCCTTCAATCAAGTCAACATCAGTATTAGGCAAAGCATATAACAATTGCACATTTGAATCACATATAATAATTCAATCACAAGTCATACAAAAGCATATTACATTTGTATAATGGAATCACACATAATGATTCAATCACCTAAAACATCATTTCCACATTTACATAGTTAACACAATTCGTAGGTTCCTCCGATTCATTTAATCGGGCATCAAATCAATATTTATCACTTTTATCCCGTAGGATATTTCACAGCTTTCTAACGGCTATTACTATGCCTCTTTCGGACTTGTAATCCAAAAGACATCAATTTCTAAACATTGTTCACAATTTATGTTTTTAAACATTTTCAAACATTACATTTCTATATTCATCTTATCAATCCATGGCATATAACCATGTTTCTACCTTACCATCTCATAGAGCATAAAATTAGCTTTCCAATGCTTCCGACCGTGCGTCAATCGGAGTTACGGATCAAAAGTTATGACAAAAATACGAAAACATGTTTTTGCTGTCCCAGGAAAATTCGCCTGGCGAATCCCTGGCGAATCAGACTCGCCACCCACTCGCCTGGCAAATCTGGACGGACCAGAATTCTCCAAAAATGGGTTTGGGATCCAAAAATGATCCAAACCTTCAACCCACATGATATTAATGCATCCAAATACCCAAAACAACATGTTAGAACATATTTAGACATGCATTTCGTCAATCTATCCGTTAGATTTCATCGATTTATCGAAATTACTCGTTTTATCAAAATCTAACCTAACTCTAAAACCTCCAGAAATTTACTCTAAAGTCTCTATCTAGAACCCACCTAATAACCGAAGATGAGTTTGAAGAAGATGATGAACAATGATCCACGTTTCCTTCCCTCTTTTCCATTTTCTCTTCTTCTCTTCTTTCTCCTTTTCTTCTTCTTCTTCTTACTATGTTTTCCTCTTTTTCTTTCTTTAACACACACATATATATATAATACTATATTATATAATATAAATCCAACCGGGCAAAATATCTCCAATTGATATTTGTCGTCTCAACCCAATTGATCAATTATCAAAGTTACCAAAATTACTTTCTTGAATTAGTAAATATTACTCCGTCTCTTAAATAAATAATTGATCTCTTCAGAATTCATCAGTTGCTCTATTGATCCCAAATGTCAATACTTAAAGTTCTTAGAGGATTCCATTAATCCAATTATCCCAAGATAGAGAACGTAGGTACTCATCTGATCTCGTCTGATATCCTATTGAACATTTAAATAATACGGGGTATTACACTCTCCCCCCCCTTAAATTGAAATTCGCCCCCGAATTTCCTCTATTAGAAAACAACTGCAACTTGTATAACTGACTTAGATCCACACTTAAATTTACTTCCGTTCAAATTTCTGACGCATTCCCATTCCAAGTCAACTTCACAGTTCAAAATCCTTAATTTCACAATTTATCAGACTTCATGACCCTAGTCATACTCTTACTCCAACATTGGGTTAACTTCTAACTTTGCTTCTCATCAAAATTATTTGTTCCTTCATATTGAAACACTTAGTCATATCTTGCCTTCGGAAGAAATATACCATTCTATACTCTTCTACTAAGTCACAACCCAAAACCATAATATCTTATCTCAAATTAGGATAACAAATACTCATCAAATCCCTTAACCTTCAAACCACTTCACCATTAGTCAAACGACTCAATTACCAATTCCATCTAGCCTGATGTTGTACACCATACTCATTTAATCCGATATTTCATCTCTTTCGTATCACACCAAAGGGTAACACACTTAGAACAAAAACTTCTTACATCCGTACTTACAAGCAACAATCTTCAAATCCTTATTATTCTGATTGAACTCTTTCATCTGTCACCTCCCATTGTGCAACTCCAATTCTAATAGTGAAATACCACCAATTCTTAAGCATTACCAAGTAGCTAACAGCCCACGGAGAAACATACTTATCCACCGGGATCCTTACGAACCAACGACACCAGAAATTTACTAACGTCCTATGGTAGAACAATTTCTTTACCAACACACAATATCTTAACCTCTGTCCAATATTCCCTAGACGATACAAGTACAGGAGTTACACTGCTCCAAATTCATTCAAAACTCGAATAATTCATCCAAAAGTAGTTTAACAATTCTGTTTCTAGTTACCACATCCCATATCAATTATTCTTACGGTTTTCCGATTTACTCAAAGTTCCTTGCTGATTCGAGATCTTAACCAATCCCATGTAACACCATTACAAATCTTCATTCATACGCGAATCACCACCCTTCAAAACTTTAACCACTCAAAGCACAAACGTGAGTCTTCATATTATTCACCAATTCATGTACAACACTCCACATACACACACACTTTCAAAGTCCATACTACACTTCTCAGTTAAGTCAACTCTTCTCATTCGTTCCATTTCATAAACGATTCCAAGTTACATACTTAACTTCGGAACGTCCCATTCTTACTAGTACTTGGAAAGATCATTTTCAAATTCCTTCTCTGGTTAGAACACAACTGCACACAATTGATACCACTTTCACGGGGTCTAAATCCAAAACTATGAACTCACGGAAGTTAACAGTTACCAACTTTGACCAACCGTTCGTTCCTTACTAACACCATAAATTACATTACCGAAAAGGTCTTTTCGAGATCAACACTTCGAGAGTATCTTCCAACTTCTCCCTGAAGTCCTTCAACAGTAATACACTTAAGACTTTCTCCTACTCAACACAATTTACAAGACTATTTCCCCAAAGTTAAACTTCTTCGTCGTCTAAACGAATGGTCAATTACGCAACACCTTCCAGAAGTTCCAATTTCAAAACACAATTCCTCTTTTATTTACTTATAATCCTGTTTTCCTTTCACACAATACTCTCCAATCGGAGCAACATAAGGTAACAAAACACAGATGATGGTTCTCAAGAGATTCCATAACTTACCCATGCGTTCGTCGATTAACCATCTGAGGTTAATCGGTTAACTCCTTTGCGTTAGACGGTTAACACTGCTGCAGAAACAAAAAACCAGTTTCTCATAATTCAAAGCCATCCTTACCCAAACCATCCATCCGATTTGTTCTAAGCTGAAATATCATTTTTCCAACTCGTGGCTCCTTAACTTGTGTAACATTCACTAAGCATGATCCACTCATGATAAAACCGACAAGGTCGACGACACACTCCAACCAAGTGACAAGGAAAAATTTCCAAACTCTGTGCAGTCACCCTACAATTTCAGCGAAACAGTTCACTCTCTGTTGATACAATAACACTAGCAGAAAGTCAATAATGACGACATTCTAGGGTTTTTGCCACAACTCTTACTCGATTCGTCCATAAGCAAAACCCAACACACAACCATTGTAAGATACCACAAAAGAGATGAACATCTCACATCAAGCATACCACCTTGTCCTCTCACTTGTAATTCCTTGGAGAAATTAAAACAACAAAGTTCTTAGTTCAACAAAAGGTAGATTCCGAATATTCCGATTATTCACAACTACAGAAGTTCTCTATACTTGAAAATAGATCGGGGCAATGCATCCTCTTGAAGAACCTTTCCATACAACGTACACACTAATCAGAATTTCTTACCCTTCACTATCCATTGGAAACTTCACTTACCAAATCACTTAAGGGAAGATTCGCAACCGACAATTCTCATCAACTATTTACAAAACCACTCCGGTATAAATCGTTCCATGATTTACACTTAGTCCATAATAAATCTTGGTTTGCTTCTCGTTGTTTACCGCACACTTACTTCCTAAAATACAATACTCACTGCTTCACAAGGTACGTCCCTTCACACTTGTCTCAAGAATAAGAATCCCTCAAGTGCTCTTGTGACCAAGGTGTAACTTTCTCATAACCATACTGTTAATACCGTTTATTCCACATAATCGAATAAAATCCACCTCATAAACAATATTTTCACTTTCCACAGCATAGAACACTTCCATAGCTTCATATCGATATAAAGAACGCATAAATCGGACACCCGAGCCAAAAGATATGAAGTTTTGAAGAAAGGAAAATTATTCAAAAACTGCCAGATTTGCCTGGCGGTTAAGAATTTCGCCTGGCGAATCCCCCTTCGCCAGCACTTCGCCCGACGAGCATGCGGCGAATCCTCATTCCATAAAATCCCAAAAGTTCCAGTAGCTACACAAGTTCTGTTTCTTCATTTTCGCCTGGCGACTAAGTAATTCGCCTGGCGAATTCCTATTCGCCAGCTCTTCGCCTGGCGAACCAATGGCGAGACCCCATTCGCCTGGCGATTTCCTGATTCGCCTGGCGAATCACACCAGAAGCAGATTTTTCTGCTGCGTTTTTCATGGTTTCCACACTTCAAAATCCAACTTTTCCAAACCAAAACATTTTCAAATTCCAAATTGGTCTCTCATCGAATCCAGAAAATCCCGATGTAATATCTCGAACTTAATATCTCTACATAATTGAATATACCCAATTTTTCTCCTACTCGTCATCCAGCGTATACTCATTCCACTTGAAGCATGTAAACACATCCGGGTGTTCCTCCTCCCACTTCACTACCACTTTAGGTTCCCATAAAAGCCAAACTTCCTTAACTCTCAATCTTAAACCAAGTGGAAGATATTGTTCTGGACACCCTCCTCCAATTACTCTCGTCCATTTAAGATACCTTAACGACCTGAGAAATTGAAGCACCAATTACTTATCTCACTTCCCGACCTTACGCCACGCGTTCCATAAAACAACTTTTCTTTCCCACGGAATGAGATTACTTGGAATCCTTATCCATATCAGTGGCCAATCCAGCTCTATTAGTAACTTTACATATTTCTTGATACCTTAACCAATCGTCCAATAGAGATCCTTAACTTTCGGACTCCATCCGTTCCAAAGGATTACTTAAACCACACATTACTCTTTAAGTCCATGCTACCCAAGCACAACTTCTACTAAAACCTCCACTAAGCTGACCAAAACTCCCCACTAATTACTCTTGGCTTGAACTTGCTCTCACAGCATAAGTTCCGACAACTCTACGGAGTCCTCGTGGTCGCTCAACCATGATTCTACCTATCACATACATAGTATTAGGTTGATCAGGCCCAACACTACATAGTATGATATTAAGTTTCATGATGGCCAGACACACTTAAGAGGCAGGAATATATTTACTTATGATGTTTCAAGGCTAGGTCGAGGATACGACCTGCTTTGATACCAACTGTAACGCCCTGTATAATATATATCTAGAATAATACAATACACGCATTTTATTTGGTACTGACACATCAAAAGTGCCTAATGGCATAGTTCACATACTTGTCCATTTCTAAAACATAAATACAACACATGGCACAAGTCATGGAAACTAGCCAAAAATAATAAAACTAAGAACATTATACAATATTCCTCATTGTATAAGAACAACAAAATACACAGCGGAAAAACTAATACTGAGCTTCTCTTGAAACATCCAAGCATAGCTCCACTTGTAAATCAACCTGCAATTCGAACCTGAAATATAGCAACTATAGTGGCGTGAGATACATCAAATCTCAGTGAGTTCCCTATCTTAAAGTCCTCTCGGCTTTACAAGGTTCTAAATAAACCTAACTCGTGTCAAAGGGGAAAAGGAGTGACCATGAGTACACACACACAAGTAACGACAACGGTGAGCCTGTAAACTCACACTAGTACCGAAGTACCTCTTGAGCCTGTAAACTCAAGGATTCACAAAGTACCGAAGTACCTCTTGAGCCTGTAAACTCAAGGATTCACAAAGTACCGAAGTACCTCTTGAGCCTGTAAACTCAAGGATTCAGAAGGCATCCCCTTTTCCCGTCCGCTTCTACGTCTAGAAGACGACCCGAGTCATGGATCCTCGAATTACTTGACATACGAAATGGATTCGGGAACAACGGCCTGTTAGCCGTGAACCTTCACTTCTCATGGCCTGTTAACCATCACAAGTCTCTACCCGTAGGTCCCATTCGTACTAAACGCGGGAATCAAACCTTCCAAGTAATGGTGCATATGTTTCAGAGGAGCTCGAGACCCATGAAATGCACTATCAATAATAATCGGTTACGATTGCACAATACACACGCCTCGGCCTTACGTGCACGAGCGTTGCCATCTAGATTCTCTACCACAATTCTAGTTACAACCTAGAATTAAACCATTTTGTTTTGGGGTAATGTTTCCTCACTCTTCCTAATTCATATTTTAGCATGCATATTCCCTTCAATCAAGTCAACATCAGTATTAGGCAAAGCATATAATAATTGCACATTTGAATCACATATAATAATTCAATCACAAGTCATACAAAAGCATATTACATTTGTATAATGGAATCACACATAATGATTCAATCACCTAAAACATCATTTCCACATTTACATAGTTAACACAATTCATAGGTTCCTCCGATTCATTTAATCGGGCATCAAATCAATATTTATCACTTTTATCCTGTAGGATATTTCACAGCTTTCTAACGGCTATTACTATGCCTCTTTCGGACTTGTAATCCAAAAGACATCAATTTCTAAACATTGTTCACAATTTATATTTTTAAACATTTTCAAACATTACATTTCTATATTCATCTTATCAATCCCTGGCATATAACCATGTTTCTACCTTACCATCTCATAGAGCATAAAATTAGCTTTCCAACGCTTCCGACCGTGCGTCAATCGGAGTTACGGATTAAAATTTATGACAAAAATACGAAAACATGTTTTTGCTGTCCCAGGAAAATTCGCCTGGCGAATCCCTGGCGAATCAGACTCGCCACCCACTCGCCTGGCGAATCTGGACGGACCAGAATTCTCCAAAAATGGGTTTGGGATCCAAAAATGATCCAAACCTTCAACCCACATGATATTAATGCATCCAAATACCCAAAACAACATGTTAGAACATATTTAGACATGCATTTCATCAATCTATCCGTTAGATTTCATCGATTTATCGAAATTACTCGTTTTATCAAAATCTAACCTATCTCTAAAACCTCCAGAAATTTACTCTAAAGTCTCTATCTAGAACCCACCGGATAACCGAAGAGGAGTTTGAAGAAGATGATGAACAATGATCCACGTTTCCTTCCCTCTTTTCCATTTTCTCTTCTTCTCTTCTTTCTCCTTTTCTTCTTCTTCTTCTTCTTACTATGTTTTCCTCTTTTTCTTTCTTTAACACACATATATATATATAATACTATATTATATAATATAAATCCAACCGGGCATAATATCTCCAATTGATATTTGTCGTCTCAACCCAATTGATCAATTATCAAAGTTACCAAAATTACTTTCTTGAATTAGTAAATATTACTCCGTCTCTTAAATAAATAATTGATCTCTTCAGAATTCATCAGTTGCTCTATTGATCCCAAATGTCAATATTTAAAGTTCTTAGAGGATTCCATTAATCCAATTATCCCAAGATAGAGCACGTAGGTACTCATCTGATCTCGTCTGATATCCTATTGAACATTTAAATAATACGGGGTATTACATAAAGAAATATATTGATTTTTTTTAAATGAGAAAATATGTATGTAAAATTAAGAGATGATTAATAGATCATTTAATGATACACAATTAATTAAATCATCCATGAATCATGTATATTTTTAGGTATATAGATATTTTTATCTATTTTAAATTTTGATTCTTATAAAAATGATCCTCTAGTGCTTATATAAACATATATGAATCTATTAGTTTATCATTTGATTGACATAATAATTATGATCGAGAGAGATTGAGGTAAAACATAAAGGAAATTATCTAAATATGAAATAGTGTGTTGGTATTGTTCTTATATATAAAATAAAGTTAAAATTACATTTGAATTATTAAAAACTAAAATTATTATGATTAAAAAAATTAAATTATATAATTAAAGTTGTGGAAAATTATTTTATTGATGAGTGAACTTGAAAAAAATATACTTGACTATCTGTAACGCCCTGTATAATATTCATCTAGAATAATACCATACAAGTGTTTTTATTTGGTACTGACACATCAAAAGTGCCTAATGACATAATTCACATACTTGTCCATTTCTAAAACATAATACAACTATGGCACAAGCTATGGAAATTAGCCAAAAATAAAATAAAACTAAGATCAATATACAATATTCCTCATTGTACAAGAACAATAAAATACACAACGGAATAAGCTTAACTAAGCTTCTCTTGAAACATCCAAGCATAGCTCCACTTGTAAATCAACCTGCAATCCGAACCTGAAATATAGCAACTATAGTGGGGTGAGATACATCAAATCTCAGTGAGTTCCCTATCTTAAAGTCCTCTCGGCTTTACAAGGTTCTAAATAAACCTAACTCATGTCAAAGGGGAAAGGGGAGTGACCATGAGTACACACACACAACTAACCAACACGGTGAGCCTGTAAACTCACACTAGTACCGAAGCACCTCTTGAGCCTGTAAACTCAAGGATTCACAAAGTACCGAAGTACCTCTTGAGCTTGTAAACTCAAGGATTCACCAATCAATAACCATACCAAGGCATCCCCTTTTCCCGTACCCTTCTACGTCTAGAAGGAGATCCGAGTCCTGGATCCTCGAATTACTTGACATACGAAATGGATTCGGGAACAACGGCCTGTTAGCCGTGAACCGTCATTTCTCATGGCCTGTTAACCATCACAAGTCTCTACCTGTAGGTCCCATTCATACTAAACGCGGGAATCAAACCTGCCAAGTAATGGTGCATATGTTTCAGAGGAGCTCGAGACCCATGAAACGCACTATCAATAATAACCGGTTACGATTGCACAATACACACGCCTCGGCCTTTCACGCACGAGCGTTGCCACACTGATTCTCTACCACAATCCTAGTTACAACCTAGAATTAAACCATTTGTTTTGGGGTAAAGTTTCCTCACTCTTCCTAATTCATATTTTAGCATGCATATTCCTTTTATTCACAATTAGATAAACATGGTATAATCACAAATATTACAAGTAAACACATATAATAGCATAACATAATCACTTTATAGTTCAACACGTTTTCAAGGCATACTAGCCACTACTCTCCCCGACCAAGCATCCTTGGTTAAATCATGGTCTCACCCTACCATTCACTGCCCTATTGGATCATCTTTCAAAAGGCTTTGGACTCGTATCAATCGGATTCCCGATTCTTGAGTTTCGGTGGAAACAAAACTACATACACTACATTTGCATATTTTTTCTTATCAATCCAAGGCATAAACATATGTTTCTATTCCACTATCATAAAGAGAATAAAATTAGCTTCCCAACGCTTCGAACGGGGACCGAAACGGACTTACGGTTCAAAAGTTATGAATTTTTGAAGTTTCGGAAATTTCATCTTCGTCCAGACCTGCGCACTGAGTGCGAAACCTGCTACAAGTTCAACCTCAAAAATACCGTTTTTAGACTTCCGGACGTCCGTTTTCGATTCCGGAAAAAGCTGCGATCTCAGAATTCAACATACTACCATATTTCCATCATTAAAAAGCCATCTAACACCTTTTCCATTTTTGAAATATTTTGAAACCTAATTTTTATCATTGAATTCCAAATTCGTACTCGATCGAAACCGCGGGAAAACACGCAAACAACCATTCCCGATTAAACTCAAACCTTACCCGACTACACCACGCAATTTATTCCGAGTTTCAACCGTTGAAACATCGATTTCTAAGATTTCGACCTAAAACTCAAAATATCAAAACTTAAGAAAAAAGATGGTTTCTAGCTAAACCCACACGATATTAATGCATCCAAATACCCAAAACAACATGTTAGAACATATTTAGACATGCATTTCATCAATCTATCCGTTAGATTTCGTCGATTTATCGAAATTACTCGTTTTATCAAAATCTAACCTAACTATAAAACCTCCAGAAATTTACTCTAAAGTCTCTATCTAGAACCCACCTGATAACCGAAGAGGAGTTTGAAGAAGATGATGATGATCCATGAATTCTTCTTCTTCATTTTTCTCCATTTCCTCTCTTCTCTTCTTTCTTTCCTCTTCTTCTTCTTTCTTCTCCCTTTCTATCTTTTTCTTTTCTTTCTCTTTTCATATATATATATATATATAATACTAATATTATATAATATAAATCCAACCGGGCAAAATATCTCAAATTGATATTTTGTCGTCTCAACCCAATTGATCAATTATCAAAGTTACCAAAATTACTTTCTTGAATTAGTAAATTATTAATCCGTCTCTTTAATAAAATAATTGATCTCTTCAAAATTCATTAGTTGCTCTATTGATCCCAAATGTCAATACTTAGAGTTCTTAGAGGATTCCATTAATCCAATTATCCAAAGATAGAGCACGTAGATACTCATCTGATATCCAATTGAGCATTTAAATAATACGGGGTATTACACTCTCCCCCCCTTAAATTGAAATTCGCCCCCGAATTTCCTCTATTCGGCAATAACCACCAATTATATCCTGGTCTTAGGTTCACACTCAATCTTTACTTAGTTAAAATTCCTGACATAATCCGATTCCAACTTGACTCCACAGACCAAATTCTTAATTCCACGAATGATCAAACTTCACGTTCTTATTCATACTCTTATTCCAATATTGGGTTAGCTTTCAACTTGCGTTTTCTGAATTCATCTGTTGCTTCTTACTAAAACACTTGGTCGCATCTTACTACGAAAAGAATGTACCATTCTACATTCCTCTACTGAGTCACAAACAAAATCATAACACCTTATCTTGGTTTAGAACAACCACCACTCATCACCTCTTTGCAATGTAGGTCAGTGATTCCTTAACTTCATACAATTTTCGACAACTATTCTCCCGTAAATCTTTCAACATTCAGAACCACTTCACCATTAATCAAACGACTCAATTACCAATTCCATCTAGCCTGATGTTATACACTATACTCATTCAATCCGATATTTCATCTCTTTCGTATCACACCAAAGGGCAACACACTTAGAACAAAATCTTCTTACTTCCATCAGTGCATTGAACATCTGGTATTGTTTGGACACTGACAGTTGTCAAGTAGACAGGAATGTCATTTCTATCCTTACAAGTAACAATCATTCTAATCCCCAGTAGTCTGACTAAGCTCTTTCACCTGTAACCTCCCACTGCGCAACCCAAATTCTAACAGTAGAACACCACGGTTTCTCAATCACTATTAAGTAGCTAACAGTCCACGGAGAACACACTTATCCACTGGGATCCTTAATAATCAACGGTACAAAACTTACTGATGTCCTATAGTAGAACAATTTCTTTACCAATACACAATATCTTAACATCCGTCCCACACTCTCTAGACGATAAAGATGCAAGAGTTACACTGTTACCACCACAACATGTACGACTCCAAATCCATTCTAATCTCAAACTAATAATTCATCCAAAATACCTTAACAATCTCTGGTTCCGATTACTACTTTCCAAAACGATTCTTTTCACGGTTTCTAACTTACTTCAGGTTCCTTGCTGACACGAGATCTCAACCTATAACACGTAACAACATCACGATACTCCAATCATACGCGAGTCACCACTTATCGACTTAACCTGTCCAAAGCACAATTGCGAGTTTCCATATTACTCACCAATTCGCGTACAACACTCCACATACACACACTTCTCGGTTGAATCAACTCTTCTCATTCGTCCCATTTCATAAACGATTCCAAGTTACATACTTAACTTCGGAACGTTCAATTCTTACTAGTACTTGGGAAGATAACCTACAAATTCCTTCCCTGGTTAGAACACAACTGCACACAACTGATACCACTTTCACGGGGTCTAGATCCAAAACTATGAACTCACGGAAATTAACAGTTACCAACTTTGACCAACCATTCGTTCCTTACTAACACCATAAACTAAATTACCGAAAAGGTCTTTTCGAGATCAACACTTCGAGAGTATCTTCCAACTTTGCCCTCAAGTCTTTCAACAGTAGTACACTTAAGACTTTCTCCTACTCAACACAATTTACAAGATTATTTCTCCAAAAGTCAAACTCCCTCGTCGTCTAAACAAATGACTAATTACGCAACACCTTCCAGAAGTTCCAATTTCAAAACACAATTCCTCTTTTATTTACTTATAGTCCTGTTTTCCATTCACACAACGCTCTCCAATCGGAGCAACATAAGGTAACAAAACACAGATGATGGTTCTCAAGAGATTTCATAACTTACCCAAACCATCCATCCGATTTGTTCTAAGCTGAAATATCATTCTCAACTCGTGGCTCTTTAACTTGTGTATCATTCACTAACCATGATTCACTCAAGATAAAACCGACAAAGTCGATGACACACTCCAACCAAGTGACAAGGCAAAATTCCAAATTCTGTCGTGGTCACACGAAAAAATATTCGGCGAGATAGTTTATTATCCTCTCATACAACTACACTCGATGAAAGCCAATGGTGACGACATTCTAAGGTTTAAGCCACAACTCATACTTGATTCGTCCATAAGCAAAACCCAACACACAACCATTGTACGATAGCACAAAAGCGATGGACATCTCATATCAAGCATACCACCTTGTCCTCTCACTTGTAATTCCTTGGAGAAATTAAAACAACAAAGTTCTTAGTTCAACAAAAGGTAGATCCCGAATATTCCGATTATTCACAAATACAGAAGTTTCTCCACACCTGCAAATAAATCGGGGCAATGCATCCTCTTGAAGAACCTTTCCATCACTACGTACACATTAACCGGGGTTTCTCGTCCTTCACTGTCCCTTGGAAATTCCACTTACCAAATCACTTAATGGAAGATTCGCAACCGACAATTCTCATTAACTATTTACAAAACCATTCCGGTATAAATCGTTCCATGATTTACACTTAGTCCATAATAAATCTTGGTTTGCTTCTCGTTGTTTACGACACACTTACTTCCTAAAATACAATATTCATTGTTCCACAAAGTACGTCCCTTCATACTTGTCTCAAGAATAAGAATCCATCATGTACTCTTGTGACCAAGGTGTAACTTTCTCATATCCATACTGTTAATACCATTTATTCCACATAATCGAATAAAATCCACCTCATAAACAATATTTTCACTTTCTACAGCATAGAACACTTTCATAGCTTCATATCGATATAAAGAACGCTTAAACCGGACACCCGAGTATAAAGATATGAATTTTTTCCCTAAAAAGTATAAAATTTCAACTCCCAGGTCACGCTGAGCGCACCCCCTTGCCCGCTGAGCGCGCAAGCTTCTACCTGGAGGGGTTGCAGGAATTCAACACCGCGCTGAGCGGGCTCCTGCGCGCTCAGCGCGTACTGCGATTTTCAGAAAAATAAATCTTTTGATTCTTAACCAAATCCAACCAAACTTCATGACAATTAACAACAGAGGATTCTGCACATATTTCGATCATGCTACCCAATTTATCTCATGCTCTCTGCCCGACGCATACTTGTTTCACTTGAAGCATGTAAACACATCCTTGTGTCCTTTCACACACTTCTATACTACCTTAGATTTCCATAAGGCCGAACGTCCTTAGTTCTCACTTTCGGACCTTACGTCACACGTTCCACAAAACAACTTTCTTTTCCACGGAATGAGATTACTTGAAATCCTTATCCATATCAGTGGTCAATCCAGCTCTACTAGTAACTTTACATATTCCTTGATACCTTAACCAATCGTCTAATAGAGATCCTTAACTTTCGGACTCCATCCATTCCAAGGGATTACTTAAACCACACATTACTCTTTAAGTCCATGCTACCCAAGCACAACTTCTACTAAAACCTCCACTGAGCAGACCAAAACTCCTCACTAATAACTCTTGGCTTGAACCTGCTCTCACAGCATAAGTTCCGACAACACTACGGAGTCCTCGTGGTCGCTCAACCATGATTCTACCTATCACATACATAGTATTAGGTTGATCAGGCCCAACACTACATGGTATGATATTAAGTTTCATGATGGCCAGACAAACTTAAGAGGCAGGAATAGATTTACTTATGATATTTCAAGGCTAGGTGGAGGATACGACCTGCTTTGATACCAACTGTAACGCCCTGTATAATATTCATCTAGAATAATACCATACAACTGTTTTTATTTGGTACTGACACATCAAAAGTGCCTAATGACATAATTCACATACTTGTCCATTTCTAAAACATAATACAACTATGGCACAAGCTATGGAAATTAGCCAAAAATAAAATAAAACTAAGATCAATATACAATATTCCTCATTGTACAAGAACAATAAAATACACAACGGAATAAGCTTAACTAAGCTTCTCTTGAAACATCCAAGCATAGCTCCACTTGTAAATCAACCTGCAATCCGAACCTGAAATATAACAACTATATTGGGGTGAGATACATCAAATCTCAGTGAGTTCCCTATCTTAAAGTCCTCTCGGCTTTACAAGGTTCTAAATAAACCTAACTCATGTCAAAGGGGAAAGGGGGGGTGACCATGAGTACACACACACAAGTAACCAACACGGTGAGCCTGTAAACTCACACTAGTACCGAAGCACCTCTTGAGCCTGTAAACTCAAGGATTCACAAAGTACCGAAGTACCTCTTGAGCCTGTAAACTCAAGGATTCACCAATCAATAACCATACCAAGGCATCCCCTTTTCCCGTACCCTTCTACGTCTAGAAGGAGATCCGAGTCATGGATCCTCGAATTACTTGACATACGAAATGGATTCGGGAACAACGGCCTGTTAGCCGTGAACCGTCACTTCTCATGGCCTGTTAACCATCACAAGTCTCTACCCGTAGGTCCCATTCGTACTAAACGTGGGAATTAAACATGCCAAGTAATGGTGCATATGTTTCAGAGGAGCTCGAGACCCATGAAACACACTATCAATAATAACCAGTTACGATTGCACAATACACACGCCTCGGCCTTTCACGCACGAGCGTTGCCACACAGATTCTCTACCACAATCCTAGTTACAACCTAGAATTAAACCATTTGTTTTGGGGTAAAGTTTCCTCACTCTTCCTAATTCATATTTTAGCATGCATATTCCTTTTATTCACAATTAGATAAACATGGTATAATCACAAATATTACAAGTAAACACATATAATAGCATAACATAATCACTTTATAGTTCAACACGTTTTCAAGGCATACTAGCCACTACTATCCCCGACCAAGCATCCTTGGTTAAATCATGGTCTCACCCTACCATTCACTGCCCTATTGGATCATCTTTCCAAAGGCTTTGGACTCGTATCAATCGGATTCCCGATTCTTGAGTTTCGGTGGAAACAAAACTACATACACTACATTTGCATATTTTTTCTTATCAATCCAAGGCATAAACCTATGTTTCTATTCCACTATCATAAAGAGAATAAAATTAGCTTTCCAACGCTTCGAACGGGGACCGAAACGGACTTACGGTTCAAAAGTTATGAATTTTTGAAGTTTCGGAAATTTCATCTTCGTCCAGACCTGCGCACTGAGCCCGAAACCTGCTACAAGTTCAACCTCAAAAATACCGTTTTTAGACTTCCAGACGTCCGTTTTCGATTCCGGAAAAAGCTGCGATCTCAGAATTCAACATACTACCATATTTCCATCATTAAAAAGCCATCTAACACCTTTTCCATTTTTGAAATATTTTGAAACCTAATTTTTATCATTGAATTCCAAATTCGTACTCGATCGAAACCGCGGGAAAACACGCAAACAACCATTCCCGATTAGACTCAAACCTTACCCGACTACACCACGCAATTTATTCCGAGTTTCAACCGTTGAAACATCGATTTCTAAGATTTCGACCTAAAACTCAAAATATCAAAACTTAAGAAAAAAGTTGGTTTCTAGCTAAACCCACACGATATTAATGCATCCAAATACCCAAAACAACATGTTAGAACATATTTAGACATGCATTTCATCAATCTATTCGTTAGATTTCGTCGATTTATCGAAATTACTCGTTTTATCAAAATCTAACCTAACTATAAAACCTCCAGAAATTTACTCTAAAGTCTCTATCTAGAACCCACCTGATAACCGAAGAGGAGTTTGAAGAAGATGATGATGATCCATGAATTCTTCTTCTTCATTTTTCTCCATTTCCTCTCTTCTCTTCTTTCTTTCCTCTTCTTCTTCTTTCTTCTCCCTTTCTATCTTTTTCTTTTCTTTCTCTTTTCATATATATATATATATAATACTAATATTATATAATATAAATCCAACCGGGCAAAATATCTCCAATTGATATTTTGTCGTCTCAACCCAATTGATCAATTATCAAAGTTACCAAAATTACTTTCTTGAATTAGTAAATTATTAATCCGTCTCTTTAATAAAATAATTGATCTCTTCAGAATTCATTAGTTGTTCTATTGATCCCAAATGTCAATACTTAGAGTTCTTAGAGGATTCCATTAATCCAATTATCCAAAGATAGAGCACGTAGATACTCATCTGATATCCAATTGATCATTTAAATAATACGGGGTATTACACTATCACATTTGATTTTCATTAATCTTTTTAAGATATTATGTAATTAAAATTTGTCACCGACATGTTTTGATGAAAATATTTTTATATATTTATGTGTTTTTGTGAAACGAATTCTAAGAAAAATTAATAATACTAGAAAGCGGGATCTTTTTTTTACTCCCAAATCCCTTAATTTAGATAAAACAAGATATTGAGAACAACATAATTTTTATAAATTATAAAAAAAGAGTGTGTTGTTAACAAGGGAGAATGTATTTGAATTGAATTGATTGACTATCTATTGATTAAATTTGACTTGTTACGGTGTTTAATATTTGATATGATTTTTTTTTGTTAAAGAACTTTTTGGTAAAGAATCAAATTGAATTAATTTGGTTTTTAATTTTTTAAATCTATTTTACTATTATAAATAGGCACCCCTCTTCTTGAAAGAGGGACACGACAAAAAACATCATTGAAGAAAAAAATAGTGAAATAACGAAAACGAAGGACAAGTATGTTAAATTTCTTTTCTTGTATTATAAGTTATAGTTGTATTGTAACACTTTCTTTATTTCTTTTTTAAAATATATATGTTATAACTTGTTTGTTTTTTATAATTATGATTCATATGTTATATATTTATTATTAATATTAAAATGTATTTTGGAATTAATTTTTTTCCGACAATGATTAAAAAAAGGACACATACACATATAGAATCGAATGATATGTTGCTCTGTTACTATTAGAATTCTGATAACATATCGGAAGCTTATGTTACTTTTTTTAAAAATTGGTTTAGTATTTTGTTTTATAAAAAATGAAAATTTAACTTTTTTAAAGACTTCAAATGAAAAATAATTTTGAGTACTTTACATTTTTTCTAAGACTTTTTGAACTATAAAATATTTAAAAAATATTTAAAATTAGAATTAATTCTAAGAATTTTATTTTGAGTGATATATTTTTGAATCATTATATAATTTTTATCATGATAATAGTCTAACAACGGACATCTAAGTTGTAGAATTTTAACACTATTCCATTAATTTATAGTAACTAATATATTTGTATAAATTTTTGTAAAATATAAATTTAAAACTAGCTATTTAAAACCTTTAACAATTCTAATTTAAATAAAATAAATTATATAAAATTATTAAACAATATTAATCCGTATGCCTTCAAAAATAAGTAATAATCCTTATTTTAAACCTACAACATCATGATTTTACATTAAGAACTAATTAGTGTTATTTGGTTTGCTTTAAACATTGTGGTTAATTATTGAAAAAACATATACAAGTATAAATAAATCTTTTATTTTGTTTAAATAATTTTATGACAATTATATATATTTGTGATTCATCTCGCATGCTAATTTAGTGTATACAATTTGATTATTTCTTTGTTAATTTAGTTTTCAATGGCCGGAGAATACAAATGCAATGCACAAGGATGTAATCGATCTTTTGGGTCTGATAAGGGTTTGCAAAGTCATCAAAGTGTTCATAAAGAAAAAGAACAAAGACAATGTCTAGTATGCGGTAGAACCTTTTCATCTGAAAAAGGCCTCCTTATTCACATGACAAGTCAACATGGCGGATGGGCATATGGTCATGGTCCTAGAAACTGATTCGAATCATTTCCATTAGAATACGTATTAATATTTATGAATAATTAGGATTTTATATTTATGTAATTTATGATATTTAATTTTAAGATTTATTTATATTATTTGATTTCAAGACTATATCTTTATAGGTTTTATTATTTTCTTATTAATTAATGGTTCGTATATATAAATAAATAAAGAAATATATATATATATATATATATATATATATATATATATATATATATTATAAAACTAATAATATGTTATAAATAATGTATCTAATATAATTTTTAATTTAATTGAATCTACATACGTTTTTATTTTTTTAATTTATTTTTATCTAAAACTTTACAAATACTTGTAAGGGCATGTATGTATAACATTATGTAATGTATTAGAATAGTAAAAATAATCAATATCACGAAAAATAGGTAAAATCATATTACAAATATATTATACTTCGATGAAGACTATTATTTCAGTAATGAATTAAAGGTGGAGTATAAAATTGAAAGATATAATACTATCATCAATTACTAACAAGATTTGGTATATTATCATCATTTAGTTATTTTTTTTGTACAACATATTAAAAAAAAGTAAATCAAATATTTCAAAAATATCATCATCATTTGGTGTTTTTTTTTTTACATTATATCGACCCAAATAAAAAAAATTAAGGACATCAAATATGCCTAAAGAAATATATTGATTTTTTTTTAAATGAGAAAATATGTATGTAAAATTAAGAGATGATTAATAGATCATTTAATGATACACAATTAATTAAATCATCCATGAATCATGTATATTTTTAGGTATATAGATATTTTTATCTATTTTAAATTTTGATTCTTATAAAAATGATCCTCTAGTGCTTATATAAACATATATGAATCTATTAGTTTATCATTTGATTGACATAATAATTATGATCGAGAGAGATTGAGGTAAAACATAAAGGAAATTATCTAAATATGAAATAGTGTGTTGGTATTGTTCTTATATATAAAATAAAGTTAAAATTACATTTGAATTATTAAAAACTAAAATTATTATGATTAAAAAAATTAAATTATATAATTAAAGTTGTGGAAAATTATTTTATTGATGAGTGAACTTGAAAAAAAAATACTTGACTATCACATTTGATTTTCATTAATCTTTTTAAGATATTATGTAATTAAAATTTGTCACCGACATGTTTTGATGAAAATATTTTTATATATTTACGTGTTTTTGTGAAACGAATTCTAAGAAAAATTAATAATACTAGAAAGCGGGATCTTTTTTTTATTCCCGAATCCCTTAATTTAGATAAAACAAGATATTGAGAACAACATAATTTTTATAAATTATAAAAAAAGAGTGTGTTGTTAACAAGGGAGAATGTATTTGAATGAATTGATTGACTATCTGTAATACCCCGTATTATTTAAATGTTCAATAGGATATCAGACGAGATCAGATGAGTACCTACGTGCTCTATCTTGGGATAATTGGATTAATGGAATCCTCTAAGAACTTTAAGTATTGACATTTGGGATCAATAGAGCAACTGATGAATTCTGAAGAGATCAATTATTTATTTAAGAGACGGAGTAATATTTACTAATTCAAGAAAGTAATTTTGGTAACTTTGATAATTGATCAATTGGGTTGAGACGACAAATATCAATTGGAGATATTTTGCCCGGTTGGATCTATATTATATAATATAGTATTATATATATATATATATATATATATATATATGTGTGTTAAAGAAAGAAAAAGAGGAAAACATAGTAAGAAGAAGAAGAAGAAAAGGAGAAAGAAGAGAAGAAGAGAAAATGGAAAAGAGGGAAGGAAACGTGGATCATTGTTCATCATCTTCTTCAAACTCCTCTTCGGTTATCAGGTGGGTTCTAGATAGAGACTTTAGAGTAAATTTCTGGAGGTTTTAGAGTTAGGTTAGATTTTGATAAAACGAGTAATTTCGATAAATCGATGAAATCTAACGGATAGATTGATGAAATGCATGTCTAAATATGTTCTAACATGTTGTTTTGGGTATTTGGATGCATTAATATCATGTGGGTTGAAGGTTTGGATCATTTTTGGATCCCAAACCCATTTTTGGAGAATTCTGGTCCGTCCAGATTCGCCAGGCGAGTGGGTGGCGAGTCTGATTCGCCAGGCGAATTTTCCTGGACAGCAAAAACATGTTTTCGTATTTTTGTCATAACTTTTGATCCGTAACTCCGATTGATGCACGGTCGGAAGCGTTGGAAAGCTAATTTTATGCTCTATGAGATGGTAAGGTAGAAACATGGTTATATGCCATGGATTGATAAGATGAATATAGAAATGTAATGTTTGAAAATGTTTAAAAACATAAATTGTGAACAATGTTTAGAAATTGATGTCTTTTGGATTACAAGTCTGAAAGAGGCATAGTAATAGCCGTTAGAAAGCTGTGAAATATCCTACAGGATAAAAGTGATAAATATTGATTTGATGCCCGATTAAATGAATCGGAGGAACCTACGAATTGTGTTAACTATGTAAATGTGGAAATGATGTTTTAGGTGATTGAATCATTATGTGTGATTCCATTATACAAATGTAATATGCTTTTGTATGACTTGTGATTGAATTATTATATGTGATTCAAATGTGCAATTGTTATATGCTTTGCCTAATACTGATGTTGACTTGATTGAAGGGAATATGCATGCTAAAATATGAATTAGGAAGAGTGAGGAAACTTTACCCCAAAACAAAATGGTTTAATTCTAGGTTGTAACTAGAATTGTGGTAGAGAATCTAGATGGCAACGCTCGTGCAAGTAAGGTCGAGGCGTGTGTATTGTGCAATCGTAACCGATTATTATTGATAGTGCGTTTCATGGGTCTCGAGCTCCTCTGAAACATATGCACCATTACTTGGCAGGTTTGATTCCCGCGTTTAGTACGAATCGGACCTACGGGTAGAGACTTGTGATGGTTAACAGGCCATGAGAAGTGACGGTTCATGGCTAACAGGCCGTTGTTCCCGAATCCATTTCGTATGTCAAGTAATTCGAGGATCCATGACTCGGGTCGTCTTCTAGACGTAGAAGCGGACGGGAAAAGGGGATGCCTTGGTATGGTTATTGATTGTGAATCCTTGAGTTTACAGGCTCAAGAGGTACTTCGGTACTTTGTGAATCCTTGAGTTTACAGGCTCAAGAGGTACTTCGGTACTTTGTGAATCCTTGAGTTTACAGGCTCAAGAGGTACTTCGGTACTAGTGTGAGTTTACAGGCTCACCGTTGTCGTTACTTGTGTGTGTGTACTCATGGTCACTCCTTTTCCCCTTTGACATGAGTTAGGTTTATTTAGAACCTTGTAAAGCCGAGAGGACTTTAAGATAGGGAACTCACTGAGATTTGATGTATCTCACCCCACTATAGTTGCTATATTTCAGGTTCGAATTGCAGGTTGATTTACAAGTGGAGCTATGCTTGGATGTTTCAAGAGAAGCTCAGTATTAGTTTTTCCGCTGTGTATTTTGTTGTTCTTATACAATGAGGAATATTGTATAATGTTCTTAGTTTTATTATTTTTGGCTAGTTTCCATGACTTGTGCCATGTGTTGTATTTATGTTTTAGAAATGGACAAGTATGTGAACTATGGCATTAGGCACTTTTGATGTGTCAGTACCAAATAAAATGCATGTATTGTATTATTCTAGATATATATTATACAGGGCGTTACAGTTGGTATCGGAGCAGGCCGTATCCTCGACCTAGCCTTGAAACATCATAAGTAAATCTATTCCTGCCTCTTAAGTGTGTCTGGCCATCATGAAACTTAATATCATACTATGTAGTGTTGGGCCTGATCAACCTAATACTATGTATGTGATAGGTAGAATCATGGTTGAGCGACCACGAGGACTCCGTAGTGTTGTCGGAACTTATGCTGTGAGAGCAAGTTCAAGCCAAGAGTTATTAGTGGGGAGTTTTGGTCAGCTTAGTGGAGGTTTTAGTAGAAGTTGTGCTTGGGTAGCATGGACTTAAAGAGTAATGTGTGGTTTAAGTAATCCTTTGGAACGGATGGAGTCCAAAAGTTAAGGATCTCTATTGGACGATTGGTTAAGGTATCAAGAAATATGTAAAGTTACTAATAGAGCTGAATTGGCCACTGATATGGATAAGGATTCCAAGTAATCTCATTCCGTGGGAAAGAAAAGTTGTTTTATGGAACGCGTGGCGTAAGGTCGGGAAGTGAGATAAGTAATTGGTGCTTCAATTTCTCAGGTCGTTAAGGTATCTTAAATGGATGAGAGTAATTGGAGGAGGGTGTCCAGAACAATATCTTCCACTTGGTTTAAGATTGAGAGTTAAGGAAGTTTGGCTTTTATGGGAACCTAAAGTGGTAGTGAAGTGGGAGGAGGAACACCCGGATGTGTTTACATGCTTCAAGTGGAATGAGTATACGCCGGATGACGAGTAGGAGAAAAATTGGGTATATTCAATTATGTAGAGATATTAAGTTCGAGATATTACATCGGGATTTTCTGGATTCGATGAGAGACCAATTTGGAATTTGAAAATGTTTTGGTTTGGAAAAGTTGGATTTTGAAGTGTGGAAACCATGAAAAGCGCAGCAGAAAATTCTGCTTCTGGTGTGATTCGCTAGGCGAATCAGGAAATCGCCAGGAAAATGGGGTCTCGCCATTGGTTCGCCAGGCGAAAAGCTGGCGAAGAGGAATTCGCCAGGCGAATTACTTAGTCGCCAGGCGAAAATGAAGAAACAGAACTTGTGTAGCTACTGGAACTTTTGGGATTTTATGGAATGAGGATTCGCCGCATGCTCGCCGGGCGAAGTGCTGGCGAAGGGGGATTCGCCAGGCGAAATTCTTAACCACCAGGCGAATCTGGCAGTTTTTGAATAATTTTCCTTTCTTCAAAACTTCATATCTTTTGGCTCGGGTGTCCGATTTATGCGTTCTTTATATCGATATGAAGCTATGGAAGTGTTTTATGCTGTGGAAAGTGAAAATATTGTTTATGAGGTGGATTTTATTCGATTATGTGGAATAAACGGTATTAACAGTATGGTTATGAGAAAGTTACACCTTGGTCACAAGAGCACTTGAGGGATTCTTATTCTTGAGACAAGTGTGAAGGGACGTACCTTGTGAAGCAGTGAGTATTGTATTTTAGGAAGTAAGTGTGCGGTAAACAACGAGAAGCAAACCAAGATTTATTATGGACTAAGTGTAAATCATGGAACGATTTATACCGGAGTGGTTTTGTAAATAGTTGATGAGAATTGTCGGTTGCGAATCTTCCCTTAAGTGATTTGGTAAGTGAAGTTTCCAATGGATAGTGAAGGGTAAGAAATTCTGATTAGTGTGTACGTTGTATGGAAAGGTTCTTCAAGAGGATGCATTGCCCCGATCTATTTTCAAGTATAGAGAACTTCTGTAGTTGTGAATAATCGGAATATTCGGAATCTACCTTTTGTTGAACTAAGAACTTTGTTGTTTTAATTTCTCCAAGGAATTACAAGTGAGAGCACAAGGTGGTATGCTTGATATGAGATGTTCATCTCTTTTGTGGTATCTTACAATGGTTGTGTGTTGGGTTTTGCTTATGGACGAATCGAGTAAGAGTTGTGGCAAAAACCCTAGAATGTCGTCATTATTGACTTTCTGCTAGTGTTGTTGTATCAACAGAGAGTGAACTGTTTCGCTGAAATTGTAGGGTGACTGCACAGAGTTTGGAAATTTTTCCTTGTCACTTGGTTGGAGTGTGTCGTCGACCTTGTCGGTTTTATCATGAGTGGATCATGGTTAGTGAATGTTACACAAGTTAAGGAGCCACGAGTTGGAAAAATGATATTTCAGCTTAGAACAAATCGGATGGATGGTTTGGGTAAGGATGGCTTTGAATTATGAGAAACTGGTTTTTTGTTTCTGCAGCAGTGTTAACCGTCTAACGCAAAGGAGTTAACCGATTAACGTCAGATGGTTAATCGACGAACGCATGGGTAAGTTATGGAATCTTTTGAGAACCATCATCTGTGTTTTGTTACCTTATGTTGCTCCGATTGGAGAGTGTTGTGTGAATGGAAAACAGGACTATAAGTAAATAAAAGAGGAATTGTGTTTTGAAATTGGAACTTCTGGAAGGTGTTGCGTAATTGACCATTCGTTTAGACGACGAAGAAGTTTAACTTTGGGGAAATAATCTTGTAAATTGTGTTGAGTAGGAGAAAGTCTTAAGTGTATTACTGTTGAAGGACTTCGGGGAGAAGTTGGAAGATACTCTCGAAGTGTTGATCTCGAAAAGACCTTTTCGGTAATGTAATTTATGGTGTTAGTAAGGAACGAACGGTTGGTCAAAGTTAGTAACTGTTAACTTCCATGAGTTCATAGTTTTGGATTTAGACCCCGCGAAAGTGGTATCAATTGTGTGCAGTTGTGTTCTAACCAGAGAAGGAATTTGAAAATTATCTTTCCAAGTACTAGTAAGAATGGGACGTTCCAAAGTTAAGTATGTAACTTGGAATCGTTTATGAAATGGAACGAATGAAGTGTAGTATGGACTTTGAAAGTGTGTGTGTATGTGGAGTGTTGTACATAAATTGGTGAATAATATGAAGACTCACGTTTGTGCTTTTAGTGGTTAAAGTTTTGAAGGGTGGTGATTCGCGTATGAATGAAGATTTGTAATGGTGTTACATGGGATTGGTTAAGATCTCGAATCAGCAAGGAACTTTGAGTAAATCGGAAAACCGTAAGAATAATTGATATGGGATGTGGTAACTAGAAACAAAATTGTTAAACTACTTTTGGATGAATTATTCGAGTTTTGAATGAATTTGGAGCAGTGTAACTCCTGTACTTGTATCGTCTAGGGAATATTGGACAGAGGTTAAGATATTGTGTGTTGGTAAAGAAATTGTTCTACCATAGGACGTTAGTAAATTTCTGGTGTCGTTGGTTCGTAAGGATCCCAGTGGATAAGTATGTTTCCCCGTGGGCTGTTAGCTACTTGGTAATGCTTAAGAATTGGTGGTATTTCACTATTAGAATTGGAGTTGCACAATGGGAGGTGACAGATGAAAGAGTTCAATCAGAATAATAAGGATTTGAAGATTGTTGCTTGTAAGTACGGATGTAAGAAGTTTTGTTCTAAGTGTGTTACCCTTTGGTGTGATACGAAAGAGATGAAATATTGGATTGAATGAGTATGGTGTACAACATCAGGCTAGATGGAATTGGTAATTGAGTCGTTTGACTAATGGTGAAGTGGTTTGAAGGTTAAGGGATTTGATGAGTATTTGTTATCCTAATTTGAGATAAGATATTATGGTTTTGGGTTGTGACTTAGTAGAAGAGTATAGAATGGTATATTTCTTCCGAAGGCAAGATATGACTAAGTTTTTCAATATGAAGGAACAAATAATTTTGAGGAGAAGCAAAGTTAGAAGTTAACCCAATGTTGGAGTAAGAGTATGACTAGGGTCATGAAGTCTGATAAATTGTGAAATTAAGGATTTTGAACTGTGAAGTTGACTTGGAATGGGAATACATCAGAAATTTGAACAGAAGTAAATTTAAGTGTGGATCTAAGTCAGTTATACAAGTTGCAGTTGTTTTCTAATAGAGGAAATTCGGGGGCGAATTTCAATTTAAGGGGGGGAGAGTGTAATACCCCGTATTATTTAAATGTTCAATAGGATATCAGACGAGATCAGATGAGTACCTACGTGCTCTATCTTGGGATAATTTGATTAATGGAATCCTCTAAGAACTTTAAGTATTGACATTTGGGATCAATAGAGCAACTGATGAATTCTGAAGAGATCAATTATTTATTTAAGAGACGGAGTAATATTTACTAATTCAAGAAAGTAATTTTGGTAACTTTGATAATTGATCAATTGGGTTGAGACGACAAATATCAATTGGAGATATTTTGCCCTGTTGGATTTATATTATATAATATAGTATTATATATATATGTGTGTGTTAAAGAAAGAAAAAGAGGAAAACATAGTAAGAAGAAGAAGAAGAAAAGGAGAAAGAAGA
This sequence comes from Lathyrus tuberosus, assembly GCA_022829125.1. NCBI lineage: Eukaryota > Viridiplantae > Streptophyta > Magnoliopsida > Fabales > Fabaceae > Lathyrus > Lathyrus tuberosus. Next base: position 16,865,822 of record JALAZF010000043.1, read on the forward strand.
GAAGAAGAGAAAATGGAAAAGAGGGAAGGAAACGTGGATCATTGTTCATCATCTTCTTCAAACTCCTCTTCGGTTATCCGGTGGGTTCTAGATAGAGACTTTAGAGTAAATTTCTGGAGGTTTTAGAGTTAGGTTAGATTTTGATAAAATGAGTAATTTCGATAAATCGATGAAATCTAACGGATAGATTGATGAAATGCATGTCTAAATATGTTCTAACATGTTGTTTTGGGTATTTGGATGCATTAATATCATGTGGGTTGAAGGTTTGGATCATTTTTGGATCCCAAACCCATTTTTGGAGAATTCTGGTCCGTCCAGATTCGCCAGGCGAGTGGGTGGCGAGTCTGATTCGCCAGGCGAATTTTCCTGGGACAGCAAAAACATGTTTTCGTATTTTTGTCATAACTTTTGATCCGTGACTCCGATTGACGCACGGTCGGAAGCGTTGGAAAGCTAATTTTATGCTCTATGAGATGGTAAGGTAGAAACATGGTTATATGCCATGGATTGATAAGATGAATATAGAAATGTAATGTTTGAAAATGTTTAAAAACATAAATTGTGAACAATGTTTAGAAATTGATGTCTTTTGGATTACAAGTCCGAAAGAGGCATAGTAATAGCCGTTAGAAAGCTGTGAAATATCCTACGGGATAAAAGTGATAAATATTGATTTGATGTCCGATTAAATGAATCGGAGGAACCTACGAATTGTGTTAACTATGTAAATGTGGAAATGATGTTTTAGGTGATTGAATCATTATGTGTGATTCCATTATACAAATGTAATATGCTTTTGTATGACTTGTGATTGAATTATTATATGTGATTCAAATGTGCAATTGTTATATGCTTTGCCTAATACTGATGTTGACTTGATTGAAGGGAATATGCATGCTAAAATATGAATTAGGAAGAGTGAGGAAACTTTACCCCAAAACAAAATGGTTTAATTCTAGGTTGTAACTAGAATTGTGGTAGAGAATCTAGATGGCAACGCTCGTGCAAGTAAGGCCGAGGCGTGTGTATTGTGCAATCGTAACCGATTATTATTGATAGTGCGTTTCATGGGTCTCGAGCTCCTCTGAAACATATGCACCATTACTTGGCAGGTTTGATTCCCGCGTTTAGTACGAATGGGACCTACGGGTAGAGACTTGTGATGGTTAACAGGCCATGAGAAGTGACGGTTCACGGCTAACAGGCCGTTGTTCCCGAATCCATTTCGTATGTCAAGTAATTCGAGGATCCATGACTCGGGTCGTCTTCTAGACGTAGAAGCGGACGGGAAAAGGGGATGCCTTTGTATGGTTATTGATTTTGAATCCTTGAGTTTACAGGCTCAAGAGGTACTTCGGTACTTTTTGAATCCTTGAGTTTACAGGCTCAAGAGGTACTTCGGTACTTTGTGAATCCTTGAGTTTACAGGCTCAAGAGGTACTTCGGTACTTTGTGAATCCTTGAGTTTACAGGCTCAAGAGGTACTTCGGTACTAGTGTGAGTTTACAGGCTCACCGTTGTCGTTACTTGTGTGTGTGTACTCATGGTCACTCCTTTTCCCCTTTGACATGAGTTAGGTTTATTTAGAACCTTGTAAAGCCGATAGGACTTTAAGATAGGGAAATCACTGAGATTTGATGTATCTCACCCCACTATAGTTGCTATATTTCAGGTTCGAATTGCAGGTTGATTTACAAGTGGAGCTATGCTTGGATGTTTCAAGAGAAGCTCGGTATTAGTTTTTCCGCTGTGTATTTTGTTGTTCTTATACAATGAGGAATATTGTATAATGTTCTTAGTTTTATTATTTTTGGCTAGTTTCCATGACTTGTGCCATGTGTTGTATTTATGTTTTAGAAATGGACAAGTATGTGAACTATGCCATTAGGCAATTTTGATGTGTCAGTACCAAATAAAATGTGTGTATTGTATTATTCTAGATATATATTATACAGGGCGTTACACAATTAATTAAATCATCCATGAATCATGTATATTTTTATGTATATAGATATTTTTATCTATTTTAAATTTTGATTCTTATAAAAATGATCCTCTAGTGCTTATATAAACATATATGAATCTATTAGTTTATCATTTGATTGACATAATAATTATGATCGAGAGAGATTGAGGTAAAACATAAAGGAATTTATCTAAATATTAAATAGTGTGTTGGTATTGTTCTTATATATAAAATAAAGTTAAAATTACATTTGAATTATTAAAAACTAAAATTATTATGATTAAAATAATTAAATTATATAATTAAAGTTGTGGAAAATTATTTAATTGATGAGTGAACTTGAAAAAAAAGTACTTGACTATCACATTTGATTTTCATTAATCTTTTTAAGATATTATGTAATTAAAATTTGTCACCGACATGTTTTGATGAAAATATTTTTATATATTTATGTGTTTTTGTGAAACGAATTCTAAGAAAAGTTAATAATACTAGAAAGTGGGATCTTTTTTTTATTCCCAAATCCCTTAATTTAAATAAAACAAGATATTGAGAACAACATAATTTTTATAAATTATAAAAAAAGAGTGTGTTGTTAACTAGGGAGAATGTATTTGAATTGAATTGATTGGCTATCTATTGATTAAATTTGACTTGTTACGGTATTTAATATTTGATATGATTTTTTTTTGTTAAAGAACTTTTTGGTAAAGAATCAAATTGAATTAATTTGGTTTTTAATTTTTTAAATCTATTTTACTATTATAAATAGGCACCCCTCTTCTTGAAAGAGGGACACGACAAAAAACATCATTGAAGAAAAAAATAGTGAAATTGTAACACCCACATATAAAATCCATACTTCAAAGCATAAATTATATATATGAATCCAAGTATTTGGTATTGAGAAATACAATAAGTTCCTAGCTAACACATTATACACATAAATGCCTCTAATACAACACCAAAGCTAAGGCATTACATATACAAGATGTTCCAACAAGATAAAAACTAAGAACTAGATCAATGCAATGATCACAAAATAGAATGTCATAGCGGAAGCCATGCCATCTCAAAATCTACGAACCGGAAGGAAAAGTCAAACCACTTTATCCTTACCCGTCGCCGAACCTGCCGGACCTGTGATGTAAACAACAACAGTGGGGTGAGATACATCAAATCTCAGTGAGTTCCCTATCTTATGGATTCTCTCGGATTATTTATGGTTCTAACAATCCTAACTCAAGTCCGGGGAAGGGAAGTGACTTTGAGCACACACACACTATATGGAAAACATGCTATGAGTTCATCAACCCACAATATCACTAATCGGTAACCATGCCAAGGTATCCCCTATTCCCGTCCTCTTCTACGTCTAGAAGTCGACCCGGGTCATGGATCCTTGCAACCTACTTGACATACGAATGGATTCGGGATCTACGGGCTTTTTTACCGTTATGAACCGTCACTTTACACGGGCCTTTTACCATCAGAAGCATTCACCCAATGGGCGCCATTCGTACAGCACGGGGAATCAAACCTGCCAAGTAGTTGTGCATCCATTTCAGAGGAGTCCAAGACTCATGAAACTACACTCAATAAAATAATCCGGTTACGATTACGTGATCATATACAACACCACGATTGTATTCGACAATCACAAGGCTATCATGCCTCTCGTCCTCACATGCCGGTTCAAATCCACAAGGTTTACCACATGTTCCATACTAGTGTTTCCAACTTCTAAATTCTCCTATAGTTCATAAGGGTTTTCCTCACTCTTACCATCTTTCCTTTTTATCTTTCATGCATTTCTAATCACAACATATTAACAACATAAAAGAATAGTTAAACACAATTTAAAACATAGTTTACATAAAATTAGCAAATGAATTCCACTTCGGGTTCCCTCCGATTATTTAATCGGGCAATAAAATCGACCACCCTTAACATCATCTTAAAGATCATCTCTCCAGCTTTCTATTGGTATGCTGAACGTCCAAAACGGACAACCGAATCGAAAGATATGGCGAAAACAAGTTAAGAAAACAACCCAGCTCGCCCCAGGTTCGCTAGGCGAACAAGCTGGCGAGCCTTCGCCTTCGCCTTCGCTAGGCGAGCAAACTGGCGAGTAATTAAACAGAAAACTCCCAGACCCAAAACACCATAAGTTCGCTAGGCGAACGTCTGGCGAACCTTCGTCTTCACCTTCGCTAGGCGAACGTTCCAGCGAGCACCAAGGTAGTAAGTTCCCACATTCAAAACACACAAAGTTCGCTAGGCGAACATGCCAGCGAACCCTCGCTAGGCGAACGTTCGGGTTCGCTAGGCGAACCCTCGACTGCTGTTCGCTGGGCTTCGCCCCAGGTTCGCTAGGCGAACCCTGCGAACCAGAACTTCTCCCAGCTGCTGTAACACCATCAAATCCACATTTTTCTCCAACAAAACATAACCCAACATCCCACAACAGTCAAGACATAATGCAAACATGATAACAAGCCTATAACAACATTTATAGCAAGAATCAACTATCAAATTCCATAATTTCATAATCTAACCTAAATCCAAAAACTCTCTAGAGCTCTCTAACAATGGTAATAACTAGAACCCACCTTGAGATAGAGCAAGATGAAGATGATTGAGAAGTTTGGATGAAGATTGGATGATGTTCTTGAGCTTTTCTTCAAATTTCTTCTTCTACTCTTTTTCTCTCCTTCCTTTCCTTCTTCCTTCTTTCTTTCCTCTAACTTTCTCTATGTCTTACTATCTTTGGCAAATGGGAGGAAAAATATAGTAACTTAGTATTAGAATTAATACTACTAAAAGTCCAAAAAGTCTCTTAAGTCCAAATTAAATAAATGTCTCCGAAACAATTAATATTTATTGGATCAATTCTAAGTACCGAAGTTACTCTAATTATTTTATCAAATAATTTCTCAGAGCAACCGGACTCAATTAATCACAAAGCAATATTATTCGGTGTCATAAAATACGGGGTATTACATCCTCCCCCCCTTAAATAGAAATTCTCCCTCGAATTTAAAGATTACCTGAACAGATGAGGGTAAGCATCTCTCATTTTCGATTCAAGTTCCCAAGTTGCATCTCCCGGATGCGTTACATCCCACTGCACCTTAACGAGAGGAATGTCCTTGTTCCTTAATACCTTCGTTAATCTTCCCACAATGCGGCTCGGTTGAGGTTCAAACGTCAAATCCGCCTCTATTTCAATAGTATCCGATAGAATCGGTTGAAGAGGATCTGGAACAAATCTCCGAAGCTGAGATACATGAAAAACATCATGCATTTCCGACAGAGAAGGCGGTAAGGCCAACCTGTAAGCTACTTCACCAATCCTTTTTAAGATCTGATACGGTCCCACGTATCTCGGGCTTAACTTGCATGACTTAAACGGTCCTTTCAATCTCAATCTAGGAGTAACTTTCAAAAAGACATAGTCACCCTCTTCAAATTCCAAAGGTCTCCTTTGATTATCTGCATAACCCTTTTGTCGATCTTGGGCTTGCTTAATTTTCTCGCGAATCATTAGAATCTTTTCTGTAGTCTCTTGGATGATTTCGGGTCCTAAGATTCTATCTTCCCCAACTTCCGCCCAACACAAAGGTGTTCTACATTTTCGCCCATATAATGCCTCATACGGGGCCATACCGATGTTAGCATGATAACTTATTATTATAGGAAAACTCAATCAATGGTAGAAGTTCTTTCCAATTCCCTTTACTATCTAACACACAAGCTCTCAACATATCTTCCATCGTTTGTATCATCCGCTCAGTCTGACCATCCGTCTGTGGATGATTAGACGTGCTTAAACGCAACTCCGTCCCCATAGCTTGTTGAAAAACTTTCCACAACCTTGAAGTAAACTTCGGATCTCTGTCCGACACCATATTAGAAGGAATGCCGTGCAATCTTACAATTTTTCGCAATAAACAACCTCGCAAGATGACTTGCTTTAAATGTAGTCTTTACCGCCAAGAAATGCGCAGATTTCGTTAGTCGATCCACAATCACCCGAAATGAATCATAACCACCTTGCGTACGGGGCAAACCTACTGCAAAGTCCATAGAAATGCTATCCCATTTCCAAACTGGGATTTCTAAAGGTTGCAACATACCGCCCGGTCTTTGGTGTTCAATCTTAACCTGTTGGCATACTGCACATTCAGACACATACATCGCAACATCCTTTTTCATTCCAGTACACCAATAGTCCTTCTTCAAATCCTGATACATCTTCGAAGAACCAGGATGTATCGTAAAAGTACCTTTATGACCTTCATCCAAAATATTTCTTCTTAACATTGCATCATTCGGAACACAAATTCTTTGGTCGAACATAATAATTCCATCTTGGGTCCATTCAAACTGAAGATTAAGATCTCTAAAATTCTCCAACAAGGCATACTCCAAACTCATCAATTTCGCGCCATGAACTAATTTCCGACTTAACGCATCTGCTACCTTATTCGCCTTTTTTTTTTCTGGATGATACTTCAATTCTAAATCATAATCTTTTAAGTACTCCATCCATCTTTGTTGTCGCATATTTAACTCCTTTTTGGTCAAATAAATATTTCAAAACGTACACCATATAATTAATGTTGCCACACTTTTGGTGTAAAAACAACCGCCACCAATTCCAAATCGTGAGTTGGATAATTCTGTTCATGAATTTTCAATTGTCGGGAGGCATAAGCTACTACTTGACCACCTTTCATCAGAACACCTCCCAATCCCATTTTAGAAGCATCAAAAAAACACTTCATAAGAGTTGTTAGGGTCAGGAATGATTAACACCGGAGCTGTTGTCAATCTTTCCTTCAACTTCATGAAACTTTGCTCACAACCCGAATCCCACTCAAAAGAAAAATCTTTACGAGTAAGCTTCGTCATCGGTAAAGTCAACTGAGAGAAACCTTCGATAAACCTCCTATAGTAACCTGCTAGCCCTAAGAACTTCTGACTTCCGAAGCATTTCTCGGCCTCTCCCAATTTATCACTGCTTCTACCTTCGACGGATCCACTGCGACACCACCCTGTGATATAACGTGACCAAGAAACTTAACTTCTGCCGTCTAAAATTCACACTTACTTAATTTAGCAAAAAGTTGCTTCTCTTGCAACACGGATAACACAATTCTCAGATGTTCCTCATGCTCTTGTAAAGTACGAGAATAAATAAGAATATCGTCAATGAAGATTACCACGAACTGGTCCAAGTAAGCTTGAAATATTTGGTTCATGCAATCCATAAAAACGGCTGGAGCATTTGTCACGCCGAAAGGCATCACTAAGAATTCGTAATGGCCATAACGGGTCCTAAATGCAGTCTTAGGTACATCGGAACTCTTCACTCGGATTTGGTGATAACCCAACCTCAAATCAATCTTCGAGAACACGCAGACTCCTTTCAATTGATCCAAAAGGTTGTCTATCCTAGGCAAGGGATACTTGTTCTTAATGGTGACTTTAATCAGCTGACGTTAGTTAATTCACAATTGCATCTCACCGTCCTTCTTCTTTACTAACAAAACGGGGGCTCCCCACGGTGAGACACTAGGTCTAACAAAAGCTTGGCCAAAAGCTCTTCCAATTGTTCCTTCAGTTCTCTCAATTCAAGCGGTACCATCCGATACGGAGAAACGGATATAGGAGCCGTTCCCGATACCAGGTCAATAGAAAATTCCACTTCCCTCCCCGGAGGAAGAGAAGTGACTTCTTCGGGGGAAACTTCTGAAATCTCACCGGTTACCAGAAATACACAATTTCACACATCAAAGGCGTCTCAACCATTTCATCCATGGCGGTAGTGACCACCATAGGAGGAGACAAAGGAACGGACTGCAACCCAAGTCGCTTCATACATTGCATCGATACAAAAAAAAATGTGTAGCTCCGCAATCAAATAAAACAAAGCAAGGAAATTCATTAACTAAGCACGTACCAGCAATTAATGAATTTTCCCTCTTCTTCTTCCTTGCATCTAAGGTGTAAACCCTTCCTTGTGGTTGAATCTTATTCTGAGGACAATCTTTCTTTAGATGACCCATCTCCTGACATTGGTAACACTTCACATTGTCTATGCCATACCTTCCATAATGCATCCTTCCACAAGTGTGACACACCGGAAAAGCACTCGCCCTTATATCTTGCACCTGCTTCCCTTGCGTCTGATTCCCATCTTGGGGACAATCCCTCGCCATATGTCCCACCTTCTGACATTGATAACACTTCACCCTTTTGAAGCGACATTCACCAAAATGCATTTTACCACACGTACGACACATAAGAGGTGCACTATTCCGAGAATCCTGAACGTGTTTCCTTTTGAAAGCTTGTTGCCTAGGCTTAGATTGTTGGCTTGACCTCCCGCAATCGTTCTCCACCATGTAACCCTGCCTCAGCTGTTAGAATTCAAACTCTCTTCGGATCCTCAAAGAACTAGGAAGGTACTTCTCCATAAAAATAACCCTGAACTGCTCCCACACTTTAGGTACACCTTGCATAGTCATAAAAACTGAAGCAACATCCCACCATATCCTAGCAGGACCTCTCAGTGAGTGAGAAGAAAACACTACCTTGTTCTCCTCACTACAGCCAATTATCAGAAAGATTCTCTCCATGCCAGCAATCCAGTCATGAGCTTTCATAGGATCCAATCCGCCATGAAATTCTGGAGGATTCATGCGGAGGAAATCCCGAAAACTTCCACCTACAACATTTGGAACAACCTCCTGAGGATGAAGGCCTCTATTCATCCGTTGCACCATCTGTTGCATGAACTGGTTCTGCTGCTGCTGCATCTGTTGTACAAACTGATACAAAAGAGCATTCTCATCGCCGCCTGGAGGATTCGTCCCAGATGGAGGATAAGTGGGTCTACCACGATTGCTTCTGCGTCCGCCAACCATGTTCCTAAACGTCATATAGATAGGATTAAGTTGATCAGGCTCAATACCATACATATAACACTTAAGACCAATAGCGACACAACGCATATGAAGCGGAAAGAAACTACTTATACTATTTCATGGCTAGGTCGAGGATACGACCTGCTCTGATACCAACTGTAACACCCACATATAAAATCCATACTTCAAAGCATAAATTATATATATGAATCCAAGTATTTGGTATTGAAATACAATAAGTTCCTAGCTAACACATTATACACATAAATGCCTCTAATACAACACCAAAGCTAAGGCATTACATATACAAGATGTTCCAACAAGATAAAAACTAAGAACTAGATCAATGCAATGATCTCAAAATAGAACGTCATAGCGGAAGCCACGCCATCTCAAAATCTACGAACCGGAAGGAAAAGTCAAACCACTTTATCCTTACCCGTCGCCGAACCTGCAGGACCTGTGATGTAAACAACAACAGTGGGGTGAGATACATCAAATCTCAGTGAGTTCCCTATCTTATGGATTCTCTCGGATTATTTATGGTTCTAACAATCCTAACTAAAGTCCGGGGAAGGGAAGTGACTTTGAGCACACACACACTATATGGAAAACATGCTATGAGTTCATCAACCCACAATATCACTAATCGGTAACCATGCCAAGGTATCCCCTATTCCCGTCCTCTTCTATGTCTAGAAGTCGACCCGGGTCATGGATCCTTGCAACCTACTTGACATACGAATGGATTCGGGTTCTACGGGCTTTTTACCGTTATGAACCGTCACTTTACACGGGCCTTTTACCGTCAGAAGCATTCACCCAACGGGCGCCATTCGTACAGCACGGGGAATCAAACCTGCCAAGTAGTTGTGCATCCATTTCAGAGGAGTCCAAGACTCATGAAACTACACTCAATAAAATAATCCGGTTACGATTACGTGATCATATACAACACCACGATTGTATTCGACAATCACAAGGCTATCATGCCTCTCGGCCTCACATGCCGGTTCAAATCCACAAGGTTTACCACATGTTCCATACTAGTGTTTCCAACTTCTAAATTCTCCTATAGTTCATAAGGGTTTTCCTCACTCTTACCATCTTTCATTTTTATCTTTCATGCATTTCTAATCACAACATATTAACAACATAAAAGAATAGTTAAACACAATTTAAAACATAGTTTACATAAAATTAACAAATGAATTCCACTTCGGGTTCCCTCCGATTATTTAATCGGGCAATAAAATCAACCGCCCTTAACATCATCTTAAAGATCATCTCTCCAGCTTTCTATTGGTATGCTGAACGTCCTAAACGGACAACCGGATCAAAAGATATGGCGAAAACAAGTTAAGAAAACAACCTAGCTCGCCCCAGGTTCGCTAGGCGAACAAGCTGGCGAGCCTTCGCCTTCGCCTTCGCTAGGCGAGCAAACTGGCGAGTAATTAAACAGAAAACTCCCAGACCCAAAACACTATAAGTTCGCTAGGCGAACGTCTGGCGAACCTTCGCCTTCACCTTCGCTAGGCGAACGTTCCAGCGAGCACCAAGGCAGTAAGTTCCCACATTCAAAACACACAAAGTTCGCTAGGCGAACATGCTAGCGAACCCTCGCTAGGCGAACCCTCGACTGCTGTTCGCTGGGCTTCGCCCCAGGTTCGCTAGGCGAACCCTGCGAACCAGAACTTCTCCCAGCTGCTGTAACACCATCAAATCCACATTTTCCTCCAACAAAACATAACCCAACATCCCACAACAGTCAAGACATAATGCAAACATGATAACAAGCCTATAACAACATTTATAGCAAGAATCAACTATCAAATTCCATAATTTCATAATCTAACCTAAATCCAAAAACTCTCTAGAGCTCTCTAACAATGGTAATAACTAGAACCCACCTTGAGATAGAGCAAGATGAAGATGATTGAGAAGTTTGGATGAAGATTGGATGATGTTCTTGAGCTTTTCTTCAAATTTCTTCTTCTACTCTTTTTCTCTCCTTCCTTTCCTTCTTCCTTCTTTCTTTCCTCTAACTTTCTCTATGTCTTACTATCTTTGGCAAATGCGAGGAAAAATATAGTAACTTAGTATTAGAATTAATACTACTAAAAGTCCAAAAAATCTCTTAAGTCCAAATTAAATAAATGTCTCTGAAACAATTAATATTTATTGGATCAATTCTAAGTACCGAAGTTACTCTAATTATTTTATCAAATAATTTCTCAGAGCAACCGGACTCAATTAATCACAAAGCAATATTATTCGGTGTCATAAAATACGGGGTATTACAGAAATAACGAAAACGAAGGACAAGTATGTTAAATTTATTTTCTTGTATTATAAGTTATAGTTGTATTGTAACACTTTCTTTATTTCTTTTTTAAAATATATATGTTATAACTTGTTTGTTTTTTATAATTATGATTCATATGTTATATATTTATTATTAATATTAAAATGTATTTTGGAATTAATTTTTTTCCGACAATGATTAAAAAAAGGACACATACACATATAGAATCGAATGATATGTTGCTCTGTTACTATTAGAATTCTGATAACATATCGGAAGCTTATGTTACTTTTTTTAAAAATTGGTTTAGTATTTTGTTTTATAAAAAATGAAAATTTAACTTTTTTAAAAACTTCAAATGAAAAATAATTTTGAGTACTTTCCATTTTTTCTAAGACTTTTTGAACTATAAATTATTTAAAAAATATTTAAAATTAGAATTAATTCTAAGAATTTTATTTTGAATGATATATTTTTGAATCATTATATAATTTTTATCATGATAATAGTCTAACAACGGACATCTAAGTTGTAGAATTTTAACACTATTCCATTAATTTATAGTAACTAATATATTTGTATAAATTTTTGTAAAATATAAATTTAAAACTAGCTATTTAAAACCTTTAACAATTCTAATTTAAATAAAATAAATTATATAAAATTATTAAACAATATTAATCCGTATGCCTTCAAAAATAAGTAATAATACTTATTTTAAACCTACAACATCATGATTTTACATTAAGAACTAATTAGTGTTATTTGGTTTGCTTTAAACATTGTGGTTAATTATTGAAAAAACATATACAAGTATAAATAAATCTTTTATTTTGTTTAAATAATTTTATGACAATTATATATATTTGTGATTTATCTCGCACGCTAATTTAGTGTATACAATTTGATTATTTCTTTGTTAATTTAGTTTTCAATGGCCGGAGAATACAAATGCAATGCACAAGGATGTAATCGATCTTTTGGGTCTGATAAGGGTTTGCAAAGTCATCAAAGTGTTCATAAAGAAAAAGAACAAAGACAATGTCTAGTATGCGGTAGAACCTTTTCATCTGAAAAAGGCCTCCTTATTCACATGACAAGTCAACATGGCGGATGGGCATATGGTCATGGTCCTAGAAACTGATTCGAATCATCTCCATTAGAATACGCATAAGAATAACTGATTATATTTATGAATAATAAGGATTTTATATTTATGTAATTTATGATATTTAATTTTAAGATTTATTTATATTATTTGATTTCAAGACTATATCTTTATAGGTTTTATTATTTTCTTATTAATTAATGGTTCGTATATATAAATTAATAAAGAAATATATATATATATATATATATATATATATATATATTATAAAACTAATAATATGTTATAAATAATAAATCTGATATAATTTTTAATTTAATTGAATCTACATATGTTTTTATTTTTTTAATTTATTTTTATCTAAAACTTTACAAATACTTGTAAGGGCATGTATGTATAACATTATGTAATGTATTAGAATAGTAAAAATAATCCATATCACGAAAAATAGTTAAAATCATATTACAAATATATTATGCTTCGATGAAGACTATTCTTTCAGTAATGAATTAAAGGTGGAGTATAAAATTGAAAGATATAATACTATCATCAATTACTAACAAGATTTGGTATATTATCATCATTTGGTTTTTTTTTTGTACAACATATTAAAAAAAAGTAAATCAAATATGTCAAAAATATCATCATCATTTGGTGTTTTTTTTTACATTATATCGACCCAAATAAAAAAAATTAAGGACATCAAATATGCCTAAAGAAATATAGTGATTTTTTTTTAAATGAGAAAATATGTATGTAAAATTAAGAGATGATTAATAGATCATTTAATGATACACAATTAATTAAATCATCCATGAATCATGTATATTTTTATGTATATAGATATTTTTATCTATTTTAAATTTTGATTCTTATTAAAATGATCCTCTAGTGCTTATATAAACATATATGAATCTATTAGTTTATCATTTGATTGACATAATAATTATGATCGAGAGAGATTGAGGTAAAACATAAAGGAAATTATCTAAATATGAAATAGTGTGTTGGTATTGTTCTTATATATAAAATAAAGGTAAAATTACATTTGAATTATTAAAAACTAAAATTATTTTGTTTAAAAAAATTAAATTATATAATTAATGTAATACCCCGTAAATTTATAAACGCTCTCGTGAATATTATTATGATCAACTGGGTTCCGGATGTAACGACCACATATAAATACATGCTTCAAATCACATATTATACATGAGTTTCACTTGTGGTACTGAAATATAATAAGTCCCTTGTTAACATATTATACACATAAATGCCTCTAATACAAAACACTAAAAGTCTAAGGCATTACATATACAAGATGTTCCAAGATGATAAAAACTAAGAACTAGATCAAAACCATGATCTCAAAACAAAACGCCATAGCGGAAGCCATGCCATCACAAAAGCTATGATCCGTAAGGAAAGTCAAATAACCTTGTCCTTATCCTTCGCCGAACCTGTAGAACCTGTGATGTAAACAACAACAGTGGGGTGAGATACATCAAATCTCAGTGAGTTCGCTATCTTAAAGTCCTCTCGGCTTTACAAGGTTCTAATATAACCCTAATTCATGTCCAAGGGGAAAGGGAAATGACCATGAGTACACACGCAAGTAACCACCATAGTGAGCCTGTAGACTCACACTAGTACCGAAGTACCTCCTGAGCCTGTAAACTCAAGGATTCACAAATCAATAACCAATACCAAGGTATCCCCTATTCCCGTCCGCTTCTACGTCTAGAAGACGACCCGAGTCATGGATCCTTGTAGCTACTTGGCATACGAATTGGATTCGGGATCACCGGTCCGTACACCGTGATCCGTCACTTCTCACGGCCTGTACACCGTCACAAGTCTCTTTACCCGTAGGCTCCAATCGTACTCACTACAGGAATCAAACCTGCCAAGTAGTTGTGCATAACGTTTCAGATGAGGTGCTCGAGTCTCATGAAACTACACCGCAAGAAACCGTGGTTATCATTTAAAATGCACACGCCTCGGCCTTTCATGCACGAGCGTTGCCACAAATGATAATTCACACATCCGACACATTTTATGGTAATATTCCTCACTCTACCTATTTCATATTTTAACATGCAAAGATATTCCCCAACAATTACACACCATTAACGACAAAAGTTGACAAAACGACACCATTCCAGAAATCCCGACTTAATTAAATCGGCCAACAATCTTAAAACCCTTGTAATAAGAAAGTACATTTTATTACCTTTCCAATGATACCAAGAATGTTCAAATCCGAGTTACGTACAAAAAGTTACGGCATTTGAAACAAACGATCGGAAAATAATCACAACAGCAGAATTTATGCAATTCTCCTGGCCATACGCATATTGCCTAAGGCCATACGCGTATTGCCCAAAATTCTCAGCCATCCATACGCGTATTGCCCAAAGCCATACGCGCATGGGCAGAGGCATTTTTTTCCCTTGAAATTCCTTTTAAAATGGCCATACGCGTAACGCCCTTGCCGTACGCTTAATGACATGCCCCATACGCGTATTGACATGCCCCATACGCGTATGGACAGAGAAAAATGTAGAAAAACCAGCAGAATTTTCCTGCTACGGGTTGATCCAAAATCACCCCAAAATCCCATTTTTGATCAATCACAAAGCATCAAAACATGTTATAACATAACAAGGAGTATAACATACAATCAAACATTGAATTTCAACAGTTAGATTCATGATTTCCTACCAATTTATTCAATTTCCCTCAATTCCAATCTAACTCTAACTCAAAATAACTCTATTCTAAAGGGTCTAACTAGAACCCACCTGGACAACAAGATGAGGATGACGAAATCTAGAAGATTGGATGAAGATTGAAGCTTGATGATGATCTTGAGCTTTTGAGAAAATTTCTCTCCTTTTTTCTTCTCCTTCACTTTTCCTTTCCTTTTCCTTTGTTTTTCTTTCTAACTTTTGTTTTGGTTTCCAAATGAGAAAAAGAAAACATAGTAAAGAAAATACTTTCCATTAATTAGCAATACTACTAAATATCCAAATTAGCTCAAATGCACCAATTAATAAAAACTCAACGTTAAATACTATTAATTTAATCAACTCTGAGTTCGTCAGTTTACTCTAATTATTTTATCAATTAATTACTCAGAGTACTCCGGAACCCAGTTGATCATAATAATATTCACCAGAGCGTTTACAAATTTACGGGGTATTACACCGGAGTACTCTGAGTAATTATTTGATAGAATAATTAGAGTAAACCGACGAACTCAGAGTTGATTAAATTAATAGTATTTAACGTTGAGTTTTTATTATTGGTGCATTTGAGCTAATTTGGACATTTAGTAGTATTGCTAATTAATGAGAATTTTCTATACTATTCTATTTTCTTTTCATTTCCTTGAAAACAAACAAAAGCTAGAGAAAGAAAAGAAAGGAAAAGTGAAGGAGAAGGAAAAAGGAGAGAAATCTTCTCAAAAGCTCAAGATCATCATCAATCATCTGTTCTTCATCTCTTCATCTCAATTTCATCATCCTCATCTTGTTGTCCAGGTGGGTTCTAGTTAGACCCTTTAGAGTAGAGTTTATTTTGAGTTTAGAGTTAGGTTGGAATTGTGAAAATTGGGTATTTTTGGTATAAAATTATGAATCTAACTGTTGAAATTCAATGTTTGATTGTATGTTATACTGCTTGTTATGTTATAGCATGTTTTGATGCTTTGTGATTTATCAAAAATGGGATTTTGGGGTGATTTTGGATCAACCCGTAACAGGAATTTTCTGCTGGTTTTTCTGCATTTTTGCTCTACCCATACGCGTACGGGGCATGTCAATACGTGTATGGGGCTTGTCATTACGCGTACGGCAAGGGTGATACGCGTATGGCAATTTTAAAAGGAATTCAGGGGAAAAATTGTCTCTGCCCATACGCGTATGGCCTTGGGCAATACGCGTATGGCTGGCCGAGAATTTTGGGCAATACGCGTATGGGGTGTGCCAATACGCGTATGGCCAGGAGAATTGCAGAAATTCTGCTGTTGTGATTATTTTTCGATCGTTTGTTTCAAATGCCGTAACTTTTTGTACGTAACTCAGATTTGAACATTTTTAGTATCGTTGGAAAGATAATAAAATGTACTTTCTTATTACATTGGTTTTAAGATTGTCGGCCGATTTTATTATGTCGGGATTTTTGGAATAGTGTCATTTTGTCGACTTTTATCTGTGAATGGTGTGTAATTGCTATTGAAAATGTATACGTGTTAAAATATGAAATAGGTAGAGTGAGGAACATTACCAAAAACTGTGTCGGGAGTGTGAATTGTTCCATGTGTGGCAATGCTCATGCATGAAAGGACGAGGCGTGTGCATTTAAATCATAACCACTGTTTCTTGCGGTGTAGTTTCATGAGACTAGAGCACTTCCTCTGAAACGTTATGCACAACTACTTGGCAGGTTTGAGTCCCGTGTTAAGTACGATTGGAGCCTACGGGTAAAGAGACTTGTGACGGTGTACGGGCCGTGAGAAGTGACGGATCACGGTGTACGGACCGGTGATCCCGAATCCAATTCGTATGCCAAGTAGCTACAAGGATCCATGACTCGGGTCGTCTTCTAGACGTAGAAGCGGACGGGAATAGGGGATACCTTGGTATTGGTTATTGATTTGTGAATATTTGAGTTTACAGGCTCAGGAGGTACTTCGGTACTAGAGTGAGTTTACAGGCTCACCGTGACGGTTACTTGTGCGTGTGTACTCATGGTCTTTCCCCTTTCCCCTTTGACATGAGTTAGGTTTATTTTTAGAACCTTGTAAAGCCGAGAGGACTTTAAGATAGCGAACTCACTGAGATTTGATGTATCTCACCCCACTGTTGTTTTTTACATCACAGGTTCTGCAGGTTCGTCGAAGGGTAAGGACAAGGTTATTTGACTTTCCTTACGGATCGTAGCTTTTGTGATGGCATGGCGTCCGCTATGGCGTTATGTTTTGAGATCATTGTATTGGTCTAGTTCTTAGTTTTTATCTTCTTGGAACATCTTGTATATGTAATGCCTTAGACTTTAGTGTTTTGTATTAGAGGCATTTATGTATATAATGTGTTAACTAGGAACTTATTGTATATTTCAGTACCAAACGTACTTATCATGTATAATATATGATTTGATGCATGTATTATATACGTGGACATTACAGTTGGTATTAGAGCAGGTCGTATCCTCGACCTAGCCATGAAATAGAATAAGTAATTCTTTCCGTTTCATATACGTGGTGTCGCCGTTGGTTTTACGTGTTATATTTATGGTATTGTGCATGATCAACTTAATCCTATTTGTACGACATTCAGGAACATGGCCGACAGACATAGAAACAACCGTGGAAGACCAAGGACTCCGAGGACTACTCCAGCTGGGACGGTTCCACAGGGTGCTGAAGGGAACGCCCCTTTGTATCAATTCATGCAACAGATGCAGCAGCAGCAAAATCAGTTCATACAAGGAATGGTAAAGCAAATGGCTGATGGTCTGCATCCTCTAGTGGTTGTTCCTGAAGTTGCAGGGGGAACCTATAGAGAATTCATTCGTATGAATCCTCCGGAGTTTCAGGGAGGGTTAGATCCGGTGAAGGCGCATGAATGGATATCAGGTATGGAACGGATTTTCTTGATAGTGCACTGTAGTGAGGAAAATAAAGTGGTCTTTGCTTATCACTTGCTAAAGGGTCCTGCCATGAGGTGGTGGGAGAGCGCTTCAACCTTAATGACAATCCAAGAGGTACCAAAGGTGTGGGAGCAATTTAAGGTAACTTTTATGGAGAAATATTTTCCGAGTTCTTTAAGGTCTCAGAAGGAGTTTGAGTTCCAACAGTTGAGACAGGGCAATTTATCAGTGGCTTCCTATGCGGAAAAATTTGAGATCATGGCTGACTATTCTAGGCAGGCCATGTATGGTCCTGATGAGAGGTGGAAGATAGATCAGTTTTTGTTTGGTTTGAGGGCTGAAATTTCACATAGCGTGTCTCAACGGGAATTTGCTACTTATGCGGAAATGTTAAGACAATGTTATGTGGCGGAGAATAGTTTGAGAAAGGTACAAATGGAGGTTGATTTAAACAGGGCAACTCAAAGCGACCGTGGAAGGTCGAATCAACAGTTTAGGCAAAGGCAACAGTCTTCCAAAGGGAAGCAGGTGCAGGGTTCTAGAACTAGTGTGCCTCCAGTATGTCGTACTTGTGGAAGGAATCATTTTGGTAGGTGCTTTTCGGAGGGAATACGGTGTTATCAGTGTAACAAGATGGGTCATGTAGCGAGAGAGTGTCCTCGGGGTAGGAATCCTACACAAGGGAAGACTGCTGACCGAGTGTATACCTTGGATGCAAGGAAAGAAAAGGGTGACAACTCCTTGATTGCGGGTACGTGTTTCGTAAATGGACATCCTTGTTTTGTTTTATTTGATTGTGGGGCAACGCATTCTTTTGTGTCCACACATTGTGTGAAGCGACTTGGGTTGCAAACTATTCCTTTGTTTCCTCCTATGGTGGTTACTACTGCCATGGATGAAATGGTTGAAACACCATTGATGTGTGAAAATTGTGTGTTGTTGGTGAACGAAAGAGTCTTCCAGATTGATCTTATTTGTTTGCCGCTTAAGAAAGTGGATGTTGTTCTGGGAATGGACTGGGTTTCAGCTAATTCGGTTTTTATCGGTTGTGAGGAGAAGCAAATTATTATTCCATCTGCTGAGGCTACTCCGAAAGATGTATTATCAACGATTTTAGAAGGTACGGTGGGAATGGTAAATTTCTTGTTTGAGAAAGAGAAATCTGTTTTATTGGTTCTTACTAAGGAAGAAAGTAGTGAACAGCAAGTTCTGAGTATTCCAATAGTGTGTGAATTTCCTGAAGTGTTTCCTGAGGATGTTTCTTCTCTTCCTCCGGAGAGAGAAGTTGAGTTCTCTATTGACCTGGTACCGGGAACGGCTCCTATATCCGTTTCTCCGTATCGGATGGCACCGCTTGAATTAAGAGAATTAAAGGACCAATTGGAGGACTTGATGTCTAAGCATTTTGTTAGACCTGGTGTTTCACCTTGGGGAGCTCCAGTGTTATTTGGTAAAGAAGAAAGATGGGGGAATGCGGTTGTGCATTAATTATCGTAAATTGAATAAAGTCACCATTAAGAATAAGTACCCCTTACCCAGGATAGACGACTTGTTAGATCAATTGAAGGGAGCCTGTGTGTTCTCAAAGATTGATTTACGGTCGGGTTATCATCAGATCCGAGTGAAGAGTTCCGATGTGCCCAAGACTGCATTTAGAACACGTTACGGTCATTATGAATTCCTAGTGATGCCTTTTGGTGTGACGAATGCTCCAGCTGTTTTTATGGATTACATGAACCGTATATTTCAGGCTTACTTGGACCAATTTGTGGTAATCTTTATTGACGACATTCTTATTTATTCTCGTACACCACAAGAGCACGGAGAACATCTGAGAATTGTCTTATCGGTATTGCGAGAGAAGAAATTATTTGCTAAGTTGAGTAAGTGTGAGTTTTGGATGTCGGAAGTAAATTTTCTTGGACATGTTATATCTCAAGGTGGTGTGGCAGTGGATCCATCGAAGGTAGAAGCAGTGTTTAATTGGGAGAGACCGAGAAATGTTTCAGAGGTTAGAAGTTTCTTAGGATTGGCAGGTTACTATAGAAGGTTCATTAAAGGATTTTCTCAATTGGCCTTACCAATGACGAAACTTACTCGGAAGGATTTTGCTTTTGAGTGGGATTCGGGTTGTGAACAAAGTTTTATGAAATTGAAGGAAAGTTTGACGAGTGCTCCAGTATTAATTATTCCTGATCCTAACAACTCTTATGAAGTATTATGTGATGCTTCTAAGAGGGGATTAGGGGGTGTTCTGATGCAAGGCGGTCAAGTAGTAGCTTATGCTTCTCGACGGTTGAAAGTTCACGAGAAGAATTATCCAACTCATGATTTGGAACTAGCTGCAGTGGTGTTTGCACTGAAGGTGTGGCGTCATTATTTATATGGTGTACGCTTTGAGATGTTCAGTGACCACAAGAGTTTGAAGTATCTGTTTGACCAAAAGGAGTTGAATATGCGACAGAGAAGGTGGATGGAGTACCTGAAGGATTATGACTTAGAATTGAAGTATCATCCAGGAAAGGCGAATAAGGTAGCGGATGCTTTAAGTCGGAAAATGGTTCGTAGTGCGGAATTGATGATTTTGGAGTATTCGTTGTTGGAAAAGTTTAGAGATCTTAATCTCCAATTTGTGTGGGCTCCAAATGGTGTAATTATGGGAAATTTGAATGTCAATTCTACTTTAAGAGTTGAGATTCAACAAGAACAATTGTTAGAGGAGAAGTTACAAGAATTGTTACTTCAACCGGGTTTTACACGAGCAACTGATGGGATCGTTTTGTTTAATCAACGGATTTGTGTTCCGAAGGATGAGACATTGAAAAGGAAGATTTTAGATGAAGCTCATAAAAGCACTTTTACGATACACCCTGGTTCTTCGAAGATGTATCGGGATTTAAAGAAGGATTATTGGTGGTCTGGGATGAAAAAGGATATAGCGGAATATGTGTCAGAATGTGCGGTGTGCCAACAGGTGAAGATTGAACACCAAAGACCGGGTGGTCTGTTGCAACCGTTGGATATTCCAGTTTGGAAGTGGGATAGTATTTCTATGGACTTTGCAGTGGGCTTACCTAGTACACAAGGAGGTTATGATTCTATTTGGGTAATTGTGGATCGACTAACGAAATCTGCACATTTCTTAGCCGTAAAGACTACTTATAAGGCAAGTCATCTTGCAAGATTGTTTATTGCTGAGATTGTGAGATTGCATGGTATTCCTTCTAGTATTGTGTCCGATAGAGATCCGAAGTTTACTTCGAGGTTTTGGAAAGTGTTCCAACAAGCGATGGGTACGAATTTGCGTTTGAGCACGTCGAATCATCCTCAAACGGATGGTCAGACTGAGCGAACAATACAGACGATGGAGGATATGTTAAGAGCTTGTGTGCTAGAGAGTAGAGGGAATTGGAAAGAACTTTTGCCGTTAATTGAGTTTTCCTATAACAATAGTTACCATGCGAGCATCGGTATGGCTCCTTATGAAGCATTGTATGGGAGGAAGTGTAGAACACCTTTGTGTTGGGCTGGAATTGGCGAAGATAGAATTTTAGGACCCGAGATTATTCAAAAGACTACGGAAAAGATTTGAATGATCTGTGAGAAAGTTAAACAAGCACAAGATCGTCAAAAGAGTTATGCGGACAACCGTAGGAGACCTTTGGAATTTGAGGAAGGTGATCATGTATTTCTGAAAGTTACTCCGAGATTGAGATTGAAAGGACCGTTTAAGTCACGTAAATTAAGTCCGAGGTACGTGGGACCGTATCAGATTTTAGAAAGGATTGGTGAAGTTGCTTACAGACTAGCCTTACCACCCTCTCTATCTGAAATGCATGATGTTTTTCACGTATCTCAGCTCCGTAAGTTTATTACTGATCCCCTACAGCCAATTCTACCAGAATCCGTGGGTATAGAGACGGATTTGACTTTTGAACCACAACCGAGTTGCATTGTGGGAAGAGAAACAAAAGTGTTAAGGAACAAAGATATTCCACTCATTAAGGTGCAATGGGATATGACGCATCCGGGTGATGCTACTTGGGAACTAGAGTCGGAAATGCGAGATTCTTATCCACATCTGTTCAGGTAATATTCTAAATTCGAGGACGAATTTCTATTTAAGGGGGGAGGATGTAATACCCCGTAAATTTATAAACGCTCTGGTGAATATTATTATGATCAACTGGGTTCCGGAGTACTCTGAGTAATTATTTGATAGAATAATTAGAGTAAACCGACGAACTCAGAGTTGATTAAATTAATAGTATTTAACGTTGAGTTTTTATTATTGGTGCATTTGAGCTAATTTGGACATTTAGTAGTATTGCTAATTAATGAGAATTTTCTATACTATTCTATTTTCTTTTCATTTCCTTGAAAACAAACAAAAGCTAGAGAAAGAAAAGAATGGAAAAGTGAAGGAGAAGGAAAAAGGAGAGAAATCTTCTCAAAAGCTCAAGATCATCATCAATCATCTGTTCTTCATCTCTTCATCTCAATTTCATCATCCTCATCTTGTTGTCCAGGTGGGTTCTAGTTAGACCCTTTAGAGTAGAGTTTATTTTGAGTTTAGAGTTAGGTTGGAATTGTGAAAATTGGGTATTTTTGGTATAAAATCATGAATCTAACTGTTGAAATTCAATGTTTGATTGTATGTTATACTGCTTGTTATGTTATAGCATGTTTTGATGCTTTGTGATTTATCAAAAATGGGATTTTGGGGTGATTTTGGATCAACCCGTAACAGGAATTTTCTGCTGGTTTTTCTGCATTTTTGCTCTACCCATACGCGTACGGGGCATGTCAATACGCGTATGGGGCTTGTCATTACGCGTACGGCAAGGGTGATACGCGTATGGCAATTTTAAAAGGAATTCAGGGGAAAAATTGTCTCTGCCCATACGCGTATGGCCTTGGGCAATACGCGTATGGCTGGCCGAGAATTTTGGGCAATACGCGTATGGGGTGTGCCAATACGCGTATGGCCAGGAGAATTGTAGAAATTCTGCTGTTGTGATTATTTTTCGATCGTTTGTTTCATATGCCGTAACTTTTTGTACGTAACTCGGATTTGAACATTTTTAGTATCGTTGGAAAGATAATAAAATGTACTTTCTTATTACATTGGTTTTAAGATTGTCGGCCGATTTAATTATGTCGGGATTTTTGGAATAGTGTCATTTTGTCGACTTTTATCTGTGAATGGTGTGTAATTGCTATTGAAAATGTATACGTGTTAAAATATGAAATAGGTAGAGTGAGGAACATTACCAAAAACTGTGTCGGGAGTGTGAATTGTTCCATGTGTGGCAATGCTCATGCATGAAAGGCCGAGGCGTGTGCATTTAAATCATAACCACTGTTTCTTGCGGTGTAGTTTCATGAGACTCGAGCACTTCCTCTGAAACGTTATGCACAACTACTTGGCAGGTTTGAGTCCCGTGTTAAGTACGATTGGAGCCTACGGGTAAAGAGACTTGTGACGGTGTACGGGCCGTGAGAAGTGACGGATCACGGTGTACGGACCGGTGATCCCGAATCCAATTCGTATGCCAAGTAGCTACAAGGATCCATGACTCGGGTCGTCTTCTAGACGTAGAAGCGGACGGGAATAGGGGATACCTTGGTATTGGTTATTGATTTGTGAATATTTGAGTTTACAGGCTCAGGAGGTACTTCGGTACTAGAGTGAGTTTACAGGCTCACCGTGACGGTTACTTGTGCGTGTGTACTCATGGTCTTTCCCCTTTCCCCTTTGACATGAGTTAGGTTTATTTTTAGAACCTTGTAAAGCCGAGAGGAATTTAAGATAGCGAACTCACTGAGATTTGATGTATCTCACCCCACTGTTGTTTTTTACATCACAGGTTCTGCAGGTTCGTCGAAGGGTAAGGACAAGGTTATTTGACTTTCCTTACGGATCGTAGCTTTTGTGATGGCATGGCGTCCGCTATGGCGTTATGTTTTGAGATCATTGTATTGGTCTAGTTCTTAGTTTTTATCTTCTTGGAACATCTTGTATATGTAATGCCTTAGACTTTAGTGTTTTGTATTAGAGGCATTTATGTATATAATGTGTTAACTAGGAACTTATTGTATATTTCAGTACCAAACGTACTTATCATGTATAATATATGATTTGATGCATGTATTATATACGTGGACATTACAGTTGGTATCAGAGCAGGTCGTATCCTCGACCTAGCCATGAAATAGAATAAGTAATTCTTTCCGTTTCATATACGTGGTGTCGCCGTTGGTTTTACGTGTTATATTTATGGTATTGTGCATGATCAACTTAATCCTATTTGTACGACAATTAAGAACATGGCCGACAGACATAGAAACAACCGTGGAAGACCAAGGACTCCGAGGACTACTCCAGCTGGGACGGTTCCACAGGGTGCTGAAGGGAACGCCCCTTTGTATCAATTCATGCAACAGATGCAGCAGCAGCAAAATCAGTTCATACAAGGAATGGTAAAGCAAATGGCTGATGGTCTG
Source organism: Lathyrus tuberosus (assembly GCA_022829125.1). Lineage (NCBI taxonomy): Eukaryota > Viridiplantae > Streptophyta > Magnoliopsida > Fabales > Fabaceae > Lathyrus > Lathyrus tuberosus. The sequence continues at coordinate 16,890,301 of JALAZF010000043.1, forward strand.
CATCCTCTAGTGGTTGTTCCCGAAGTTGCAGGGGGAACCTATAGAGAATTCATTCGTATGAATCCTCCGGAGTTTCAGGGAGGGTTAGATCCGGTGAAGGCGCATGAATGGATATCAGGTATGGAACGGATTTTCTTGATAGTGCACTGTAGTGAGGAAAATAAAGTGGTCTTTGCTTATCACTTGCTAAAGGGTCCTGCCATGAGGTGGTGGGAGAGCGCTTCAACCTTAATGACAATCCAAGAGGTACCAAAGGTGTGGGAGCAATTTAAGGTAACTTTTATGGAGAAATATTTTCCGAGTTCTTTAAGGTCTCAGAAGGAGTTTGAGTTCCAACAGTTGAGACAGGGCAATTTATCAGTGGCTTCCTATGCGGAAAAATTTGAGATCATGGCTGACTATTCTAGGCAGGCCATGTATGGTCCTGATGAGAGGTGGAAGATAGATCAGTTTTTGTTTGGTTTGAGGGCTGAAATTTCACATAGCGTGTCTCAACGGGAATTTGCTACTTATGCGGAAATGTTAAGACAATGTTATGTGGCGGAGAATAGTTTGAGAAAGGTACAAATGGAGGTTGATTTAAACAGGGCAACTCAAAGCGACCGTGGAAGGTCGAATCAACAGTTTAGGCAAAGGCAACAGTCTTCCAAAGGGAAGCAGGTGCAGGGTTCTAGAACTAGTGTGCCTCCAGTATGTCGTACTTGTGGAAGGAATCATTTTGGTAGGTGCTTTTCGGAGGGAATACGGTGTTATCAGTGTAACAAGATGGGTCATGTAGCGAGAGAGTGTCCTCGGGGTAGGAATCCTACACAAGGGAAGACTGCTGACCGAGTGTATACCTTGGATGCAAGGAAAGAAAAGGGTGACAACTCCTTGATTGCGGGTACGTGTTTCGTAAATGGACATCCTTGTTTTGTTTTATTTGATTGTGGGGCAACGCATTCTTTTGTGTCCACACATTGTGTGAAGCGACTTGGGTTGCAAACTATTCCTTTGTTTCCTCCTATGGTGGTTACTACTGCCATGGATGAAATGGTTGAAACACCATTGATGTGTGAAAATTGTGTGTTGTTGGTGAACGAATGAGTCTTCCAGATTGATCTTATTTGTTTGCCGCTTAAGAAAGTGGATGTTGTTCTGGGAATGGACTGGGTTTCAGCTAATTCGGTTTTTATCGGTTGTGAGGAGAAGCAAATTATTATTCCATCTGCTGAGGCTACTCCGAAAGATGTATTATCAACGATTTTAGAAGGTACGGTGGGAATGGTAAATTTCTTGTTTGAGAAAGAGAAATCTGTTTTATTGGTTCTTACTAAGGAAGAAAGTAGTGAACAGCAAGTTCTGAGTATTCCAATAGTGTGTGAATTTCTTGAAGTGTTTCCTGAGGATGTTTCTTCTCTTCCTCCGGAGAGAGAAGTTGAGTTCTCTATTGACCTGGTACCGGGAACGGCTCCTATATCCGTTTCTCCGTATCGGATGGCACCGCTTGAATTAAGAGAATTAAAGGACCAATTGGAGGACTTGATGTCTAAGCATTTTGTTAGACCTAGTGTTTCACCTTGGGGAGCTCCAGTGTTATTTGGTAAAGAAGAAAGATGGGGGAATACGGTTGTGCATTAATTACCGTAAATTGAATAAAGTCACCATTAAGAATAAGTACCCCTTACCCAGGATAGACGACTTGTTAGATCAATTGAAGGGAGCCTGTGTGTTCTCAAAGATTGATTTACGGTCGGGTTATCATCAGATCCGAGTGAAGAGTTCCGATGTGCCCAAGACTGCATTTAGAACACGTTACGGTCATTATGAATTCCTAGTGATGCCTTTTGGTGTGACGAATGCTCCAGCTGTTTTTATGGATTAGATGAACCGTATATTTCAGGCTTACTTGGACCAATTTGTGGTAATCTTTATTGACGACATTCTTATTTATTCTCGTACACCACAAGAGCACGGAGAACATCTGAGAATTGTCTTATCGGTATTGCGAGAGAAGAAATTGTTTGCTAAGTTGAGTAAGTGTGAGTTTTGGATGTCGGAAGTAAATTTTCTTGGACATGTTATATCTCAAGGTGGTGTGGTAGTGGATCCATCGAAGGTAGAAGCAGTGTTTAATTGGGAGAGACCGAGAAATGTTTCAGAGGTTAGAAGTTTCTTAGGATTGGCAGGTTACTATAGAAGGTTCATTAAAGGATTTTCTCAATTGGCCTTACCAATGACGAAACTTACTCGGAAGGATTTTGCTTTTGAGTGGGATTCGGGTTGTGAACAAAGTTTTATGAAATTGAAGGAAAGTTTGACGAGTGCTCCAGTATTAATTATTCCTGATCCTAACAACTCTTATGGAGTATTATGTGATGCTTCTAAGAGGGGATTAGGGGGTGTTCTGATGCAAGGCGGTCAAGTAGTAGCTTATGCTTCTTGACGGTTGAAAGTTCACGAGAAGAATTATCCAACTCATGATTTGGAACTAGCTGTAGTGGTGTTTGCACTGAAGGTGTGGCGTCATTATTTATATGGTGTACGCTTTGAGATGTTCAGTGACCACAAGAGTTTGAAGTATCTGTTTGACCAAAAGGAGTTGAATATGCGACAGAGAAGGTGGATGGAGTACCTGAAGGATTATGACTTAGAATTGAAGTATCATCCAGGAAAGGCGAATAAGGTAGCGGATGCTTTAAGTCGGAAAATGGTTCGTAGTGCGGAATTGATGATTTTGGAGTATTCGTTGTAGGAAAAGTTTAGAGATCTTAATCTCCAATTTGTGTGGGCTCCAAATGGTGTAATTATGGGAAATTTGAATGTAAATTCTACTTTAAGAGTTGAGATTCAACAAGAACAATTGTTAGAGGAGAAGTTACAAGAATTGTTACTTCAACCGGGTTTTACACGAGCAACTGATGGGATCGTTTTGTTTAATCAACGGATTTGTGTTCCGAAGGATGAGACATTGAAAAGGAAGATTTTAGATGAAGCTCATAAAAGCACTTTTACGATACACCCTGGTTCTTCGAAGATGTATCAGGATTTAAAGAAGGATTATTGGTGGTCTGGGATGAAAAAGGATATAGTGGAATATGTGTCAGAATGTGCGGTGTGCCAACAGGTGAAGATTGAACACCAAAGACTGGGTGGTCTGTTGCAACCGTTGGATATTCCAGTTTGGAAGTGGGATAGTATTTCTATGGACTTTGCAGTGGGCTTACCTAGTACACAAGGAGGTTATGATTCTATTTGGGTAATTGTGGATCGACTAACGAAATCTGCACATTTCTTAGCCGTAAATACTACTTATAAGGCAAGTCATCTTGCAAGATTGTTTATTGCTGAGATTGTGAGATTGCATGGTATTCCTTCTAGTATTATGTCCGATAGAGATCCGAAGTTTACTTCGAGGTTTTGGAAAGTGTTCCAACAAGCGATGGGTACGAATTTGCGTTTGAGCACGTCGAATCATCCTCAAACGGATGGTCAGACTGAGCGAACAATACAGACGCTGGAGGATATGTTAAGAGCTTGTGTGCTAGAGAGTAGAGGGAATTGGAAAGAACTTTTGCCGTTAATTGAGTTTTCCTATAACAATAGTTACCATGCGAGCATCGGTATGGCTCCTTATGAAGCATTGTATGGGAGGAAGTGTAGAACACCTTTGTGTTGGGCTGGAATTGGCGAAGATAGAATTTTAGGACCCGAGATTATTCAAAAGACTACGGAAAAGATTTGAATGATCTGTGAGAAAGTTAAACAAGCACAAGATCGTCAAAAGAGTTATGCGGACAACCGTAGGAGACCTTTGGAATTTGAGGAAGGTGATCATGTATTTCTGAAAGTTACTCCGAGATTGAGATTGAAAGGACCGTTTAAGTCACGTAAATTAAGTCCGAGGTACGTGGGACCGTATCAGATTTTAGAAAGGATTGGTGAAGTTGCTTACAGACTAGCCTTACCACCCTCTCTATCTGAAATGCATGATGTTTTTCACGTATCTCAGCTCCGTAAGTTTATTCCTGATCCCCTTCAGCCAATTCTACCAGAATCCGTGGGTATAGAGACGGATTTGACTTTTTAACCACAACCGAGTTGCATTGTGGGAAGAGAAACAAAAGTGTTAAGGAACAAAGATATTCCACTCGTTAAGGTGCAATGGGATATGACGCATCCGGGTGATGCTACTTGGGAACTAGAGTCGGAAATGCGAGATTCTTATCCACATCTGTTCAGGTAATATTCTAAATTCGAGGACGAATTTCTATTTAAGGGGGGAGGATGTAATACACCGTAAATTTATAAACGCTCTGGTGAATATTATTATGATCAACTGGGTTCCGGAGTACTCTGAGTAATTATTTGATAGAATAATTAGAGTAAACCGACGAACTCAGAGTTGATTAAATTAATAGTATTTAACGTTGAGTTTTTATTATTGGTGCATTTGAGCTAATTTGGACATTTAGTAGTATTGCTAATTAATGAGAATTTTCTATACTATTCTATTTTCTTTTCATTTCCTTGAAAACAAACAAAAGCTAGAGAAAGAAAAGAAATGAAAAGTGAAGGAGAAGGAAAAAGGAGAGAAATCTTCTCAAAAGCTCAAGATCATCATCAATCATCTATTCTTCATCTCTTCATCTCAATTTCATCATCCTCATCTTGTTGTCCAGGTGGGTTCTAGTTAGACCCTTTAGAGTAGAGTTTATTTTGAGTTTAGAGTTAGGTTGGAATTGTGAAAATTGGGTATTTTTGGTATAAAATCATGAATCTAACTGTTGAAATTCAATGTTTGATTGTATGTTATACTGCTTGTTATGTTATAGCATGTTTTGATGCTTTGTGATTGATCAAAAATGGGATTTTGGGGTGATTTTGGATCAACCCGTAAAAGGAATTTTCTGTAGGTTTTTCTGCATTTTTTCTCTGCCCATAGGCGTACGGGGCATGTCAATACGCGTATGGGGCTTGTCATTACGCGTACGGCAAGGGTGATACGCGTATGGCAATTTTAAAAGGAATTCAGGGGAAAAATTGTCTCTGCCCATGCGCGTATGGCCTTGGGCAATACGCGTATGGCTGGCCGAGAATTTTGGACAATACGCGTATGGGGTGTGCCAATACGCGTATGGCCAGGAGAATTGCATAAATTCTGCTGTTGTGATTATTTTTCGATCGTTTGTTTCAAATGCCGTACCTTTTTGTACGTAACTCGGATTTGAACATTTTTTGTATCGTTGGAAAGATAATAAAATGTACTTTCTTATTACAGTGGTTTTAAGATTGTCGGCCGATTTAATTATGTCTAGATTTTTGGAATAGTGTCGTTTTGTCGACTTTTATCTGTGAATGGTGTGTAATTGCTGTTGAAAATGTATACGTGTTAAAATATGAAATAGGTAGAGTGAGGAACATTACCAAAAACTGTGTCGGGAGTGTGAATTGTTCCATGTGTGGCAACGCTCGTGCATGAAAGGCCGAGGCGTGTTCATTTAAATCATAACCACTGTTTCTTGCGGTGTAGTTTCATGAGACTCGAGCACCTCCTCTGAAACGTTATGCACAACTACTTGGCAGGTTTGAGTCCCGTGTTAAGTACGATTGGAGCCTACGGGTAAAGGCACTTGTGACGGTGTACGGGCCGTGAGAAGTGACGGATCACGGTGTACGGACCGGTGATCCCGAATCCAATTCGTATGCCAAGTAGCTACAAGGATCCATGACTCGGGTCGTCTTCTAGACGTAGAAGCGGACGGGAATAGGGGATACCTTGGTATTGGTTATTGATTTGTGAATATTTGAGTTTACAGGCTCAGGAGGTACTTCGGTACTAGAGTGAGTTTACAGGCTCACCGTGACGGTTACTTGTGCGTGTGTACTCATGGTCTTTCCCCTTTCCCCTTTGACACGAGTTAGGTTTATTTTTAGAACCTTGTAAAGCCGAGAGGACTTTAAGATAGCGAACTCACTGAGATTTGATGTATCTCACCCCACTGTTGTTGTTTACATCACAGGTTCTGCAGGTTCGGCGAAGGGTAAGGACAAGGTTATTTGACTTTCCTTACAAATCGTAGCTTTTGTGATGGCATGGCTTCCGCTATGGCGTTATGTTTTGAGATCATTGTATTGGTCTAGTTCTTAGTTTTTATCTTCTTGGAACATCTTGTATATGTATTGCCTTAGACTTTAGTGTTTTGTATTAGAGGCATTTATGTATATAATGTGTTAACTAGGAACTTATTGTATATTTCAGTACCAAACGTACTTATCATGTATAATATATGATTTGATGCATGTATTATATACGTGGGCATTACAATTAAAGTTGTGGAAAATTATTTTATTGATGAGTGAACTTGAAAAAAAAATACTTGACTATCACATTTTATTTTCATTAATCTTTTTAAGATATTATGTAATTAAAATTTTTCACCGACATGTTTTGATGAAAATATTTTTATATATTTATGTGTTTTTGTGAAACGAATTCTAAGAAAAATTAATAATACTAGAAAGCGGGATCTTTTTTTTATTCCCAAATCCCTTCATTTAAATAAAACAAGATATTGAGAACAACATAATTTTTATAAATTATAAAAAAAGAGTGTGTTGTTAACAAGGGAGAATGTATTTGAATTGAATTGATTGGCTATCTATTGATTAAATTTGACTTGTTACGGTATTTAATATTTGATATGATTTTTTTTTGTTAAAGAACTTTTTGGTAAAGAATCAAATTGAATTAATTTGGTTTTTAATTTTTTAAATCTATTTTACTATTATAAATAGGCACCCCTCTTCTTGAAAGAGGGACACGACAAAAAACTTCATTGAAGAAAAAAATAGTGAAATAACGAAAACGAAGGACAAGTATGTTAAATTTCTTTTCTTGTATTATAAGTTATAGTTGTATTGTAACACTTTCTTTATTTCTTTTTTAAAATATATATGTTATAACTTGTTTGTTTTTTATAATTATGATTCCTATGTTATATATTTATTATTAATATTAAAATGTATTTTGGAATTAATTTTTTTCCGACAATGATTAAAAAAGGACACATACACATATAGAATCGAATGATATGTTGCTCTGTTACTATTAGTATTCTGATAACATATCGGAAGCTTATGTTACTTTTTTTAAAAATTGGTTGAGTATTTTGTTTTATAAAAAATGAAAATTTAACTTTTTTAAAGACTTCAAATGAAAAATAATTTTGAGTACTTTACATTTTTTCTAAGACTTTTTGAACTATAAAATATTTAAAAAATATTTAAAATTAGAATTAATTCTAAGAATTTTATTTTGAATGATATATTTTTGAATCATTATATAATTTTTATCATGATAATAGTCTAACAACGAACATCTAAGTTGTAGAATTTTAACACTATTCCATTAATTTATAGTAACTAATATATTTGTATAAATTTTTGTAAAATATAAATTTAAAACTAGCTATTTAAAACCTTTAACAATTCTAATTTAAATAAAATAAAATAAAATAAAATTATTAAATAATATTAATCCGTATGCCTTCAAAAATAAGTAATAATCCTTATTTTAAACCTACAACATCATGATTTTACATTAAGAACTAATTAGTGTTATTTGGTTTGCTTTTAACATTGTGGTTAATTATTGAAAAAACATATACAAGTATAAATAAATCTTTTATATTGTTTAAATAATTTTATGACAATTATATATATTTGTGATTTATCTCGCATGCTAATTTAGTGTATACAATTTGATTATTTCTTTGTTAATTTAGTTTTCAATGGCCGGAGAATACAAATGCAACGCACAAGGATGTAATCGATCTTTTGGGTCTGATAAGAGTTTGCAAAGTCATCAAAGTGTCATAAAGAAAAAGAACAAAGACAATGTCTAGTATGCGGTAGAACCTTTTCATCTGAAAAAGGCCTCCTTATTCACATGACAAGTCAACATGGCGGATGGGCATATGGTCATGGTCCAAGAAACTGATTCGAATCATCTCCATTAGAATACGCATAAGAATAACCGATTATATTTATGAATAATAAGGATTTTATATTTATGTAATTTATGATATTTAATTTTAAGATTTATTTATATTATTTGATTTCAAGACTATATCTTTATAGGTTTTATTATTTTCTTATTAATTAATGGTTCGTATATATAAATAAATAAAGAAATATATATATAAACATATATATATATATATATTATAAAACTAACAATATGTTATAAATAATAAATCTGATATAATTTTTAATTTAATTGAATCTACATATGTTTTTATTTTTTTAATTTATTTTTATCTAAAACTTTACAAATACTTGTAAGGGCATGTATGTATAACATTATGTAATGTATTAGAATAGTAAAAATAATCCATATCACGAAAAATAGTTAAAATCATATTACAAATATATTATGCTTCGATGAAGACTATTCTTTCAGTAATGAATTAAAGGTGGAGTATAAAATTGAAAGATATAATACTATCATCAATTACTAACAAGATTTGGTATATTATCATCATTTAGTTTTTTTTTTTGTACAACATATTAAAAAAAAGTAAATCAAATATGTCAAAAATATCATCATCATTTGGTGTTTTTTTTTACATTATATCGACCCAAATAAAAAAAATTAAGGACATCAAATATGCCTAAAGAAATATATTGATTTTTTTTTAAATGAGAAAATATTTATGTAAAATTAAGAGATGATTAATAGATCATTTAATGATACACAATTAATTAAATCATCCATGAATCATGTATATTTTTATGTATATAAATGTTTTTATCTATTTTAAATTTTGATTCTTATTAAAATGATCCTCTAGTGCTTATATAAACATATATGAATCTATTAGTTTATCATTTGATTGACATAATAATTATGATCGAGAGAGATTGAGGTAAAACATAAAGGAAATTATCTAAATATGAAATAGTGTGTTGGTATTGTTCTTATATATAAAATAAAGGTAAAATTACATTTGAATTATTAAAAACTAAAATTATTTTGATTAAAAAAATTAAATTATATAATTAAAGTTGTGGAAAATTATTTTATTGATGAGTGAACTTGAAAAAAAAATACTTGACTATCACATTTGATTTTCATTAATCTTTTTAAGATATTATGTAATTAAAATTTGTCACCGACATGTTTTGATGAAAATATTTTTATATATTTATGTGTTTTTGTGAAACGAATTCTAAGAAAAATTAATAATACTAGAAAGCGGGATCTTTTTTTTTATTCCCAAATCCCTTAATTTAAATAAAACAAGATATTGAGAACAACATAATTTTTATAAATTATAAAAAAAGAGTGTGTTGTTAACAAGGGAGAATGTATTTGAATTGAATTGATTGGCTATCTATTGATTAAATTTGACTTGTTACGGTATTTAATATTTGATATGATTTTTTTTTGTTAAAGAACTTTTTGGTAAAGAATCAAATTGAATTAATTTGGTTTTTAATTTTTTAAATCTATTTTACTATTATAAATAGGCACCCCTCTTCTTGAAAGAGCGACACGACAAAAAACATCATTGAAGAAAAAAATAGTGAAACAACGAAAACGGAGGACAAGTATGTTAAATTTCTTTTCTTGTATTATAAGAACTAGATCAATACAATGATCTCAAAAAAATAAACGCCATAGAGAAGCCATGCCATCTTAAAAGCTACGATCCGTAAGGAAAAGTCAAACCACTTTGTCCTTACCCTTCGCCGAACCTGTGATGTAAACAACAACAGTGGGGTGAGATACATCAAATCTCAGTGAGTTCCCTATCTTAAAGTCCTCTCGGCTTTACAAGGTTCTAATAAACCTAACTCAAGTCAAAGGAAAGGGAAAAGACATTGAGTACACACACAATAGATATATACACACTAGTGAGCTTGTTAACTCACAATAGTACCAAAGTACGTCCTGAGCCTGTTAACTCAAGAGTCTCGCTAATCAATAACCGTACCAAGGCATCCCCTGTTCCCGCCCGCTTCTACGTCTAGAAGACGACCCGAGTCATGGATCCTTGAAGTTACTTGGCATACGAAATGGATTCGGGATCATCGGCCTGTTAGCCGTGAACCGTCACTTCTCATGGCCTGTTAACCATCACAAGTCTCTTTACCCGTAGGCTCCATTCGTACTACACGCGGGAATCAAACCTGCCAAGTAATTGTGCATACGTTTCAGAGGAGGTGCTCGAGTCTCATGAAACTACACCGCAAGATCAATCGGTTATGATTACTAGACACACGCCTCAGCCTCTTCTGCACGAGCATTGTCACAATGTTATTCCACACTATCCGACAATTGTTTACGGCGTTATTCCTCACTCTACCTATTTCATATTTTAACATGAATACACACTCAAACATGCTTAACAATAAGAACATAGGCAATTAGTCATCAATCACACAATGGAACCACATAATTCCACATATTCGCAATTTTACGAATTTACAGTTCCCTCCGATTTATTTAATCGGGCATCAAAACCAATATCTCTTCCTTTAATTATATAGAGAACATTCACGGTTTCACATCGATATCAAGAATACGCAAAACGGATAAACGAGTCAAACGTTATGAGAGAAACAAGATCACATAACTTACCATGTTCGCTAGGTGAATGTCCCAGCGAGCCTTCGCTAGGCAAAGCTCCTGGCGAATGTACAAACATAACAAAAACAGACATAAAGTTCGCTTCACGAACTCCCTGGCGAGCATTCGCCTCGCCCTTCGCTTCGCGAGCAACTTAGCGAGGCAAGGCAGTAGCAAACAACATTGAAAAGGCACCAAGTTCGCTAGGCGAAGGTCATTAGCGAACATTCGCTGACCTTCGCTGGCGGGTTCGCTTGGCGAACCCTCGAAAATCCGTTCGCTGAGACTCGCCCCAAGTTCGCTAGGCGAAGCCTGGAAAACTCAACTTCTCTACAGCGCTGTTTCCATTCCAAAATCAATAATTTTTCCAATAAAAACACACCCAAACCTCATTATAGCCATCAAAACATAATATGAGCATAACAACAAGCATCTAACAACGATTATCTCGCATTTCATCCGTTAAGTTCATGATTTTTGCATAATTACTCATTTTCTCACAATTTCAACCTAACTCTAAATCACATGGAATTCTACATCTAGAGCATCTATCTAGAACCCACCTTATACAGAGGATGATGATGAAGAAGATGAGTTGATTCGATGAAGATTGGATGATGGTTGAAGATGTAGTGTTCTTGAGCTTTTTCCCCTTTTCTCTCCCTTTTCCTTCCTTTCCTTTTCTTCTCAAAATTGGCTATGTTTGGAAATGAGAGGAAAGAAATGATATAGAGAATATCATATATTAACAACACTACTAATTGTCCAAAAAGTCTCTAAAGTTCAAATACTTAAATATCTCAGAGTCAGATAATATTAATTGGATTTACTCTAAATTCAACAGTTGCCCTCATTATCTCAGCAGATATTTTATCAGAGTACACTGGGACTCAAATGATCACAACTAATATTATCCGGAGTAAAAATAATTTACGGGGTATTACATCCTCCCCCCCTTAAATAGAAATTCACCCACGAATTTAAAACAGTTACCTGAAAAGATGAGGGTAGACCTCCCGCATCTCCGATTCCAATTCCCAAGTTGCATCACCCGGAAGCGTCTCCTCCCACAGGACCTTAACAAGAGGAATCTCTTTATTCCTTAACACTTTAGTTTCTCTTCCCGTGATACGACTCGGTTGAGGCTCAAATGTCAAATCTGCTTCTAACTCAATTGTATCTGGTAAAATTGGTTGAAGAGGATCTGGGACAAATTTTCGAAGCTGAGATACATGAAAAACATCGTGCATCTCAGACAGAGAAGGCGGTAAGGCTAATTTGTAGGCTACTTCACCAATTCTTTCCAAAATCTGATACGGTCCCACGTATCTCGGACTTAACTTCTGCGACCGAAACGGTCCTTTCAACCGCAATCTCGGAGTAACTTTCAAAAACACACGATCGCCTTCTTCAAATTCTAAAGGTCTTCTACGGTTATCCGCATAACTCTTCTGACGATCTTGGGCTTGTTTGATCTTATCACAGATCATCTTAATTTTCTCTGTATTTTGGTGAATGATCTCGGGCCCCAACATTCTATCTTCCCCCACTTCTTCCCAACACAACGGTGTCCTACACTTCCTACCATACAACGCCTCATAATGTGCCATACCAATGCTTGCATGATAACTGTTATTGTAAGAGAATTCAATCAATGGCAAAAGTTCTATCCAATTTCCGCCACATTCCAACACGCAAGCTCTCAACATATCCTCCATGGTTTGTATTGTCTGTTCTGTCTGACCATCCATTTGCGGATGATTCGACGTGCTCATACACAACTTCGTCCCCGTAGCTTGTAGAAAGGCTCTCCAAAATCTAGAAGTAAACTTTGGATCTCTATCTAAAACAATACTAGTAGGAATACCATGCAACCTCACTATCTCCGAAATGAACAACCTTGCGAGATGACTCACCTTATAAGTAGTCTTTACTACCAAGAAATGAGCAGACTTCGTCAATCGATCCACAATCACCCAAATTGAATCATAACCACCTTGGGCACGGGGTAATCCCACTGTGAAATCCATCGAAATACTATCCCATTTCTATACCAGAATTTCTAAAGGTTGCAACAAGCCACCCGGCCTTTGGTGCTCGATCTTCACTTGTTGACACACCGCACATTCCGACACATACATCGCAATATCTCTTTTCATCCCGGACCACCAATAGTCCCTCTTTAGGTCTTGGTACATCTTTGAAGATCCCGGATGTATAGTAAAATCACCCTTATGCGCTTCTTCCAAAATCCTCCTTTTTAACTCCGTGTTGTCCGAAATACAAATCCTTCGGTTAAACAAAATAACTCCGTCGGTAGCTCGTACAAAACCCGGTTGCAATAACACTTCTTGTAACTTCTCATCTAACCCTTACTCTTGTTGGATTTCTTCCCTAAGAGTAGAAGTAATATTCAAATTCCCCATTATCACACAATTAGGAGTCCAATTAAATTGAAGATTTAGATCTCGAAATTTTTCTAATAAAGTATACTCTAGCATCATCAAGTCGGCACTATGCAACACTTTCCTGCTTAAAGCATCCGCCACCTTATTCGCTCTACCTGGATGGTACTTTAGCTCCAAGTCATAATCTTTCAAATATTCCATCCACCTCCTGTGACGCATGTTCAACTCCTTCTGATCAAAGAGGTACTTTAAGCTCTTGTGGTCGCTAAACATCTCAAAACGTACACCATACAAATAGTGACGCCACACTTTCAAGGTAAAAACAACTGCCGCCAATTCTAAATCATGCGTTGGATAATTCTCTTCATGTACTTTCAACTATCGTGAGGCATAAGCCACTACATGTCCATCTTGCATTAACACACCTCCTAATCCCTTCTTCGATGCATCACAGTATACCTCATACGACTTACTAGGATCAGGAATAATCAAAATAGGAGCGGTCGTCAATCTCTCTTTCAAGCTCATAAATCTTTGCTCACAAGCCAAATCCCATTCATAAGAACAATCCTTCCGAGTAAGTCTCGTCATCGGTAAAGCTAGTTGGGAAAAGCGTTTAATAAACCTTCTATAATAACCTGCCAGTCCCAAAAAGCTTCTAACTTCAGACACATTCTTCGGTCTCTCCCAATTTATCACTACTTCGACTTTTGATGGATCAACCGCTACACCCCCTTGAGATATGACATGTCCAAGGAAATTCACCTCCGACATCCAAAATTCACACTTACTTAACTTAGTAAAAAGTTGCCTCTCTTGTAAGATGGATAAAACGATTCTTAGGTGTTCTCCGTGCTCTTGAGGATCACGAGAATAGATAAGAATGTCATCAATGAATATCACCACAAATTGGTCCAAGTAAGGTTGAAATATCCAGTTCATATAATCCATGAAAACTGCCGGAGCATTCGTCACACTGAAAGGCATCACCAAAAATTCATAATGACCATAACGGGTTCTAAATGCAGTCTTTGGTACGTCTGAACTCTTCACCCGAATCTGATGATAACCCGACCGTAAATCAATCTTCGAGAACACACAGGCTCCTTTCAATTGATCTAACAAATCCTCTATCCTTGGCAATGGGTATTTGTTCTTGATGGTGACCTTATTCAACTGACGGTAATCAATACACAACCGCATTCCACCATCCTTTTTCTTTACCAACAACACTGGAGCTCCCCAGGGTGAAACACTTGGTCGAACAAAATGCTTAGCCAATAACTCTTCCAATTGGTCCTTTAATTCTCTTAATTCAAGTGGTGCCATCCGATAAGGAGAAACGGATATTGGAGCTATTCCCGATATCAGGTCAATAGAGAATTCTACTTCCCACTCCGGAGGAAGAGAAGTGATATCCTCGGGGAAAACTTCAGGAAAGTCACAAACTACCGGAATACTCAGAACTTGAAGGTTACTACTCTCCTCCTTAGTAAGAATCATAAGAACAGACTTTTCCTCCTCAAACAAGAAATTAATCATTCCAACCGTACCTTCTAAAATAGTAGTTAACACATCTTTCGGAGTAGCTTCAGTAGATGGAATAATGATTAGTTTTTCTTCACACCCGATAAATACTGAATTAGCTGAAAGACAATCCATTCCCAGAACAACATCCACTTTCTTAAGCGGCAAACAAATAAGATCAATCTGGAAAACTCTTTCATTCACCGACAATACATAATTTTCACACATCAACGGTGTTTCAACAATTTCATCCATGGCAGTAGTAACCACCATGGGTGGAGACAAAGGAACAGCTTGCAACCCCAGTCGCTTCACGCATCGCGTTGACACAAAAGAATGCGTTGCCCCACAATCAAATAAAACAAAACAAGGATTTCCATTCACAAAACACGTACCCCCAATCAAGGAGTTATCACCCTTTGTCTTCCTTGCATCCAAGATATACACTCGGTCGGTATTCTTTTCTTGCATCTGATTCCTCTTCTGAGGACAATCCCTCAATACATGGCCCACCTTGTTACACTGATAACACCTTATTCCTTCCAAACTGCACCTACCATAATGACTCTTTCCACAAGTACGTCATACCGGAGGCACACTAGCCCTAGAACTCTGAACTTGCTTCCCTTCGAAGGATTGTTGCCTTGCTCTAAATTGTTGATTCGATCTCCCACGATCACTTTGATTCACCCTACTTAAATCTCCTTCCGCTTGTACCTTCTTCAAACTATGCTCCGCCACATAACACTGTCGTAACAATTCAGCGTAGCTAGTAAATTCTCTCTGGGACACACTATGTGAAATTTCAGCCCTTAAACCAAACAGAAACTGATCAATCTTCCACCTCTCATCAGGGGCATACATGGCTTGTCTAGAATAAGCAACCATAACCTCGAACTTTTCTGCATAAGAAGCCACTGTCAAGTTACCTTGTCTCAGCTGCTGAAACTCGTATTCTTTTTGAGACCTTAAGGAACTTGGAAAATACTTCTCCATAAAAGTTATCTTAAACTGCTCCCACACTTTCGGTACCTCTTGAATTGTCATTAATGCTGAAGCTTTTTCCCACCATCTCATGGCAGGACCCTTTAACAAGTGAGAAGCAAAAACAACCTTATTTTCTTCCCTACACAGGACGATCAAGAAAATCCGCTCCATACCTCATATCCACTCATGCGCCTTTACCGGATCTAATCCTCCCTGAAACTCCGGAGGATTCATGTGAATGAAATCCCTAAAGGTTCCCCCTGCAGCTTCGGGAACAACCACTGGAGGATGCACGCCACCAGCCATTTGTTGTACCATTTGTTGCACAAACTGATTCTGCTGTTGCTGCATCTGTTGCATGAATTGATACAAAGGGGCATTCCCTTCGTCCCCTGGCGGATTTGTCCCTGCGCGAGTAGTTCTTGGTCTACCACGGTTGTTTTTGCGCCGGTCGGCTATGCTCCTAAATGTCATACAGATAGGATTAAGTTGATCAGGCTCAATACCATAAATATAACACATAAGACCAATGGCGACACAGCACATATGAAACGGAAAGAAACACTTATACTATTTCATGGCTAGGTCGAGGATACGACCTGCTCTGATACCAACTGTAAAGCCCATATATATATACATACATCGAAGCATATATCATACATGACTAATACGTTTGGTACTGAAATATAAATGTACAAGTTCCTAGTTAACACATTGTATACATTAAATGCCCTAAATACAAAGTTCTAAAGTCTACGGCACAACATATACAAGATGTCCAAAAGGCACTAAGAACTAGATCAATACAATGATCTCAAAAAAAATAAATTCCATAGCGGAAGCCATGCCATCTCAAAAGCTACGATCCGTAAGGAAAAGTCAAACCACTTTGTCCTTACCCTTCGCCGAACCTGCAGAACCTGTGATGTAAATAACAACAGTGGGGTGAGATACATCAAATCTCAGTGAGTTCCCTATCTTAAAGTCCTCTCGGCTTTACAAGGTTCTAATAAACCTAACTCAAGTCAAAGGAAAGGGAAAAGACGTTGAGCACACACACAATAGATATATACACACTAGTGAGCCTATTAACTCACAATAGTACCAAAGTACGTCCTGAGCCTGTTAACTCAAGAATCTCGCTAATCAATAACCGTACCAAGGCATCCCCTGTTCCCGTCTGCTTCTACTTCTAGAAGACGACCCGAGTCATGGATCCTTGAAGTTACTTGGCATACGAAATGGATTCGGGATCATCGGCCTGTTAGCCGTGAACCGTCACTTCTCATGGCCTGTTAACCATCACAAGTCTCTTTACCCGTAGGCTCCATTCGTACTACCGATGGGTTTTGTGCGAGCTACTGATGGAGTTATTGTATTTAACCAAAGGATTTGTATTCCGGACAACACGGAGTTAATAAGGAGGATTTTGGATGAAGCGCATAAGGGTGCTTTTACTATACATCTGGGATCTTCAAAGATGTACCAAGATCTAAGGAGGGACTATTGGTGGTCCGGGATGAAAAGAGATATTGCGGTGTATGTGTCGGAATATGCGGTGTATCAACAAGTGAAGATCGAGCACCAAAGACCGGGTGGCTTGTTCCAACCTTTAGAAATTCCGGTGTGGAAATGGGATAGTATTTCGATGGACTTCGCGGTGGGTTTACCCCGTGCGCAAGGCAGTTATGATTCGATTTGGGTAATAGTAGATCGGTTAACGAAGTCTGCTCATTTCTTGGCTGTAAAGACTACTTATAAGGCGAGTCATCTCGCAAGGTTGTTCATTTCGGAGATAGTGAGGTTGCATGGTATTCCTACTACTATCATTTCGGATAGAGATCCAAAGTTCACTTCGAGATTTTGGAGACCTTTTCAACAAGCGATGGGGACGAAGTTGTGTTTGAGTACTTCGAATCACCCAAAAACGGATGGTCAGACGGAATGGACAATACAAACCATGGAAGAGATGTTGAGAGCTTGTGACCTTGGAAGTGGAGGAAATTGGATAGAACTTTTGCCGTTGATTGAGTTCTCTTATAATAACAGTTATCATGCAAGTATTGGTATGGCACCTTATGAGGCATTGTATGGAAGGAAGTGTAGGACACCGTTGTGTTGGGCAGAGGTTGGTGAAGATAGGATGTTGGGACCCGAGATTATTCACGAAACTACGGAGAAGATTAGGATGATCTGTGATAAGGTTAAGCAAGCACAGGATCGTCAGAAGAGTTATGCGGATAACCGAAGAAGACCTTTAGAATTTGAAGAAGGTGATCACGTATTTCTGAAGGTTACTCCGAGATTACGGTTGAAAGGACCGTTTCGGTCGCGGAAGTTAAGCCCAAGGTATGTGGGACCGTATCAGATTTTGGAAAGAATTGGGGAAGTAGCCTACAGATTGGCCTTACCGCCTTCTCTGTCAGAGATGCACGACGTTTTTCATGTGTCTCAGCTTTGGAAATTTGTCCCAGATCCTCTTCATCCAATTTTACCAGATACAATAGAGATAGAAGCAGATTTTGCCTTTGAGCCTCAACCTAGTCGTATCACCGGAAGAGAAACTAAAGTGTTAAGGAATAAAGAGATTCCTCTTGTTAAGGTCCAGTGGGATGAGACGCATCCGGGTGATGCAACTTGGGAATTGGAATCAGAGATGCGGGAGGTTTATCCTCATCTTTTCAGGTGATTGTTTTAAATTCGTGAGCGAATTTCTTTTAAGGGGGGAGGATGTAATACCCCGTAAATTCTGTTACCCTGGATAATATTAGTTGTGATCAACTGAGTCCCAGTGTGCTCTGAGAAATTATCTGCAGAGATAATTAGGGTAATTGTTGAACTTAGAGTAAATCAAATTAATATTATCTGACTCTGGGATATTTAAATATTTGAACTTTAGATACTTTTGGACAATTAGTAGTGTTGATATTTGATGATGTTTTACTATATCATTTCCTTTTCCTCTCATTTTCCTCTTTAGAAGCAAAGGGAGAAAAAGATAGAAAGAAGTGGAGAGAAAGAAAAGAGAAGGAAAGGAAGAGAAAAAGAGGAAAGCTCAAAATCAAGAACATCATCAAATCTTCATCCAATCATCTTCAAATCTTCATGTAGCGAGCGATTTTGGACACGGTTCTTAAGCGCTGGTCGCTCTCTGCGGTTTGAGCTTAAACTACATGTCGATTCATTTTTTATCCTATTAAAGCTGATGAAGGAAGGGAAATAGATGTCTCCAATTAACCCTGCTTTGCATACTGAGTTTAAACAGCGGCCTGTTAGGTTACGGATGCTACCAATGTGGGGGGCCTTTGTACTGGTTATTTGTATTTTCGTCAATACTGTTTTCTTTCTTTTTATCTTGGTAGAAGGTTTCTGGCGAGGAACAAGGATTAGGATGTTAGGACTGATGCTTTTGATAGATACATGAGAGTATGGGATTTTGGGTTTTTTGATGATTGTGCTCGCTAAGATTTTTTTTCAATCTTATGCCTACGTATTCCCGTTTACCGAAACAGGGAAATCAGAGCGTTCGTAGTTCCTCCTATTCTATGGGAGGAAATGGGTGTTTTGGTTTCTTGTTCAAAGCCCAAGACGTGAAGAGAAAGGTGGTTTGTATCTTGTTCAAAGCCCAAGATGTGAAGCTGAAGGTCCTGACTTTAGAGAGAATTTGTCATCTCTAAAGAGGTCTGTTTGTCACAACTGTTGGGTGAGTGACTGTAAAGGAGGATTACTTTAACCGGGATACGCGGATCCTAGCAATGCCATAATTTCCTTTATAGGGGATTTTAACCTGAAGGAGAAGACTTTAACTCAGTTTAGAGCAATGCCATCTTTCCTTAGGAATTTCTCATGCTAAAAGAGGGAAAGTGGCGTGGATGTAGATGATCCAGACGCTTGCCGCTTACAGCGATTAGATGAAGGGGAAGGAGTTGTTGATGTTTGTGTACTGTGAA
This sequence comes from Lathyrus tuberosus, assembly GCA_022829125.1. NCBI lineage: Eukaryota > Viridiplantae > Streptophyta > Magnoliopsida > Fabales > Fabaceae > Lathyrus > Lathyrus tuberosus. The sequence goes on from JALAZF010000043.1 coordinate 16,909,788, forward strand.
CGATGCACAACTTTGATGCTAAAAGGTTAATTGGATCAACCAGTGGTTTTCTTATACAAAGCCTAAGAGGAGGCTAATATGTGTCTCGTACAAAGCCCGAGAGAGAGGCTAAAAGGTTTCGACCCGACGAGGGAGTCTTTTGGTATCTCGTATAAAGCCCGAGATGAAGGCTGTTGTTTGTTTGGTTCAATAAGAACCTTTTTTGTATCTCGTATAAAGCCCGAGATGGAGGCAAAAGGGGTGATTGACTCAACGATGGAGTCTCTTATGTGTCTCGTACAAAGCCCGAGAGAGAGGCTAAACGTTGTTTCAGTTAAGTGACAGGTCCAGTATACTGATTCTAAAGAGAAAATCAGTTCTTATATGAGCAACACTGTACTTAGGGATTTGATTCGAGGATCGGGGATATTTCCTTCTCTTTAAGGAAGCAGGAAATCCAAAGGGTATTGAGACTGTCCGAGTCTGCGGGTTTCTTTCCTATTTAACGAAGGGGTCACTTGAGAATGTCTTTGAGACTCAAGGAAGTTAGACTGTCTGTGTCTAGAGTTTCATCTTTTATACCATGCTTTGAAAAACAGTAGTAGACTCTATGAAAGGATTGTTCTATGAAGTTGACTAAGTTCTGTTCCTATACCTCTAGGAGGTCGTTGGGACAATTTGTATGAAGCCCAAGAGGAGGCTGGAAACTTTTAAGAAGCCAATCGGTCCTTGTACGAAGCCCAAGAGGAGGCTATCATTCCCGGAGGAAGAGATCATTATACGAAGCCTAAGAGGAGGCTGTGAATACTTCTAAGAAGCCGTAGGGTCCTTGTACTAAGCCCAAGAGGAGGCAGGGGTTGCTTTTAGGAAGCCTGTGGGTCCTTGTATGATGCCCAAGAGGAGGCCGATGCTTTTAAGAAGCTCGTGGGTCCCCAAACCCCGAGAAATTCAAGGCAAGCTATTCACAAGGAATAGATCAAGTTAGGAAAGTTCGAGAATTTGGAAGAAACTCAAAGATGCCATTCACGGAGAATACATTCATCTCTGGGAGTAGAGTTTCTTGACAATTCCTAATGAGGACAACCGAAGAGAAGACTGTATCTGGTGATCCTATTGGGGATCTAGTTGTCTATTTCTACGAATAAACGAAACGGCGTCACCTAGTTCTAGACGTAGTTGTCGGGGAAACTCAAAATATCTATACTATTATTACACAGTTGATATGAGTTTATGAAAGAAGACTTACAGTGAAACAACCCCACAATACAGTTATATGTATATGAAAGCGGTAAATGAAAGCAATAACCACTTACTCGGTTGTAGAGCTTCCATGCTCTTTGGTTAGTTGTTCAACAAAGAAAGATTGAAAACAATAGTATATTCAAAATCAAAGGAGAAAGTGCTTTGAAAAAGAAAGATTTGGGGCTTACAGCTCAAGGAGGGGCCCAGGGTTTTATCAGTGAGCGCACTGTTTGAATTTGTACAGAGGGACTTATACAAGTGACTGAGGCCCAAAAATTGTTTTCTGTACAAAGGGAGTTGGGTCTTACACTCTATTAGAGGCCCAAAAAGTTATTAAAGAAAAAGAGTGGGGCTTATAACATGAGGGTAGGCCCAGATGATTTTTCCGTTTGAAATGGCGATCGCACCGAGGTTTTCTTTTAACGCAGAGGGGCTTATACAATATTTGAGGCCCAAAATGTTTTGGTTAAAAGGGGGTTGGGTCTTACACTCTATTAGAGGCCCAAAAAGTTTTGAATGGGTCTTATAGCTCAAGGAGAGGCCCAAAGTTTGATTTTTCAAAAGGCGACGATCGTGCCCTTTGTTTTTGACGGTATCGGGACTTATACAATATACTGAGGCCCAAAAATGATTTGGTCAAAAAAGGATTGGGTCTTACACTCTATTAGAGGCCCAAAAGGTTTTGAAAATGATTTATGAGGGCTGAATTAATCCCGAAACCCTAATTTGTTTTCAAAAATGTATTTAATTGAATAAAAAATTCAATTAAAATGATCAAAATTGTTTAACATATGAAAAACAAATTGTAATCTTGGATTAATGCTTCAAAAATTAAGTATTGACCTACAAAATAATTAGAAAGCATTAAAAGTTGCAAAATCAAGGTGGAAAAAATATTTTAAATGTTAAAAACAATTAAAACATTAATTCTTTGCAGAAATATCAATTATACAAAATAAATAATATTTTTGGGATTTTTGGGGAAAATAAAATATTTTAACATTTTTGTGAATTATTAAAAAAAGAATCAACTCAAAATCATTAAAACTCAGAGAGAAATTAATTTTTGAATCAATTAAACAAAAATCACAAAATTCAAATATTCAAATTTTGAGAAAAGGCGCCAAGAACACGCGCGTGTTATGGGCTTGGCCAGATTTGCATTTTCTATCCAATCTCACTGAATACTTGATTATATCATGCAATCCACATATCATTATGCTCATCTTAACCTCACGATCATGTCTATGTCAATTAATTTCATTTAAATTAAACATATAACAAGAAATCATGAAAAATCCTCAAGAACCCTAATTTCTGCATGAAGGCTAGGATTTTTGATACACGATTCAAACAATACAATTAATTGAGGGGAAACATTCCATGCATGATTATGAACATATGGCCAAATTATTGTGCAGCAAAAATTGCATGGATCATAGAGTTAGAAGAGCTCATGCTTACCACTTGCAGCTGGTGATCGTGATTTGTGTTGGAGGTGTTACAGCTTGGTTCCAATGATGTGGATAGCTTCCCTAGGTGCCAAGTGATGTGTCCGAGTGCTTGGAATGGATTGAAATGGTTTGGAGTTGAAGATGGCACCTCAACTGCAAAACTGTCAAGAACTTGAGCAATTGGCTGGTGATTTTGTGAAATCTGTGTTCCAGATGTTATGTGAGTGTTTGGATCACTTCTATATGATGTATGTGAGGTGTGTGAGTGATTGGTTTGATTGGAAAAGCTCTCAAACTCAAAACCCGATAGTGACTTGCCTTAGAAGGAAAAATTGGAGTGAAAGAAGAGATTTTGAGGAAAGCATCTGTTTGATGGCTTTGGTGTACTCAAACTGATCACAATTGAGCTCTATTTATAGTAGAGCAAGTTTGTTTTTCAAGGAATAGTGAATGGCAACTGCTAAGTAGGTTTGGCCAATGTTGGAAAATGAAAATCCAAGTCTCCTCTAGCCATTGACTAGAGGTTAGGGCACAGAGCTTTGGTTCCCTTGGTCTTGGATAAGTCTTGACTGATTTCAGATGATAATGGCTCAGTCCATGCCACCTTGATGCTTCCATTGAATGCTTCAATCCAAATTTGGAGTCTTGTCTCTATTTTGGCCATTCTAGGTTCAACATGCTATTTCTTGTTCCATGGAATGCTATTTCTAGGCAAAAAGTCAAGACAGATTTGGAATTAGTGAAAATTTCACTAAGTGTTGGAAAAAGTGACATTTTCATTTTTCAGCCACTTTGATCACTCCATAACTCAAAATCCTTAATGAATTGGACTTAGGTCTAGTTGAAGTTTTTGTAGAGGGTAATGAGGGTTACAAATCCATCTTTGGATGAGGAAAAATGGCTTTGTGGTTTAGGAGTTATGATCCTCCAAAGTTGGTACCCTTGTCACTTTATTTTTAACTTAAAAAATTTTCTAAGTTTTTATGGTTACCCCTTTTACAAGTTATCCAACTTTTCTTGATTTTTCTTGATGAATGATGATTCAAATCATACATTAACATCATTTTAGGGTTAAAAATCCATTTTGGTGAAAAATCTCAAAAAGTCAAAGTTGAGTTTTGTGCACAGTTGACTTTTTATCAAATGAATTCCAAACTGTGCAATTCTTTAGGAAATCATGTCCTTGACCTAAATCAAACTTGATGGGCATGTTCCATGGGTGTCATAGGGCATATTGAATCATGTCTTAGGGCTTGGGAGCATGTCCTGGTCAAAAGTCAAAGTTATAGTTGAGTTTTTCCTTAAAACCCTAATTGTGGTGCAGATGAAATTGAGACTGGTTGCTCAAGCTTCTTGGATTAATCCATTGTTCCAAATGGATCAATATAGTTCATTAGAGACCCTCAAACCTTCTCTTGAGGTATTGGCTCATGATTTACCCTAAAAGTCAACTTAGGGGTGAATTAGGTCAAAAAACCCTTATTCCTGATTTTTGATGAATGCATCCCCTGAGGCAAAATTGACTTGATGATTGGATCCATGACGTTCCATGGAGTATATTAGGTTATGTTTTGGATCATTGGCTTGTACCCAGAAGAAAAATTTCCATCTGGAGGCCCTGGTCGACCAAAACCCTAATTTGGTGACACTGTCGATCTTTAGACTTGATCCACCTAGAAGGGAGCAGCCTTGTGCTTAATCCTTGAAGTGGGAGTCCTTTTGATCCATTGTGGATGTTAGACAAGTTGAAGATCATGTCATTCCTTGATTGATCCTTTGTCTAAGAACTCTGAGAGGGCTTGAAACCGTAATTCTTGATGGTAGTGAATGCTCAACAATCCTTGAGGAGATTGATGAGGCATGAAAGTACATCCATATTGTGATGATGATTTGCACAATGATGGGAAATCTAAGTGGTCAAAATTTGGGGTATGACAGATGCCCCTATTTAATCTTCTTGGACCCGAAGGTGTAAATGACAAAGGTATTCGGGCATTCGGGGTGTAAGAGGATTAAATATCGGAATACCCGAAATTTTGACGGCGTTTATGAATGGTAATTCACCCATTCATCTTCTTTCGCTAAGCAATGATGCTTAGAAAAGGTAAACTTCCCCTCAATCCTGGTCTTCAGCCAAGGAGCTGGTCTCAGTTTTTTTTTGAAATAAACCTCCCCTCGATCCTGGTTTCCTACCAAGGAACTGGTCTTAGTTTCTGATGTAAACTTCCCCTCGATCTTGGTTTCCTACCAAGGAACTGGTATTAGTTTCTTTCGTCAATAAACTTTACTAACAAGGGACGCTATTCGTAGCGGCTTTCCTTCAAACTTCTCGCCGAATTTTCCTGGGGAGATTCCATTTGAGTGGAAAAAGTTTTGATGTCAGACTTGCTGGGGAACCCAGTCGTCTGAATTGTAGAGTTGTACAAACTTCTCTATTGGAGACGCCATTTGTTTCTACTGGAGAAAGCGAGTTTCTTGGAAGACTGCTTTCACTTGGGGTCTTACATCATACTTTTCTCGGGATCTTTTCGGAGAAATGCCATATGATGGGGTCCAATTTTGAGATGCCGAGGACCTTTTCCTTAGCGGTCTTTTCGGAGCGAAACTGGCATGCTGCCGAATCTCTGATTATGAGGTTTTCTCTGTGGATTTTCCTTAATCCGGGAAAGGAAGGATATCATCTTCAAGGGCGAAGAGTGATGTTAACTGAGGGCTCTCTGTCTTTCAGAGATTCAAGTTATCAAAGTGGTCAAGGGCCAACTTCAATCCAGAAATAAAACTGGAGGAGAGAGAATGTTCAGACGTAACACTTCCTGACGAGGAAAGGGCTGACAACTCAATTGAGAGGACTTTTATCACTAGGGGACAAGACCGACTAGAGTGATAGTGATGTAATATGACTGTGAATGTAAATCAATAATGCATGATGTATGTATGTTTATGCTAACAAAACTGACGCGACATACAAACTGACAGGTGAACACGACTGGATACTCGGCCATCGTGGGGCGAAGAAGTACCGTTGGTTTAGAATAGCAATTCCACCTCGCTTAGGAGAGATAGTCCCTGTTGGGAGCTACGTTGGTCGGGCTTAGGAGATAAGAACTCGACAGAAGCGTGTCAGACGAAACAAGGTCTCTGACACAGTTGATCCCTTTATTCAGGCGTACTGGCATAGAAGGAGTACTTTGATTCTGCACTTTGAGGTTCGATTACTTCTGGAGAAGCGACCAATGTTCTTCTGATGTTTAACAGTCAAAAGAAATTGCCGTCTTTATTAAAAAGCAGAAAAAGTTTTAACAAGTAAATTCATTTTTGTTTTATTTCAAGAATCGTTAACCATGTTAACAGCGTCGTTCTGTAAAGCTAAAACAAATAAGAATTACAAACAAAAGCACAAAGGCTCAAATTTTATTGATAAGATGGAGATCAGCCAAACGCGTGATTCCAAAGAGTATATACAAAGTTTGAAAATGGTAATTTACAGGGAAAAGGGCTACGTTGAAACATAACGACCACTATCCTTCTACCAACTTTGAATTTGGGACATCCTGAGCTTCTGTCGAAGATGACCTTGACTGGAGTTTTCTGACAGGTGATGTAACTGCTGCTGCTGAGGGATTTGCCTCTGTTGAACATAGTTACTTGCCATTATCCCTAATTTTTGCCTGGATTGTGCTATGATGTTTCCAATCCACCGGGATGATTTTTTTCATGTCTCTAACTTTTGCCTGGAACGCCCTTTCGTGTTTTTAATCCACCGAGACATTTTTTTTTTTAGTTTAGGCGAAGTATTTCTTGACTACATCAACATTCGTGGGGTAGGCAAATTCCTCTCCATCCATGGTTGCAAGTCTCAAGGCGCCGCCTGAGAAAGCGTTCGTGACCACATAGGGGCCATCATAATTTGGGGTCCATTTGCCCCGAGAGTCAGTGAGAAATGATTGTATCTTCTTGAGCACGAGGTCTCCTTTTCTGAAGACACGAGGTCGGACCTTTTTGTCAAACGCCCTCTTCATTCTCTGTTGATACACCTGACCGTGGCATAGTGCCGTGATTCGCTTCTCTTCGATCAGGTTCAATTCGTCGTGTCGGCCTTGACACCATTCAGCTTCGGTGAGCTTAGCTTCCATCAATACTCGGATTGACGGGATCTCTACTTCTATGGGGAGCACTGCTTCCATGCCATATACTAGAGAGAAAGGGGTAGCCCCTGTTGAAGTGCGGACAGATGTGCGATAACCGTGAAGAGTAAAGGCTAGCATCTCGTGCCAGTCTTTATAGGTTACAACCATCTTTTGAACAATCCTCTTGATGTTCTTGTTAGCCGCTTCTACCGCTCCATTCATCTTTGGTCGGTAGGGAGATGAGTTATGGTGTTCAATCTTGAACTCTGCGCACAACTCTTTCATCATCTTATTGTTCAAGTTAGATCCATTATCAGTAATGATCTCGATTGGAACACCATAACGGCAGATGATATTGTTTATGATAAACCGGACCACCACTTGTCGGGTTACATTAGTGTACGACGCTGCTTCGACCCACTTGGTGAAATAGTCAATGGCTACCAGGATGAATCGATGTACGTTTGAAGCCTTAGGTTCGATCAAGCCAATCATGTCGATTCCCCATATGGAAAAAGGCCACGGGGAAGAAAGAACTTTGAGATGTGATGGCGGTACATGAATTTTGTCGGAGTATATCTGACACTTGTGACCCCTCCTCATGTACTTGTAGCAGTCGGATTCCATGGTCAACCAGTAGTACCCTGCTCTCAGAATTTTTCTCGGCATTGTATGTCCGTTGGCATGAGTGCCAAAGGACCCTTCATGAATTTCTTTCATCAGCATTTCTGCTTTTGGTCTGTCGATGCATCGGAGCAAGACCATGTCAAAATTTCTCTTATAGAGAGTGTCACCGCTCAGGAAGAAGTTTCCAGCCAATCTTCTGAGGGTTTTTCTGTCTTTCCTGGATGCCCCAGATGGGTATCCATTTTTCTGAAGGAAGCTTTTGATATCATGATACCAAGGTTTATCGTCTATGACTGCTTCAATCGTGAAGATGTAAGCGGGCCGTTCAAGGCACATTATGTCAATATTAGGTAGGTCATTCCTCTGACCTACACTAATCATGGAAGATAGAGTGGCTAAGGCATCAGCCATGTGATTCTCTTCACGAGGGATATGATGGAACTCAACTCTGTTGAAGAAAGGTAGCAACCTTCTTGCGTAGTCTTTGTAAGGGATCAATCCTGATTGGTATGTGTTCTAATCTCCTTTTATCTGATTGATAACCAAGGCTGAGTCGCCGTATACATCCAAGTTTTTGATCCTTAAATCAATCGCTTCTTTGAGACCCATAATACAAGCTTCGTATTCGGCCTCGTTGTTCGTACATTTGAACGTAAGTCTGGCGGTGAAAGGAATGTGGGTACCCTGAGGGATAACAATGATTTCCCCAATTCCATTTCCGTAATGATTAACTGCTCCATCAAAGATAAGTCCCCATTGGGAACCTAGTTCTGGCCCTTCACTGGGTAACGGTTCGTCGTAATCTTTCATTTTTAGATACATGACATCTTCGTTTGGGAAGTCAAACCCGATTGATTCTTGATTGTCAATCGGTTGATGAGCCAAATGATCGGCTAAAATACTCCCCTTAACGACTTTCTGAGCGTGGTACTCTATGTCATATTCTGATAACAGCATCTGCCAACGGGCAATCCTTCCCGTAAGAGCAGGTTTTTCGAAAACATATTTGATTGGATCCATTTCGGAGACCAACCAAGTAGTATGACGAATCATGTATTGGCGAAGATGTTTGGCTACCCAAGCCAAAGCGCAGCAAGTTTTTTCAAGCATCGTGTATAGAGTTTCGCAGTTGGTGAATTTCTTGCTCAGATAGTAAATGGCAGACTCTTTCCATTTGGTTTCGTCTTGTTGGCCAAGTACACATCCCATTGAGTCCTCTAGGACTGTGAGGTAAATGATTAGTGGTCTTCCTTCCACTGGAGGTGATAGAATCGGAGGATTCAACAGATATTCCTTGATACTGTCGAAGGCGGTTTGGCAATCTTCCGACCAAACGCAATCCTGGTTCTTTTTAAGTAACTTGAATATCGGCGCATATGTGGCGGTCATGAGGAATATGAATCTGGAGATGTAGTTCAAACGTCCCAGGAATCCTCTGACTTGTTTTTCAGTTTTCGGAGAAGGCATTTCTTGAATGGCCTTGACCTTGTCAGGATCAACCTCAATCCCTTTCTGGCTGACAATGAACCTTAATAGTTTCCCTGGATGGACACCGAAGGTGCACTTGTTGGGATTCAAGCGGAGCTTGAATTTTCTTAGACGTTCGAACAATTTTGACAGATGTTCAACGTGCTCACTCTCTGTTATTGATTTTGCAATCATATCATCGACATACACTTCGATTTCTTTGTGTATCATGTCATGAAACAGAGTAGTCATGGCCCTTTGATAGGTTGCCCCGGCGTTCTTCAAACCGAACGACATTACCTTGTAACAAAAGGTACCCCATGGGGTAATGAACGAAGTTTTCTCCATGTCTTTCGGCGCCATTTTAATCTGGTTATAGCCGGAGAATCCATCCATGAAGGAGAAAATTTTGAATTTTGCTGTACTGTCCACCAGCATGTCAATGTATGGTAAAGGAAAGTCGTCCTTTGGACTTGCCTTGTTTAGATCCCTATAGTCAACACACATTCTGACCTTTCCGTCCTTTTTGGGAATGGGTACAATGTTGGCTAACCATTGAGGATATTCAGATGTAGCGAGGAAACCCGCGTCAATCTGTTTCTGCACCTCCTCTTTGATTTTGATGGCCATGTCCGGGTGAGTCTGTCTCAACCTTTGCTTTACTGGCGGACATTCCGATCCCAATGGTAAGTGATGTTCCATGATGCTGGTATCCAACCCTGGCATATCCTGATAGGACCAAGTGAATACATCGGGGAATTCTTTGAGAAGCTTTATCAAACTCTCTTTGGCAGTTGGACTGAGCAGTGCCCCAATCCTGATTTCTTTTCTCTCTTGCTCTGAACCCAAGTTTACCGTTTCCAACGGTTCTTTGTGAGGTTCAATGGACCTTTCCTCCTTTCTGAGTAGCCGGGAGATCTCTTCTGGAATTTGGTCGTCATTTTCTTCTTCAGCCTCGAATACTGGGAACTCAAAGTTGGGAGAAGGCATCGGATCGTATGTTTCAACGGGGTTTAAAACAAGCAATCTGCATGACATGATGATTCGTGTTTAGAAGAGATAGTGAAAAATGCAAGTGTGTGCAGTGTTTTATTTTACTGCTTGTTTTTATTATTGATTTGTTTTTTAGGATTACCATTTTCTGAAAAAGCGAAAAGAGAAAACAACAATTATTGCGGGAATTACAGAACGACGTTATTTTATTAATGAACAAGTCGATCCTTGAAACTACAGCCATATAAAACAAAACTCTGTCGCTTTGGGCTAAGCAAAGAGGGATATTTACAGAAAGTGAGCCCTATCAAAACATCCGTTTCACCTGGGCAGGGTGAAAGGTTAAAGATGGCAATTACTTTGACTGATGAACGATCTTCGGAACCTCGACGGCAACCCATTGGCGGCGAACTCCTTGGTGAATCAGAAAGTCTGGCACCTTCCCTGATTTGTCTTCAGAAACAACGCTGATTTCTGGTGGAGCAGAATCATTGGAATCTGTCTCCCAGGCAGAGTTGTCGTAGGAGAATTCCTCTGTTGCATTATGCAGAGTATTTGTGCTCTCAACTGTATCTTCCCATCCAGTAGGTTGGATGTTTTCGAACTTGATACGAGAGCTTTCGGGAGCGGTGTACTTGACCATATAGTCGTATTTTCCACTCGGTTGTCCCAGAGTATCCCACACTTCTTTCGAACTGGAGGAGTCATCTCTCTCGATGACGTTGACCTCGGGAAGAGCATAGTTGATGAATTCAAGTCCTGCAAACGTTGCGAATTCATCTTCATGTTGAGTAGTTTTTGAATGACCTGGGTGTTGATCCCATGACATGGTGGGGATACAGGTTTTCTGTTCAATGACGGTCAGCTGATTTTCATTGTTCGGCTGACTTTCTTGCCCCAAGTCTCCTGGATAAGGCTGCCACATTGGCAGACCATCCATTGGGCCATAGTAGTTGTGGTCAAAGTTGTCTTTCATCAGAGTGTCCTCCTCTAATGAATTTGGTGGAGCACGGCATCCTTCCGGATCACAATCTCCATATATCATTTCGACGTCTGACCTTGGTATAAATCTCGGACTCTGTGCGGGATAGCAAAATGGCATAGGCACCTCTTCCTGAGACATATAACCGTCCTCATTAAGATAGGACTTCCATTCTTCATCTGTGTCAGAGGGATCTTCCTCATTGATAGCATGTACTTCCTGAGACACTGGGTGAAGAAAACCTCCACTGTGGAAGAAGTTTTGAAGGGGATGAAGACTCTAATCGTTGGCAGCTGTCTGGGTACAGGTTGCAGAAAAACCAAGACCCTTCTTTGTTTTATTGTCAGTAGGAACGACAAGCTGTCCCCATCCTGTTGTATCGGTACTCTCGACCGCTTTGATAGTATCTTTGTATGAGGAAATCGAGGTTCCTCCTCTGAACTAATTGTTCTCGCTCACCGACAGTGCTTGGAACTGAGTTCCAATAACCTCCTCGGGTTCTATATCAGCAGATGATGACAAGTTACTCACAAGCAAGGCTTGTTCCCCACAAACTGTGACAAGTTGATCGTTCTTGACGAACTTTAGCTTTTGGTGGAGGGTTGAAGTAACCGCTCCAGCCTGGTGTATCCAAGGTCTCCCTAATAAACAACTATACGTTGCCCGGATGTCCATGACCTGGAAAGTGACTTGGAAAGTGTGAGGACCAATAGTTATGGGAAGATCAACTTCACCGATAACTGTTTTTCTGGATCTGTCGAATGCTTTGACGACAACCTCGTTGATTCTCATTGGAGGTCCCTTGAATGATAATTGCATCAAAGTGGACTTCAGCATAACATTCAGGGCTGACCCTGTGTCTACCAGTACGCTGGCTAAAGCATCGTCCTGGCAGTTAACTGTGATATTGAGCGCCATGTTATGACGGCGACCCTCTTCAGGTAATTCCTCATCACTAAATCCCAAATTATTGCAGGAAGTGATGTTAGAGACAATGCTATCGAACTGTCTAATTGTTACATCCTGTTCCACAAAGGCTTGCTCCAAGACTTTCTGTAGAGCCTCCCTATGCGCTTCTGAACTGAGTAACAGTGATAACACATAGATCTTTGAAGGAGTTTGTAACAGTTGATCGACAATGTTATATTCACTCCTTTGGATGAGCTTCAGCATCTCATCATTATTTTTCGAAAGGTCGGGATTACTGGATTGTCCGACTGGTGGATCAGGAGTTTCCGTCTGAAGTTCCTTTTCCTTGTTAGGTTCTCCAACTCCTCGATTGAAGATTCTACCGCTCAGTGTTACACGAATGATGTCTGCAATATTCACAACAGAGGGTAATGGAATTTCCTTCCCATTTTCAATTGTCGTTGCACCGTATTTGTAAGGGATTACCTTAGATGATTCATATGGTAGTGGTCCCGGTAGATAGATGACTATGGGAACCTTCTGATTTTTCTGACCATCATAAGTAATCTTGATCCGTTCCCGGTTGGGAACTTTAGATTCGTCAAGTAGAGGGATAATGGCAAAAACATCCCTGGTCCTGTGATGACCAGAGATCGTGACAATATCTTCAACTTGCTCGGCAAGGTAGTTCGGCGTCCAGTTGATGGGTCCAGAACCCGGATATGGACGAATTTCTCCACGATCGACCTGACCCTGAATAGCTGCTCTCACAAAGTAACACCCTTGGTTACTTTCCGAACAGACTCCGCAACGTTCATAGTTGTGTGGTGGCACCTGGCCACGCCCACTCTGAATACAATGTAACCTCACTAGGTTAACTTCTACTGATCGGACATCCTGACTCTGACGCCGAGTAGGGTTCCTGTTACTGATACTAATTTGTTAAGTATCTTCATCCATATAAATTGGCATCCACCAGTGATTTAACAAGTGCTGAAGTGCCTCTTGGACAAGGGTACAACGTCGATCGTTTTCACAACCTGCTTTACAGCTTTGATAGTCATGTGATATTAAGAATCCGAGTCAGACTTGCTCAGCATGTAACTCTACCAGGTTGGTATTCATCACGCGGATATCGAAGGTCTGAACCATGTTGATTTGATAGGAGTTCCTATCATGGTAGTCTTGGATCCTTCCAAGATCCATCTGACGCTGGAGGGCTACTTGTACAAAAGAGCAACCCTGTTTGTTTACCGAGCAAGTCAGACAAGAACTGTAATCGTGCCGCGGCAGATTATGATACTGGCTTTGCCTTAAGTGCATCGCCACCAAGTTGACATTCATTGCACGAATATCGTGGTTCTGAATGACGTTAGAATTCCTGTAGACCATGTTAACTCCACGAACTTGGTGCTCTTGGATCCATCCGAGATCCATCTGTTCCTGCAGAGCTGCTTGCACCACAGAACATCCTTGATTGCTTTTAGAGCAGATATCACACTGATGATAGTTATGAGGTGGCACATGACCATATCCACTTTGTCTACAATGCATCTTGACCAAATTGGTTTTCAACAAGAGTACATCATGAATTTGATAGACATCGTTAGTCTCTCCTTCTATCAAATTGACTGCAGCTTTCTCATGTTGAGGCAGCGGGTTTGTGAGAACATTAGGATTTGTATCCTTGAAGGATAAGACCCCGCTCCTAACAAATTTTTGCACGTCGGACTTGAAATTGAGACAAGTCTCTATGTTATGCCCTGGACCTCCTTGATGATAAGGGCAAGTTTGATCCACCTTAAACCAAAAAGGCGGATTTTCCGGTACTGTAAGAGGAGATTTAGTCTGAATGTGCCCCTTAGCTAGTAGTAATGGAAATAGCTCTGCGTACGTTACGGGTATAGGATCAAATCCTGGTGGCCGTGTTGTACGGTTGTTGTTGTATGGAGGACGAGCCTGATGAAGAGGCTGTTGTGTCCTTTGCTGATCAGGTTGGCTCTGCGCAACCTGAGGTTGATACGTAGGAATAGACGCAGGGTTAATAGCAGGAGTCACAGCTACTACCGGTTGATAACATCGCCTTTGCTTTCCGAGAGAGATAACACCGCTCGTCGATCCAGTGTCTTTTACCAAACGTCCTTCTCGAACGGCTTCCTCAAGACGTACGCCCATGCCAACCATTTCGGTGAAATCACTGGGTGCACTGGCAACTATTCGGTCATAGTAAAATGAGGTTAAGGTTTTTAAGAAGATCTTTGTCATCTCTTTTTCCTCAAGAGGTGGACAAATTTGAGCGGCAATTTCACGCCACCTTTGAGCATACTCCTTAAAGGTTTCCTTGTCCTTTTGCGACATCGATCTGAGTTGATCTCTGTCGGGTGCCATGTCCAAAATGTATTTGTATTGTTGGACGAAGGCATTACCAAGATCTCTGAATGTACTGATCGTAGTTCGGTTTAAACCCATGTACCATTTGAGTGCGGCACCGGTTAAACTATCCTGAAAGTAGTGAATCAGCAGGTCCTGATTCTCCGTCTGAGCTGACATCCGCCGAGCGTACATCACCAGATGGCTTTGAGGGCAAGAGTTACCCTTGTACTTTTCAAAGTCGGGCACTTGGAATTTGTGCGGGACTTTCACATTGGGGACCAAGCAGTGATCTGCGGCGTCCTTTCCAAATAGATCCTGACCGCGAATGGCTTGCAGTTCCTTCTGCATTTCCAAGAACTGCTCCTGGAATTCCTCCATTCTGTCAAACATAGTTTCCTTCTTACCAGAAGGTGTCTGTGGAATCTGTCCTTCCGGGACAGTGTGCACCACATGGGGTGGTACCGTTACTACGGCAGTGAGTCTTGGCATCTGCCGAAGTTTGTAACCTTCAAGAGTCTTCAGTATGCCCCTGGCATCTTCGCTTTCCCGAAGTTTGTAACCTTCAGGCCCAACGGCTTCTGTTGTGATTCCCTGATCTTCAGTGATCGGCGGAACATATCCTTCCGGGATATAGTTAACAGGCATGCCCCAAGGACGATCTTTCGGAATCTGATACCTAGGATCATACTTCTCCACTATGGGCGTTGAGGTGATCTCTGAGATCACAATTCTTTGTAGCTGAGCTTCTGCCATGGCTTGCATGTCGTTACGAAGCTTTCTCATATCCTCTCTTAGAGCGTCGATCTCTTCTTTCAACTCTCTATTTTCTTCCTCAAGATCATCCATCTTTTTCTGACGATTGGCCCGAGTATTATACGAATGAGACAGTTTGACTCTAGAAGCGAGACACAAACGTGAGATTCGTAGGTAAGAATAATACGCGATGTGAGAATGATGAATGCAATGATTATATTAATTATTTAAGGTTTAATCAAAATAAACTTCAACAATTAGATTGCAAATATCAAACAGTGGGGAAACCCCTTTTTATTGAATTCAAAGGATTACAGAAATGGAAATACAGTAGATTACAAGGTGCAGAAACAGAAACCTAAACTAATGGGTCCCGAGTCCTCTCTGAAGAGAAATCAGGTGCTGACTCTGGTATTTTCCTTTTCTTTGACCGGGGCTCTTGGGCCGTTGTCGGGTTGTCCTTCCTTTGCCAGGTGAAAAGAGTGAGCAAATTCCTTTGTTCATCTTGATTCTCTACAGCATGTTGCTCCAAAATCTCAATCAGAGCATCCTTTTCTTTCAGTAGTTGCTGTATTTTGATGCACTCTATGTCGAGGATGCGGTACTTGTTCTTCCAAGACCTTCTCTCCTTTTGAACTTTGTTGAGAGTAACCTGAAGCTTTTCAGTCTCAGTCATGAAGTACATGACAGATTCCTTTGGCGGAAGAATTCCGTAACGAGGATAAGGCATTTTTAGCTTGAGAGCTCTAGTTTGTACCCAATGGAGATAAGGTTCCACCGAGACACAGTCTGGTTTTCCTAGAGACTCTCGTCCTTTCTTATGAACATGTTTCCAAGCGTGCACTATTTCCATCTTTAGTGCTCTGTCGTTTTCTCCTTCCTTGAAGAAAAGACCGTCCAGATGAACACCCCGTGGGACGTGTCTCATCGGGTATCCAAATTGATGGCGAACCAATACCGGATGATAGTTGATTCCTCCTTTAGTTCCTATAAGGGGTACGTTGGGGAAGTTTCCACAACGATCGATGAATCTGATTCCATCATAGATCCTATTACACCAATCTATATCAGAGTTGGTAAGAGACATGATCTTCTGCAACCAACGTAAGGCACTATTGCAATCCCAAAAAGCAGCAGACTTGGGCAAGTGAGAGATAAACCATTTGTGAAGCAGAGGTACACAACATATGATTTCCCCTCCGCTGTACAAATTTCTCAAGTGTACAGAATGATACGCATCTGCGAGCAAGGTCGGCACAGGGTTTCCAATGAGAAAAACCTTAATAGCGTTGATATCGACGAAGTTATTAATGTTGGGAAACAAAAATAACCCGTAGGTGAGCAAGACAAAGATGCTTTCAAAAGCAGTGATGTTTCCTATACTGGCAAAATACAGGGCTTTCTTTGTCAAGAAATGGGCTGGCAAACCTTGGATGCCACCCTTAGTGGTTATGTGAGTCCTGACCTCAGACTCGTCCAAATGAATTGCTCTTGCAATGGTCTGATTCTTTGGAGTTTCTTCCAGTCCAGAAAATGGAGCTCGATCAGTGATATGTAAATCAATCAGATAAGAATACTCCTCCAGCGTTGGTGATAGCTGGTAATCCGGGAGTGTGAAACAGTGATAATCCAGATTGTAAAACTGAACGAGTGCATCCATGATTCCTTGAATCACATGGATTCTTAACAGTGGTAGCAGACCTCTGTGCTTGGCTCTGAAAGCCTCAGGGTTAGTGATCATCCTCGCTAACCTTCTCAAATCCTCTAGCTTTGGAACCTTGAAGGTGTAACTATGAGTTCTCCTTCTACCGAAATCCATTAGTGCAATCCCTTTTCTCTGATATTTGCAATCACAGTCCTAGCTTAATTTGAAAAACAGAGAGACTAGAAGAGAAGTTTTTTGAATGTTTTAATGTTTTATTAAATGAATGCATGAATGCAGCACACAAAAACATAGAAAAAACACGGGGTCAAAGGATCGTTGTCATGAAGTCAAGGCTCTACCCATCCCCAAAGGTTTATACTAGGGTGATTTTTGTACCTGTACTCATTATCATCAGCTCCTCCCAGGAAAGCAAAACAACAAGCGGATCGCCAGCGAGTTGTAGAGAAATCTTAGAGTAAGTGCCATTCACTGAGAATAGATCACCAGCCTCAAATGAGGATAGTATCGCGTAACAACTATTCCCGATAGTTTCTGCACTACGAAAGGGTTTGGCTCCTCAGCTTCTGAGGCGTCACAACCGACCCATTGTCTAGGTGAGAGAATGGTTACATTAGTCAGTCTCCACTAAGGTTGACGGTCGACCTCGTCGCCATTACTTATCTTAAGTGTATACTTAATCTTTCCACATACGGCATCACCCGCATTCCCATTAGCAGAAAAATAAACACGTATAGCAATTAGGAAAAGCAGTATATATTTGTCCTAAACATCCTAGACCTTTAAAGCTATGAATCCTAAGTTCCTGACAGAAATTGGGTTCCCCGGCGGAAGCCCCAATCTATGGTATTCAAACAAGAGGTGAAAAGGAAGAAGAAAAATAGAAACAGGCCCCACGGTGGGCGCCATTTTTCTGTAGCAAGCGATTTTGGACACGGTTCTTAAGCGCTGGTCGCTCTCTGCGGTTTGAGCTTAAACTACAGGTCGATTCATTTTTTATCCTATTAAAGCTGATGAAGAAAGGGAAATAGATGTCTCCAATTAACCCTTCTTTGCATACTGAGTTTAAACAGTGGTCTGTTAGGTTACGGATGCTATCAATGTGGGGGGCCTTTGTACTGGTTATTTGTATTTTTGCCAATACTGTTTTCTTTCTTTTTATCTTGGCAGAAGGTTTCTGGCGGGGAACAAGGATTAGGATGTTAGGACTGATGCTTTTGATAGATACATGAGAGTATGGGTTTTTGGGTTTTTTGTTGATTGCGCTCGCTAAGATTTTTCTTTCAATCTTATGCCTATGTATTCCCGTTTACCGAAACAGGGAAATCAGAGCGTTCGTAGTTCCTCCTATTCTATGGGAGGAAATGGGTGTTTTGGTGTCTTGTTCAAAGCCCAAGACGTGAAGCGAAAGGTGGTTTGTATCTTGTTCAAAGCCCAAGATGTGAAGCTGAAGGTCCTGACTTTAGAGAGAATTTGTCATCTCTAAATAGGTCTGTTTGTCATAACTGTTGGGTGACTGACTGTAAAGGAGGATTACTTTAACCGGGATACGCGGATCCTAGCAATGCCATAATTTCCTTTATAGGAGATGTTAACCTGAAGGAGAAGACTTTAACTCAGTTTAGAGCAATGCCATCTTTCCTTAGGAATTTCTCATGTTAAAAGAGGGACAGTGGCGTGGATGTAGATGATCCAGACGCTTGTCGCTTACAGCAATTAGATGAAGGGGAAGGAGTTGTTGATGTTTGTGTACTGTGAACGATGCACAACTTTGATGCTAAAAGGTTAATTGGATCAACCCGTGGTTTTCTTATACAAAGCCTAAGAGGAGGCTAATATGTGTCTCGTACAAAGCCCGAGAGAGAGGCTAAAAGGTTTTGACCTGACGAGGGAGTCTTTTGGTATCTCGTATAAAGCCCGAGATGAAGGCTGTTGTTTGTTTGGTTCAATAAGAACCTTTTTTGTATTTCGTATAAAGCCCAAGATGGAGGCGAAAGGGGTGATTGACTCAACGATGGAGTCTCTTATGTGTCTCGTACAAAGCCCGGGAGAGAGGCTAAACGTTGTTTCAGTTAAGTGACAGGTCCAGTATACTGATTTTAAAGAGAAAATCAGTTCTTATATGAGCAACACTGTACTTAGGGATTTGATTTGAGGATCAGGGATATTTCCTTCTCTTAAAGGAAGCGGAAAATCCAAACGGTATTGAGACTGTCCGAGTCAGCGGGTTTCCTTCCTATTTAACGAAGGGGTCACTTGAGATTGTCTTTGAGACTCAAGGAAGTTAGATTGTCTGTGTCTAGAGTTTCATCTTTTGTACCATGCTTTGAAAAACAGTAGTAGACTCTATAAAAGGACTGTTCTATGAAGATGACTAAGTTTTGTTCCTATACCTCTAGGAGGTCGTCGGGACAATTTGTATGAAGCCCAAGAGGAGGCTGGAAACTTTTAAGATGCCAATCGGTCCTTGTACGAAGCCCAAGAGGAGGCTATCATTCTCGGAGGAAGAGATCATTATGCGAAGCCTAAGAGGAGGCTGTGAATACTTCTAAGAAGCCGTAGGGTCATTGTACTAAGCCCAAGAGGAGGCAGGGGTTGCTTTTAGGAAGCCTGTGGGTCCTTGTGTGATGCCCAAGAGGAGGCCGATGCTTTTAAGAAGCCCGTGGGTCCCCAAACCCTGAGAAATTTAAGGCAAGCTATTCACAAGGAATAGATCAAGTCAGGAAAGTTCGAGAATTTGGAAGAAACTCAAAGATGCCATTCATGGAGAATACATTCATCTCTGGGAGTAGAGTTTCTTGACAATTCCTAATGTGGACAGCCGAAGAGAAGACTGTATCTGGTGATCCTATTGGGCATCTAGTTGTCTATTTCTACGAATAAACGAAACGGCGTCACCTAGTTCTAGACGTAGTTGCCGGGGAAACTCGAAATATCTATACTATTATTACACAGTTGATATGAGTTTATGAAAGAAGACTTACAGTGAAACAACCCCACAATACAGTTATATGTATATGAAAGCGGTAAATGAAAGCAATAACCACTTACTCGGTTGTAGAGCTTCCATGCTGTTTGGTTAGTTGTTCAACAAAGAAAGATTGAAAACAACAGTATATTCAAAATCAAAGGAGAAAGTGTTTTGAAAAAGAAATATTTGGGGCTTACAACTCAAGGAGAGGCCCAGGGTTTTATCAGTGAGCGTACTGTTTGAATTTGTACAGAGGGACTTATACAAGTGACTGAGGCCCAAAAATTATTTTCTGTACAAAGGGAGTTGGCTCTTACACTCTATTAGAGGCCCAAAAAGTTATTAAAGAAAAAGAGTGGGGCGAGGGTAGGCCCAGATGATTTTTCCGTTTGAAATGGCGATCGAGCCAAGGTTTTCTTTTAACGTAGAGGGGCTTATATAATATCTGAGGCCCAAAATGTTTTGGTTAAAAGGGGGTTGGGTCTTACACTCTATTAGAGGCCCAAAAAGTTTAGAATGGGTCTTATAGCTCAAGGAGAGGCCCAAAGTTTGATTTTTCAAAAGGCGACGATCGCGCCGTTTGTTTTTGACGGTATCGGGACTTATACAATACACTGAGGCCCAAAAATGATTTGGTCAAAAAAGGATTGGGTCTTACACTTTATTAGAGGCCCAAAAGGTTTTGAAAATGATTTATGAGGGTTGAATTAATCCAAAAACCCTAATTTGTTTTCAAAAATGTACTTAATTGAATAAAAAATTCAATTAAAATGATCAAAATTGTTTAACATATGAAAAACAAATTGTGATCCTGAATTAATACTTCAAAAATTAAGTATTGACCTACAAAATAATTAGAAAGCATTAAAAGTTGGAAAATCAAGGAGGAAAAAATATTTTAAATGTTAAAAATAATTAAAACATTAATTCTTTGCAAAAATATCAATTATACAAAATAAATAATATTTTTGGGATTTTTTGGGAAAATAAAATATTTTAACATTTTTGTGAATTATTAAAAAAAGAATCAACTCAAAATCATTAAAACTCAGAGAGAAATTAATTTTTGAATCAATTAAACAAAAATCACAAAATTCAAATATTCAAATTTTGAGAAAAGGCGCCAAGAACACGCGCGTGTTCTGGGCTTGGCCAGATTTGCATTTTCTATCCAATCTCACTGAATACTTGATTATATCATGCAATCCACATATCATTATGCTCGTCTCAACCTCACGATCATGTCTATGTCAATTAATTTCATTTAAATTAAACATATAACAAGAAATCATGAAAAATCCTCAAGAACCCTAATTTCTGCATGAAGGCTAGGATTTTTGATACACGATTCAAACAATGCAATTAATTGAGGGGAAACATTCCATGCATGATTATGAACATATGGCCAAATTATTGTGCAGCAAAAATTGCATGGATCATAGAGTTAGAAGAGCTCATGCTTACCACTTGCAGCTGGTGATCGTGATTTGTGTTGGAGGTGTTACAGCTTGGTTCCAATGATGTGGATAGCTTCCCTAGGTGCCAAGTGATGTGTCTGAGTGCTTGGAATGGATTGAAATGGTTTGGAGTTGAAGATGGCACCTCAACTGCAAAACTGTCAAGAACTTGAGCAATTGGCTGGTGATTTTGTGAAATCTGTGTTCCAGATGTTATGTGAGTGTTTGGATCACTTCTATATGATGTATGTGAGGTGTGTGAGTGATTTGTTTGATTGGAAAAGCTCTCAAACTCAAAACCCGATAGTGACTTGCCTTAGAAGGAAAAATTGGAGTGAAAGAAGAGATTTTGAGGAAAGCATCTGTTTGATGGCTTTGGTGTACTCAAACTGATCACAATTGAGCTCTATTTAGTAGAGCAAGTTTATTTTGCAAGGAATAGTGAATGGCAACTGCTAAGTAGGTTTGGCCAATGTTGGCAAATGAAAATCCAAGTCTCCTCTAGCCATTGACTAGAGGTTAGGGCACAGAGCTTTGGTTCCCTTGGTCTTGGATAAGTCTTGACTGATTTCAGATGAGAATGGCTCAGTCCATGCCACCTTGATGCTTCCATTGAATGCTTCAATCCAAATTTGGAGTCTTGTCCCTATTTTGGCCATTCTAGGTTCAACATGTTATTTCTTGTTCCATGGACTTTGGAGACTTGGCTCAATGATTGTCCCCTTTAGATTCAATCCTCAGATGTGTCCAAGTGGATAGGAGCATTTGAATTTGGCTGATTTTGGAAAATCGAGCAAAATTGTAAATTCTGCCTTGCCTTTGACAGATTTCAGCAAGGCAACTTGCCAATGTCATATCTCATGGTGTAAGTTGAATTTGGTAATGTTCTTGACCATTTTGGAAAGCCCTTACATGATACAACAACTGTTTGAACATGTTTGGTTTTGATCTCTTTTGAATCCAAGTGAAAAATCCCCGTACATTTAGCAAAAAGTGAAGACAGATTTGGACTTAGTGAAAATTTCACTAAGTGTTGGAAAAAGTGACATTTTCATTTTTCAGCCACTTTGATCACTCCATAACTCAAAATCCTTAATGAATTGGACTTAGGTCTAATTGAAGATTTTGTAGAGGGTAATGAGGGTTACAAATCCATCTTTGGATGAGGAAAAATGGCTTTGTGGTTTAGGAGTTATGATCCTCCAAAGTTGGTACCCTTGTCACTTTATTTTTAACTTAGAAAATTTTCTAAGTTTTTATGGTTACCCCCTTTTACAAGTTATCCAACTTTTCTAGATTTTTCTTGATGAATGATGAATCTACTCATACATTAACATCATTTTAGGGTTAAAAATCCATTTTGGTGAAAAATCTCAAAAAGTCAAAGTTGACTTTTGTGCACAGTTGACTTTTTATCAGATGAATTCCAAACTGTGCAATTCTTCAGGAAATCATGTCCTTGACCTAAATCAAACTTGATGGACATGTTCCATTGGTGTCATAGGGCATATTGAATCATGTCTTAGGGCTTGGGAGCATGTCCTGGTCAAAAGTCAAAGTTACAATTGACTTTTTCCTTAAAACCCTAATTGTGGTGCAGATGAAATTGAGATTGGTTGCTCAAGCTTATTGGATTAATCCATTGTTCCAAATGGATCAATATAGTTCATTAGAGACCCTCAAACCCTCTCTTGAGGTCTTGGCTCATGATTTGCCCTAAAAGTCAACTTAGGGGTGAATTAGGTCACGAAACCCTAATTCCTGATTTTTGATGAATGCATCCCCTGAGGCAAAATTGACTTGATGATTGGGTCCTTGAGGTTCCATGGAGTATATTAGGTTATGTTTTGGATCATTGGCTTGTGCCCAGATGAAAAATTTCCATCTGGAGCCCTTGGTCGACCAAAACCCTAATTTGGTGACACTGTCGATCTTGAGACTTGATCCACCTAGAAGGGAGCAGCCTTGTGCTTAATCCTTGAAGTGGGAGTACTTTTGATCCATTGTGAATGTTAGACAAGTTGAAGATCATGTCATTCCTTGATTGATCCTTTGTCTAAGAACTCTGGGAGGGCTTGAAACCGTAATTCTTGATGGTAGTGAATGCTCAACAATCCTTGAGGAGATTGATGAGGCATGAAAGTACATCCATTTTGTGATGATGATTTGCACAATGATGGGAAATCTAAGTGGTCAAAATTTGGGGTATGACACTTCACCATCTTCATCTATTCAAGGTGGGTTCTAGATAGATGCTTTTGTTTTAGATTTTCTTGGATTCTAAGACTTAGGTTAGGGTTGTAAGAGAATTGGTTAAATTAGAAAATCTTGAAAATTAATGGTTGAAATGTGTTATAAACTGAGTAGTATGAGTTATATGAGTGTAGAATCATTTATGTTTGATTGTGGGATGTTTGGATATGTTTTTGTGGGGTTTTGGAACCATGGGAGATCAGCTGTTACGCTGATGAACTTTTTCATTTCCCAGATTTGCACTACGAATCCCCCAGCGAAGGGGATATCGTGGACTCGCTGGCAGCTTCGCACTGCGAATGAGGTAGCGAACGTTCGCCAGTGGTTCGCACTGCGAACCTTACGTTGTTTTTGCTACTGACTTGGTTCGCTAGCGTTCGCACTGCGAATGGTGCAGCGAGCAAGTGTTGGCTAGGCATTCGCTGGACGCTTCGCACTGCGAATGAAGTAGCGAGCATTCGCTGGCTTATTCGTTATGCGAACATAGCAGAACACCCTTTTTGTTTCTTGCATAACTTTTGACTCGATTATCCGTTTTGCGTATTCTTGGTATCGTTGTGAAGCTAAGAACATATTCTAGCTGATGGTAGTGAGAAATATCTGTTTATTGCCCGATTAAATGAATCGGAGGGAACCGTAAATTGGTATAAATTGTGGTATGCTGAATTTTTGGTGTTCCATTATGTGATTGATGATTACATGCCTATGTTATTATTGTTAAACATGTTGGAATATGTATACCTATAATGTGTTTACTAGGAACTTATTGTATATTTCAGTACCAAATGTATTATTCATGTATAATATATGCTTTGATGTATGTATGTATATGTGGGCGTTACAGTTGGTATTAAAGCAGGTCGTATCCTCGACCTAGCCATGAAATAGTATAAGTGTTTCTTTCCGTTTCATATGTGTTATGTCGCCATTGGTTTTACGTGTTATATTTATGGTATTGAGCCTGATCAACTTAATCCTATCTGTATGAGATTTAGGAACATGGCCGACCGGCGCAGAAACAACTGTGGTAGACCGAGAACTACTCCAGCCGGGACAAATCCGCCAGGGGACGAAGGGAATGCCCCTCTGTATCAATTCATGCAGCAGATGCAGCAACAGCAGAATTAGTTTGTGCAACATAAGGTGTTAAGGAATAAAGAGATTCCTCTTGTTAAGGTCCAGTGGGACGAGACGCATCCGGGCGATGCAACTTGGGAATTGGAATCGGAAATACGGGAGGTCTACCCTCATCTGTTCAGGTAATCTTTTAAATTCGTGGGCGAATTTCTATTTAAGGGGGGGAGGATGTAATACCCCGTAAAATTTTGAACGTTTTGGATAATATTATTATGATCAACTGGGTTCCGGTGTACTCTGAACAATTATTGGATAAACTAATTAGAGTAAACTGATGAACTCGGACGGATTAGATTAATACTATTTAACTTGGAATTTTATTAATTGGTGCAATTGAGGTAATTTGGATAATTAGTAGTATTACCAATTAATGTTTCCTATGTCTATTTTCTTTTCCTTTTCCTTATTTGAAAAAGATAGAAAACTTGGAGAAAGAAAAGGAAAGGAAGGAAAAAGGAAGGGAAAAGAAGAGGAAAATTCTCAAGAGATCTAGGACTTGAATCATCAACCTATCTTCATCTTTTCATCTCAGCTTCACCCTCCTCATCATGTAATCCAGGTGGGTTCTAGTTAGATACTTTAGAGTATAGTTTTATTGAGTTTAGAGTTAGTTTTGATATTGTGAGAAATGAGTAATTTTGCAATAGAATCATAATCTAACTGCTGGAATTCGATATTTGATTGTGTAGTATACTGGTTATTATGTTTATAACATGTTTTGGTGTGTTTTGATTTGGAAAAATGGAATTTTGGGGTTGAATTTGAGAAACCCGTAGCAGAACTTTTCTGCAGGAAAAATTCTGGGTTTCCTCTGCCCATACGCGTATCACGCAAGGCAATACGCGTATTGAGTTGGGCAATGCGCGTATGGCAATGAAGGATTTTAGGCGTTACGCGTATGGGAGGGGGCAATACGCGTATGGTTTGAGGTAATACGCGTATTGGAGTTTTAAATGGAATTTTTGAAGGAAAATCAGTCTCTGCCTATACGCGTATGACTTTGGGCAATACGCGTATGGTTGGGCGAGTGAGCAAGGCAATATGCGTATGGCTTAGGGCAATACGCATGTAATTCCCCGTAAATTATTTTACTCTGGATAATATTATTTGTGATCAACTGAGTCCCAGTGTACTCTGAGAAATTATCTGCAGAGATAATTAGGGTAACTGTTGAACTTAGAGTAAATCCAATTAATATTATCTGACTCTGAGATATTTAAGTATTTGGACTTTAGTGACTTTTTGGATAATTAGTAGTGTTGCTAATTGATGATATCATACTATATATTTTCTTTCCCTTCATTTTCCTTATTAGACCAAGAGAATGAAAAAGATAGAAAGGGTTTTTTGAGAGAAAGAAAAGAGAAGGAAAGGAAGAGAAAAAGAGGAAAAAGTCCAAGATCAAAATCATCAAGTACATCATCAAATCTTCATCAAATCATCTTCCAATCTTCACCATCTTCATCTTTTCAAGGTGGGTTCTAGATAGAAACTTAAGTTTAGAGCTAGAAATGATTATAGCTTAAGTTAGGTTTTTATGAAAATTGTTTAAATTAGTAATCGATGAAATTTAACGGTTGAAATGTGTTAAAAACTGAGTAGTATAAACTATATGGGGATAGAATCATCTGTGTTTGATTATTGGATGTTTGGATGTGTTTTGGTCATGTTTTGGACCCATGGGATTTTAGCTGTTACGCTGCAGAACTTCTGAAATTTCCCAGATTCGCACTGCGAATCCCCCAGCGAAGGGGGAAATCGTGCACTCGCTGGATGTTCGCACGGCGAATGGAAAGGCGAACACTCGCCAGTGGTTCGCATTGCGAACTTTAGTGTGTTTTGGTTCTGCCATTGTTCTCCAGACGTTCACACTGCGAATGGTGCAGTGAAAAAGTGTTGGCTAGGCGTTCGCTGGACGCTTCACACTGCGAATGAAGTAGCGAGCCCTCGCTGACTTCTTCGCATTGCGAACATGACAGATCACCCAACTTGTTTCTTTCATAACTTTTGACTCGTGTATCCGATGTGAGTATTCTTGGTATCGTTGTGAAGTTATGAACATCCTCTAGCTAATGGTAGTGAGAAACATCTATTTATTGCCCGATTAAATAAATCGGAGGGAATCGTGAATTGGTGTAATGTGTGATATGTTGCATTATGTGTTCTATTATGTGATTGACGAATATATGCCTATGCGCTTATTGTTAAACATGTCTGAATATGTATGCATGTTAAATATGAAATAGGTAGAGTGAGGAATATTACCGTAGACAATTGTCGGATAGTGTGAGAATGGCATAGTGACAACGCTCGTGCATGAGAGGTCGAGGCGTGTGTCTAGTAATCATAACCAGCTTATCTTGCGGTGTAGTTTCATGAGACTCGAGCACCTCCTCTGAAATGTATGCACAATTACTTGGTAGGTTTGATTCCCTACGTGTAGTATGATTGGAGCCTATATGGTAAAGAGACTTGTGATGGTTAATAGGCCATGAGAAGTGACGGTTCACAGTTAACAGGCCGATGATCCCGAATCCAATTCGTATGCCAAATAACTACAAGGATCCATGACTCGGATCGTCTTCTAGACGTAGAAGCCGACGGGAAAAAGGGGATTCCTTGGTACGGTTATTGATTAGCGAGATTCTTGAGTTAACAGGCTCAGGACTTACTTTGGTACTAGTGTGAGTTAACAGGCTCCCTAGTGTGAATCCACATACGGCGTGTGTGTACTCAAAGTCATTTCCTTTCCCTTTGACTTGAGTTAGGATGTTAGAACCTTGTAAAGCCGAGAGGACTATAAGATAGCGAACTCACTGAGATTTGATGTATCTCACCCCACTGTTGTTGTTTACATCACAGGTACTGCAGGTTCGGCGAAGGGTAAGGACAAAGTAGTTTGACTTTTCCTTACGGATCGTAGCTTTTGAGATGGCATGGCTTCCGCTATGGCGTTTTATTTTGAGATCATTGTATTGATCTAGTTCTTAGTGCATTTTGGGACATCTTGTATATGTTATGCCGTAGACTTTAGAACTTTGTATTTAAGGCATTTAATGTATATAATGTGTTAACTAGGAACTTATAGTATTTCAGTACCAAATACTTGGATCTATATATAATATTTATGCTTTGATGTATGAGTTTTATATATGGGTGTTAAGGTTGGTATCAGAGCAGGTCGTATCCTCGACCTAGCCATGAAATAGTATAAGTGTTTCTTTCCGTTTCATATGCGTTGTGTCGCCATTGGTCTTACGTGTTATATTTATGGTATTGAGCCTGATCAACTTAATCCTATCTGTATGACATTTAGGAACATGGCCGACCGGCGCAGAAACAACAGTAGTAGACCGAGAACTACTCCAGCAGGGACAAATCTGCCAGGGGATGAAGGGAATGCCCCTCTATATCAGTTTATGCAACAGATGCAGCAGCAGCAGAATCAGTTTGTGCAACAAATGGTACATCAAATGGCTGGTGGTGTGTATCCTCCAGTGGTTGTTCCCGAAGCTGCAGGGGGAACCTTTAGGGATTTCATTCATATGAATCCTCTGAAGTTTCAGGGAGGGTTAGATCCAGTAAAGGCTCATGAATGGATATCCGGTATGGAGCGGATTTTCTTGATAGTTCAGTGCAGTTAGGAAAATAAGGTTGTTTTCGTTTCTCACTTGTTAAAGGGTCCTGCCATGAGATAGTGGGAAAGCGCTTCAGCCTTAATGACAATTCAAGAGGTACCGAAAGAATGGGAGCAGTTTAAGATAACTTTTATGGAGAAGTATTTCCCAAGTTCCTTAAGGTCTCAAAAGGAATTTGAGTTTCAACAATTGAGACAAGGCAACTTGACTGTGGCTTCTTATGCGGAAAAGTTCGAGGTTATGGCTACTTATTCTAGACAAGCCATGTATGCTCCTGATGAGAGGTGGAAATTAATCAGTTTCTGTTTGGTTTAAGGGCTAAAATTTCACATAGTGTGTCTCAGAGAGAATTTACTAGCTATGCTGAATTGTTACGACAGTGTTATGTGGCGGAGCATAGCTTAAAGAAGGTGCAAGCAGAAGGAGAGTTAAGTAGGGTGAATCAAAGTGATCGTGGGAGATCGAATCAACAATTTAGACCGAGACAACAATCTTTCAAAGGGAAGCAAGTTCAGAGTTCTAGGACTAGTGCACCTCCGGTATGCCGTACTTGTGGAAAGAATCATTTTGGTAGGTGCAGTTGGGACGGAATAAGATGTTATCAGTGTAATAA
Source organism: Lathyrus tuberosus (assembly GCA_022829125.1). Classification (NCBI taxonomy): domain Eukaryota; kingdom Viridiplantae; phylum Streptophyta; class Magnoliopsida; order Fabales; family Fabaceae; genus Lathyrus; species Lathyrus tuberosus. Next base: position 16,938,426 of record JALAZF010000043.1, read on the forward strand.
GGCGGGCCATGTATTGAGGGATTGTCCTCAGAGGAGGAATCAGACGCAAGAAAAGAATACCGGGCGAGTGTATACCTTGGATGCGAGGAAAACAAAGGGTGACAACTCTTTGATTGCTGGTACGTGTTTTGTGAATGGAAATCCTTGCTTTGTTTTATTTGATTATGGAGCTACCCACTCTTTTGTATCGATGCAATGTGTAAAGCGGCTTAGGTTACAAGCGGTTCCATTGTCTCCACCCATGGTGGTTACTACTGCCATGGATGAGATGGTTGAAACACCTTTAATGTGTGAAAATTGTGTTTTATCGGTGAATGAAAGAGTTTTCCAAATTGATTTGATTTGCTTACCGCTTAAGAAAGTGGATGTTGTTCTGGGAATGGATTAGCTTTCAGCTAATTCGGTATTTATCGGATGTGAAGAAAACCTAATCATTATTCCATCTACTGAAGCTACTCCGAAGGATGTGTTAACTACTATTTTAGAAGGTATGGTTGGAATGCTTAATTTCTTGTTTGAGGAAGAAAAATCTGTTTTCTTGATTCTTACTAAGGAGGAGGGAAGTAACCATCAAGTCTTGAGTATTCCGGTAGTTTGTGATTTTCTAGAAGTTTTCCCCGAGGAAATCACTTTTCTTGCCCCGGAGCGTGAAGTGGAATTCTCTATTGACCTAATACCGGGAACGACTCCAATATCCGTTTCTCCATATCGGATGACACCACTGGAATTAAGAGAATTAAAGGATCAATTGGAAGAGTTATTGACTATGCATTTTGTTCGACCCAGTGTTTTGCCCTGGGGAGCTCCTGTGTTGTTGGTAAAGAAAAAGGATGGTGGAATGCGGTTGTGTATTGATTACCGTCAGTTGAATAAGGTCACCATCAAGAACAAATACCCATTACCAAAGATAGATGATCTGTTAGATCAATTGAAAGGAGCCTGTGTGTTCTCAAAGATTGATTTACGGTCTGGTTATCATCAGATTCGGGTGAAGAGTTCGGATGTACCAAAGACTGCGTTTAGAACCCGTTATGGTCATTATGAATTTTTGGTGATGCCTTTCGTTGTGACGAATGCTCCGGCAGTTTTCATGGATTATATGAATCGGATATTTCAACCTTATTTGGACCAATTTGTGGTGATTTTCATTGATGACATTCTTATTTATTCTCGTGACCCTCAAGAGCACAAAGAGCACTTAAGAATCGTTTTATCCATCTTACAAGAGAGGCAACTTTTTGCCAAGCTAAGCAAGTGTGAGTTTTGGCTGTCAGAGGTTAATTTTCTTGGACATGTCATATCTCAGGGAGGTGTCGTGGTTGATCCATCAAAAGTTGAAGCAGTGATAAATTGGGAGAGACCGAAGAATGTGTCTGAAGTTAGAAGCTTCTTGGGACTAGCAGGTTATTATAGAAGGTTTATTAAGGGCTTTTCCCAACTGGCTTTACCGATGACGAGACTTACTCGGAAGGATTATTCGTATGAATGGGATTCGGCTTGTGAGCAAAGTTTTATGAGTTTGAAGGAAAGATTGACAACCGCTCCTATTTTGGTTATTCTTGATCCTAGCAAGTGGTATGAGGTATATTGTGATGCATCGAAGATGGGATTAGGAGGTGTGCCAATGCAAGATGGACATGTAGTGGCTTATGCTTCACGACAGTTAAAAGTCCATGAAGAGAATTACCCAACGCATGACTTTGAATTGGCGGCCGTTGTTTTTACCTTGAAGGTGTGGCGTCACTATTTGTATGGTGTACGTTTTGAGATGTTTAGTGACCACAAGAGCTTAAAGTACCTCTTTGATCAGAAGGAGTTGAACATGCGTCAAAGGAGGTGGATGGAATATTTGAAAGATTACGATTTGGAGTTAAAATACCATCCGGGTAAAGCGAATAAAGTGGCGGATGCATTGAGTAGGAAGGTGTTGCATAATGCCGAGTTAATGGTGCTAGAACATACTTTATTGGAAAAATTTCGAGATCTAAATCTTCAATTTGTTTGGACCCCTAATGGCGTGATTATGGGAAATTTGAATATCACTTCTACTCTTCGAGAAGAAATCCAACAAGAGCAAGGGTTAGATGAGAAGTTACAAGGAGTGTTATTGCAACCGGGTTTTGTGCGAGCTACCGACGGAGTTATTGTATTTAACCGAAGGATTTGTGTTTCGGATAACACGGAGTTGAAAAGGAGGATTTTGGAAGAAGCGCATAAGGGTGCTTTTACTATACATCCGGGATCTTCAAAGATGTACCAAGATCTAAAGAGAGACTATTGGTGGTCCGGGATGAAAAAGGATATTGCGGTGTATGTGTCGGAATGTGCGGTGTGCCAACAAGTGAAGATCGAGCACCAAAGGTCGGGTGGCTTGTTGCAACCTTTAGAAATTCCGGTGTGGAAATGGAATAGTATTTTGATGGTGTAATACCCCAAATTTTGACCACTTAGATTTCCCATCATTGTGAAAATCATCATCACAATATGGATGAACCATCATGCTTCATCAGTCTCCCCAAAGATGGGTGAGCATCCAATACAATCAAAATTAGGGTTTCAAGCCCTCTCTGAGTGCTTAGACAAAGGATCAATCAAGAAATGACATGATCTTCAACTTGTCTAATCTCTCAAACATCCACAATGGATCAAAAAGGACTCCCACTTCAAGGATTAAGCACAAGGCTGCTCCCTTCTAGGTGGATCAAGTCTCAAGATCGACAGTGTCACCAAATTAGGGTTTTGGTCGACCAGGGCCTCCAGATGGAAAATTTTCATCTGGGCATAAGGCAATGATCCAAAACATGATCTAATATGCTTCATGGAACCTCATGAACCCATGCATCAAGTCAATTTTGCCTCAGGGGATGCATTCATCAAAAATCAGGAATTAGGGTTTCTTGACCTAATTCACCCCTAAGTTGACTTTTGGGACAAACCATGAGCCAAGACCTCAAGAGATGATTTGAGGGTCTCTAATATACCATATTGATCCATTTGGAACAATGGATTGATCCAAGAAGCTTGAGCAACAAGTCTCATTTTCATCTGCACCACAATTAGGGTTTTACTGTAACTTTGACTTTTGACCAAGACATGCTCCCAAACCCTAATACATGATTGAATATACCCTATGACACCCATGGAACATGTCCATCAAGTTTGATTTAGGTCAAGGACATGATTTCCTGAAGAATTGCACAGTTTGGAATTCTTCTGATAAAAAGTCAACTGTGCACAAAAGTAAACTTTGACTTTTTGAGATTTTTCACCAAAATGGATTTTTAACCCTAAAATGATGTTAATGTATGATTTGAATCATCATTCATCAAGAAAAATCAAGAAAAGTGAGATAACTTGTAAAAGGGGTAACCATAAAACTTAGAAATTTTTCTAAGTTAAAAATAAAGTGGCAAAGGTACCAACTTTGGAGGACCATAACTCCTAAACCACAAGGCCATTTTTTCTCATCCAAAGATGGATTTGTAGCCCTCATTATCACCTAAAAAAACTTCAACTACAAGTCATTCTAATTCATTAAGGATTTTGAGTTATGGAGTGATCAAAGTGGCTGAAAAGTGAAAATGTCACTTTTTCCAACACTTAGTGAAATTTTCACTAAGTCAGATTTTGTCTCACTTTTTGCCAAATGTAGGGGGATTTTTCACTTGGAATCAAAAGAGATCAAAACTAAACTTGTTCAAACAGTTGTTGTATCATGTAAGAGCTTTCCAAAATGGCCAAGAACATTGCCAAATTCAACCTACATCATGAGATACAACATTGGCAAGTTGCCTTGCTGAAATCTGTCAAAGCAAGGCAGAATTTGCACTTTGGCTTGATTTGCCAAAATCAGCCAATTTCAATTGCTCCAATCCACTTGGACACCTCAGAGGATTGAATCCAAAGGGTACAATCACTGAGCCAAGCCTCCAAGGTCCAAGGAACAAAGAATAGCATGTTGAACCTAGAATGGCCAAAATAGGGACAAGACTTCAAATTTGGAATGAGGCATTCAATGGAACCATCAAGGTGGCATGGACTGAGCCATTCTCATCTGAAATCAGTCAAGACTTATCCAAGACCAAGGGGACCAAAGCTCTGTGCCCTAACCTCTAGTCAATGGCTAGAGGAGACTTTAATTTCCATTGGCCAACATTGAGGAAACCTACTTACCAGCTGCCATGCACTATTCCTTGCAAAACAAACTTACTCTACTATAAATAGAGCTCAATTGTGGTCAGTTTTACTACACCAAAGCCATCTAACAGATGCTTTCCTCAAAATCTCTTTCTCTTGGCAAAAATGCCTTTCTTAGCAAGGTAGCTATCGGGTTTTGAGTTTGAGAGCAATTCTGCACAAACCAATCACTCACACACCTCACATACATCACATATGAGCTGATCAAACACTCACATAACATCTGGAACATCAAAATCTCAAAATCACTTGCCATCCACAGAAGTTTGAAGTGAAGTTGCAGCTGAGGTGCCATAAACTGATCCAGTCCATTTCAATTTAATCCAAGTGTTCAAACACACTCCATATGGTGTAGGGAAGCTGTCCAGATCATCACAACTTGCATGTAACACCTCCAACTCAAAATCACATATGCTCTTGCTGTCACGACTTGGAGGTAAGCACATACTTGGTCATCTCTCAATCTATGCATATTTCCTCGCACAATAATTTGGCCATATGTTCATAATCATGCATGGAATGTTTTCCCTCAATTAATTGCATTGTTTGAATCGTGTATCAAAAATCCTAGCCTTCATGCAGAAATTAGGGTTCTTGAGGTCTCTTCGTGATTTCTTGTTGTATGTTTAATTTAAATGAAATTAAAGTACATAGACATGATCGTGAGGTTGAGACGAGCATAATGATATGTTGATTGCATGATATGATTACGTATTCATGGAGATTGGATAGAAAACGCAAATTTGAGAAACCAAGAACACGCGTGTGTTCTTCAGCTGTTCTTGGCGCCATTTTTGAATAATTTGAATATTTGAATTTTGTGATTTTGTTTAATTGATTCAAAAATTAATTTCTCTCTGAGTTTTAATGATTTTGAGTTGATTCTTTTTTTAATAATTCACAAAAATGTTAAAATATTTTATTTTATCAAAAAATCCCCAAAATATTATTTATTTAATATAATTTATATTTTTGTAAAGAATTAATATTTTGATTGTTTTTGGCATTTTAAATATTTTTTCTACATTGATTTTGCAACTTTTAATGCTTTCTAATTATTTTGTAGGTCAATACTTAATTTTTGAAGCATTAATCCAAGATCACAATTTGTTTTCCATGTGTTAAACAATTTTTGATCATTTTAATTGAATTTTTATTCAATTAAATACATTTTTGAAAACAAATTAGGGTTTTGGATTAATTCAACCCTCATAAATCACATTCAAAACACTCTGGGCCTCTTGAGAGAGTGTAAGACCCATCCCCCCTTGTACAAAAACTTTTTGGGCCTCACTCATTGTATAAGTCCCTCTGTACAAGTAAACGGCGCGATCGTCGCCCGTTTAAAAATAAAAATCATCTGGGCCTCTCCTTGAGCTATAAGACCCATTCAAAACACTTTGGGCCTCTATTAGAGTGTAAGACCCAATCCCCCTTTTAACCAAAACATTTTGGGCCTCACTTATTGTATAAGTCCCTCTGCGTTAAAAGAAAACCTCGGCGCGATCGCCATTTTTAAACGAAAAATCATTTGGGCCTACCCTCGTGTTATAAGCCCCTCTCTTTTCTTTAAACCTGTTTTGGGCCTCTTGAGAGAGTGTAAGACCCATCCCTTTGTACAGAAAACCTTTTTGGGCCCCAGTCACTTGTATAAGTCCCGCTGTACAAAGTCAAACAGTGTGCTCATTGATAAAACCCTGGGCCTCTCCTTGAGCTGTAAGCCCCAGATCTTTCTTTTTCAAAGCACTTTCTCCTTTGATTTTGAATATACTGTTGTTTTCAATCTTTCTTTGTTGAACAACTAACCAAACAGCATGGAAGCACTACAACCGAGTAAGTGGTTATCGCTTTTATTTACTGCTTTCATATTATAAACCGTATTGTGGGGCTGCTCGCTGTAAGTCTCCTTTCATAAACTTATATCTACTGTGTAATAATAGTATAGATATTTCGAGTTTCCCCGGAAACTACGTCTAGAACTAGGTGACGTCGTTTCACTTATTCGTAGAAATAGACGCCTAGATCCCCAATAGGAGCACCAGATACAGTCTTCTCTTTGGTTTTCCTCCTTAGGAATCGTCAAGAAGCTTTACTCCCCAAGATGAATGTATTCTCCGTGAATGGCATCTTTGAGTTTCTTCCCAATTCTCGAACTTTCCTGACTTGATCTATTCCTTGTGGATAGCTTGCCTTGAATGTCTCGGGGTTTGGGTACCCACTACGGTCATAATCTTGGACCTTAACTAAGGAACCCTCTTTAAAAGCTAAAAGTCGCTGGATAGTAAACCTCACACGTTTACCAGTGGTTTTCATCTTTAAAAGAGTTATCTCTCCAAATGGAAAGGAGATGATAGACCCACGGGCTTCTTAAAAGCATCGGCCTCCTCTTGGGCATTATTCAAGGACCCTACGGCTTCTTAGAAGTATTCACAGCCTCCTCTTAGGCTTCGTATAATGATCTCTTCCTCCGGGAATGATAGCCTCCTCTTGGGCTTCGTACAAGGACCCGTCGGCTTCTTAAAAGTTTCCAGCCTCCTCTTGGGCTTCGTAAAAATTGTCCCGACGACCTCCTAGAGGTATAGGAACAGAACCTAGTCATCCTCATAGAACAGTCCTTTCATAGAGTCTACTACTGTTTCTCGAAGCATAGTACAAAAGATAAAACTCTAGACACGGACAGTCTAACTTCCTTGAGTCTCAAAGACATTCTCAAGCACCCTTCGTTAAATAGGAAGGAAACCCGCAGACTCGGACAGTCTCAATACCCTTTGGATTTCCCGTTTCCTCAAAGAGAAGGAAATATCCCTGATCCTCAAATTAAATCCATGAGTACAGTGTTACTCATATAAAGAACTGATTTTCTCTTTTAAATCAGTATATTGGATCTATCACTCAACTGAAACAGTTACAATAGCCTCCATCTCGGGCTTCGTACGAGATACCAAAATTCTCCCTAGTGGAGTCAAAATAAGCTTTTCGCCTCTCTCTCGGGCTTTGTACGAGATACAAAAACACTCTCTTACTGAGTATAAAAGATTCTCCAACTGAGTCAACTCTTTGCTAGCCTCCTCTTAGGCTTTGTATAACGATATGCCCCACTGGGTCAAAAACTTTTAGCCTCTCTCTCGGGCTTTGTACGAGACACAAAATAGCCTTCTCTTAGGCTTTGTATAATGATTTTCCTAGCGGAAACTAGCCTCCTCTTAGGCTTTGTATAAGAAAACCACTGGTTGATCCAATCGACCTTTTAGCATCAAAGTTGTGCCTCGTTCACAGTACACAAACATCAACAACTCCTTTCCCTTCATCTAATCGCTGTAAGCGGCAAGCCTCTGGATCATCTACATCCATGCCACTGTCCCTCTTTTAGCATGAGAAATTCCTAAGGAAAGATGGCATTTCTCTACACTGAGTTAAAGTCTTCTCCTTCAGGTTAAAACCTTTTTCTTTGGAAATTATGGCATTGCTCGGATCCGCGTATCCCAGTTAAAGTAATTCTCCTTCTCCCCTCTTTAGAGATGACAAATTCTCTCTAAAGTCGAGGTCTTTCAGATTCACGTCTTGGGCTTTGAACAAGACACAAATAGACCTTTTAGCTTCACATCTTGGGCTTTGGATAAGATACAAATCACCTTTCGCTCTATGTCTTGGGCTTTGAACAAGACACCAAAAACACCCATTTCCTCCCATAGAATAGGAGGAACTACGAACACTCTGATTTCCCTGTTTCGGTAAACGGGAATACGTAGGCATAAGATCGAAAGAAAAGATCTTAGCGAGCGTAATCAACAAAAAACCCAAATCCTATATCTCCATCAATTAAAAGCAGTATTTCAAAAACATCAGTCCTAACATCCTAACCCTTGTTACCCGCCAGAAACCTTCTGCCCAGGTAAAAAGAAAGAAAACCGTATTGGCGAAAATACAAATAACCAGTACAAAGGCCCCCCCACATTGATAGCATCCGTAACCTAACAGACCGCTGTTTAAACTCAGTATGCAAAGCAGGGTTAATTGGAGACATCTATTTCCCTTCCTTATTCAGCTCATAATAGGATAAAAAATGAATCGACCTGTAGTCAAAGCTCAAACCGCAGAGAGCGACCAGCGCTTAAGAACCGCGTCCAAAATCGCTCGCTACAGAAAAAGTGGCACCCACCGTGGGGCCCGTTCCTTTCTTTCTACTTCTCTTGTGTGAAAAATTACACAAATGGCGACTCTGCTGGGGAGTCTCCTTTTCTGCCTTAGGGCATCATCCCCGTTTTCTACGGAAAATGGGAACTCTACCGAAGAGAAAGATTGACCTATGCTGGTCCATCTCTTAGGCAGGGAACCACAGATTGGGGCTTCCGCCGGGGAACCCATTTCTGTCAGGAACTTAAGAATCGTAGCTTTATAAGTCTAGGATGATTAGGACAAATATATATACTGATTTTCCTAAATGCTATACGTGTTTATTTTTCTGCTACTAGGAATGCGTGTGATGCCGCATGTGGTGAGATTGAGTATACACTTAAGAAAAGCCAACCTTTTTCGTAGTGCGGAAGCTATCGGAAATAGCTGTTACGCGATACTACCCTCATTTGAGGCTGGTGATCTATTCTCGGTGAATGGCACTTACTCTAAGATTGCACACAACTCGCTGGCGGTCCGCTTGTTGTCTGCCTTCCTGGGAGGAGCTGATGATAATGAGTACATGTACAAAAATCACCCTAGTATAAACCTTTGGGGATGGGTAGAGCCTTGACTTCATGACAACTACCCTTTGACCCCATGTTTTTTCTATGTTTTTGTGTGCTGCATTCATGCATTCATTTAATAAAACATTAAAACATTCAAAAAAATTTCTCTTCTAGTCTCTCTATTTTTCAAATTAAACTAAGACTGTGATTGTAAATATCAGAGAAAAGGATTACGCTAATGGATTTAGGTAGAAGGAGAACTCACCAGTATACCTTCAAGGTTCCAAAACTAGGGGATTTGAGAAAGTTAGCGAGGATGATCGTTAACCCAGAGGCTTTCAGAGCCAAGCACGGTGGTTTGCTACCATTGTTAAGAGTCCATGTGATTAAGGGGATCATGGACGCGCTCATTCAATTCTACGATCCAGTTTATCATTGTTTCACATTCCCGGATTACCAGCTATCACCAACGCTGGAGGAGTATTCTCATCTGACTGATTTACATATCACTGATCGAGCTCCATTTTCTGGACTGGAAGAAATTCCAAAGAATCAGACTATTGCAAGAGCAATTCATTTGGACGAGTCTGAGGTCAAGACTCACATGATTACTATGGGTGGCATCCAAGGTTTTCCAGCCCAGTTCCTGACCAAGAAAGCTCTGTACTTTGCTAGTATAGGGAACATGACTGCTTTTGAAAGCATCTTTGTCTTGCTCACCTACGGGTTATTTTTGTTTCCCAACATCAATAACTTCGTCGATATCAACGCTATTAAGGTTTTTCTCATTGGAAACCCTGTGCCGACTTTGCTCGCAGATGCGTATCATTCTGTACACTTAGGAAATTTATACAACGGAGGGGAGATCACATGCTGTGTACCTTTGCTTTATAAATGGTTTATCTCTCACTTGCCCAAGTCTGCCGCTTTTTGGGATTGCAAGAGTGTCTTACGTTGGTCGCAGAAGATCATGTCTCTCACCAACTCTGATATAGATTGGTGTAATAGGATTTATGAGGGAATCAGAATCATTGACCGTTGTGGAAACTTCCCCAGCGTACCCCTCATAGGAACTAAAGGAGGAATCAACTATCATCCGATATTGGTTCTTCGTCAATTTGGATACCCGATGCGACACATCCCACTGGATGTTCATCTGGAAGGTCTTTTCTTCAAAGAAGGAGAAAGTGACAGAGCACTAAAGACAGAAATAATGCAAGCTTGGAAACAGGTTCATAAGAAAGGACGAGAGTCTCTGGGAAAATCGGACTGTGTCTCGGTGGAGCCTTATCTCCATTGGGTACAAACTAGAGCTCTCAAGCTAAAGATGCCTTATCCTCGTTACGGAATTCTTCCGCCGAGGGAAATTGTCATGTACTTCATGACAGAAACTGAAAGGCTTCAGGTTACTTTCAACAAAGTTCAAAAGGAAAGAAGATCTTGGAAGAACAAGTACCGCACCCTCGACGTAGAGTGTATCCAAATACAACAATTACTAAAAGAGAAAGATGCTCTGATTGAAATTTTGGAGCAGCATGCTGTAGAGAATCAAGATGACCAAAGGAATTTGCTCGCTCCTTTCACCTGGCAAAGTAATGACAACCTGACAACGGCCCAAGCGCCCCGGTCAAAGAAGAGGACTCGGGACCCATTAGTTTAGGTTTCTGTTTCTGCACTTTGTAATCTACTGTATTTCCATTTCTGTAATCCTTTGGAATTTCAATAAAAAGGGGTTTCCCCACTGTCTGATATTTGCAATTTAATTGTCGAAGTTTATTTTGATTAAACCAAAAAACAATTAATATAATCATTGCATTCATCATTCTCACATCGCGTATTCTTCTTCCCTACGAATCTCACGTTTGTGTCTCGATTCTAGAGTCAAACTGTCTCATTCGTATAACACTCGGGCCAATCGTCAGAAAAAGATGGATGATCTTGAGGAAGAAAACAGAGAGTTGAAAGAAGAGATCGACGCTCTGAGAGAGGATATGAGAAAGCTTCATAACGACATGCAAGCCATGGCAGAAGCTCAGCTACAAAGAACTGTGGTCTCAGAGATCACCTCAACGCCCATCATAGAAAAGTATGATCCTAGGTATCAGATGCCGAAAGATCGTCCTTGGGGCATGCCTGTTAACTATATCCCGGAAGGATATGTTCCGCCGATCACTGAAGATTAGGGAATCGCAACAGAAGCCGCTGGGCCTGAAGGTTACAAACTTCGGGATAGCGAAGATGCCAGGGGCATACTCAAGACTCCTGAAGGTTACAAACTTCGGGAGGCGCCAAGACTTACTGCCGTAGTCACGGTACTACCCCCTGTGGTGCACACTGTCCCAGAAGGACAGATTCCACCAACACCTTCTGGTAAGAAGGAAACTATGTTCGATAGAATGGATGAATTCCAGGAGTAATTCTTGGAAATGCAGAAAGAGCTGTAAGCCATTCGCGGTCAGGATCTATTTAGAAAGGATGCCGCAGACCTCTGCTTGGTCCCAAATGTGAAAGTCCCGCACAAGTTCCAAGTGCCCGACTTTGAAAAATACAAGGGTAACTCTTGCCCTCAGAGCCATCTGGTGATGTACGCTCGGCGGATGTCAGCCCAGACGGAGAATCAGGACCTGCTGATTCACTACTTCCAGGATAGTTTAACCGGTGCCGCACTCAAATGGTACATGGGTTTAAACCGTACTACGATCAGTACATTCAGAGATCTTGGTACTGCCTTCATCCAACAATACAAGTACAATTTGGACATGGCACCCGACAGAGATCAACTCAGATCAATGTCGCAAAAGGACAAGAAAACCTTTGAGTAGTATGCTCAAAGGTGGCGTGAAATTTCCGCTCAAATTTGTCCACCTCTTGAGGAAAAAGAGATGACAAAAATCTTCTTAAAGACCTTAAGCTCATTTTACTATGACCGAATGGTCGCCAGTGCACCCAGTGATTTCACCGAAATGGTCGGCATGGGTGTACGTCTTGAGGAAGCCGTCCGAGAAGGGCGTTTGGTAAAAGACACTGGATCAACGAGCGGTACTAAAAAATACGGTAGTGCTCTCCCTAAGAAAAAAGAGCAAGATATTGGGAATATCTCTCTCAGAAAGCAAAGGCGACGTTATCAGCCAGTAGCAGCTGTTACTCCTGCTATCGGCCCCGCACCTGTTCCTATGTATCAACCTCAGATTGCGCAGAGCCAACCTGACCAACAAAGGACACAACAGCCTCTTCAGCAGGCTCGTCCTCCATATAACAACAACCGTACAACACGGCCACCAGGATTTGATCCTATACCTGTAACGTACGCAGAACTATTTCCGTTACTGCTGGCTAAGGGGCACATTCAGACTAAGTCTCCCCTTTCAGTTCCAGAAAATCCGCCTTTTTGGTTTAAAGCGGATCAAACATGCCCTTATCATCAAGGAGGTTCAGGGCATAACATTGAGACTTGCCTCAATTTCAAATCCGACGTGCAAAAGCTTGTTAGGAGTGGGCTCTTATCTTTCAAAGATACGAATCCCAATGTTCTTACCAACCCGCTGCCTCAACATGAGAAAACTGCAGTCAATCTGATTGAGAAAGAGACTAACAATGTCTATCAAATTCATGATGTACTCTTGTTAAAGACCAATCTGGTCAAGATGCATTGTAGACAGAGTGGATATGGCCATGTGCCACCTCGTAACTATCATCAGTGTGATATCTGCTCTAAAGACAACCAAGGATGTTCTGTAGTGCAAGCAGCTCTACAGGAACAAATGGATCTCGGATGGATCCAGGAGCACCGAGTTCGTGGAGTTAACATGGTCTCTACGAATTCTAACGTCATTCAAAACCACGACATCCTTGCGATGAATGTCAACTTGGTAGCGATGCACTCAAGGCAAAGCCAGTATCATAATATGTCGCGGCACGATTACAGTTCCTGTCTGATTTGCTCGGTAAACAAACAGGGATGCTCTTTCATACAAGAGGCCCTCCAGCGTCAGATGGATCTTGGATGGATCCAAGACTACCATGATAGGAACTCCTATTAAATCAATATGGTTCAGATCTTTAACATCCGCGTAATGAATACCAACCTGGTAGAGTTACATGCTGAGCAGGTCCAACTCGGATTCTTAACATCCGCGTAATGATTACTAAAGTTGTAAAGCGGGTTGCGAAAATGATCGAGGTTGTACCCTTGTCCAGGAGGCACTTCAGCACTTGTTAAATCACTGGTGGATGCCAATCTATATGGACGAAGATACTCAGCAGATTAGTATCAATAACAGGAATCCTACTCGTCGTCAAAGTCAGGATGTCCGATCAATGGAAGGTAACCTAGTGAGGTTACATTGTATTCAAAGTGGGCGTGGCCAGGTGCCACCACACAACTATGACAGTTGTAGCGTCTGTTTGGAAAGTAACCAAGGGTGTTACCTTGTGAGAGCAGCTCTTCAGGGTCAGATCGATCATGGAGAAATTCATCCATATCCAGGTTCAGGACCCATAATTTGGTCGCCGAACTACCTTGCCGATCAAGTTGAGGATGTTGTCACGATCTCTGGTCATCACCAGATCAGGGATGTTTTTGCCATCGTCCCTCTACTTGACGAATCTAGAGTTCCCAATCGGGAACGGATCAAGATTACTTATGATGGTCAGAAAAATCAGAAAGTCCCCATAGTCATCTATCTACCGGGGCCACTACCGTATGAATCAGCTAAGGCGATCCCTTACAAATACGGTGCAACAATAATCGAGAATGGAAAGGAAATTCCATTACCCTCCATCGTGAATATTGCAGACATCAGTCGTGTAACACGGAGCGGTCAAGTCTTCAACCGAGGGGTTGGAGAATCCAACAAAGACAAGGAACTTCAGGAAGAAACTCCTGATCCGCCAGTCGGTCAATCTAGTAATCCCGACTTTTCAAAAGACAAAGATGAGATGCTAAAGCTCATCCAAAGGAGTGAATATAACATTGTTGATCAACTGTTACAGACTCCTTCAAAGATCTCAGTATTATCACTGTTACTCAGTTCAGAAGCACACAGAGAGGCTCTACAGAAAGTCTTGGAGCAGGCTTTTGTGGAACAGGATGTAACAATCAGACAGTTCGATAGCATTGTCTCTAACATCACTTCCTGCAATAATTTGGGATTTAGTGATGAGGAATTACCTGAAGAGGGTCGCCGTCATAACATGGCGCTTAACATTACAGTCAACTGCCAGGACGATGCTTTAGCCAACGTACTGGTAGACACAGGGTCAGCCCTGAATGTTATGCCGAAGTACACTTTGATGCAATTATCATTTAAGGGCCCTCCGATGAGAGCCAGCGAGGTCGTCGTCAAAGCATTCGACGGATCCAGAAAAACAGTTATCGGCGAAGTGGATCTTCCCATAACTATTGGTCCTCACACTTTCCAAATCACTTTCCAGGTCATGGACATCCGGGCAACATACAGTTGTTTATTAGGAAGACCTTGGATACATCAGGCTGGAGCAGTCACTTCGACCCTCCACCAAAAGCTAAAGTTCGTCAAGAACGATCAACTTGTCACGGTTTGTGGGGAACAAGCCTTGCTTGTGAGTAACCTATCATTATCTACTTGTGTGGAACCCGAGGAGGTTATTGGAACTCAGTTCCAAGTACTATCGGTGAGCAAGAACGATTAATCCGAAGAAGGAACTTCAATTTCTTCATACAAAGATGCTATCAAAGCGGTCGAGAGTACCGATACGACAGGATGGGGACGGCTTGTCATTCCTATTGACAATAAAACAAAGAAGGGTCTTGGTTTTTCTGCAACCTGTACCCAGACAGCCGCCAACGATGAAAGTCTTCATCCCCTTCAAAACTTCTTCCACAGTGGAGGTTTCCTTCACCCAGTGTCTCAGACAGTTCATGCTATCAATGAGGAAGATCCCTCTGACACAGATGAAGAATGGAAGTCCTACCTTAACAAGGACGGCTATATGTCTCAAGAAGAGGTGCCTATGCCTTTTGGCTTTCCTACAGAAAGTCCGAGATTTATACCAAGATCAGATGTCGAAATGATCTACGGGGATTGTGATCCGGAAGGATGCCGTGCTCCGCCAAATTCATTAGAGGAGGACACTCTGAAGAAAGACAACTTTGACCGCAATTACTATGGCCCGATGGATGGTCTGCCAATGCGGCAGCCTTACCCAGGAAACTTGGGGCAAGAAAGTCAGCCGAGTAATGAAACTCAGCTGAGCGTCATTGAACAGAATACCTGTGTCCCCGCCATGTCATGGGATCAACACTCAGGTCATTCAGAAACTACTCAACATGAAGATGAATTCGCAACGTTTGCAGGACTATAATTCATCAACTATGCTTTTCCTGAGGTCAACGTCATCGAGAGGGATGACTTCTCCAGTTCCAAAGATGTTTGGGACACTTTGGGACAACCAAGTGGAAAATACGACTATATGGTCAAGTACACCGCTCCCGAAAGCTCTCGTATCAGGCTCGAAGATATCCAATCAACTGGATGGGGAGATACAGCTGAGAGCACGAATGCTATGCAAAATGCAACAGGGGAATCCTCCTACGACAATTCTGCTTGGGAGACAGATTCCAATGATCCTACTCCACCAGAAATCAGCGTCATTTCTGAAGACAAATCAAGGAAGGTGCCAGACTTTGTGATTCACCGAGGAGTTTGCCGCCAATGGGTTGCTGTCGAGGTTCCGAAGGTCGTTCATCAGTCAAAGTACTTGCCATCTTTTAACCTTTCACCCTGCCCAGGTGAAACGGATGTTTTGATAGGGCTCGCTTTCTGTAAATTTCCCTCTTCGCTTTGCCCAAAGCGACAGAGTTTTGTTTTATAGGGCTGTAGTTTCAAGATTCGACTTGTTCATTAATAAAATAACGCCGTTCTGTAATTTCCGCATTATTTGTTGTTTTCTCTTTTTGCTTTTTCAGAAAATGGTAATCCTAAAAAACATTCAATAATAAAAACAAGCAGTAAAATCAAAACGCTGCACACACTTGCATTTTCTCAATCTCTTCTAAACACGAATCATCACGTCATGCAGATTGCTTGTTTTATACCCCGTTGAAACATACGATCCGATGCCTTCTTCCAACTTTGAGTTCCCGGTATTCGAGGCTGAAGAAGAAAATGACAACGAAATTCCAGAAGAGATCTCCCGACTACTCAGACAAGAGGAAAGGTCCATTGAACCTCACAAAGAACCGTTGGAAACGGTAAACTTGGGTTCAGAAAAAGAGAAAAAAGAAATCAGGATCGGAGCATTGCTCAGTCCAACTATCAAAGAAAGTTTGATAAAGCTTCTCAAAGAATTTCCCGATGTATTCGCTTGGTCCTATCAGGATATGCCAGGGTTGGATACCAGCATCGTGGAACATCACTTACCGTTGAGATCGGAATGTCCGCCAGTAAAGCAAAGGTTGAGACGCACTCACCCGGACATGGCCATCAAAATCAAGGAGGAGGTATAGAAACAGATCGACGCGGGTTTCCTCGCTACATCTGAATATCCTCAATGGCTAGCCAACATCGTACCCGTTCCCAAAAAGGACGGAAAGGTCAGAATGTGTGTTGATTATAGAGATCTAAACAAGGCAAGTCCAAAGGACGACTTTCCTTTACCACACATTGACATGCTGGTAGACAGTACAGCAAAGTTCAAAGTTTTCTCCTTCATGGATGGATTCTCGGGCTATAATCAGATCAAAATGGCGCCGAAGGACATGGAGAAAACTTCGTTCATTACCCCATGGGGTACCTTTTGTTACAAGGTAATGTCGTTCGGTTTGAAGAATGTCGGGGCAACCTATCAAAGGGCCATGACTACTCTGTTTCATGACATGATACAAAAAGAAATCGAGGTATATGTCGATGATTTGATTGCAAAATCAAGAACAGAGGATGAGCACGTTGAACATCTGTCAAAATTGTTCGAACGTCTAAGAAAATTCAAGCTCCGTTTGAATCCTAACAAGTGCACCTTCGGTGTCCGTTCGGGGAAATTACTAGGGTTCATCGTCAGCCAGAAAGGAATTGAAGTTGATCCTGACAAGGCCAAGGCCATTCAAGAAATGCCTTCTCCGAAAACTGAAAAACAAGTCAGAGGATTCCTGGGACGTTTGAACTACATCTCCAGATTCATATTCCTTATGACCGCCACTTGTGCGCCGATTTTCAAATAACTCAAAAAGAACCAGGATTGCGTTTGGTCAGAAGATTGCCAAACTGCCTTCGACAGTATCAAGGAATATCTGTTGAATCCTCCGATCCTATCACCTCCAGTGGAAGGAAGACCACTAATCATTTACCTCACAGTCCTAGAGGACTCAATGGGATGTGTACTTGGCCAACAAGACGAAACTAAAAGGAAAGAGTCTGCCATTTACTATCTAAGCAAGAAATTCACCGACTGCGAGACTCAGTATACGATGCTTGAGAAAACTTGTTGCGCTTTGGCTTGGGCAACCAAATGTCTTCGCCAGTACATGATTCGTCATACTACTTGGTTGGTCTCCGAAATGGATCCAATCAAGTACGTTTTCGAAAAACCTGCTCTCACGGGAAGGATTGCCCGTTGGCAGATGTTGCTATCAGAATATGACATAGAGTACCACGCTCAGAAAGCCGTTAAAGGAAGTATTTTAGCCGATCATTTGGCTCATCAACTGATTGACGATCAAGAATCAATCGGGTTTGACTTCCCAGACGAAGATGTCATGTATCTAAAAATGAAAGATTGCGTTGAACCGCTACCCAGTGAAGGGCCAGAACCAGGTTCCCAATGGGGACTTATCTTTGACGGAGCAGTCAATCATTATGGAAACGGAATTGGGGCAATCATTGTTACCCCTCAGGGTTCCCACATTCCTTTCACTGCCATACTTACGTTCAAATGTACGAACAACGAGGCCGAATACGAAGCATGTATTATGGGTCTCGAAGAAGCAATTGATTTAAGGATCAAAAACTTGGACGTATACGGCGATTCAGCCCTGGTTATTAACCAGATAAAAGGAGATTGGAACACATACCAATCAGGATTGATTCCTTACAAAGACTATGCAAGAAGGTTGTTACCCTTCTTCAACAGAGTCGACTTTCATCACATCCCTCGTGATGAGAATCACATGGCTGATGCTTTAGCCACTCTCTCTTCCATGATTAGCGTAGGTCGATGGAATGACCTACCTAAGATTGACGTAATGCGCCTTGAACGGCCCGCTTACATCTTTGCGATTGAAGCAGTCATAGACGACAAACCTTGGTATCACGATATCAAATGCTTCCTTCAGAAACAAGAGTACCAATCTGGGGCACTCAAAAAAGACAGGAAAACCCTCAGAAGATTGGCTGGAAACTTCTTCCTGAGCGGTGACACTCTTTATAAGAGGAATTTTGACATGGTCTTGCTTCGATGCGTAGACAGACCAGAAGCATACATGCTCATGAAAGAAATTCATGAAGGATCCTTTGGCACTCATGCCAACGGACACACAATGGCGAGAAAAATTCTCAGGGCCGGGTACTATTGGTTGACAATGGAATCCGACTGCTACAAGTACATGAGGAGGTGTCACAAGTGTCAGATATACTCCGACAAAATTCATGTACCGCCATCACATCTCAAAGTTCTTTCTTCCCCGTGGCCATTTTCCATATGGGGAATCGACATGATTGGCATGATTGAGCCCAAGGCTTCAAACGGACATCGGTTCATCCTGGTAGCCATTGATTATTTCACCAAGTTGGTCGAAGCAGCGTCATTCGCCAATGTAACCCGAAAAGTGGTGGTCCGATTAATCAAAAACAATATCATCTGTCGTTATGGTGTTCCAAGCGAGAGCATTACTGATAATGGATCTAACTTGAACAATAAGATGATGAAAGATCTGTGTGCAGAGTTCAAGATCGATCACCATAACTCATCTCCCTACCGACCCAAGATGAACGGAGCGGTAGAAGCGGCTAACAAGAACATCAAGAAGATTGTTCAAAAGATGGTTGTAACCTATAAAGATTGGCACGAAATGCTACCCTTTGCTCTTCACGGTTATCGAACATCTGTCCGCACTTCAACAGGGGTAACCCCTTTCTCTCTAGTATATGGCATGGAGGCAGTTCTCCCCATAGAAGTAGAGATCCCATCAATCCGGGTATTGATGGAAGCTAAGTTCGCCGAAGCTGAATGGTGTCAAAGTCGACACGACGAACTGAACCTGATCGAAGAGAAGCGAATCACGGCACTATGCCACGGTCAGTTGTATCAACAAAGAATGAAGAGGGCGTTCGACAAAAAGGTTTGGCCTCATGTCTTCAGAAAAGGAGACCTCGTGCTCAAGAAGATACAATTATTTCTCACTGATTCCCGGGGCAAATGGACCCCGAATTATGATGGCCCCTATGTGGTCACAAAAGCTTTCTCAGGCGGCGCCTTGAGACTTGCAACCATGGATGGAGAGGAATTTGCCTACCCCACGAATGTTGATGTAGTCAAGAAATACTTCGCCTAAAACAAAAACAAAAAAACGTCTCGGTGGATTGAAAACCCGAAAGGGCAGTCCAGGAAAAAGTTAGAGACATGAAAAAAAAGAATCATCCCGATGGATTGGAAATCTCATAGTACAATCCAGGCAAAAGTTAGGGATAATGGCAAGTAACTATGTTCAATAGAGGCACGTCCCTTAGCAGCAGTTACAGCATCATTTATCGGAGGAAATCTCCAGTCAAAGGTCATCTTCGACAGAAGCTCAGGATGTCCCGAACTCAAAGTTGGTAAACGGATAGTGGTCGTTATTTTTCAACGTAGCCCTTTTCCCTGTAAATTACCATTTTCTAACTTTGTATATACTCTTTGGAATCACGCGTTTGGCTGATCTCCATCTTATCAATAAAATTTGAGCCCTTGTGCTTTTGTTTGTAATTCTTGCTTGTTTTAGCTTTACAGAACGACGTTGTTTAAACTTAATCAGCGATTCTTGAAATAAAACGAAAATGAATTTACTTGTTAAAACTTTTTCTGCTTTTAAAATAAAGATGGCAATTTCTTTTGACTGTTGAACATCAGAAGAACATCGATTGCTTCTCCCGAAGTAAGCGAACTTCAAAGTACAGAATCAAAGTACTCCTTCTAAGCCAGTATGCCTGAATGAAGGGATCAACTGTGTCAGAGACCTTGTTTCATCTGACATCCTCGGCCGATTTCTCATCTCCTAAGCCCGATCAACATAGCTCCCAACGGGACTATCTCTCCTAAGCAAGGTGGAATTGCTATTTTGAATCAACGGTACTTCTTCGCCCCGCGATGGCCGAGTATCCAATTGTGTTCATCCATTAGTCTGTATGTCGCGTCTGTTTTGTCAGCATATACATACATACTTCATGCATTTTATTTGCGTTCGCATTTCGTATTGCATCACTATCACTTGAGTCGGTCTTGTCCCCTAGTGATAAACAGTTTTCTCAATCGAGTTTGTCAGTTCTTTCCTCGTCAGGAAGTGTTGCGTCTGCACAATCTCGCCACCAGTGTATCTTTAGATCAGAGTCGGCACTTGGCCACTTTGATAACTTGAACCTCTGAAAAGCCAGAGAAAACTCTCAATAAACATCACTCTTCGCCATTGAAGATGATATCCTTGCTTTCCCAGCTTAAGGAAATCCACAGAGAAAGCCTCGTGATCAGAGATTCGGCAGCACGCCAGTTTTGCTCCGAAAGGACCGCTGATGAGAAGGTCATTGGCACCTCAAAATTGGATCCCATCATATGGCAGTTCTCCGGGAAGATCCCGAGAAAAGTATGATGAAAGGTCCCAAACGAAAACAGTCTCTCAAGAGACTTGCTTTCCCCAGTAGAAACAAATGGCGTCTCCAACAGAGAAGTTTATACAACTCTATAACTCAGACGACTGGGTTCCCCAGCAAGTCTGACATCAAAACTTTTTCCACTCAAATGGCATCTCCCCAGGAAAATTCGGCGAGAAGTTTGAGGAAAGCCGCTATGAATAGCGTCCCTTGTCAAGAAAGTTTATTGACAAAAGAAACTAAGACCAGTTCTTGGTAGGAAACCAGGATCGTGGGGAAGTTTAAATCAGAAACCGAGACCAGTTCCTTGGTAAGAAACCATGATCGAGGGGAAGTTTAAATCAGAAACTAAGACCAGTTCTTGGTAGGAAACCAGGATCGAGGGGAAGTTTAAATCAGAAACTAAGACCAGTTCCTTGGTAGGAAACCAGGATCGAGGGGAAGTTTAAATCAGAAACTAAGACCAGTTCTTGGTAGGAAACCAGGATCGAGGGGAAGTTTAAATCAGAAACTAAGACCAGTTCCTTGGTAGGAAACCAGGATCGAGGGGAAGTTTATTTCAAAAGAGACTGAGACCAGTTCCTTGGTAGGAAACCAGGATCGAGGGGAAGTTTACCTTTTCTAAGCATCATCGCTTAGCTAAAGAAGATGAATGCGTAAGCTACCATTCATAACCACCATCAAAATTTCGGATATTCCGATATTTAATCCTCTTGCACCCCGAATGCCCGAATCCCTTCGTCATTCACACCTTCGGGTCCAAGAAGATTAAATAGGGGCATCTGTAATACCCCAAATTTTGACCACTTAGATTTCCCATCATTGTGAAAATCATCATCACAATATGGATGAACCATCATGCTTCATCAGTCTCCCCAAAGATGAGTGAGCATCCAATACAATCAAAATTAGGGTTTCAAGCCCTCTCTGAGTGCTTAGACAAAGGATCAATCAAGAAATGACATGATCTTCAACTTGTCTAATCTCTCAAACATCCACAATGGATCAAAAAGGACTCCCACTTCAAGGATTAAGCACAAGGCTGCTCCCTTCTAGGTGGATCAAGTCTCAAGATCGACAGTGTCACCAAATTAGGGTTTTGGTCGACCAGGGCCTCCAGATGGAAAATTTTCATCTGGGCACAAGGCAATGATCCAAAACATGACCTAATATGCTTCATGGAACCTCATGAACCCATGCATCAAGTCAATTTTGCCTCAGGGGATGCATTCATCAAAAATCAGGAATTAGGGTTTCTTGACCTAATTCACCCCTAAGTTGACTTTTGGGACAAACCATGAGCCAAGACCTCAAGAGATGATTTTAGGGTCTATAATATACCATATTGATCCATTTGGAACAATGGATTGATCCAAGAAGCTTGAGCAACAAGTCTCATTTTCATCTGCACCACAATTAGGGTTTTAAGGGAAAAGTCAACTGTAACTTTGACTTTTGACCAAGACATGCTCCCAAACCCTAATACATGATTGAATATACCCTATGACACCGATGGAACATGTCCATCAAGTTTGATTTAGGTCAAGGACATGATTTCCTGAAGAATTGCACAGTTTGGAATTCATCTGATAAAAAGTCAACTGTGCACAAAAGTCAACTTTGACTTTTTGAGATTTTTCACCAAAATGGATTTTTAACCCTAAAATGATGTTAATGTATGATTTGAATCATCATTCATCAAGAAAAATCAAGAAAAGTGAGATAACTTGTAAAAGGGGTAACCATAAAACTTAGAAATTTTTCTAAGTTAAAAATAAAGTGGCAAAGGTACCAACTTTGGAGGACCATAACTCCTAAACCACAAGGCCATTTTTTCTCATCCAAAGTTGGATTTGTAACCCTCATTATCACCTACAAAAACTTCAACTACAAGTCATTCCAATTCATTAAGGATTTTGAGTTATGGAGTGATCAAAGTGGCTGAAAAGTGAAAATGTCACTTTTTCCAACACTTAGTGAAATTTTCACTAAGTCAGATTTTGTCTCACTTTTTGCCAAATGTAGGGGATTTTTCACTTGGAATCAAAAGAGATCAAAACCAAACTTGTTCAAACAGTTGTTGTATCATGTAAGAGCTTTCCAAAATGGCCAAGAACATTGCCAAATTCAACCTACATCATGAGATACAACATTGGCAAGTTGCCTTGCTGAAATCTGTCAAAGCAAGGCAGAATTTGCACTTTGGATTGATTTGCCAAAATCAGCCAATTTCAATTGCTCCAATCCACTTGGACACCTCAGAGGATTGAATCCAAAGGGGACAATCACTGAGCCAAGCCTCCAAGGTCCAAGGAACAAAGAATAGCATGTTGAACCTAGAATGGCCAAAATAGGGACAAGACTTCAAATTTGGAATGAGGCATTCAATGGAACCATCAAGGTGGCATGGACTGAGCCATTCTCATCTGAAATCAGTCAAGACTTATCCAAGACCAAGGGGACCAAAGCTCTGTGCCCTAACCTCTAGTCAATGGCTAGAGGAGACTTTAATTTCCATTGGCCAACATTGAGGAAACCTACTTACCAGCTGCCATGCACTATTCCTTGCAAAACAAACTTGCTCTACTATAAATCGAGCTCAATTGTGGTCAGTTTAAGTACACCAAAGCCATCTAACAGATGCTTTCCTCAAAATCTCTTTCTCTTGGTAAAAATGCCTTTCTTAGCAAGGTAGCTATCGGGTTTTGAGTTTGAGAGCAATTTTGCACAAACCAATCACTCACACACCTCACATACATTACATATGAGCTGATCAAACACTCACATAACATCTGGAACATCAAAATCTCAAAATCACTTGCCATCCACACAAGTTTGAAGTGAAGTTGCAGCTGAGGTGCCATAAACTGATCCAGTCCATTTCAATTCAATCCAAGTGTTCAAACACACTCCATATGGTGTAGGGAAGCTGTCCAGATAATCACAACTTGCCTGTAACACCTCCAACTCAAAATCACATCTGCTATTGCTGTCACGACTTGGAGGTAAGCACATACTTGGTCATCTCTCAATCTATGCATATTTCCTCGCACAATAATTTGGCCATATGTTCATAATCATGCATGGAATGTTTTCCCTCAATTAATTGCATTGTTTGAATAGTGTATCAAAAATCCTAGCCTTCATGCAGAAATTAGGGTTCTTGAGGTCTCTTCGTGATTTCTTGTTGTATGTTTAATTTAAATGAAATTAAAGTACATAGACATGATCGTGAGGTTGAGACGAGCATAATGATATGTTGATTGCATGATATGATTACGTATTCATGGAGATTGGATAGAAAACGCAAATCTGAGAAACCAAGAACACGCGCGTGTTCTTCAGCTATTCTTGGCGCCATTTTTGAATAATTTGAATATTTGAATTTTGTGATTTTGTTTAATTGATTCAAAAATTCATTTCTCTCTGAGTTTTAATGATTTTGAGTTGATTCTTTTTTTAATAATTCACAAAAATGTTAAAATATTTTATTTTATCAAAAAATCCCAAAAATATTATTTATTTCATATAATTGATATTTTTGTAAAGAATTAATATTTTGATTGTTTTTGGCATTTTAAATATTTTTTCTACATTGATTTTGCAACTTTTAATGCTTTCTAATTATTTTGTAGGTCAATACTTAATTTTTGAAGCATTAATCCAAGATCACAATTTGTTTTCCATGTGTTAAACAATTTTTGATCATTTTAATTGAATTTTTATTCAATTAAATACATTTTTGAAAACAAATTAGGGTTTTGGATTAATTCAACCCTCATAAATCACATTCAAAACACTCTGGGCCTCTTGAGAGAGTGTAAGACCCATCCCCCCTTGTACAAAAACTTTTTGGGCCTCACTCATTGTATAAGTCCCTCTGTACAAGTAAACGGCGCGATCGTCGCCCGTTTAAAAATAAAAATCATCTGGGCCTCTCCTTGAGCTATAAGACCCATTCAAAACACTTTGGGCCTCTATTAGAGTGTAAGACCCAATCCCCCTTTTAACCAAAACATTTTGGGCCTCACTTATTGTATAAGCCCCTCTGCGTTAAAAGAAAACCTCGGCGCGATCGCCATTTTTAAATGAAAAATCATTTGGGCCTACCCTCGTGTTATAAGCCCCTCTCTTTTCTTTAAACCTTTTTTGGGCCTCTTGAGAGAGTGTAAGACCCATCCCTTTGTATAGAAAACCTTTTTGGGCCCCAGTCACTTGTATAAGTCCCGCTGTACAAAGTCAAACAGTGTGCTCACTGATAAAACCCTGGGCCTCTCCTTGAGCTGTAAGCCCCAGATCTTTCTTTTTCAAAGCACTTTCTCCTTTGATTTTGAATATACTGTTGTTTTCAATCTTTCTTTGTTGAACAACTAACCAAACAGCATGGAAGCACTACAACCGAGTAAGTGGTTATCGCTTTCATTTACTGCTTTCATATTATAAACCGTATTGTGGGGCTGCTCGCTGTAAGTCTCCTTTCATAAACTCATATCTACTGTGTAATAATAGTATAGATATTTCGAGTTTCCCCGACAACTACGTCTAGAACTAGGTGACGTCGTTTCACTTATTCGTAGAAATAGACGCCTAGATCCCCAATAGGAGCACCAGATACAGTCTTCTCTTCGGTTTTCCTCCTTAGGAATCGTCAAGAAGCTCTACTCCCCAAGATGAATGTATTCTCCGTGAATGGCATCTTTGAGTTTCTTCCCAATTCTCGAACTTTCCTGACTTGATCTATTCCTTGTGGATAGCTTGCCTTGAATGTCTCGGGGTTTGGGTACCCACTACGGTCATAATCTTGGACCTTAACTAAGGAACCCTCTTTAAAAGCTAAAAGTCGTTGGATAGTAAACCTCGCACGTTTACCAGTGGTTTTCATCTTTAAAAGAGTTATCTCTCCAAATGGAAAGGAGATGATAGACCCACGGGCTTCTTAAAAGCATCGGACTCCTCTTGGGCATTATTCAAGGACCCTACGGCTTCTTAGAAGTATTCACAACCTCCTCTTAGGCTTCGTATAATGATCTCTTCCTCCGGGAATGATAGCCTCCTCTTGGGCTTCGTACAAGGACCCGTCGGCTTCTTAAAAGTTTCCAGCCTCCTCTTGGGCTTCGTACAAATTGTCCCGACGACCTCCTAGAGGTATAGGAACAGAACCTAGTCATCCTCATAGAACAGTCCTTTCATAGAGTCTACTACTGTTTCTCGAAGCATAGTACAAAAGATAAAACTCTAGACACGGACAGTCTAACTTCCTTGAGTCTCAAAGACATTCTCAAGCACCCTTCGTTAAATTGGAAGGAAACCCGCAGACTCGGACAGTCTCAATACCCTTTGGATTTCCCGTTTCCTCAAAGAGAAGGAAATATCCCTGATCCTCAAATTAAATCCATGAGTACAGTGTTACTCATATAAAGAACTGATTTTCTCTTTTAAATCAGTATATTGGATCTGTCACTCAACTGAAACAGTTACAATAGCCTCCATCTCGGGCTTCGTACGAGATACCAAAATTCTCCCCAGTGGAGTCAAAATAACCTTTTTGCCTCTCTCTCGGGCTTTGTACGAGATACAAAAACACTCTCTTACTGAGTATAAAAGACTCTCCAACTGAGTCAACTCTTTGCTAGCCTCCTCTTAGGCTTTGTATAACGATATGCCCCACTGGGTCAAAAACTTTTAACCTCTCTCTCGGGCTTTGTACGAGACACAAAATAGCCTCCTCTTAGGCTTTGTATAATGATTTTCCTAGCGGAAACTAGCCTCCTCTTAGGCTTTGTATAAGAAAACCACTGGTTGATCCAATCGACCTTTTAGCATCAAAGCTGTGCCTCGTTCACAGTACACAAACATCAACAACTCCTTTCCCTTCATCTAATCGCTGTAAGCGGCAAGCCTCTGGATCATCTACATCCATGCCACTGTCCCTCTTTTAGCATGAGAAATTCCTAAGGAAAGATGGCATTGCTCTACACTGAGTTAAAGTCTTCTCCTTCAGGTTAAAACCCTTTTCTTTGGAAATTATGGCATTGCTCGGATCCGCGTATCCCAGTTAAAGTAATTCTCCTTCTCCCCTCTTTAGAGATGACAAATTCTCTCTAAAGTCGAGGTCTTTCAGCTTCACATCTTGGGCTTTGAACAAGACACAAATAGACCTTTTAGCTTCACATCTTGGGCTTTGAACAAGATACAAATCACCTTTCGCTTCATGTCTTGGGCTTTGAACAAGACACCAAAAACACCCATTTTTCCCCATAGAATAGGAGGAACTACGAACGCTCTGATTTCCCTGTTTCGGTAAATGGGAATACGTAGGCATAAGATCGAAAGAAAAGATCTTAGCGAGCGCAATCAACAAAAAACCCAAATTCCATATCTCCATCAATTAAAAGCAGTATTTCAAAAACATCAGTCCTAACATCCTAACCCTTGTTACCCGCCAGAAACCTTCTGCCCAGGTAAAAAGAAAGAAAACCGTATTGGCGAAAATACAAATAACCAGTACAAAGGCCCCCCCACATTGATAGCATCCGTAACCTAACAGACCGCTGTTTAAACTCAGTATGCAAAGCAGGGTTAATTGGAGACATCTATTTCCCTTCCTTATTCAGCTCACAATAGGATAAAAAATGAATCGACCTGTACTCAAAGCTCAAACCGCAGAGAGCGACCAGCGCTTAAGAACCGCGTCCAAAATCACTCGCTACAGATGGACTTCGCGGTGGGATTACCCCGTGCGCAAGGAGGTTATGATTCGATTTGGGTAATTGTAGATTGGTTAACGAAGTCTGCGCATTTTTTGGACGTAAAGACTACCTACAAGGCGAGTCATCTCGCAAGGCTGTTCATTTCGGAGATAGTAAGATTGCATGGTATTCCTACTAGTATCGTTTCAGATAGAGATTCAAAATTTACTTCGAGATTTTGGAGAGCTTTTCAACAAGCAATGGGAACGAAGTTATGTTTGAGTACGTCGAATCATCCGCAAACGGACGGTCAGACGGAACGGACAATACAAACCATGGAAGACATGTTGAGAGCTTGTGTACTTGAAAGTGGGGGAAATTGGATAGAACTTTTGCCGTTGATTGAGTTCTCTTATAATAACAGTTATCATGCAAGTATTGGTATGGCACCTTATGAGGCGTTGTATGGAAGGAAGTGTAGGACACCGCTGTGTTGGGCAGAAGTTGGAGAAGATAGGATGTTGGGACCCAAGATTATTCACGAAACTATGGAGAAGATTAGGATGATCCGTGGAAAAGTTAAGCAAGCACAGGATCGTCAGAAGAGTTATACGGATAACCGAAGAAGACCTTTAGAATTTGAAGAAAGCGATCACGTGTTCTTGAAGGTTACACCGAGATTGCGGTTGAAAGGACCGTTTCGGTCACGGAAGTTAAGTCCGAGATATGTGAGACCATATCAGATTTTGGAAAGAATTGGTGAAGTAGCTTACAGATTAGCCTTACCGGCTTCACTGTCAGAGATGCACGACGTTTTTCATGTATCTCAGCTTCGGAAATTTGTCCCAGATCCTCTTCAGCCAATTTTACCAGATACAATTGAGATAGAAGCAGATTTAACATTTGAGCTTCAACCGAGTCGTATCACCGGAAGAGAAACTAAAGTGTTAAGGAATAAAGAGATTCCTCTTGTTAAGGTCCAATGGGACGAGACGCATCCGGGCGATGCAACTTGGGAATTGGAATCGGAGATGCGGGAGGTCTATCCTCATCTTTTCAGGTAATTGTTTTAAATTCGTGGGTGAATTTCTATTTAAGGGGGGGAGGATGTAATACCCTGTAAATTATTTTACTCTGGATAATATTATTTGTGATCAACAGAGTCCCAGTGTACTCTGAGAAATTATCTGCAGAGATAATTAGGGTAGCTGTTGAACTTAGAGTAAATCCAATTAATATTATTTGACTATGACATATTTAAGTATTTTGACTTTAGTGACTTTTTGGACAATTAGTAGTGTTGCTAATTGATGATATCATACTATATCTTTTCTTTCCCTTCATTTTCCTTATTAGACCAAGAGAAAGAAAAAGATAGAAAGGGTTTTTGGAGAGAAAGAAAAGAGAATGAAAGGAAGAGAAAAAGAGGAAAAATTCCAAGATCAAAATCATCAAGTACATCATCAAATCTTCATCAAATCATCTTCCAATCTTCACCATCTTCATCTTTTCAAGGTGGGTTCTAGATAGAAACTTAAGTTTAGAGCTAGAAATGATTATAGCTTAAGTTAGGTTTTTATGAAAATTGCTTAAATTGGTAATCGATGAAATTTAACTGTTGAAATGTGTTAAAAACTGAGTAGTATAAGCTATATGGGGATAGAATCATCTGTGTTTGATTATTGGATGTTTGGATGTGTTTTGGTCAAGTTTTGGACCTATGGGATTTCAGCTGTTACGCTGCAGAACTTCTGAAATTTCCCAGATTCGCACTGCGAATCCCCCCTGGAAGGGGGAAATCGTGCACTCGCTGGATGTTCGCACGACGAATGGAAAGGTGAACACTCGTCAGTGGTTCGCACTGCGAACTTTAGTGTGTTTTGGTTCTGCCACTGTTCTCCAGATGTTCGCACTGCGAATGGTGCAGCAAACAAGTGTTGGCTAGGCGTTCGCTGGACGCTTCGCACTGCGAATGAAGTAGCGAGCCCTCGCTGACTTCTTCGCATTATGAACATGACAGATCACCCAACTTGTTTCTTTCATAACTTTTGACTCGTGTATCCGATGTGAGTATTCTTGGTATCGTTGTGAAGCTATGAACATCCTCTAGCTAATGGTAGTGAGAAACATCTATTTATTGCCCGATTAAATAAATCGGAGGGAATCGTGAATTGGTGTAATGTTTGATATGTTGCATTATGTGTTCTATTATGTGATTGACGAATATATGCCTATGCTCTTATTGTTAAACATGTCTGAATATGTATGCATGTTAAAATATGAAATAGGTAGAGTGAGGAATATTACCGTAGACAATTGTCAGATAGTGTGAGAATGGTATAGTGACAACGCTCGTGCATGAGAGGCCGAGGCGTGTGTCTAGTAATCATAACCAGCTTATCTTGCGGTGTAGTTTCATGAGACTCGAGCACCTCCTCTGAAACGTATGCACAATTACTTGGTAGGTTTGATTCCCTACGTGTAGTACGATTGGAGCCTATATGGTAAAGAGACTTGTGATGGTTAACAGGCCATGAGAAGTGACGGTTCACGGTTAACAGGCCGATGATCCCGAATCCAATTCGCATGCCAAGTAACTACAGGATCCATGACTCGGGTCGTCTTCTAGACGTAGAAGCAGACGGGAAAAGGGGATGCCTTGGTACGGTTATTGATTAGTGATATTCTTGAGTTAACAGGCTCAGGACGTACTTTGGTACTAGTGTGAGTTAACAGGCTCACGAGTGTGGATACATATTTAGTGGGTGTACTCATAGTCACATCCCTTCCCTTTGACTTGAGTTAGGTTTATTAGAACCTTGTAAAGCCGAGAGGACTTTAAGATAGGGAACTCACTGAGATTTGATGTATCTCACCCCACTGTTGTTGTTTACATCACAGGTACTGCAGGTTCCGCGAAGGGTAAGGATAAGGCTGTGTGATTATCCTTACTTCTCTGATGGATTTGCTTCCGTTGTGGAGTTTTTGAGATCATTATTTGATCTAGTTCTTAGTATTTGTCTTTGGAACATCTTGAAGATATACTATGCCGTAGTTTTTTTTGTATTAGGCTTTTTGGGCAGTAATATGTATAATGTATTTACTAGGAACTTATTGTATATTTCAGTACCAAAAGTGGAATTCGTGTATAATATATGCTTTGATGTATGTATATATATGTGGGCTTTACAGTTGGTATCAGAGCAGGTCGTATCCTCGACCTAGCCATGAAATAGAATAAGTTTTCTTTCTGTTTCATATGCGGCGTGTCACCATTGGTCTTGCGTGTTATATTTATGGTATTGAGTCTGATCAACTTAATCCTATCTGTATGAAATTCAGGCACATGGCTGACAAGCGCAGAAACAACCGTGGTAGACCGAGAACCACTCCAGCAGGGACTAATCCGCCAGGTGACAAGGGGAACGCCCCTTTATACCAATTTATGCAACAGATGCAGCAACAGCAGAATCAGTTTGTGCAACAAATGGTACAGCAAATGGCTGGTGGCGTGCATCCTCCAGTGGTGGTTCCTGAAGCTGCAGGGGGAACCTTTAGGGATTTCATTCGTATGAATCCTCCAGAATTTCAGGGAGGGTTAGATCTAGTAAAGGCTCATGAATGGATATCAGGTATGGAACGGATTTTCCTAATAGTTCAGTGCAGTGAGGAAAACAAGGTGGTCTTCGCTTCTCACTTGTTGAAGGGTCCTGCCAGGAGGTGGTGGGAGAGCGATTCAGCCTTAATGACAATACAAGAGGTACCAAAGGTATAGGAGCAGTTTAAGATAACTTTTATGGAGAAATATTTTCCAAGTTCCTTGAGGTCTCAGAAGGAATTCGAGTTTCAACAATTAAGACAGGGCAACTTGACTGTGGCTTCTTATGCGGAAAAGTTCGAGGTTATGGCTGCTTATTCTAGACAGGCTATGTATGCTCCTGATGAGAGGTGGAAGATTGATCAGTTTCTGTTTAGTTTAAGGGCTGAAATTTCACATAGCGTATCTCAGAGAGAAAATTGTGGTCACTACTGCTATGGATGAGATTGTTGAAACGCCGTTGATGTGTGAAAATTGTGTATTATCGGTGAATGAAAGAGTTTTCCAGATTGATCTTATTTGTTTGCCGCTTAAGAAAGTGGATGTTGTTATGGGAATGGATTGGCTTTCCGCTAATTCGGTGTTTATTGGGTGTGAGGAAAAGCTGATCATTATTCCATCCGATGAGGCTGCTCCGAAGGATGTGTTAACTACTATTTTAGAAGGTACGGTTGGAATGATTAATTTCTTGTTTGAGGAGGAAAAGTCTGTTCTTATGCTTCTTACTAAGGAGGAGTGTAGTAACATTCAAGTTTTGAGTATTCCGGTAGTTTGTGACTTTCCTGAAGTTTTCCCCGAGGATATCACTTCTCTTCCTCCGGAGCGGGAAGTGGAATTCTCTATAGATCTGATACCGGGAATGGCTCCAATATCCGTTTCTCCGTATCGGATGGCACCACTTGAATTAAGAGAATTAAAGGATCAATTGGAAGAGTTGTTGGCTAAGCATTTTGTTCGACCAAGTGTTTCGCCCCGGGGAGCTCCAGTGTTATTGGTAAAGAAAAAGGATGGTGGAATGCGGTTGTGTATTAATTACCGTCAGTTGAATAAGGTCACCATCAAGAACAAATACCCATTACCAAGGATAGACGACCTGTTAGATCAATTGAAAGGAGCCTGTGTGTTCTCGAAGATTGATTTACGGCCGGGTTATCATCAAATTCGTGTGAAGAGTTCAGATCTACCAAAGACCGCGTTTAGAACTCGTTATGGTCATTATGAATTTTTGGTCATGCCTTTCGGTGTGACGAATGCTCCGGCAGTTTTCATGGATTATATGAATCGGATATTTCAACCTTACTTGGACCAATTTATGGTGATTTTCATTGATGACATTCTTATTTATTCTCGTGATCCTCAAGAGCATGGAGAACACCTAAGAATTGTTTTATCCATCTTACAAGAGAAGCAACTTTTTGCTAAGTTAAGTAAGTGTGTGTTTTGGATGTCTGAGGTTAATTTTCTCGGTCATGTCATATCCTAGGGAGGTGTGGCGGTCGATCCATCAAAATTTGAAGCAGTGATTAATTGGGAGAGACCGAAGAATGCTTATGAAGTTAGAAGTTTCTTGGGATTGGCAGGGTACTACAGAAGGTTTATCAAGGGATTTTCGCAACTGGCTTTACCATTGACAAGACTTACTCGGAAGGATTATTCGTATGAGTGGGATTCGGCTTGTGAAAGAAGTTTTAGGAGTTTGAAGGAGAGATTGACGACCGCTCCTGTTTTGGTTATTCCTGATTCTAGCAAGTCGTATGAGGTATATTGTGATGCATCGAAGAAGGGATTAGGCGGTGTGTTAATGCAGGAGGGACATGTAGTGGCTTATGCTTCACGACAGTTGAAAGTCCATGAAGAGAATTACCCAACGCATGATTTGGAATTGGCGGCAGTTGTATTTACTTTGAAAGTGTGGCTTCACTATTTATATTGTGTACGTTTTGAGATGTTTAGCGACCACAAGAGCTTAAAGTACTTATTTGATCAGAAAGAGTTGAACACGCGTCAGAGGAGATGGATGGAATATTTGAAGGATTATGACTTGGAGTTAAAATACCATCCGGGTAAAGCAAATAAGGTGGCGGATGCATTGAGTATGAAGGTGTTGCAGAATGCCGAGTTGATGATGTTAGAGTATACTTTAATGGAAAAGTTTAGAGATATAAATCTTCAATTTAACTGGACTCCAAATTATGTAATTATGGGGAATTTGAATGTCTCTTCTACTCTTAGGGAAGAAATCCAACAAGAGCAAGGGCTAGACGAGATGTTACAAGAAGTGTTATTGCAACCGGGTTTTGTGCGAGCTACCGACGAAACTATTTTGTTGAACCAAAGGATTTGTGTTCCGGATAGCACGGAGTTAAAACGAAGGATTTTGGAAGAAGCGTATAAGGGTGCTTTTACTATACATCTGGGGTCTTCAAAGATGTATCAAGATTTAAAGAGGGACTATTGGTGGCCCGGGATGAAAAAGGATATTGCGGTGTATGTGTCGGAATGTGCGGTGTGCCAACAAGTGAAGATTGAGCACCAAAGGCCGGATGGCTTATTGCAACCTTTAGAAATTCCGACATGGAAATGGGATAGTATTTCGATGGACTTCGCAGTGGGATTAACCCGTGCGCAAGGTGGTTATGATTTGATTTGGGTAATTATGGACCGGTTAACGAAATCCCCGCATTTCTTAGCTGTGAAGACTACCTACAAGGCGAGTCATCTCGCAAGGTTGTTCATTTCAGAAATAGTGAGATTGCATGGTATTCCTACTAGTATCGTTTCGGATAGAGATCCAAAGTTTACTTCTAGATTTTGGAGAGCTTTTCAACAAGCCATGGGAACAAGGTTATGTTTGAGCACGTCGAATCATCCGCAAACGGACGGTCAGACGGAACGGAAAATACAAACTATGGAGGACATGTTGAGAGCTTGTGTACTTGAAAGTGGAGGAAATTGGATAGAACTTTTGCCGTTGATCGAATTCTCTTATAATAACAGTTATCATGCAAGTATTGGTATGGCACCTTATGAGGCGTTATATGGTAGGAAGTGTAGAACGCCATTGTGTTGGGCGGAGGTTGGCGACGACAGAATTTTGGGACCTGAGATTATTCACGAGACCACAAAAAAGATTAGAATGATTCGTGGGAAAGTTAAACAAGCCCAAGATCGTCAGAAAAGCTATACGGACAACCGTAGGAGACCGTTGGAGTTTGATGAGGGGGATCATGTATTTTTGAAGGTTACTCCGAGATTGAGATTTAAAGGACCATTTAAATCGTGGAAGTTAAGTCCAAGATACATGGGACCGTATCAAATCTTAGAAAGAATTGGAGAAGTAGCTTACAGATTAGCCTTACCGCCTTCTCTGTCAGAGATGCACGACATTTTTCATGTGTCTCAGCTTCGGAAATTTGTCCCAGATTCTCTTCAGCCACTTCTACCAGATACAATTGAGATAGAAGCCGATTTGACATTTGAGCCTTAACCGAGTCGTATCTCAGAAAGAGAAACTAAGGTGTTAAGGAATAAAGAGATTCCTCTTATTAAGGTCCAGTGGGATGAGACGCATCCGGGCGATGCAACTTGGGAATTGGAATCAGAAATGCGGGAGGTCTACCCTCATCTGTTCAGGTAATCTTTTAAATTCGTGGGCGAATTTCTATTTAAGGGGGGGGGGGGGGATGTAATACCCCGTAAAATTCTGAACGTTTTGGATAATATTATTATGATCAACTGGGTTCCGGTGTACTCTGAGCAATTATTGGATAAAATAATTAGAGTAAACTGATGAACTCAGACGGATTAGATTAATACTATTTAACTTGGAATTTTATTAATTGTTGCAATTGAGGTAATATGGATAATTAGTAGTATTGCCAATTAATGTTTCCTATGTCTATTTTCTTTTCCTTTTCCTTATTTGAAAAAGATAGAAAACATGGAGAAAGAAAAGGAAAGGAAGGAAAAAGGAAGGGAAAAGAAGAGGAAAATTCTCAAGAGCTCTAGGACTTCAATCATCAACCTATCTTCATCTTTTCATCTCAGCTTCACCCTCCTCATCTTGTAATCCGGGTGGGTTCTAGTTAGATACTTTAGAGTATAGTTTTATTGAGTTTAGAGTTAGTTTTGATATTGTGAGAAATGAGTAATTTTGCAATAGAATCATAATCTAACTGTTGGAATTCGATATTTGATTGTGTAGTATACTGGTTATTATGTTTATAACATGTTTTGGTGTGTTTTGATTTGGAAAAATGGAATTTTGGGGTTGAATTTGAGAAACCCATAGCAGAACTTTTCTGCAGGAAAATTTTTGGGTTTCCTCTGCCCATACGCGTATCACGCAAGGCAATACGCGTATTGAGTTGGGAAATACACGTATGGCAATGAAGGATTTTAGGCGTTACGCGTATGGGAGGGGGCAATACGCGTATGGTTTGAGGTAATACGCGTATTGGAGTTTTAAATGGAATTTTTGAAGGAAAATCAGTCTCTGCCCATACGCGTATGGCTTTGAGCAATACGTGTATGGTTGGGCGAGTGAGCAAGGCAATACGCGTATGGCTTAGGACAATACGCGTACGGCTAGGAGGGTGCAGAATTGTGTTTTTTTCGCGATACCATTTCTCGTTATGTCTATAACTTTTGACTCGTTTATCCATTGTTAACATTCTTGATATCGTTGGACAGCTAACAAAATGTACTTTCTTATTAAAATGGTTTTAAGATTGTGGCCGATTTAATTATGTCGGGATTTTTGGAATAGTGTCGTTTTGTCGACTTTTATTGTTTAATGGTGTGCATTTGTTGTTGAATAGGTATGCATGTTAAAATACGAAATAGGTAGAGTGAGGAACATTACCATAAACAATGTCGGAAAGTGTGAATTGTCATAGTGACAACGCTCGTGCAAGAAAGGTCGAGGCGTGTGTCTAGAAATCATAACCAGTTTATCTTACGGTGTAGTTTTGTAATGCCCTATATAATATATATCTAGAATAATACAATACAAGCATTTTATTTGGTACTGACCCATCAAAAGCGCCTAATAGCATAGTTCACATACTTGTCCATTTCTAAAACATAAATACTCTACATGGCACAAGTCATAGAAACTAGCCAAAATAATAAAACTAAGAATGATATACAATATCCTCAATTGCATACAACAAAAGAATACACAGCGGAATAAGCTTAACTAAGCTTCTCTTGAAACATCCGAGCATCGCTCCACTTGTAATTAAACCTGCACATGAAACAAAGCAACTATACTGGGGTTAGATACATCAAATCTCAGTGAGTTCACTATCCTATAGATTCTTTCGGCTTTACAGGGTTCTATCAATCCTAACTCAAGTCAAGGGGAAGGGAAAATGACCTTGAATGCACAACCTCACAAACTCACACTATATGGAAACATGTCATGAGTCTGTTAACTCACAAAGTTCACACGGAAGGAATTACGTCCTGAGCCTGTTAACTCAAGATTTCCTTACGAATCGATAACCGTACCAAGGCATCATCTTTTCCCGTCGGCTTCTACGTCTACAAGTCGACCCAAGTCATGGATCCTTATAGTTACTTGACATACGAAATGGATTCGGGATCATCGGCCCGTACACCGTGATCCGTTACTTCACACGGCCCGTACACCGTCACAAGTGTCTTTACTCGTAGGCTCCATTCGTACTACATGCGGGAATCAAACCTGCCAAGTAATTGTGCATACGTTTCAGTGGAGGTGCTCGAGTCTCATGAAACTACACCGCAAGATAAATGGTTACGATTACGTGATCATTCACACAACGTGATTGTATTTGACAATCACAAGGCCACAATGCCTTAAGGCCACATTCGCCTTACTATAAAACATAACAATTACACATGTTCCATACTAGTGTTTCACTCAAATCTATACCATTCGGCAATGGACACACGCCTCAGTCTCTCCTGCACGAGCGTTGTCATTCCGTTATCTACTCTTGGCCAGAACTCGTCAATGAATGCACGAGCGTCGCCATCCAGAGTTTCTATCACAATTGTAATTACAACCTAGAATTATACCAATCTTAACTATGCCATTTATTTTTGGGGTAAAGTTTCCTCACTCTCCCTAACTCATTTTAACATGCATATATATTCAAACGTGTTTAACAATAAGAACATAGGCAATTAGTCATCAATCACATAATGGAAACACATAATTCCACATATCCCCAATTCTACGAATTCACGGTTCCCTTCGATTTATTTAATCGGGCATCAAAACTGGTGTTTCTCCCTTCCATTATATAAAGGATATTCATAGTTTCACATCGTTACCAAGAATACGCGAAACGGATAAACAAGTCAAAAGTTATAAGAGAAACAAAACTACATAACCTGCCATGTTCGCTAGGCGAACGTCCCAACGAGCATTTGCTCCAGTCTTCACTAGGAGAAGCTCCTGGCGAATGAACAATCAGAACAAAACAGACATAAAGTTCGCTTCGCGAACTCCCTGGCGAACATTCGCCTCGCCCTTCGCTTCGCGAACAACTCAGCGAAGCAAGGCAGAAACAACCAGCACTGAAAAGGCACAAAGTTCGCTAGGCGAACGTCGCTGGCGAACCTTCGCTAACATTCGCTGCCGGTTTCGCTAGGCGAACTTTCGAAACCATTCGCTACGCTTCGCCCCAGGTTCGCTAGGCGAACCCTGCGAAACCCAGAAATTCAGCAGCGCTGTTACTCATCAAAATCAATTATTTCCTCAATCCAAACACTTCCAAATCACACAATGACAATCAAAACATACTCCAATCATAACAATAAGTATTCTACACAGTCTATACCATATTTCATCCGTTAGATTCATTGATTTTATCCGATTAATCAATTTCTCTCAAATCTAACCTAAACTCAAATCATTGATTTCTAGCACTTAGTGTTTCTATCTAGAACCCACCTGATAATCGAAGAGGAGTTTGAAGAAGATACTGATGATCCATGGGTTTCTCTTCTTCATCTTCTCCATTTTCTCTCTTTCTCTTCCTTTCCTCTTCTTCTTCTTTCCTTCTTCCTTTCTACCTTTTTCTTTTCTTTCCAAATATATATATATATATATATATATATATATATATATATATATATATATATATATATATATATATAACCAATATTATATAATATAATCCAATAGAGCAAGATATCTCCAATTGATATTTTATCGTTTCAACTAATTGATCAATTATTAGAGTTATCATAAAAGTCTCTCTTGAACTAATAATAAATTGATCTCTTCGCAATTCATTAGTTGCTCTATTAACCCCAATTGACAATACTTAAAGTACTTAGAGGGTTCCATTAATCCAATTTACCAAG
The DNA here is from genome assembly GCA_022829125.1 of Lathyrus tuberosus. Classification (NCBI taxonomy): domain Eukaryota; kingdom Viridiplantae; phylum Streptophyta; class Magnoliopsida; order Fabales; family Fabaceae; genus Lathyrus; species Lathyrus tuberosus. The sequence continues at coordinate 16,976,767 of JALAZF010000043.1, forward strand.
GATAGAGCACATAGATGCTCATCTGATCTCCAATTGAGCATTTAGATAATACGGGGTATTACACTCTCCCCCCCTTAAATTGAAATTCGCCCCCGAATTTCCTCTATTCGGCAATAACCAACAATGGTATCCTGGTCTTAGTTTCACACTTAATCTTACTTCGTTAAAATTCCTGACATAATCCGATTCCAACTTGACTTCAAAATTCCAAAATCCTTGTTTTCTACAAATTATCAAAGCTTCACGTCCTTAGTCATACTCTTATTCCAATATTGGGTTAACTTCTAACTTGGTTTTCCATAATTCAACTGTTGTTTCAAGATAAAAGACTTGGTCGCGTCTTACTACGGAAAGAATGTACCATTCTACATTCCTCTACTGAGTCACAACCAAAATCATAACACCTTATCTTGGTTTAGAACAACCACCACTCATCACCTCTTTGCAATGTAAATCAGTGATCCCTTAACTTCATACAATTTCCAACAACTATCCTTCCATAAATCCTTCAACGTCCAGAACCACTTCACCATTCGTCAAACGACTTCTTTATCAGTTCTATTTGGTCAGATGCTGTACATGGTACTCATTAAATCCGATATTTCATCCCTTTCGTATCACACCAAAAGATAATTCTCTTCGAACAAGATCTTCTTACTTTCATCCTTGCATTGTACATCTGGTATTGTTCTGACACCAACAGTTGCCAAGTAGACAGGAATGTCATTTCCATCCTTACAAGTAACAATCTTCCAAATCCCTACCATTCTGACCAAATCTTTCATCTGTCATATTCCACTGCGTAATCAGTCTTCATAGTAGAACATTACGAATTCTTAAGCATTACCAAGTAGCTAACAGTCTGCAGTGAAACACACCTTTCCACTGAGGTCCCTTACTAACCCGTGGTACAAGAAACTTATTGGCGTCTTATGGTAAAACAATTTCCCCTCCAACACACAATACCTTAACATTGGTCCAACACTCCCCAGACGATAAAGTCACAAGAGTTACACTGCTACAACCATGACAAATATAATTCCAAATTCATTCTAACTCGAATAAATACATCTCAAAATAACTTAACAACCTCCGGTTATAGTTACCATATTCCAAATCGATTATCCTTACGGTTTCTGACTTATTTAAGATTTCTTGTTGACACGAGATCTTAACCAACAGCGCGTAACACCATCATGAAAACTCATTCATACGTGAATCCTCACTTATCCAAACTTAACCATCCAAAGCGAAATTGTGGGTTTCCATACTAGTCACCCATCTACCTACAAAACTCTACACATACATACACCCTCAACGGACATGCCCCACTTCTCAATCGAATCCATTTCTCTCAATTGTCCTGTTCCATAGACGATCCAAGTTATACGCTTAACCTCGGAACATTCAATTCTTACTCGTACTAGGAAAGATAACTTCCAAATTCCACCCTCGTGGTAAAACACAACTACACACAACTGGTACCACTCTTACGGAGTCTAAATCCAATACCATGAACTCATGGAAGATAACAATTACTAAACTCTTGGTCAACCGCTCATCTCTTAATAACATCATAATTAAATTACCGAAACGATCTTTACAAGATCTACCCTTCGAGAATATTTTCCAACTTCGTCCTTAAGACTCTCATCAGTAGGGATAACACTATACTTAAGACTTTCTCCTACCCAACACAATTCACAAGATTACTTCCTCGAAGTCAAATTCCCCTGTCATCTAAACAGATGATCAACTATGCAACACCCTTTCAGAAGTCCCAATTTCAAAAACACAATTCCGTCTTTCATTCACTTGCCATCCTGTTTTCCAATCACATGATACTCTCCAATCGGGGTAACAAAATGCAGATGATAGTTTTCAAAGGATTTCACAATATACACACACGTTACTCGATTAACCATCTGAGCTAATCAATTAACTCCTCAAAATTCAACGTAAAACACCTTCCGAGCATGTGTTAATCGGTTAACACTGCTACAGAACAAAACCAGTTTCTTCTGAATTCAAAAGCATCCCTGCTCAAACCATCAATCCGATTTGTTCTAACTTGAAATATCATTCCCAACTCGCGGCTTCTTCACTTAGATAACACTTACCAACCATGATCGACTCAAGGTAAAACCGACAAAATCAAAACAGGCAGACGACACACTCCCACCAAGTGACAAGGCAACATTCCAAATTCTGACGAGGTCACACTACCAAGCTTCAGCGGAATAGTTCCTCTATGCTTAAACAACTAAACTTGAGGGAAGTCAAATTGACGACATTCCAAGGTTTAAGCCACAACTCATACTTGATTCATCTATAAGAAAAACTCAACACGCCACCATCATACTACTAGGGTTCTCATGGGTGAACCATCCTTGATTACACTTCCTTAACTATAGGTTCATCAACACCTTAATAACTTCATTGCACATTCATCCAAAACACACTCCGTTGTCACTTCCTCATAACATACCGTTAATACTGTTTTCCACATCGCGTTTCCTTTGCTCTCCACGGTAATCCTCTTAGATCCCAATATAAACCATCTTACTAAGATTATCTTTAATCCAAGATGCTTACTCTGTCTCTTAATATGAACTACTTCCGATCCATATCAGTACACTTCTGTTACTAAATGGAGTTCATTCTTCCTCCAATATAATTCCTTATACGGTTCCTTGGGCAAGTTAATAAATTCAAAATTAACGTCTCACCGAAAATAGAAATCTTGGTGTGTTACCTTGAACTTAAACTCTCTACATAGCTGAATATATGCAATTCATCTTCTACTCTTCGTTCGGCGCACACTTGTTTCATTGAAGCATGTAGCACATCCTTGTGTTCCTCCTCACGCTTCTCTACTACTTTAGGTTCCCATACCCGCCGAACGTCCTTAACTCTCAACTTCAACCAGTCGGAAGATATTATTCTGAACACATTCCTTAAGGTACTCTCGTCCATTCAAGATACCATAACGACCTTAGAAACTGAAGCACCAATGCTTATCTCACTTCCGGACTTTACGTCACACATTCCGTAATACAACTTTTCTTTTCCACGGAATGAGATTACTTGAAATCCTTATCCATACTAGTGGTCAATCCAGCTCCACTAGCAATTTTACATTGCTTGATACCTTATCCAATCGTCTGATAGAGATTCTTAACTTTCAGACTCCATTCATTCCAAAGGATTGCTTGAACAACACAACACTCTTAAATCCCATGTTACCCAAAACACAAATTCTACCAAAACCTCAACAGAGTTGACCAAAACTCCACACCACTAACTCTTGGCTTGAGCCTACCCTCCTAGCACAAGTTACGACAACACTTCGGAGTCCTCGTGGTCGCTCAACCATGATTCTACCTATCACATACATAGTATTAGGTTGATCAGGCCCAACACTACATAGTATGCTATTAAGTTTCATGATGGCAAGACACACTTAAGAGGCAGGAATATATTTACTTATGATGTTTCAAGGCTAGGTCGAGGACACGACCTGCTCTGATACCAACTGTAATGCCCTGTATAATATATATCTAGAATAATACAATACAAGCATTTTATTTGGTACTGACCCATCAAAAGTGCCTAATAGCATAGTTCACATACTTGTCCATTTCTAAAACATAAATACTCTACATGGCACAAGTCATGGAAACTAGCCAAAATAATAAAACTAAGAATGATATACATTATCCTCAATTGCATACAACAAAAGAATACACAGCGGAATAAGCTTAACTAAGCTTCTCTTGAAACATCCGAGCATCGCTCCACTTGTAATTAAACCTGCACATGAAACAAAGCAACTCTAGTGGGGTGAGATACATCAAATCTCAGTGAGTTCCCTATCCTATAGATTCTCTCGGCTTTACAGGGTTCTATCAATCCTAACTCAAGTCAAGGGGAAGGGAAAATGACCTTGAGTGCACAACCTCACAAACTCACACTATATGGAAACATGTCATGAGTCTGTTAACTCACAAAGTTCACACGGAAGGAATTACGTCCTGAGCATGTTAACTCAAGATTTCCTTACGAATCGATAATCGTACCAAGGCATCCCTTTTTCCCGTTCGCTTCTACGTCTATAAGTCGACCCGAGTCATGGATCCTTGTAGTTACTTGACATACGAAATGGATTTGGGATCATCGGCCCGTACACCGTGATCCGTCACTTCACATGGCCCGTACACCGTCACAAGTCTCTTTACCCATAGGCTCCATTCGTACTACACGCGGGAATCAAACCTGCCAAGTAATTGTGCATACGTTTCAGTGGAGGTGCTCGAGTCTTATGAAACTACACCGCAAGATAAATGGTTACGATTACGTGATCATTCACACAACGTGATTGTATTCAACAATCACAAGGCCACAATGCCTTAAGGCCACATTCGCCTTACTATAAAACATATCAATTACACATGTTCCATACTAGTGTTTCACTCAAATCTATACCATTCGGCAATGGACACACGCCTCGGCCCCTCCTGCACGAGCGTTGTCATTCTGTTATCTACTCTAGGCCAGAACTCGTCAATGAATGCACGAGCGTCGCCATCCAGAGTTTCTATCACAATTCTAATTACAACCTAGAATTATACCAATCTTAACTATGCCATTTGTTTTCGGGGTAAAGTTTCCTCACTCTCCCTAACTCATTTTAACATGCATAAATATTCAAACGTGTTTAACAATAAGAGCATAGGCAATTAGTCATCAATCACATAATGGAAACACATAATTCCACATATCCCCAATTTTACGAATTCACGGTTCCCTCCGATTTATTTAATCGGGCATCAAAACTAGTATTTCTCCCTTCCATTATATAGAGGATAGTCATAGTTTCACATCGATACCAAGAATACGCGAAACGGATAAACGAGTCAAAAGTTATGAGAGAAACAAAACTACATAACCTGCCATGTTCGCTAGGCGAACGTCCCAGCGAGCATTCGCTCCCTTCTTCGCTAGGCGAAGCTCCTGGCGAATGAACAATCAAAACAAAACAGACATAAAGTTCGCTTCGCGAACTCCCTGGTGAACATTCGCCTCGCCCTTCGCTTCGCGAACAACTCAGCGAAGCAAGGCAGAAACAACCAGCACTGAAATGGCACAAAGTTCGCTAGGCGAACGTCGCTGGCGAACCTTCGCTAACCCTCGCTCTCGGGTTTGCTAGGCGAACCCTCGAAACCTTTCGCTACGCTTCGCCCCAGGTTCGCTAGGCGAACCCTGCGAAACCCAAAAATTCAGCAGCGCTTTTATTCATCAAAATTAATTATTTCCTCAATTCAAACACTTCCAAATCACACAATGACAATCAAAACATACTCCAATCATAACAATAAGTATTCTACACAGTCTATACCATATTTCATCCGTTAGATTCATTGATTTTATCCGATTAATCAATTTCTCTCAAATCTAACTTAAATTCAAATCATTGATTTCTAGCACTTAGAGTTTCTATGTAGAACCCACCTGATAATCGAAGAGGATTTTGAAGAAGATACTGATGATCCATGGGTTTCTCTTCTTCATCTTCTCCATTTTCTCTCTTTCTCTTCCTTTCCTCTTCTTCTTTTATCCTTCTTCCTTCCTACCTTTTTCTTTTCTTTCCAAATATATATATATATATATATATATATATATATATATATATATATATATATAGATATATATATATATATATATATATATATATATATATATATATAACCAATATTATATAATATAATCCAATAGAGCAAGATATCTCCAATTGATATTTTGTCGTTTCAACCAATTGATCAATCATTAGAGTTATCATAAAAGTCTCTCTTGAACTAATAATAAATTGATCTCTTCGGAGTTTATTAGTTGCTCTATTAACCCAAATTGACAATACTTAAAGTACTTAGAGGGTTCCATTAATCCAATTTACCAAGGATAGAGCACATAGATGCTCATCTGATCTCATCTGATATCCAATTGAGCATTTATATAATACGGGGTATTACATGTTTCATGAGACTCGAGCACCTCCTCTGAAACGTATGCACAATTACTTGGCAGGTTTGATTCCCGCATGTAGTACGAATGGAACCTATATGGTAAAAAGACTTGTGATGGTTAACAGGCCATGAGAAGTGACGGTTCACGGTTAACAGGCCGATGATCCCGAATCCATTTCGTATGCCAAGTAACTACAAGGATCCATGACTCGGGTCGTCTTCTAGACGTAGAAGCGGACGGGAAAAGAGGATGCCTTGGTACGGTTATTAATTAGTGAGATTCTTGAGTTAACAGGCCCAGGACGTACTTTGGTACTAGTGAAAGTTAACAGGCTCACGAGTGTGGATACATATTTAGTGGGTATACTCATAGTCGCATCCCTTCCTTTTGACTTGAGTTAGGTTTATTAGAACCTTGTAAAGCCGAGAGGACTTTAAGATAGGGAACTCACTGAGATTTGATGTATCTCACCCCACTGTTGTTGTTTACATCACAGGTACTGCAGGTTCCGCGAAGGGTAAGGATAAGGCTGTGTGATTATCCTTACTTCTCTGATGGCTTTGCTTCCGTTGTGGAGTTTTTGAGATCATTATTTGATCTAGTTCTTAGTATTTGTCTTTGGAACATCTTGTAGATATACTATGCTGTAGTTTTTTTTGTATTAGGCTTTTTGGGCATGTATATGTATAATGTGTTTACTAGGAACTTATTGTATATTTCAGTACCAAAAGTGGAATTCATGTATAATATATGCTTTGATGTATGTATATATATGTGGGATTTACATATAAAAATTATTAAACAATATTAATCTGCATGCCTTCAAAAATAAGTAATAATCCTTATTTTAAACCTACAACATCATGATTTTACATTAAAAACTAATTAGTGTTATTTGGTTTGCTTTTAACATTGTGGTTAATTATTGAAAAAACATATACAAGTATAAATAAATCTTTTATATTGTTTAAATAATTTTATGACAATTATATATATTTGTGATTTATCTCACATGCTAATTTAGTGTATACAATTTGATTATTTCTTTGTTAATTTAGTTTTCAATGGCCGAAGAATACAAATGCAATGCACAAGGATGTAATCGATCTTTTGGGTCTGATAAGGGTTTGCAAAGTCATCAAAGTGTTCATAAATTAAAAGAACAAAGACAATGTCTAGTATGCAGTAGAACCTTTTCATCTGAAAAGGCCACCTTATTCACATGACAAGTCAACATGGCGGATGGACATATGGTCATGGTCCAAGAAACTGATTCGAATCATTTCCATTAGGATACGCATAAGAATAAATGATTATATTTATGAATAATAAGGATTTTATATTTATGTAATTTATGATATTTAATTTTAAGATTTATTTATATTATATGATTTCAAGACTATATCTTCATTGGTTTTATGATTTTCTTATTAATTAATGGTTCGTATATATAAATAAATAAAGAAATATATATATATATATATATATATATATATATATATATATATATATTAGTGTAAAGCCCATATATATATACATCAAAGCATATATTATACATGAATTCCACTTTTGGTACTGAAATATACAATAAGTTCCTAGTAAACACATTATACATATACATGCCCAAAAAGCCTAGTACAAAAAAACTACGGCATAGTATATCTACAAGATGTTCCAAAGACAAATACTAAGAACTAGATCAAATAATGATCTCAAAACAACTCCACAACGGAAGCAAAGCCATCAGATAAGTAAGGATAATCACACAGCCTTATCCTTACCCTTCGCGGAACCTGCAGTACCTGTGATGTAAACAACAACAGTGGGGTGAGATACATCAAATCTCAGTGAGTTCCCTATCTTAAAGTCCTCTCGGCTCTACAAGGTTCTAATAAACCTAACTCAAGTCAAAAGGAAACGGAAGTGACTTTGAGTACACGCACGCCAAATATGCATTTCACACTCGTGAGCCTGTTAAATCACACTAGTACCAACGTACGTCCTGAGCTTGTTAACTCAAGAATCTCGCTAATCAATAACCGTACCAAGGCATCCCCTGTTCCCGTCCGCTTCTACGTCTAGAAGACGACCCGAGTCATGGATCCTTGCAGTTACTTGGCATACGAAATGGATACGGGATCATCGACCCGTACACTGTGATCCGTCACTTCACACGGCCCGTACACCGTCACAAGTCTCTTTACGCGTAGGCTCCATTCGTACTATACGCGGGAATCAAACCTGCCAAGTAATTGTGCATACGTTTCAGAGGAGGTGCTCGAGTCTCATGAAACTACACCGTAAGATAAACTGGTTATGATTAATATACACACGCCTCAGCCTTTCATGCGCTAGCATTGTCACTATGATAATTCACACTTTCCAACATTCTTTATGGTAATGTTCCTTACTCTACCTATTTCGTATTTTAACATGCATGCATATTCAACAACAATTACACACCATTAAACGATAAAAGTCGACAAAACGACACTATTCCAAAAATCCCGACATAATTAAATCGACAAACAAATATTAAAACCATTGTAATAAGAAAGTACATTTTGTTAGCTTTCCAACGATATCAAGAATGTCAAAAACGGATAACCGAGTCAAAAGTTATGGACATAACGAGAAATGGTATCGCGAAAAAAACACAATTCTGCACCCTCCTGGCCGTACGCGTATTGCCCTAAGCCATACGCGTATTGCCCAGCTGGCTCGCCCAGCCATACACATATTGCCCAAAGTGATACACGTATGGGCAGAGACTGATTTTTTTCCCAAAATTTCCTTTTAAAACCCCAATACGCGTAATGCCTTACTTCATACGCGTATTGCCCAAAACCCTACGCGTACCATTACACAAATGAGCAGATGGCCGAGAAAATGGAACCCCATACGCGTATTGCCCACAATTCTTCATGGCCATATGCGTATTGCCTTAACCAATACGAGTATTGCCTTGGGTGATACGCGTATGGGCAGTGTGAAACCCAGAATTTTCCTGCATAATTGGGTCTGCAAAAACTATCCATTTTCCCTTCTAATTCACTTCTAAACACCAGAAAGATACCAATTGAATACACAATAACACATATCTAACATGTATCAATCATAAGGAACATTAAAACATGATTCTGGTGCAAAATTTCTCATTTTCTAACAATATCAAACTAACTCTAAAACTCAATAAAATTCTACTCTAAAGCATCTAACAAGAACCCACCTGGATTCCAAGATGAGAATGATGAAGCTGAGATGAAAAGATTTGAGATGGGTTGATGAATCAATCTCTTGAGCTCTTGAGACATTTTTCTCTTCTTCCTTCCTTTTCCTTCCTTTTTCCTTCTCTCACTTTTATTTCTCCAAGTTTTCTATCTTTTTCAAAAAAGGAAAGGAAAAAAAAATAGACATAGGAAACATTAATTGGTAATACTACTAATTATCCAAATTATCCCAATTGCACCAATTAATAAAACTCCAAGTTAAATAATATTAATCTAATCAAATTTCGAGTTCGTCAGTTTACTCTAATTACTTTATCCAATAATTGCTCAGAGTACACCGGAACCTAGTTGATCATAATAATATTATCCAAAATGTTCACAAAATTATGGGGTATTACATCCTCCCCCCCTTAAATATAAATTCGCCCTCGAATTTAAAAGATTACCTGAACAGATGAGGGTAGACCTCCCGCATTTCCGATTCCAATTCTCAAGTTGCATCGCCTGGATGCGTCTCATCCCACTAGACCTTAACAAGAGGAATCTCTTTATTTCTTAACACTTTAGTTTCTCTTCCTGTGATACGACTCGGTTGAGGTTCAAACGTTAAATTAGCTTCTATCTCAATTGTATCTGGTAAAATTGGCTGAAGAGGATCTGGGACAAATTTCCGAAGCTGAGACACATGAAAAACGTCGTGCATTTCTGACAGAGAAGGTGGTAAGGCTAATCTGTAAGCTACTTCTCCAATTCTTTCTAAGACTTGATACGGTCCCACATATCTTGGACTTAGCTTCCGCAATTTAAATGGTCCTTTCAATCTCAATCTCGGAGTAACCTTCAAAAATACATGATCACCCTCATCAAACTCTAACAGTCTCCTACGGTTGTCCGCATAGCTTTTCCGACGATCTTGGGCTTGTTTAACTTTTCCACGAATCATTTTAATCTTTTCCGTGGTCTCGTGAATAATCTCAGGTCCCAAAACTCTATCGTCGCCAACCTCTGCCCAACACAATGGCGTTCTACACTTCCTACCATATAACGCCTCATAAGGTGCTATACCAATACTTGCATGATAACTGTTATTATAAGAGAATTTGATCAACGGCAAAAGTTTAATCCAATTTCCTCCACTTTCAAGTACACAAGCTCTCAATATGTCCTCCATAGTTTGTATTGTCCGTTCCGTATGACCGTCCGTTTGTGGATGATTCGACGTGCTCAAACATAGCCTGGTTCCCATGGCTTGTTGAAAAGCTCTCCAAAATCTGGAAGTAAACTTTGGATCTCTATCCGAAACGATACTAGTAGGAATACCATGCAATCGCACTATTTTTGAAATGAACAACCTTGCGAGATGACTCGGCTTGTAGGTAGTCTTCACAGCTAAGAAATGCGCTGATTTCGTTAACCGATCCACAATTACCCAAATCGAATCATAACCACCTTGTGCACGGGGTAATCCCACTGTGAAGTCCATCGAAATACTATCCCATTTCCAAATCGGAATTTCTAAAGGTTGTAACAAGCCACCCGGCCTTTGGTGCTCAATTTTCACTTGTTGGCACACCGCACATTCCGATACATACACCGCAATGTCCTTTTTCATCCCGGGCCACCAATAGTCCCTCTTTAAATCTTGATACATCGATGAAGACCCCGGATGTATAGTAAAATCACCCTTATGCGCTTCTTCCAAAATCCTCCTTTTTAACTCCGTGCTATCTGGAACACAAATCCTTTGGTTAAACAAAATAGTTCCGTCGGTAGCTCGCACAAAACCCGGTTGAAATAACACTTCCTGTAACTTCTCGTCTAACCCTTGCTCTTGCTGGATTTCTTCCCTAAGAGTATAAGAGACATTCAAATTCCCCATGACTACACAATTTGGAGTCCAGTTAAATTGAAGATTTAGATCTCTAAACTTTTCCATTAAGGTATACTCTAACATCATCAACTCGACATTATGTAACACTTTCCTACTCAATGCATCCGCCACCTTATTTGCTTTACCCAAATGGTATTTTAACTCCAAGTGATAATCCTTCAAATATTCCATCCATCTCCTCTGACGCATGTTGTAACACCCCACTTTTCCCACTTTTAAAATAAGCAAAATAAATAATGAAATAATCAGAGTTTTTACACTAAAATCAAGTAGGATGCCACATTTGCAAAACAACACCAAAACTCCTTTATTAAATGAAATAAACAGCGGAAATATTTATTCATTTATTTAATTTACGGCCATCTGCCAAATACACCAAATCCCACATAAAATCGTGGTCCACCAAAATAATCATCCAAAGGAAAGATACGTAACAAAAAGAATAACAAATAACAAAATAAATGAAAATTCCCAAAATAATCCCGTGTTACGTATCAGAGCACTCCTATAGACTCGATCAGCAACACCAATATCCAAGTTAGCTAAGTACCTGGATTATCTTTACTTCCGAAGAAGCACAGACACAACAACAACAACAAAGGGGTGAGAAATCACGTTCAAATATTATAGGTGAATAAATACATGATAAACAGGTAGTCACCATACACAAGCATCATCAATTATCAACATGGCCTACTGCCCAATATCATCAACAGCATCAAATAATAATGCAATGCAACGCAACACCATGCATGCGGTACCGACTCATTGGTTCATTCAATCGAACCCGGATAGATCACATACACCTCTACTTGGCAATGATATATCCCCACCATTCTCCATATAGGAGTACGGATGAATCGCATACGCTCCTCCTAAGCAACGATCCATCCCACAAACCACCATGATTATGCAAGACTCAAAATGCACAACAAAACATGTATACAATATAAATACATGCACACGATCCTCCTGATCACACCATACATATCAACAACCACCAACGTTACACAATTCTCTTCAAAATACTCCAAATACCAAATTAATTAAGAATTATTAAAATTACTATTTTCATCACCAATCCCTTATTTCTCAGCACCTGGCACCTATTCCCAACCTCTCAAACCAAAGGAAACCGAATCGGACGCGAAAACGAGAAAGAATTCACGAAACGGTAATATTCTGCAGCTCTGCAGGCCATACGCATATTGCCTCATGCCATACGCGTATGCCGGCTCCCTCGCCCAACTCGTACGCGTATTGCTTCCTTTCGTACGCGTATGCCTCACAATGCCCAATGTCAATACGCGTATGCCTTGTGCCGTACGCGTACGGACAGAAACGTTTCACCACTGATTTTCCCAAATTCCAATACCATACGCGTATCACCCTCTATTACGTGTACTGCCTACTCCCTTACGCGTATGGCCCTATTTCCTTCACTCCCATACACGTATGACCTAGCCCCATACGCGTATGGCCAGATCTATTACGCATTTCACCAGAGACCTCCCTATTCTGCAGTCTGCTACGATTTCTACATTTTTCCACTTCTAATCATTCCTAGAATCATTTCTACATTGATTTTAGGTCCAATTTTCATCTTTACACTTGCATCTAGTCTTACCACAGATATTACAACCTAAAATCTCAAATCGTTCACCCAAATTCGAATCAAAAAGACAGATCTGCAACAAGTGTTTATACAACAACAACAACAACCAAAATTCATGAAAATACACCTTAATTCATGCACGATTCTCAGAATCACAACCATCATATTCAACAATCAACAATTCAACAGTTTACACATCAATTTCCTACGGGGTTAAGGACTCCCCACTACCCGATCATGAAATAAACACCAATATTAAACCCGTTTCTCCCCCTTACCTCGAATTCTTGCTTAATTCCTGCGAAAATTGGTGAATGTTCCTTGCCCTAAAGCTCCCTTGTTCTTCCTCTCCTTAGCCTTTTCTCTTTCTATCTCTAAAATTCAAACTATTCTCACTTTTACCAATTTTCCCTTAATTAAGCTCCATTTACTAAATTACCCTCACTAATCTCATTAACTCAATATCCACTTAATTATATTAGGTCCAATTTAATAAATAATCTTAATAATAATTATAATAACTAAAACAATAATAATATTAATAGTAATAATAATAATATGAAATATACTATTAAAATAATAATGATAATATTTTCATATTACTAATACCACCCTTTACGCACTCAAACACGCACCCAACCAAAGCCAACAATTAAAATAATACAGGACATCTAAATAATTAAAATGGGATGTTACATATGTTCAACTCTTTCTGATCAAATAAGTACTTTAAGCTCTTGTGGTCGCTAAACATCTCAAAACGTACACCATACAAATAGTGACGCCACACTTTCAAAACAAATACAACTGCCGCCAATTCTAAATCATGCGTTGGGTAATTCTCTTCATGGACTTTCAACTGTTGTGAAGCATAAGCCACTACATGTCCATCTTGCATTAACACCCCGCCTAATCCCTTCTTCGATGCATCACAATATACCTCATATGACTTGCTAGAATCAAGAATAACCAAAACAGGAGCGGTAGTCAATCTCTCCTTCAAACTCCTAAAACTTCTTTCACAAGCTGAATCCCACTCATACGAATAATCCTTCCGAGTAAGTCTCGTCAATGGTAAAGCCAGTTGCGAAAATCTCGTGATAAACCTTCTGTAGTACCCTGCCAACCCCAATAAACTTCTAACTTCAGAAGGATTCTTCGGTCTCTCCCAATTAATCACTGCTTCAACTTTTGATGGATCGACCGCTACACCTCCCTGGGATATGACATGACCAAGAAAATTAACCTCAGACATCCAAAACTCACACTTACTTAACTTAGAAAAAAGTTGTTTCTCTTGTAAGATGGATAAAATAATTCTTAGGTGTTCTCCGTGCTCTTGAGGATCACGAGAATAAATAAGAATATCGTCAATGAAAATCATCACAAATTGGTCCAAGTAAGGTTGGAATATCTGATTCATATAATCCATGAAAATTGCCGGAGCATTCGTCACACAGAAAGGCATCCCCAAAAATTCATAATGACCATAACGGGTTCTAAACGCAGTCTTTGGTACATCTAAACTCTTCACACGAATCTGATGATAACCCGACCGTAAATCAATCTTCGAGAACACATACGCTCATTTCAATTAATCTAACAGGTCGTCTATCCTTGGTAATGGGTATTTATTCTTGATGGTGACCTTATTCAATTGACGGTAATCAATACACAATCGCATTCCACCATCCTTTTTTTTTACCAATAACACAGGAGCTCCCCAGGGCGAAACACTTGGTCGAACAAAATGCTTAGCCAACAATTCTTCCAATTGATCCTTTAATTCTCTTAATTCAAGTGGTGCCATCCGATACGAAGAAACGGATATTGGAGCCATTCCCGGTATCAGGTCAATAGAGAATTCTACTTCCCGCTCCGGAGGAAGAGAAGTGATATCCTTGGGGAAAACTTCAGGAAAGTCACAAACTACCGGAATACTCAAAACTTGGATGTTACTACTCTCCTCCTTAGTAAGAATCAAAAGAACAGACTTTTCCTCCTCAAACAAGAAATTAATCATTCCAACTGTACCTTCTAAAATAGTAGTTAACACATCCTTCAAAGTGGCCTCATCGGATGGAATAATGATCAGCTTTTCCTCACACCCAATAAACACCGAATTAGCAGAAAGCTAATCCATCCCCAGAACAACATCCACTTTGTTAAGCGGTAAACAGATAAGGTCAATCTGGAAAACTCTTTCATTCACCGATAAAACACAATTTTCACACATCAACGGTGTCTCAACTATCTCATCCATGGCGGTAGTAACCAACATAGGAGGAAACAAAGGAACATCTTGCAACCCAAGTCGCTTCACGCAACACGTGGACACAAAAGAATGCGTTGCTCCACAATTAAATTAAACAAAACAAGGATGTCCATTTACGAAACACGTACCCGCAATTAAGGAGTTGTCATTCTTTGCTTTCCTCGCATCCAAGGTATACACTCGGTCGGTATTCTTCCCTTGGGTCTGATTCCTACCCTGAGGATAATCCCTCGATATATGGCCCACCTTATTACACTGATAACACCTCACTCCCTCCAAACTGCACCTACCATAATGATTCCTTCCACAAGTACGGCATACCGAAGGCACACTAGTCCTAGAACTATGAACTTGCTTCCCTTTGAATGATTGTTGCCTTGGTCTAAATTATTGATTCGATCTCCCTCGGTAACTTTGATTCATCCTACTCAAATCTCCTTCCATTTGTACCTTCTTCAAACTATGCTCCGCCACATAACACTGTCTTAACAATTCGGCATAGCTAGTGAATTCTCTCTGAGACACACTATGTGAAATTTCATCCCTTAAACCAAACAGAAACTGATCAATCTTCCACCTCTCATCAGGAGCATACATAGTCTGTCTAGAATAAGCAGCCATAACCTCGAACTTTTCAGCATAAGAAGCCACAGTTAAGTTGCCTTGTCTCAAATGTTGAAACTCAAATTCCTTCTGAGACCTCAAGGAACTTGGAAAATATTTCTCCATAAAGGTTACCTTAAACTGCTCCCATACCTTTGGTACCTCTTGAATTGTCATTAAGGCTGAAGCATTTTCCCACCACCTCATGGCAGGACCCTTCAACAAGTTAGAAGCGAAGACCACCTTGTTTTCCTCACTGCACTGAACTATTAGGAAAATCCGTTCCATACCTGATATCCATTCATGAGCCTTTACTAGATCTAACCCTCCCTAGAATTTCAGAGGATTCATACGAATGAAATCCCTAAAGTTTCCCCCTGCAGCTTCAGCAACCACCACTGGAGGATGCACGCCAGCAACCATTTGCTGTACCATTTGTTGCACAAACTGATTCTGCTGTTGCTGCATCTGTTGCATAAATTGGTATAAAAGGGGCATTCCCCTCGTCACCTGGCGGATTAGTCCCTACTGGAGTGGTTCTCGGTCTACCACGGTTGTTTCTGCGCCTGTCAGCCATGTTCCTGAATTTCATACACATAGGATTAAGTTGATCAGACTCAATACCATAAACATAACACGCAAGACCAATGGCGACACGCCGCATACGAAACGGAAAGAAAACTTATTCTATTTCATGGCTAGGTCGAGGATACAACCAGGCTCTGATACCAACTGTAAAGCCCATATATATATATATATATATACATCAAAGCATATATTATACATGAATTCCACTTTTGGTACTAAAATATACAATAAGTTCCTAGTAAACACATTATACATATACATGCCCAAAAAGCCTAGTACAAAAAAACTACGGCATAGTATATCTACAAGATGTTCCAAAGACAAATACTAAGAACTAGATCAAATAATGATCTCAAAAAAACTCCACAACGGAAGCAAAGCCATCAGATAAGTAAGGATAATCACACAGCCTTATCCTTACCCTTCGCGGAACCTGCAGTACTTGTGATGTAAACAACAACAGTGGGGTGAGATACATCAAATCTCAGTTCCCTATCTTAAAGTCCTCTCGGCTCTACAAGGTTCTAATAAACCTAACTCAAGTCAAAAGGGAAGGGAAGTGACTTTGAGTACACACACGCCAAATATGCATTTCACACTCGTGAGCCTGTTAACTCACACTAGTACTAAAGTACGTCCTGAGCCTGTTAACTCAAGAATCTCGCTAATCAATAACCGTACCAAGGCATCCCCTGTTCCCGTCCACTTCTACGTCTAGAAGACGACCCGAGTCATGGATCATTGCAGTTACTTGGCATACGAAATGGATTCGGGATCATCGGCCCGTACACCGTGATTTGTCACTTCACACGACCCGTACACCGTCACAAAGCTCTTTACCCGTAGGATTCATTCGTACTATACGCGGGAATCAAACCTGCCAAGTAATTGTGCATACGATTCAGAGGAGGTGCTCGAGTCTCATGAAACTACACCGTAAGATAAACTGGTTATGATTATTATACACACGCCTCGGCCTTTCATGTGCGAGCGTTGTCACTATTATAATTCACACTTTCCAACATTATTTATGGTAATGTTCCTCAGTCTACCTATTTTGTATTTTAACATGCATACATATTCAACAAAAATTACACACCATTAAACGATAAAAGTCGACAAAACGACACTATTCCAAAAATCCCGACATGATTAAATCGACCAACAAATCTTAAAACCATTGTAATAAGAAAGTACATTTTGTTAGCTTTCCAACGATATCAAGAATGTTAAAAACGGATAACCGAGTCAAAAGTTATGGACATAATGAGAAATGGTATCGCAAAAAAAACACAATTCTTCACCCTCCTGGCCGTACGCGTATTGCCCTAAGCCATACGCGTATTACCCAGCTGGCTCGCCCAGTCATACGCGTATTGCCAAAAGTGATACGCGTATGGGCAGAGACTGATTTTTTTCCAAAAATTCCTTTTAAAACCCCAATACGCGTATTGCCTTACTTCATACGCATATTGCCCAAAACCCTACGCGTACCATTACGCAAATGAGCAGATGGCCGAGAAAATGGAACCCCATACGCGTATTGCCCACAATTCTTCATGGCCATACGCTTATTACCTTAACCAATACGCGTATTGCCTTGGGTGATACGCGTATGGCCAGCGTGAAACCCAGAATTTTCCTGCATAATTGGGTCTGCGAAAACTATCCATTTTCCCTTCCAATTCACTTCTAAACACCAGAAAGATACCAATTGAATACACAATAACACATATCTAACATGTATCAATCATAAGGAACATTAAAACATGATTTTGGTGCAAAATTTCTCATTTTCTAACAATATCAAACTAACTCTAAAACTCAATAAAATTCTACTCTAAAGCATCGAACTAGAACCCACCTGGATTCCAAGATGAGAATGATGAAGCTGAGATGAAAAGATTTGAGATGGGTTGATGAATCAATCTCTTGAGCTCTTGAGAAATTTTTCTCTTCTTCCTTCCTTTTCCTTCCTTTTTCCTTCTCTCACTTTTCTTTCTCCAAGTTTTCTATCTTTTTCAAATAAGGAAAGGAAAAGAAAATAGACATAGGAAACATTAATTGGTAATACTACTAATTATCCAAATTATTTCAATTGCACCAATTAATAAAACTCCAAGTTAAATAATATTAATCTAATCAAATTCCGAGTTCGTCAGTTTACTCTAATTACTTTATCCAATAATTGCTTAGAGTACACCGGAACCCAGTTGATCATAATAATATCATCCAAAATGTTCACAAAATTATGGGGTATTATAATTAGAAAACTAATAATATGTTATAAATAATGTATCTGATATAATTTTTAATTTAATTGAATCTACATATGTTTTTATTTTTTTTAATTTATTTTTATCTAAAACTTTACAAAAACTTGTAAGGGCATGTATGTATAACATTATGTAATGTATTAGAATAGTAAAAATAATCCATATCACGAAAAATAGTTAAAATCATATTACAAATATATTATGCTTCGATAAAAACTATTCTTTCAGTAATGAATTAAAGGTGGAGTATAAAATTGAAAGATATAATACTATCATCAATTACTAACAAGATTTGGTATATTATCATCAGTTAGTTATTTTTTTTTGTACAACATATTAAAAAAAAGTAAATCAAATATGTCAAAAATATCATCATCATTTGGTGTTTCTTTTACATTATATCGACCCAAATAAAAAAAATTAAGGACATCAAATATGCCAAAAGAAATATATTATTTTTTTTAAATGAGAAAATATGTATGTAAAATTAAGAGATGATTAATAGATCATTTAATGATACACAATTAATTAAATCATCCATGAATCATGTATATTTTTATGTATATAGATATTTTTATCTATTTTAAATTTTGATTCTTATTAAAATGATCCTCTAGTGCTTATATAAAAATATATGAATCTATTAGTTTATCATTTGGTTGACATAATAATTATGATCGAGAGAGATTGAGGTAAAACATAAAGGAAATTATCTAAATATGAAATAGTGTGTTGGTATTGTTCTTATATATAAAATAAAGTAAAAATTACGTTTGAAATATTAAAAACTAAAATCATTATGATTAAAAAAATCAAATTATATAATTAAAGTTGTGGAAAATTATTTTATTGATGAGTGAACTTGGAAAAAAAATTACTTGACTATCAAATTTGATTTTCATTATCTTTTTAAGACATTAGGTAATTAAAATTTGTCACCGACATGTTTTGATGAAAATATTTTTATATATTTATGTGTTTTTGTGAAACGAATTGTAAGAAAAATTAATAATACTAGAAAGCGGGATCTTTTTTTTATTCCCAAATCCCTTAATTTAAATAAAACAAGATATTGAGAATAACATAATTTTTATAAATTATAAAAAAAGAGTGTGTTGTTAACAAGGGAGAATGTATTTGAATTGAATTGATTGGCTATCTATTGATTAAATTTGACTTGTTATGGTATTTAATATTTGATATGATTTTTTTTTTAAAGAACTTTTTGGTAAAGAATCAAATTGAATTAATTTGGTTTTTAATTTTTTAAATCTATTTTACTATTATAAATAGGCACCACTCTTCTTGAAAGAGGGACACGACAAAAAACATCATTGAAGAAAAAAATAGTGAAATAACAAAAACGAAGGACAAGTATGTTAAATTTCTTTTCTTGTATTATAAGTTATAGTTTTATCGTAACACTTTCTTTATTTCTTTTTTAAAATATATATGTTATAACTTGTTTGTTTTTTATAATTATGATTCATATGTTATATATTTATTATTAATATTAAAATGTATTTTGAAATTAATTTTTTCCCGACAATGATTAAAAAAAGGACACATACACAAATAGAATCGAATGATATGTTGCTCTGTTACTATTAGAATTCTGATAACATATCGGAAGCATATGTTACTTTTTTTAAAAATTGGTTTAGTATTTTGTTTTTAAAAAAATGAAAATTTAACTTTTTTAAAGACTTCAAATGAAAAATAATTTTGAGTACTTTACATTTTTTCTAAGACTTTTTTAACTATAAAATATTTAAAAAATATTTAAAATTAGAATTAATTCAAAGAATTTTATTTTGAATGATATATTTTTGAATCATTATATAATTTTTATCATGATAATAGTCTAGCAACGGACATCTAAGTTGTAGAATTTTAACACTATTCCATTAATTTATAGTAACTAATATATTTGTATAAATTTTTGTAAAATATAAATTTAAAACTAGCTATTTAAAACCTTTAACAATTCTAATTTAAATAAAATAACATAATATGAAAATTATTAAACAATATTAATCTGTATGCCTTCAAAAATAAGTAATAATCCTTATTTTAAACCTACAACATCATGATTTTACATTAAAAACTAATTAGTGTTATTTGGTTTGCTTTTAACATTGTGGTTAATTATTGAAAAAACATATACAATGTAACGCCCACATATAATACTCGCATCAAATCTCATATTATACATGAGTTCACTTGTGGTACTGAAATATAGTAAGTTCCTAGTTAACACATTATACACATAAATGCCTCTAATACAAAACACTAATAGTCTAAGGCATTACATATACAAGATGTTCCAAAAATGATAAAAACTAAGAACTAGATCAATACAATGATCTCAAAACATAATGCCATAGCGGAAGCCATGCCATCACAAAAGCTACGATCCGTAAGAAAAGTCAAATAACCTTGTCCTTACCCTTCGCCTAACCTGCAGAACCTGTGATGTAAACAACAACAATGGGGTGAGATACATCAAATCTCAGTGAGTTCCTATCTTAAAGTCCTCTCGCCTTTACAAGGTTCTAATAATTCTAACTCATGTCAAAGGGAAAGGGGAAAAGACCATGAGTACACACACAAGTAACCATACCAAGGATTCTAACTCTTGAGCCTGTAAACACAAGGATTCACAATCAATAACCATACCAAGTCATCCCCTTTTCCCGTCCGCTTCTACGTCTAGAAGACGACCCAAGTCATGGATCCTCGAATTACTTGACATACGAAATGGATTCGGGAACTACGGCCTGTTAGCCGTGAACCGTCACTTCTCATGGCCTGTTAACCATCACAAGTCTCTACCCGTAGGTCCCATTCGTACTAAACGCGGGAATCAAACCTGCCAAGTAATGGTGCATATGTTTCAGAGGAGCTCGAGACCCATGAAACGCACTATCCAAAAATAACCGGTTATGATTATACAATACACACGCCCCGGTCTTACTAGCACGAGCGTTGTTACTATTTCATCACACACCACATTGTTTAGGGTAAGTACTCACTCTTCCTATTTCATTTTATATTAACATGCATATTTACTCACAACATGTTAAACAATAATAGGATAGGCAAAACGCATCATAAGTGCACAATAGAACAACATACCACAATTTAAACGTAAGCATATCACTTTTGAACTTTCCCGATTATTTAATCGGTCGGTAAAATCAACATGTTTTTACTTCCATTGGGTAGAATATTTCCTTGGCTTTACATCGATATAAAGAACAATCGAAACCGATAAACGAAACCAAAGTTATGAATTTTTCCGTAAAAGTATAATTTTTCAACTCCCAGGTCGCGCTCGGCGCGCCCTGGTCCGCGCTCAGCGCGCAACTCCCTGCCACGAGAGGTTCCAAGAATTAAACACCGCGCTCAGCGGGCACCTGCGCGCTCAGCGCGCTCTGCGAAACTCAGAAAAATACTTGCTATAACAGTTCAAAACCAGCCCCTCTACACCATCAATACCAATTCCAATAACCCATTAGAGGCATATCCAACATGTTTCTAACATAGTTCCATCATCAAACTTCACAATCAAGTTTTGAACAAAATCCCAAATTCTACATAAACCTAGAATTTCTCATCAAACCAAAATCAACCAAAACATCAAAACAAGCATCAATTCAAGTTTCTATGATCATACTAAACATTCATTTCAATTTCTAACCGATTCTATCCGTTAAAACATCGATTTCTACGATTTCAACCTAAAACTCATAATCCCAAAACACAAAGAAAAAGGTTTCTAGCTAAACCCACCTCTAGAGATGATCAAGATGATGAAGTTCAAGAAGTTTGGTGAAGCTTGGATGAAGATTGGTGGTGATCTTGATGATTCTCTTCCAAAAACCTTGTTCTTCTCTTCTTTCTCCTTCTTCCTCTTTTCTCTCCTCTTTCTCTCTTTTTCTTTCTATCTTTTTCTTTTCATCCAATGAGAGAAAAATATATATAGTAAGTATTATTAAAACAATACTACTAATTGTCCAAAAATGTCTCTAGAGTCCAATTAAATAAAATGTCTCCGAACAAATAATATTAATTGGATTAATTCTAAGTACCGAAGTTACTCTAATTATTTTATCAAATAATTTCTCAGAGCAACCGGACTCAGTTGATCACAATAATATTCACCAGAGCGTTTATAAATTTACGGGGTATTACATCCTCCCCCCCTTAAATAGAAATTCGTCCTCGAATTTAGAATATTACCTGAACAAATGCGGATAAGAATCGTGCATTTCCGACTCTAGTTCCCAAGTAGCATCACCCGGATGCGTTACATCCCATTGCACCTTAACGAGTGGAATATCTTTGTTCCTTAACACTTTTGTTTCTCTTCCCATAATACAACTCGGTTGTGGTTCAAAAGTCAAATCCGCTTCTATTTCCACTGATTCTGGTAGAATTGGTTGAAGAGGATCAGGAACAAACTTACGGAGCTGAGATACGTGAAAAACATCATGCATTTCAGATAGAGAGGTCGGTAAGGCTAATCTGTAAGCAACTTCACCAATCCTTTCTAGAATCTGATACGGTCCCACGTATCTCGGACTTAATTTGCGTGACTTAAACAGTCCTTTCAATCTCAATCTCGGAGTAACCTTCAGAAATACATGGTCACCTTCCTCAAATTCCAAAGGTCTCCGACGATTGTCTGCATAACTCTTCTGACGATCTTGTGCTTGTTTAGCTTTCTCACGGATCATTCGAATCTTTTCCGTAGTCTCTTGAATAATCTCGGGTCCCAAAATTCTATCTTCTCCAACTTCTGCCCAACACAAAGGTGTTCTACACTTCCTCCCATACAATGCTTCATAAGGAGCCATACCGATGCTCGCATGGTAACTATTGTTATAGGAAAACTCAATTAACGGCAAAAGTTCCTTCCAATTCCCTCTACTCTCTAGCACACAAGCTCTTAACATATCCTCCATCGTCTGTATTGTTCGCTCAGTCTGACCATCCGTCTGAGGATGATTCGACGTGCTTAAACGCAAATTCGTACCCATCGCTTGTTGGAACACTTTCCAAAATCTCGAAGTAAACTTCGGATCTCTATCGGACACAATACTAGAAGGAACCCCATGCAATCTCACAATCTCAGCAATAAACAACCTTGCAAGCTGACTCGCCTTATAAGTAGTCTTCACGGCTAAGAAATGCGCCGATTTCGTTAGTCGATCTACAATCACCCAAATGGAATCATAACCACCTTGCGTACGGGGTAAACCCACTGTAAAGTCCATAGAAATACTTTCCCACTTCCAAACTGGAATATCCAAAGGTTGTAACAAACCACCCGGTCTTTGGTGTTCAATCTTCACCTGTTGGCATACTGCACATTCTGACACATATTCCGCTATATCCTTTTTCATCGCAAACCACCAATAATCCCTCTTTAAATCCTGATACATCTTCGAAGAACCAGGGTGTATCGTAAAAGTACCTTTATGAGCTTCATCTAAAATCTTTCTTTTCAGTGCCTCATCCTTCGGAACACAAATCCGTTGATTAAACAGAACAATCCCATCAGTTGCTCGTGTAAAACCCGGTTGAAGTAACAATTCTTGTAACTCCTCCTCTATCACTTGTTCTTGTTGAATCTCAACTCTTAAAGTAGAATTGACATTCAAATTTCCCATAGTTACACCATTCGGAGTCCACTCAAACTGGAGATTAAGATCTCTAAACTTTTCCAACAACGAATACTCCAAAATCATCAATTCTGCATTATGAACCATTTTCCGACTTAAAGCATCCGCTACTTTATTTGCCTTTCCTGGATGATACTTCAGTTCTAAGTCATAATCCATTAAGTGCTCCATCCACCTTCTTTGTCGCATATTCAACTCCTTCTGGTCAAATAGGTATTTAAAACTTTTGTGGTCACTGAACATTTCAAAACGTACACCATACAAATAATGACGCCACACCTTCAGTGCAAACACCACGACAGCTAGCTCCAAATCATGAGTTGGATAATTCTTCTCGTGAACTTTCAACTGTCGAGAAGCATAAGCTACTACTTGACCGCCTTGCATCAGAACACCCCCTAATTCCCTCTTAGAAGCATCACAGAATACTTCATAAGAGTTGTTAGGATCAGGAATAATTAATACTGGAGCACTCGTCAAACTTTCCTTCAATTTCATAAAACTTTGTTCACAACCTGAATCCCACTCAAAAGCAACATCCTTCCGAGTAAGTTTCGTCAGTGGTAAGGCCAATTGAGAAAAGCCCTGAATAAATCTTCTATAGTAACCTGCCAATCCCAAGAAACTTCTAACTTCTGAAACATTTCTCGGTCTCTCCCAATTAATCACTGCCTCTACTTTCGATGGATCCACTGCCACACCACCTTGAGATATAACATGTCCAAGAAAATTTACTTCTGACATCCAAAACTCACACTTGCTCAACTTAGCAAACAATTGCTTCTCTTGCAATACCGATAAGACAATCCTCAGATGTTCTCCGTGTTCTTGTGGAGTACGAGAATAAATAAGAATGTCGTCAATAAAGATTACCACAAATTGGTCCAAGTAAGCTTGAAATATACGGTTCATGTAATCCATAAAAACAGCTGGAGCATTTGTCACACCGAAAGGCATCACTAAGAATTCGTAATGACCGTAACGTGTTCTAAATGCAGTTTTTGGCACATCGGAACTCTTCACTCGAATCTGATGATACCCCGACCGTAAATCAATCTTCGAGAACACACAGGCTCCTTTCAATTGATCTAACAAGTCGTCTATCCTGGGTAAGGGGTATTTATTCTTAATAGTGACTTTGTTTAGCTTACGATAATCAATGCACAACCGCATTCCCCCATCTTTCTTCTTTACCAACAATACTGGAGCTCCCCAAGGTGAAACACTAGGTCTAACAAAATGCTTAGACATCAATTCCTCCAATTGGTCCTTTAATTCTCTTAATTCAAGCGGTGACATCCGATACGGAGAAACGGATATAGGAGCCGTTCCCGGTACCAGGTCAATAGAGAACTCAACTTCTCTCTCCGGAGGGAGAGAAGAAACACTTCAGGAAACTCACACACTATTGGAATACTTAGAACTTGTTGTTCACTACTTCCTTCCTTAGTAAGAACCATTAAAACAGATTTCTCCTTCTCGAATAAGAAATTTACCATTCCCACCGTACCTTCTAAAATCGTGGATAACACATCCTTAGGAGTAGCCTCAGCAGATGGAATAATGATTAACTTCTCCTCACAACCGATAAAAACTGAATTAGCTGAAAGCCAATCCATTCCCAGAACAACATCCACTTTCTTGAACGGCAAACAAATAAGATCAATTTGGAAGACTCTTTCGTTCACCGACAACACACAATTTTCACACATTAGCGGTGTTTCAACCATTTCATCCATGGCAGTAGTAACCACCATAGGAGGAAACAAAGGAATAGTTTGCAACCCAAGTCGCTTCACGCAACGCGTGGAAACAAAAGAATGTGTTGCCCCACAATCAAATAAAACAAAGCAAGGTTGTCCATTTACGAAACACGTACCCGCAATCAAGGAGTTGTCACCCTTTGCTTTCCTCGTATCCAAGGTATACACTCGGCCAGTTGTCTTCCCTTTTGTCTGATTTCTACCCTGAGGACAATCCTTAGCCATGTGGCCCACCTTATTACACTGATAACATCTCATTCCTTCCAAACTGCACCTACCATAATGAGTCCGTCCACACATACGACATACCGGAGGCACACTAGTTCTAGAACTCTGAGCTTGCTTCCCTTTGGAAAACTGTTGCCTTTGCCTAAACTGTTGATTCGACCTCCCACGGTCACCTTGAGTTGCCCTGTTTGAATCCACCTCCATTTGTACCTTTTTCAAACTATTCTCCGCCACATAACATTGTCTTAACATTTTAGCATAAGTAGAAAATTCCCGTTGAGACATGCTGTGTGAAATCTCAGCCCTTAACCCAAACAGAAACTGATCAATCTTCCACCTCTCATCAGGAGCATACATGGCCTTTCTAGAGTAGTCAGCCATGTTCTCAAATTTTTCCACATAGAAAGCCACTGATAAGCTGCCCTGTCTCAACTGTTGGAACTCGAACTCTTTTTGAGACCTTAATGAACTCGGAAAATATTTCTCCATAAAGATTACTTTAAACTGTTCCCACACTTTTGGCACCTCCTGAATTGTCATCAAGGCTGAAGCGCTCTCCCACCACCTCATGGCAGGACCCTTCAACCAGTGAGAAGCAAAGACCACTTTATTCTCCTCACTGCAATGAACTATCAGAAAAATCCGTTCCATACCTGTTATCCATTCGTGCGCCTTCACCGGATCTAGCCCTCCCTGAAACTCCGGAGGATTCATACGGACAAATTCCCTATAGGTTCCCCCTGCAACTTCAGGAACAACCACTGGAGGATGCAGACCATCAGCCATTTGTTGCATCATTCCCTGCATGAACTGATTCTGCTGCTGCTGCATCTGTTGCATAAATTGGTACAAAGGGGCATTCCCTTCATCACCCAGTGGAACCGTCCCAGCTGGAGTAGTCCTCGGAGTCCTTGGTCTTCCATGGTTGTTTCTACGTCCGTCAGCCATGTTCCTTAAGGTCATACAAATAGAATTAAGTTGATCCGGCCCAATACTATAAGTATAACATGTAAGACCAAAGGCGACACCACGTATATGAAACGGAAAAATTACTTATTCTATTTCATGGCTAGGTCGAGGATACGACCTGCTCTGATACCAACTGTAACGCCCACATATAATACTCGCATCAAATCTCATATTATACATGAGTTCACTTGTGGTACTGAAATATAGTAAGTTCCTAGTTAACACATTATACACATAAATGCCTCTAATACAAAACACTAATAGTCTAAGGCATTACATATACAAGATGTTCCAAAAATGATAAAAACTAAGAACTAGATCAATACAATGATCTCAAAACATAACGCCATAGCGGAAGCCATGCCATCACAAAAGCTACGATCCGTAAGGAAAGTCAAATAACCTTGTCCTTACCCTTCGCCAAACCTGCAGAACCTGTGATGTAAACAACAACAATGGGGTGAGATACATCAAATCTCAGTGAGTTCCTATCTTAAAGTCCTTTCGGCTTTACAAGGTTCTAATAATTCTAAATCATGTGAAAGGGAAAGGGGAAAAGACCATGAGTACACACACAAGTAACCATCACGGTGAGCCTGTAAACTCACACTAGTACCGAAGCACCTCTTGAGCCTGTAAACTCAAGGATTCACAAAGTACCGAAGTACCTCTTGAGCCTGTAAACTCAAGGATTCACAAAGTACCAAAGTACCTCTTGAGCCTGTAAACTCAAGGATTCACAAAGTACCGAAGTACCTCTTGAGCCTGTAAACTCAAGGATTCACAATCAATAACCATACCAAGGCATCCCCTTTTCCCGTCCGCTTCTACGTCTAGAAGACGACCCGAGTCATGGATCCTCGAATTACTTGACATACGAAATGGATTCAGGAACTACGGCCTGTTAGCCATGAACCGTCACTTCTCATGGCCTGTTAACCATCACAAGTCTCTACCCGTAGGTCCCATTCGTACTAAACGCGGGAATCAAACCTGCCAAGTAATGGTGCATATGTTTCAAGGGAGCTCGAGACCCATGAAACGCACTATCCAAAAATAACCGGTTATGATTATACAATACACACGCCCCGACCTTACTAGCACGAGCGTTGTTACTATTTCATCACACACCACATTGTTTAGGGTAAGTACTCACTCTTCCTATTTCATTTTATATTAACATGCATATTCACTCACAACATGTTAAACAATAATAGGATAGGCAAAACGCATCATAAGTGCACAATAGAACAACATACCACAATTTAAACGTAAGCATATCACTTTTGAACTTTCTCGATTATTTAATCGGTCGGTAAAATCAACATGTTTTTACTTCCATTGCGTAGAATATTTCCTCGGCTTTACATCGATATAAAGAACAATCGAAACCGATAAACGAAACCAAAGTTATGAATTTTTCCGTAAAAGTATAATTTTTCAACTCCCAGGTCGGCGCGACCTGGTCCGCGCTCAGCACGCAACTCCCTGCCACGAGAGGTTCCAAGAATTAAACACCGCGCTCAGCGGGCACCTGCGCGCTCAGCGGGCACCTGCGCGCTCAGCGCGCTCTGCGAAACTCAGAAAAATACCTGCTATAACAGTTCAAAACCAGCCCCTCTACACCATCAATACCAATTCCAATAACCCATTAGAGGTATATCCAACATGTTTCTAACATAGTTCCATCATCAAACTTCACAATCAAGTTTTGAACAAAATCCCAAATTCTACATAAACCTAGAATTTCTCATCAAACCAAAATCAACCAAAACATCAAAACAAGCATCAATTCATGTTTCTATGATCATACTAAACATTCATTTCAATTTCTAACCGATTCTATCCGTTAAAACATCGATTTCTACGATTTCGACCTAAAACTCATAATCCCAAAACACAAAGAAAAAGGTTTCTAGCTAAACCCACCTCTAGAGATGATCAAGATGATGAAGTTCGAGACGTTTGGTGAAGCTTGGATGAAGATTGGTGATGATCTTGATGATTCTCTTCCAAAAACCTTGTTCTTCTCTTCTTTCTCATTCTTCCACTTTTCTCTCCTCTTTCTCTCTTTTTCTTTCTATCTTTTTCTTTTCATCCAATGAGAGAAAAATATATATAGTAAGTATTATTAAAACAATACTACTAATTGTCCAAAAATGTCTCTAGAGTCCAATTAAATAAAATGTCTCCGAACAAATAATATTAATTGGATTAATTCTAAGTACCGAAGTTACTCTAATTATTTTATCAAATAATTTCTCAGAGCAACCGGACTCAGTTGATCACAATAATATTCACCAGAGCGTTTATAAATTTACGGGGTATTACATACAAGTATAAATAAATCTTTTATATTGTTTAAATAATTTTATGACAATTATATATATTTGTGATTTATCTCGCATGCTAATTTAGTGTATACAATTTGATTATTTCTTTGTTAATTTAGTTTTCAATGACCGGAGAATACAAATGCAATGCACAAGGATGTAATCGATCTTTTGGGTCTGATAAGGGTTTGCAAAGTCATCAAAGTTTTCATAAAGAAAAAGAACAAAGACAATGTCTAGTATGCGGTAGAACCTTTTCATCTGAAAAAGGCCTCCTTATTCACATGACAAGTCAACATGGCGGATGGGCATATGGTCATGGTCCAAGAAACTGATTCAAATCATTTCCATTAGAATACGCATAAGAATAACCGATTATATTTATGAATAATAAGGATTTTATATTTATGTGATATTTAGTTTTAAGATTTATTTATATTATTTGATTTCAAGACTATATCTTCATAGGTTTTATTATTTTCTTATTAATTAATGGGTCGTATATATAAATAAATAAATAAATATATATATATATATATATATATATATATATATATATATATATATATATATATATATTAGAAAACTAATAATATGTTATAAATAATGTATCTGATATAATTTTTAATTTAATTGAATCTACATATGTTTTTATTTTTTTAAGTTATTTTTGTCTAAAACTTTACAAAAACTTGTAAGGGCATGTATGTATAACATTATGTAATGTATTAGAATAGTAAAAATAATCCATATCACGAAAAATAGTTAAAATCATATTACAAATATATTATGCTTCGATGAAGACTATTCTTTTAGTAATGAATTAAAGGTGGAGTATAAAATTGAAAGATATAATATTATCATCAATTACTAACAAGATTTGGTATATTATCATCATTTGGAGTAAATCAAATATGTCAAAAATATCATCATCATTTGGTGTTTTTTTTACATTATATCGACCCAAATAAAAAAAATTAAGGACATCAAATATGCCTAATGAAATATATTGATTTTTTTTTAAATGAGAAAATATGTATGTAAAATTAAGAGATGATTAATTGATCATTTAATGATGCACAATTAATTAAATCATCCATGAATCATGTATATTTTTATGTATATAGATATTTTTATCTATTTTAAATTTTGATTCTTATTAAAATGATCCTCTAGTGCTTATATAAACATATATGAATTTATTAGTTTATCATTTGATTGACATAATAATTATGAACGAGAGAGATTGAGATAAAACATAAAGGAAATTATCTAAATATGAAATAGTGTGTTGGTATTGTTCTTGTATATAAAATAAAGTTAAAATTACATTTGAATTATTAAAAACTAAAATTATTATGATTAAAAAAATTAAATTATATAATTAAAGTTGTGGAAAATTATTTTATTGATGAGTGAACTTGGAAAAAAAATTACTTGACTATCAAATTTGATTTTCATTAATCTTTTTAAGACATTATGTAATTAAAATTTGTCACCGACATGTTTTGATGAAAATATTTTTATATATTTATGTGTTTTTGTGAAACGAATTGTAAGAAAAATTAATAATACTAGAAAGCGGGATCTTTTTTTTTAATTCCCAAATCCCTTAATTTAAATAAAACAAGGTATTGAGAATAACATAATTTTTATTAATTATAAAAAAAGAGTGTGTTGTTAACAAGGGAGAATGTATTTGAATTGAATTGATTGGCTATCTATTGATTAAATTTGACTTTTTATGGTATTTAATATTTGATATGATTTTTTTTGTTAAAGAACTTTTTGGTAAAGAATCAAATTGAATTAATTTCGTTTTT
Organism: Lathyrus tuberosus; assembly: GCA_022829125.1. Taxonomy (NCBI): domain Eukaryota; kingdom Viridiplantae; phylum Streptophyta; class Magnoliopsida; order Fabales; family Fabaceae; genus Lathyrus; species Lathyrus tuberosus. The sequence goes on from JALAZF010000043.1 coordinate 17,008,075, forward strand.
AATATTTTAAATCTATTTTACTATTATAAATAGGCACCACTCTTCTTGAAAGAGGGACACGACAAAAAACATCATTGAAGAAAAAAATAGTGAAATAACGAAAACGAATGACAAGTATGTTTAATTACTTTTCTTGTATTATAAGTTAAAGTTTTATTGTAACACTTTCTTTATTTCTTTTTTAAAATATATATGTTATAACTTGTTTGTTTTTTATAATTATGATTCATATGTTATATATTTATTATTAATATTAAAATGTATTTTGGAATTAATTTTTTTCCGACAATGATTAAAAAAAGGACACATACACATATAGAATCGAATGATATGTTGCTCTGCTACTATTAGAATTCTGATAACATATCGGAAGCCTATGTTACTTTTTTTAAAAATTGGTTTAGTATTTTGTTTTTTAAAAAATGAAAATTTAACTTTTTTAAAGACTTCAAATGAAAAATAATTTTGAGTACTTTACATTTTTTCTAAGACTTTTTGAACTATAAAATATTTAAAAAATATTTAAAATTAGAATTAATTCATAGAATTTTATTTTGAATGATATATTTTTGAATCATTATATAATTTTTATCATGATAATAGTCTAATAACGGACATCTAAGTTGCAGAATTTTAACACTATTCCATTAATTTATAGTAACTAATATATTTGTATAAATTTTTGTAAAATATAAATTTAAAACTAGCTATTTAAAACCTTTAACAATTCTAATTTAAATAAAATAACATAATATAAAATTATTAAACAATATTAATCCGTATGCCTTCAAAAATAAGTAATAATCCTTATTTTAAACCTACAACATCATGATTTTACATTAAAAACTAATTAGTGTTATTTGGGTTGCTTTTAACATTGTGGTTAATTATTGGAAAAACATATACAAGTATAAATAAACCTTTTATATTGTTTAAATAATTTTATGACAATTATATATATATTTGTGATTTATCTCGCATCCTAATTTAGTGTATACAATTTGATTATTTCTTTGTTAATTTAGTTTTTAATGGGCGGAGAATACAAATGCAATGCACAAGGATGTAATCGATCTTTTGGGTCTGATAAGGGTTTGCAAAGTCATCAAAGTGTTCATAAAGAAAAAGAACAAAGACTATGTCTAGTATGCGGTAGAACCTTTTCATCTGAAAAAGGCCTCCTTATTCACATGACAAGTCAACACGGCGGATGGGCATATGGTCATGGTCCAAGAAACTGATTCGAATCATTTCCATTAGGATACGCATAAGAATAACTAATTATATTTATGAATACTAAGGATTTTATATTTATGTAATTTATGATATTTAATTTTCAGATTTATTTATATTATTTGATTTCAAGACTATATCTTCATAGGTTTTATTATTTTCTTATTAATTAATGGTTCGTATATATAAATAAATAAATAAATAAATATATATATATATATATATATTTATATTTATATATATATGTATATATTAGAAAACTAATAATATGTTATAAATAATATATCTGATATAATTTTTAATTTAATTGAATATACTTACGTTTTTATTTTTTTGATTAATTTTGATCTAAAACTTTACAAAAACGTGTAAGGGCATGTCTGTATAACATTATGTAATGTATTAGAATAGTAAAAATGTAATACCCCATCTTATTTAAATGCTCAATTGGATATCAGATGAGATCAGATAAGTATCTATGTACTCTATCATTGGTAAATTGGATTAATGGAATCCTCTAAGTGCTTTAAGTAGTGACATTTGAGATCAATAGAGCAACTAATGAACTCTGAAGAGATCAATTATTTTATTTAAGAGGCGGATTAATATTTATTAATTTAAGGAAGTGTTTGAAGGTAACTCTAATAATTGATCAATTGGTTTGAGATGACAAAATATCAATCGGAGATATTTTACTCTATTGGATTATATTATATATATGTTTGTTAAGAGAATGAAAAAGAAAAAGAAGAAAGAAGAAGATAGAAAGCAGAGAAGAGGAAACGTGGGAGAGGAGAAGAGAGGAAAAGAGGAAAAAGCCATGGAAGAAGAAGAAAAGCTCATGGATCATCTTCATCGATTCATCATCTTCTTCAAACTCCTCTTCGGTTATCAGGTGGGTTCTAGCTAGAGACTTTAGTGTAGAATTTCTTGAGGTTTTAGAGTTAGGTTGAATTTGAGGAAAATGAATAATTTTGCTAATCAATGAAATCTAACGGTTGAAATGTGTTATAAATCGTATAGAACAACCATTATATATGTATAATCATCTGTTTATGCTTGGTTGAATGCTTGAAATGGTTTTGATTGGGATTGGAATGGAAAGAATCCAAGAAAACAGAGTTTTTAGGTTTCTGCAACGTGGTTAATCGATTAACGCTATGGGTTAACCGATTAACTAGTGAGAAATCTGGTGTTTTACGTGAGAATTGAACTGGTTAATCGATTAACTATTTTGGTTAATCTGTTAACATAAAGTTTCTGAATTTGGTTAATCTGTTAACCATATGCGTTAACCGATTAACACTGTAACCTTTGGAAAAAATATTTTCTAAAATTCATAACTTTTTACTCGGGTGTCCGATTTAAGCATTCTTTATATTGATGTGAAGCTAAGGAAATATTCTATGCAATAGAGCTGATATATGTCGAATTTACCGACCGATTAAATAATCGGGAAAGTTCGAAAGTGATATAATTATGTTTTAAATTGTGGTATATTATTCTATTATGCTATTATGATGTGTTTTGCTTATTGTTTAGCATGTTGTGAGCGAATATGCATGTTAATGTAAAAATGAAATAGGAAGAGTGAGGGAAACATCAACCTTGACAATAAGAAAACCTAGGAAGAACTAGGATTGGTAGACATCTCTAGATGGCAATACTTGGGCACATGTTGTAAGAAAGTGCATCCTTGCCGGTATTGGCCTAGTCGAGAGTGGAACACTAGTATGGAACATGAGGTTAATTTTGTGGTTTGAAGGACAAGAAAGGCCTTGGGGCATTATGTCCTAGGCATTGTCGAATACACTATTTTGTTGTGTGATCATGTAATCGTAACCATTTTATTTTGAGTTGCCCTTGAGAGGCCTTCATGAGTCTCGAGCTCCTCTGAAGTGCAGGCAGGATTACTTGGTAGGTTTGATTCCCTACGTGTAATACAATTGGAAGCCCGTGCAATGGGTACGAGACTTGTGATGGTTAACAGGCCATGAGAAGTGATGGTTCACGGTTAACAGGCCGATGATCCCGAATCCAATTGTATACCAAGTAACTACAATGATCTATGACTCGGGTCGCCTTCTAGACGTAGAAGCGGACGGGAAGAAGAGATACCTTGGTACCGGTTATCAATTAATGATGTGGTGAGTTAATGAACTCATGTCATGTTTCCATATAGTGTGAGAATATTAAGTGTGAACTCAAGAGTCCTTCCCTTTCCCCGGACTTGAGTTAGGATTGTTAGAACCGTGAATAATCTGAGAGAATCCATAAGATAGGGAACTAACTGAGATTTGATGTATCTCACCCCACTATAGTTGCTTTATTTCAGGTAATTGCAGGTTTGATTTGCAAGTGGAGAATTGTTGGGATGTTTCAAGAGAAGCTTGGCTTTTGTATTTTTTTTCCGCTGTGTATTTATTGTATACAATTGAGGATATTGAATATTCTTAGATTTTATTTTTCTTTGGCTAGTTTCCATGACTTGTGCCATAGATTGTATTTGTGTTTTAGAATGGACAAGAATGTGAAATATGCCATTAGGCACTTTTGATGTGTCAGTACCAAATAAAATGCGCGTATTGTATTATTCTAGATATATTTAATACAGGGCATTACAGTTGGTATCAGAGCAGGTCATGTCCTCGACCTTGCCTTGAAACATCATAAGTAAATCTATTCCTGCCTCTTAAGTGTGTATGGCCATCATGAAACTTAATATCATACTATGTAGTGCTGGGCCTGATCAACCTAATACTATGTATGTGATAGGTAGAATCATGGTTGAGCGACCACGAGGACTCCGTAGTGTTGTCGGAACTTGTTTTGTGAGGGAGGCTCAAGCCAAGAGTTAGTAGTGAAGAGTTTTGGGTCAGCTCCGTGAGGTTTTAATAGAAGTTTTGCTTGGGTAGCATGGAAATTAAAGAGTTGTGTGTTGTTCAAGTAATCCTTAGGAATGGATGGAGTCCGAGAGTTAAGGATCTCTATCGGACGTTTTGATAAGGTATTAAGGAATATGTAAAGTCGCTAGTAGAGCTGGATTGGCCACTGATATGGATAAGGATTTCCAGTAATCTCATTCCATGGAAAAGAAAGGTTGTTTTGTGGAAAGCGTGGCGTAAGGTCCGGAAGTGAGATAAGTAATTGGTGCTTCAATCTCTAAGGTCACTATGGTCTCTTGAATGGACTGGAGTACGTTAAGGAATGTGTTCGGAACAATATCTTCCGACTGGTTAAAAGTTGAGAGTTAAGGGCGTTCGACTTTTATGGGAACTTAAAGTAGTAGAGAAGCGTGTGAAGGAACACCAGGATGTGGCTACATGCTTCAAGTGAAACAAGTGTGAGCCGAAAGAAGAGTAAGACATGAGTTATGTATCTTCAGTTATGCGTGGAGATTAAGTTCGGGATAATACTTCAGGTTTTCCGTTTTCAGTAAGAGGCCAATTTGGAATTTGGGATTTGGTAACTTACCCAAGGAAGGGTATGAGGTATTGTGTTGGAGAAAGTTTGGACTTCCTTTAGTAATAGAAAGTGTAGTGATATGGACCGGAAGTAGTTGTATTAAGAGACAGAGTAAGTACCTTGGATCTAAGGAAATCTTAGTAAGATGGTTTTATATTTGGACCTAAGAGGATTACCGTGAGAGCAAAGTGAACGCGATATGGAAACGGTATCGATGGTAGGTCATGAGAAGGTTACAACTTGGTATTAAGAATAATCGTAGTGGTAGCACCGTGGTAACAAGTATACATGATGGGTTTTCTTGAGATAAGTGTGAAGAGACGTACTTTGTGGAACAGTGAGTATTGTATTTTAAGAAACAAGATTGTGGTAAAACAACGAGAAGCAAAATCAGGATTTATCACGGACTAAGTGTAAATCATGAAATGATTTATACCGAAAGGGTTTTGTAACTAGTTGATGAGAATTGTCGGTTGCGAATCTTCCATTAAGTAAATTGGTGTAAGTGGGATGTGTAATGGGTAGTGAAAGGTAAGAAATCCCGGTTAGGGTGTACGAAGTGATAGAAAGGTTCATCAAGAGGATGCATTACCCCGATCTATTTTCAAGTATAGAGAAACTTCTGTATTTGTGAATGATTGGATTATTCGGAATCTACCTTTTGGTTGAACCAAGGACGTTGTTGTTTTAGTTCTCTCCAAGGAAATTCAAGTGAGAGAACAAAGTTGTATGCTTGATATGAGATGTCCATCGTTTTGAGGTACCGTATAATGGTTGTATGATGGATTTTGCTTATGGACAAATCAAGTATGAGTTGTGGTTAAGACCCTAGAATGTCGTCATTATTGGCTTCCCGCTCGTGTCGTTGTATGAACAGAGAGTGAGTTGTCCCACTGAAGTTTTGTAGAGTGACCGCGTCAGAATTTGGAATTTTGTCTTGTTACTTGGTTGGAGTGTGTCATCTGCATGTTTTGATTTTGTCGGTTTTACCTTGAGTGAATCATGGCTAGTGAATGTTATACAAGTTGAAAAGCCACGAGTTGAGAATAATATTGTGAGTTAGAGCAAGCCAGATTGATGGTTTTGAATAGGGATGTTTTTTTGAATTGTGAGAAATTGTGTATTTTCAGTTCCTGCAGCGGTGTTAACCGATTAACACAATGTGGTTATCCGATTAACACGTGTATGGAAGGTGTTTTACGTTGAATTTTGAGAAATTAACCGATTAGCTCAGATGAGTAATCGATTAGCATGTGTGTAAATTGTGAAATCCCTTAGGAACCATCATCTGCGTTTTGTTACCTTATGTTGCTCTGAGTGGAGAGTTTTGTGTGAATGTAAAACGGAATTCCAAGTAAATGAAAGACGTATTCGTGGTTGAAAATCAAAACTTCTGGAAGGTGTTACTTAGTCGATCATCTGTTTAGATAACAAGGGAATTTGACGTTGAGGAAATAATCTTGTGATTTGGGTTGAGCATGAGAAAGTCTTAAGTGTATTACTGTTGAAAGCCTTGAGGGAGAAGTTGGAGAATACTCACGAAGTATTGTTCTTGTAAGGAATATTTCGGTGTGTATTAATGGTATTAGTAAGGAATGAACGATTGGTTATAGTTGTAATTGTTATCTTCCGTAGGTTCATGGTTTTGGATTTAGACTCCGTAAGAGTGGTACCAGTTGTGTGCAGTTGTGTTCTACCCAGAGAAGGGAATTTGAAAGTTAGCTTTCCAAGTGCGAGTAAGGATTGAACGTTCCGAAGTTAAGCGTATCACTTGGATCGTTTATGGATCAGGGCAATTAAGAGAAGTGGATTAAATTGAGAAACGTGGCATGTCCTTTGAGGGTGTGCGTACGTGTAGAGTGTTGTATGTGAATTGGTGAGTTATATGGGAACCCACAATCGTGCTTTGGATGAGTTAAGTTTTGATAAGTGGTGACTTACATATGTTGAAGCTTCGTGACGGTGCTATGTAATATTAGTCGAGAACTCGTACCAACAACAAACCTTGAGCAAGTCGGAGACCTGTAAGAAGACTTAATGGGGAATGTGGTAACCAGAACCGGAGGTTGTAAAACTATTTTGGATGAGTTGTTTCGAGTTTAAAATGGATTTGGAAGTGTATACGTTATGGTTGTAGCAATGTAACTACGATACCTCTACCGTCTGGAAAGTGTGGGACTGATGTTATAATATTGTGTGTTGGCAAGGAAATTGTTCTACTATAGGACGTCGGTAAGTTTCTTGTGTTGTTGGTTATTAAGAACCCAAATGGATAAGTGTGTTCTCCGCTGAATGTTAGCTACTTGGTAGTTCTTGAGAATTTGTGGTATTCCACTGTTAGATTTTGGATTTGCACAGTGGAAGGTGACAGATGAAAGAGTTCAGTCAGACTATTAAGGATTAGAATGATTGTTACTTGTGAGTATGGAAATAAGGAGTCTTTTCTAAGCGTGTTACCTTATGGTGTGACACGAAAGAAAGGAAATATCGGATTGAATGAGTACAGTGGATAGTATCAGACCAGATGGAACTGGTAAAGAAGTCGTTGACTAGTTATGAAGTGGTTCGAATGTTAAAGGATTTAGGAAAGGATAGTTGTCGGTAATTGTATGAAGTTAAGGAATCACCGCATTACCTCATGAGAATTTGATGGGTGTTTGTTATCCTGAATTTGTGATGAGGTGTTACGGTTTGGTTGGTGACTCGGTAGAGGAATGTAGAATGGTACATTCTTTCTGAAGTAAGTTGCGACCAAGTTTTTTTCTTTATGAAACCACAGATGAATTGAGGAAACGCAAGTTGAAAGTTAACCCAATGTTGGAATAAGAGTATGAATAAGGACGTGAAGTTGATAATTCGTGAAATTAAGAATTTGGTCTGCGAAGTCAAGTTGGATTATGGATACGTCAGAAACTGTAACGGAAGTAAAGTTAAGAATGAATCTAAGACAATGATTCAAGCTGCGGTTATTGTCGAATAGAGGAAATTCGGGGGCGAATTTCATTTTAAGGGGGGGAGAGTGTAATACCTCATCTAATTTAAATGCTCAATTGGATATCAGATGAGATCAGATAAGTATCTATGTACTCTATCATTGGTAAATTGGATTAATGGAATCCTCTAAGTGCTTTAAGTAGTGACATTTGGGATCAATAGAGCAACTAATGAACTCTGAAGAGATCAATTATTTTATTTAAGAGGCGGATTAATATTTATTAATTCAAGGAAGTGTTTTAAGGTAACTCTAATAATTGATCAATTGGTTTGAGATGACAAAATATCAATCGAAGATATTTTACTCTATTGGATTATATTATATAATAAGAGTATTATATATATATATATATATATATATATATATGTTTGTTAAGAGAATGAAAAAGAAAAAGAAGAAAGAAGAAGATAGAAAGCAGAGAAGAGGAAACGTGGGAGAGGAGAAGAGGGGAAAAGAGGAAAAAGCCATGGAAGAAGAAGAAAAGCTCATGGATCATCTTCATCGATTCATCATCTTCTTCAAACTCCTCTTCGGTTATCAGGTGGGTTCTAGCTAGAGACTTTAGTGTAGAATTTCTTGAGGTTTTAGAGTTAGGTTGAATTTGAGGAAAATGAATAATTTTGCTAATCAATGAAATCTAACGGTTGAAATGTGTTATAAATCGTATAGAACAACCATTATATATGTATAATCATCTGTTTATGCTTGGTTGAATGCTTGAAATGGTTTTGATTGGGATTGGAATGGAAAGAATCCAAGAAAACAGAGTTTTTAGGTTTCTGCAACGTGGTTAATCGATTAACGCTATGGGTTAACCGATTAACTAGTGAGAAATCTGGTGTTTTACGTGAGAATTGAACTGGTTAATCGATTAACTATTTTGGTTAATCTGTTAACATAAAGTTTCTGAATTTGGTTAATCTGTTAACCATATGCGTTAACCGATTAACACTGTAACCTTTGGAAAAAATATTTTCTAAAATTCATAACTTTTTACTCGGGTGTCCGATTTAAGCATTCTTTATATTGATGTGAAGCTAAGGAAATATTCTATGCAATAGAGCTGATATATGTCGAATTTACCGACCGATTAAATAATCGGGAAAGTTCGAAAGTGATATAATTATGTTTTAAATTGTGGTATATTATTCTATTATGCTATTATGATGTGTTTTGCTTATTGTTTAGCATGTTGTGAGCGAATATGCATGTTAATGTAAAAATGAAATAGGAAGAGTGAGGGAAACATCAACCTTGACAATAAGAAAACCTAGGAAGAACTAGGATTGGTAGACATCTCTAGATGGCAATACTTGGGCACATGTTGTAAGAAAGTGCATCCTTGCCGGTATTGGCCTAGTCGAGAGTGGAACACTAGTATGGAACATGAGGTTAACTTTGTGGTTTGAAGGACAAGAAAGGCCTTGGGGCATTATGTCCTAGGCATTGTCGAATACACTATTTTGTTGTGTGATCATGTAATCGTAACCATTTTATTTTGAGTTGCCCTTGAGAGGCCTTCATGAGTCTCGAGCTCCTCTGAAGTGCAGGCAGGATTACTTGGTAGGTTTGATTCCCTACGTGTAATACAATTGGAAGCCCGTGCAATGGGTACGAGACTTGTGATGGTTAACAGGCCATGAGAAGTGATGGTTCACGGTTAACAGGCCGATGATCCCGAATCCAATTGTATACCAAGTAACTACAATGATCTATGACTCGGGTCGCCTTCTAGACGTAGAAGCGGACGGGAAGAAGAGATACCTTGGTACCGGTTATCAATTAATGATGTGGTGAGTTAATGAACTCATGTCATGTTTCCATATAGTGTGAGAATATTAAGTGTGAACTCAAGAGTCCTTCCCTTTCCCCGGACTTGAGTTAGGATTGTTAGAACCGTGAATAATCTGAGAGAATCCATAAGATAGGGAACTAACTGAGATTTGATGTATCTCACCCCACTATAGTTGCTTTATTTCAGGTAATTGCAGGTTTGATTTGCAAGTGGAGAATTGTTGGGATGTTTCAAGAGAAGCTTGGCTTTTGTATTTTTTTTCCGCTGTGTATTTATTGTATACAATTGAGGATATTGTATATTCTTAGATTTTATTTTTCTTTGGCTAGTTTCCATGACTTGTGCCATAGATTGTATTTGTGTTTTAGAATGGACAAGAATGTGAAATATGCCATTAGGCACTTTTGATGTGTCAGTACCAAATAAAATGCGCGTATTGTATTATTCTAGATATATTTAATACAGGGCATTACAGTTGGTATCAGAGCAGGTCATGTCCTCGACCTTGCCTTGAAACATCATAAGTAAATCTATTCCTGCCTCTTAAGTGTGTATGGCCATCATGAAACTTAATATCATACTATGTAGTGCTGGGCCTGATCAACCTAATACTATGTATGTGATAGGTAGAATCATGGTTGAGCGACCACGAGGACTCCGTAGTGTTGTCGGAACTTGTTTTGTGAGGGAGGCTCAAGCCAAGAGTTAGTAGTGAAGAGTTTTGGGTCAGCTCCGTGAGGTTTTAATAGAAGTTTTGCTTGGGTAGCATGGAAATTAAAGAGTTGTGTGTTGTTCAAGTAATCCTTAGGAATGGATGGAGTCCGAGAGTTAAGGATCTCTATCGGACGTTTTGATAAGGTATTAAGGAATATGTAAAGTCGCTAGTAGAGCTGGATTGGCCACTGATATGGATAAGGATTTCCAGTAATCTCATTCCATGGAAAAGAAAGGTTGTTTTGTGGAAAGCGTGGCGTAAGGTCCGGAAGTGAGATAAGTAATTGGTGCTTCAATCTCTAAGGTCACTATGGTCTCTTGAATGGACTGGAGTACGTTAAGGAATGTGTTCGGAACAATATCTTCCGACTGGTTAAAAGTTGAGAGTTAAGGGCGTTCGACTTTTATGGGAACTTAAAGTAGTAGAGAAGCGTGTGAAGGAACACCAGGATGTGGCTACATGCTTCAAGTGAAACAAGTGTGAGCCGAAAGAAGAGTAAGACATGAGTTATGTATCTTCAGTTATGCGTGGAGATTAAGTTCGGGATAATACTTCAGGTTTTCCGTTTTCAGTAAGAGGCCAATTTGGAATTTGGGATTTGGTAACTTACCCAAGGAAGGGTATGAGGTATTGTGTTGGAGAAAGTTTGGACTTCCTTTAGTAATAGAAAGTGTAGTGATATGGACCGGAAGTAGTTGTATTAAGAGACAGAGTAAGTACCTTGGATCTAAGGAAATCTTAGTAAGATGGTTTTATATTTGGACCTAAGAGGATTACCGTGAGAGCAAAGTGAACGCGATATGGAAACGGTATCGATGGTAGGTCATGAGAAGGTTACAACTTGGTATTAAGAATAATCGTAGTGGTAGCACCGTGGTAACAAGTATACATGATGGGTTTTCTTGAGATAAGTGTGAAGAGACGTACTTTGTGGAACAGTGAGTATTGTATTTTAAGAAACAAGATTGTGGTAAAACAACGAGAAGCAAAATCAGGATTTATCACGGACTAAGTGTAAATCATGAAATGATTTATACCGAAAGGGTTTTGTAACTAGTTGATGAGAATTGTCGGTTGCGAATCTTCCATTAAGTAAATTGGTGTAAGTGGGATGTGTAATGGGTAGTGAAAGGTAAGAAATCCCGGTTAGGGTGTACGAAGTGATAGAAAGGTTCATCAAGAGGATGCATTACCCCGATCTATTTTCAAGTATAGAGAAACTTCTGTATTTGTGAATGATTGGATTATTCGGAATCTACCTTTTGGTTGAACCAAGGACGTTGTTGTTTTAGTTCTCTCCAAGGAAATTCAAGTGAGAGAACAAAGTTGTATGCTTGATATGAGATGTCCATCGTTTTGAGGTACCGTATAATGGTTGTATGATGGATTTTGCTTATGGACAAATCAAGTATGAGTTGTGGTTAAGACCCTAGAATGTCGTCATTATTGGCTTCCCGCTCGTGTCGTTGTATGAACAGAGAGTGAGTTGTCCCACTGAAGTTTTGTAGAGTGACCGCGTCAGAATTTGGAATTTTGTCTTGTTACTTGGTTGGAGTGTGTCATCTGCATGTTTTGATTTTGTCGGTTTTACCTTGAGTGAATCATGGCTAGTGAATGTTATACAAGTTGAAAAGCCACGAGTTGAGAATAATATTGTGAGTTAGAGCAAGCCAGATTGATGGTTTTGAATAGGGATGTTTTTTTGAATTGTGAGAAATTGTGTATTTTCAGTTCCTGCAGCGGTGTTAACCGATTAACACAATGTGGTTATCCGATTAACACGTGTATGGAAGGTGTTTTACGTTGAATTTTGAGAAATTAACCGATTAGCTCAGATGAGTAATCGATTAGCATGTGTGTAAATTGTGAAATCCCTTAGGAACCATCATCTGCGTTTTGTTACCTTATGTTGCTCTGAGTGGAGAGTTTTGTGTGAATGTAAAACGGAATTCCAAGTAAATGAAAGACGTATTCGTGGTTGAAAATCAAAACTTCTGGAAGGTGTTACTTAGTCGATCATCTGTTTAGATAACAAGGGAATTTGACGTTGAGGAAATAATCTTGTGATTTGGGTTGAGCATGAGAAAGTCTTAAGTGTATTACTGTTGAAAGCCTTGAGGGAGAAGTTGGAGAATACTCACGAAGTATTGTTCTTGTAAGGAATATTTCGGTGTGTATTAATGGTATTAGTAAGGAATGAACGATTGGTTATAGTTGTAATTGTTATCTTCCGTAGGTTCATGGTTTTGGATTTAGACTCCGTAAGAGTGGTACCAGTTGTGTGCAGTTGTGTTCTACCCAGAGAAGGGAATTTGAAAGTTAGCTTTCCAAGTGCGAGTAAGGATTGAACGTTCCGAAGTTAAGCGTATCACTTGGATCGTTTATGGATCAGGGCAATTAAGAGAAGTGGATTAAATTGAGAAACGTGGCATGTCCTTTGAGGGTGTGCGTACGTGTAGAGTGTTGTATGTGAATTGGTGAGTTATATGGGAACCCACAATCGTGCTTTGGATGAGTTAAGTTTTGATAAGTGGTGACTTACATATGTTGAAGCTTCGTGACGGTGCTATGTAATATTAGTCGAGAACTCGTACCAACAACAAACCTTGAGCAAGTCGGAGACCTGTAAGAAGACTTAATGGGGAATGTGGTAACCAGAACCGGAGGTTGTAAAACTATTTTGGATGAGTTGTTTCGAGTTTAAAATGGATTTGGAAGTGTATACGTTATGGTTGTAGCAATGTAACTACGATACCTCTACCGTCTGGAAAGTGTGGGACTGATGTTATAATATTGTGTGTTGGCAAGGAAATTGTTCTACTATAGGACGTCGGTAAGTTTCTTGTGTTGTTGGTTATTAAGAACCCAAATGGATAAGTGTGTTCTCCGCTGAATGTTAGCTACTTGGTAGTTCTTGAGAATTTGTGGTATTCCACTGTTAGATTTTGGATTTGCACAGTGGAAGGTGACAGATGAAAGAGTTCAGTCAGACTATTAAGGATTAGAATGATTGTTACTTGTGAGTATGGAAATAAGGAGTCTTTTCTAAGCGTGTTACCTTATGGTGTGACACGAAAGAAAGGAAATATCGGATTGAATGAGTACAGTGGATAGTATCAGACCAGATGGAACTGGTAAAGAAGTCGTTGACTAGTTATGAAGTGGTTCGAATGTTAAAGGATTTAGGAAAGGATAGTTGTCGGTAATTGTATGAAGTTAAGGAATCACCGCATTACCTCATGAGAATTTGATGGGTGTTTGTTATCCTGAATTTGTGATGAGGTGTTACGGTTTGGTTGGTGACTCGGTAGAGGAATGTAGAATGGTACATTCTTTCTGAAGTAAGTTGCGACCAAGTTTTTTTCTTTATGAAACCACAGATGAATTGAGGAAACGCAAGTTGAAAGTTAACCCAATGTTGGAATAAGAGTATGAATAAGGACGTGAAGTTGATAATTCGTGAAATTAAGAATTTGGTCTGCGAAGTCAAGTTGGATTATGGATACGTCAGAAACTGTAACGGAAGTAAAGTTAAGAATGAATCTAAGACAATGATTCAAGTTGCGGTTATTGTCGAATAGAGGAAATTCGGGGGCGAATTTCAATTTAAGGGGGGGAGAGTGTAATACCTCATCTAATTTAAATGCTCAATTGGATATCAGATGAGATCAGATAAGTATCTATGTACTCTATCATTGGTAAATTGGATTAATGGAATCCTCTAAGTGCTTTAAGTAGTGACATTTGGGATCAATAGAGCAACTAATGAACTCTGAAGAGATCAATTATTTTATTTAAGAGGCGGATTAATATTTATTAATTCAAGGAAGTGTTTTAAGGTAACTCTAATAATTGATCAATTGGTTTGAGATGACAAAATATCAATCGAAGATATTTTACTCTATTGGATTATATTATATAATAAGAGTATTATATATATATATATATATATATATATGTTTGTTAAGAGAATGAAAAAGAAAAAGAAGAAAGAAGAAGATAGAAAGCAGAGAAGAGGAAACGTGGGAGAGGAGAAGAGGGGAAAAGAGGAAAAAGCCATGGAAGAAGAAGAAAAGCTCATGGATCATCTTCATCGATTCATCATCTTCTTCAAACTCCTCTTCGGTTATCAGGTGGGTTCTAGCTAGAGACTTTAGTGTAGAATTTCTTGAGGTTTTAGAGTTAGGTTGAATTTGAGGAAAATGAATAATTTTGCTAATCAATGAAATCTAACGGTTGAAATGTGTTATAAATCGTATAGAACAACCATTATATATGTATAATCATCTGTTTATGCTTAGTTGAATGTTTAAAATGGTTTTGATTGGGATTGGAATGGAAAGAATCCAAGAAAACAGAGTTTTTAGGTTTCTGCAACGTGGTTAATCGATTAACGCTATGGGTTAACCGATTAACCAGTGAGAAATCTGGTGTTTTACGTGAGAATTGAACTGGTTAATCGATTAACTATTTTGGTTAATCTGTTAACATAAAGTTTCTGAATTTGGTTAATCTGTTAACCATATGCGTTAACCGATTAACACTGTAACCTTTGGAAAAAATATTTTCTAAAATTCATAACTTTTTACTCGGGTGTCCGATTTAAGCGTTCTTTATATCGATGTGAAGCTAAGGAAATATTATATGCAATGGAGCTGATATATGTCGAATTTACTGACCGATTAAATAATCGGGAAAGTTCGAAAGTGATATAATTATGTTTTAAATTGTGGTATATTATTCTATTATGCTATTATGATGTGTTTTGCTTATTGTTTAGCATGTTGTGAGCGAATATGCATGTTAATGTAAAAATGAAATAGGAAGAGTGAGGAAAACATCAACCTTGACAATAAGAAAACCTAGGAAGAACTAGGATTGGTAGACAACTCTAGATGGCAATACTTGGGCACGTGTTGTAAGAAAGTGCATCCTTGCCGGTATTGGCCTAGTCGAGAGTGGAACACTAGTATAGAACATGAGGTTAACTTTGTGGTTTGAAGGACAAGAAAGGCCTTGGGGCATTATGTCCTAGGCATTGTCGAATACACTATTTTGTTGTGTGATCATGTAATCGTAACCATTTTATTTTGAGTTGCCCTTGAGAGGCCTTTATGAGTCTCGAGCTCCTCTGAAGTGCAGGCAGGATTACTTGGTAGGTTTGATTCCCTACGTGTAGTACAATTGGAAGCCCTTGCAATGGGTACGAGACTTTTGATGGTTAACAGGCCATGAGAAGTGACGGTTCACGGTTAACAGGCCGATGATCCCGAATCCAATTGTATACCAAGTAACTACAAGGATCTATGACTCGGGTCGCCTTCTAGACATAGAAGCGGACGGGAAGAAGAGATACCTTGGTACCGGTTATCGATTAATGATGTGGTGAGTTAATGAACTCATGTCATGTTTCCATATAGTATGAGAATATTAAGTGTGAACTCAAGAGTCCTTCCCTTTCCCCGGACATGAGTTAGGATTGTTAGAACCGTGAATAATCTGAGAGAATCCATAAGATAGGGAACTAACTAAGATTTGATGTATCTTACCCCACTATAGTTGCTTTATTTCAGGTAATTGCAGGTTTGATTTGCAAGTGGAGAATTGTTGGGATGTTTCAAGAGAAGCTTGGCTTTTGTATTTTTTTTCCGCTGTGTATTTGTTGTATACAATTGAGGATATTGTATATTCTTAGATTTTATTTTTCTTTGGCTAGTTTCCATGACTTGTGCCATAGATTGTATTTGTGTTTTAGAATGGACAAGAATGTGAAATATGCCATTAGGCACTTTTGATGTGTCAGTACCAAATAAAATGCGAGTTTAAGATAACTTTTATGGAGAAATATTTTCCATGTTCCTTGAGGTCTCAGAAGGAATTCGAGTTTCAACAATTAAGACAGGGCAACTTGACTGTGGCTTCTTATGTGAAAAAGTTCGAGGTTATGGCTACTTATTCTAGACAGGCTATGTATGCTCCTGATGAGAGGCGGAAGATTGATCAGTTTCTGTTTGGTTTAAGGGCTGAAATTTCACATAGCGTATCTCAGAGAGAATTTACTAGCTATGCCGAATTGTTAAGACAATGTTATGTGGCGGAGCATAGTTTAAAAAAGGTACAAATGGAAGGAGATTTGAGTAGGATGAATTAAAGTGATCGAGCGAGACAGAATCAACAAGTTAGACCAAGGCAGCAATCATTCAAAGGGAAGCAAGTTCATAGTTCTAGGACTAGTGTGCCTCCGGTATGCCGTACTTGTGGGAAGAATCATTATGGTAGGTGCAGTTTGGAGGGAATAAGGTGTTATCAGTGTAATAAGGTGGGCCATATATAGAAGGATTGTCCTCAGGGTAGGAATCAGACACAAGGGAAGAATATCGGCCGAGTGTATACCTTGGATGCGAGGAAAGCAAAGAATGATAACTCCTTGATTGCGGGTACGTGTTTTGTAAATGGACATCCTTGTTTTGTTTTATTTGATTGTGGGGCAACGCATTCTTTTGTGTCCACACGATGCGTGAAGCGACTTGGGTTGCAAGCTGTTCCTCTGTTTCCTCCTATGGTAGTTACTACTACCATGGATGAGATTGTTGAAACACCGTTGATGTGTGAAAATTGTGTATTATCGGTGAATGAAAGAGTTTTCCAGATTGATCTTATTTGTTTGCCGCTTAAGAAAGTGGATGTTGTTCTGGGAATGGATTGGCTTTTCGCTAATTCGGTGTTTATTGGGTGTGAGGAAAAGCTGATCATTATTCCATCCGATGAGGCTACTCCGAAGGATGTGTTAACTACTATTTTAGAAGGTACGGTTGGAATGATTAATTTCTTGTTTGATGAGGAAAAGTCTGTTCGTATGCTTCTTACTAAGGAGGTGAGTAGTAACATTCAAGTTTTGAGTATTCTGGTAGTTTGTGACTTTCCTGAAGTTTTCCCCGAGGATATCACTTCTCTTCCTCTGGAGCAG
The DNA here is from genome assembly GCA_022829125.1 of Lathyrus tuberosus. NCBI lineage: Eukaryota > Viridiplantae > Streptophyta > Magnoliopsida > Fabales > Fabaceae > Lathyrus > Lathyrus tuberosus. Next base: position 17,025,245 of record JALAZF010000043.1, read on the forward strand.
GAAGTGGAATTCTCTATTGACCTGATACTGGGAACGGCTCCAATATTTGTTTCTCCGTATTGGATGGCACCACTTGAATTAAGAGAATTAAAGGATCAATTGGAAGAGTTTTTGGCTAAGCATTTTGTTCGACCCAGTGTTTCGCCCTGGGGAGCTCTAGTGTTATTGGTAAAGAAAAAGGATGGTGGAATGCGGTTGTGTATTGATTACCGTCAGTTGAATAAGGTCACCATCAAGAATAAATACCCATTACCAAGGATAGACGACCTGTTAGATTAATTGAAAGGAGCGTATGTGTTCTCGAAGATTGATTTACGGTCGGGTTATCATCAAATTCGTGTGAAGAGTTCAGATGTACCAAAGACCGCGTTTAGAACCCGTTATGGTCATTATGAATTCTTCGTGATGCCTTTCGGTCTGACGAATGCTCTGGCAGTTTTCATGGATTTTATGAATCGGATATTTCAACCTTACTTGGACCAATTTGTGGTGATTTTCATTGATGACATTCTTATTTATTCTCGTGATCCTCAAGAGCGCAGAGAACACCTAAAAATTGTTTTATCCATCTTACAAGAGAAGCAACTTTTTGCTAAGTTAAGTAAGTGTGAGTTTTGGATGTCTGAGGTTAATTTTCTCGGTCATGTCATATCCCAGGGAGGTGTGGCGGTCGATCCATCAAAAGTTGAAGCATTGATTAATTGGGAGAGACCAAAGAATGCTTCTAAAGTTAGAAGTTTCTTGGGATTGGCAGGGTACTACAGAAGGTTTATCAAGGGATTTTCGCAACTGGCTTTACCATTGACAAGACTTACTCAGAAGGATTATTCGTATGAGTGGGATTCGACTTGTGAAAGAAGTTTTAGGAATTTGAAGGAGAGATTGACGACCACTCCTGTTTTGGTTATTCCTGATTCTAGCATGTCGTATGAGGTATATTGTGATGCATCGAAGAAGGGATTAGGTGGTGTGTTAATGCAGGAGGGACATGTAGTGGTTTATGCTTCACGACAGTTGAAAGTCCATGAAGAGAATTACCCAACGCATGATTTGGGATTGGTGGCAGTTGTATTTACTTTGACAGTGTGGCGTCACTATTTGTATGGTGTACGTTTTGAGATGTTTAGCCACCACAAGAGCTTAAAGTACTTATTTGATCAGAAAGAGTTGAACATGCGTCAGAGGAGATGGATGAAATATTTGAATGATTATGACTTGGAGTTAAAATACCATCCGGGTAAAGCAAATAAGGTGACGGATGCATTGAGTAGGAAGATGTTGCATAATTTCGAGTTGATGATGTTAGAGTATACTTTAATGGAAAAGTTTAGAGATCTAAATCTTCAATTTAACTGGACTCCAAATGATGTAATTATGGGGAATTGAATGTCTCTTCTACTCTTAGGGAAGAAATCCAACAAGAGCAAGGGTTAGACGAGAAGTTACAAGAAGTGTTATTACAACCGGGTTTTGTGCGAGCTACCAACGGAACTATTTTGTTTAACCAAAGGATTTGTGTTCCGGATAGCACGGAGTTAAAACGAAGGATTTTGGAAGAAGCGCATAAGGGTGCTTTTACTATACATCCGGGGTCTTCAAAGATGTATCAAGATTTAAAGAGGGACTATTGGTGGCCCGGGATGAAAAAGGATATTGCGGTGTATGTGTCAGAATGTGCGGTGTGCCAACAAGTGAAGACTGAGCACCAAAGGCTGGGTGGCTTATTGCAACCTTTAGAAATTCCGACGTGGAAATGGGATAGTATTTCGATGGACTTCGCAGTGGGATTACCCCGTGCGCAAGGTGGTTATGATTCGATTTGGGTTATTGTGGACCAGTTAACGAAATCTGCGTATTTCTTAGCTGTGAAGACTACCTACAAGGCGAGTCATCTCGCAAGGTTGTTCATTTCAGAAATAGTGATCTTGCATGGTATTCCTACTAGTATCGTTTCGGATAGAGATCCAAAGTTTACTTCTAGATTTTGGAGAGCTTTTCAACAAGCCATGGGAACGAGGTTATGTTTGAGCACGTCGAATCATCCGCAAACGGACGGTCAGACGGAACGGACAATACAAACTATGGAGGACATGTTGAGAGCTTGTGTACTTGAAAGTGAAGGAAATTGGATAGAACTTTTGCCGTTGATCGAATTCTCTTATAATAACAGTTATCATGCAAGTATCGGTATGCCACCTTATGAGGCGTTATATGGTAGGAAGTGTAGAACGCCATTGTGTTGGGCGGAGGTTGGCGACGATAGAATTTTGGGACCTGAGATTATTCACGAGACCACGTAAAAGATTAGAATGATTCGTGGAAAAGTTAAACAAGCCAAAGATCGTCAGAAAAGCTATGCAGATAACCGTAGGAGACCTTTGGAGTTTGATGAGGGGGATCATGTATTTTTGAAGGTTACTCCGAGATTGAGATTGAAAGGAACATTTAAATCCTGGAAGTTAAGTCCAAGATACGTGGGACCGTATCAAATCTTAGAAAGAATTGGAGAAGTAGCTTACAGATTAACCTTATCGCCTTCTCTGTCAGAGATGCACGACGTTTTTCATGTGTCTCAGCTTCGGAAATTTGTTCCAGATCCTCTTCAGCCACTTCTACCAGATACAATTGAGATAGAAGCTGATTTGACATTTGAGCCTCAATCGAGTCGTATCTCAGGAAGAGACACTAAGGTGTTAAGGAATAAAGAGATTCCTCTTGTTAAGGTCCAGTGGGATGAGACGCATCCGGGTGATGCAACTTGGGAATTGGAATCAGAAATGCGGGAGGTCTACCCTCATCTGTTAAGGTAATCTTTTAAATTCGTGGGCGAATTTCTATTTAAGTGGGGGAGGATGTAATACCCCGTAAAATTCTGAACGTTTTGGATAATATTATTATGATCAACTGGGTTCCGGTGTACTCTGAGCATACAAGAGGTACCAAAGGTATGGGAGCAGTTTAAGATAACTTTTATGGAGAAATATTTTCCAAGTTCCTTGAGGTCTCAGAAGGAATTCGAGTTTCAACAATTAAGACAGGGCAACTTGAGTGTGGCTTCTTATGTGAAAAAGTTCGAGGTTATGGCTACTTATTCTAGACAGGCTATGTATGCTCCTGATGAGAGGCGGAAGATTGATCAGTTTCTGTTTGGTTTAAGGGCTGAAATTTCACATAGTGTATCTCAGAGAGAATTTACTAGCTATGCCGAATTGTTAAGACAATGTTATGTGGCGGAGCATAGTTTAAAAAAGGTACAAATGGAAGGAGATTTGAGTAGGATGAATTAAAGTGATCGAGGGAGACAGAATCAACAAGTTAGACCAAGGCAGCAATCATTCAAAGGGAAGCAAGTTCATAGTTCTAGGACTAGTGTGCCTCCGGTATGCCGTACTTGTGGGAAGAATCATTATGGTAGGTGCAGTTTGGAGGGAATAAGGTGTTATCAGTGTAATAAGGTGGGCCATATATAGAAGGATTGTCCTCAGGGTAGGAATCAGACACAAGGGAAGAATATCGGCCGAGTGTATACCTTGGATGCGAGGAAAGCAAAGAATGATAACTCCTTGATTGCGGGTACGTGTTTTGTAAATGGACATCCTTGTTTTGTTTTATTTGATTGTGGGGCAACGCATTCTTTTGTGTCCACACGATGCGTGAAGCGACTTGGGTTGCAAGCTGTTCCTCTGTTTCCTCCTATGGTAGTTACTACTGCCATGGATGAGATTGTTGAAACACCGTTGATGTGTGAAAATTGTGTATTATCGGTGAATGAAAGAGTTTTCCAGATTGATCTTATTTGTTTGCCGCTTAAGAAAGTGGATGTTGTTCTGGGAATGGATTGGCTTTTCGCTAATTCGGTGTTTATTGGGTGTGAGGAAAAGCTGATCATTATTCCATCCGATGAGGCTACTCCGAAGGATGTGTTAACTACTATTTTAGAAGGTACGGTTGGAATGATTAATTTCTTGTTTGATGAGGAAAAGTCTGTTCGTATGCTTCTTACTAAGGAGGTGAGTAGTAACATTCAAGTTTTGAGTATTCTGGTAGTTTGTGACTTTCCTGAAGTTTACCCCGAGGATATCACTTCTCTTCCTCTGGAGCAGGAAGTGGAATTCTCTATTGACCTGATACTGGGAACGGCTCCAATATTTGTTTCTCCGTATTGGATGGCACCACTTGAATTAAGAGAATTAAAGGATCAATTGGAAGAGTTTTTGGCTAAGCATTTTGTTCGACCCAGTGTTTCGCCCTGGGGAGCTCTAGTGTTATTGGTAAAGAAAAAGGATGGTGGAATGCGGTTGTGTATTGATTACCGTCAGTTGAATAAGGTCACCATCAAGAATAAATACCCATTACCAAGGATAGACGACCTGTTAGATTAATTGAAAGGAGCGTATGTGTTCTCGAAGATTGATTTACGGTCGGGTTATCATCAAATTCGTGTGAAGAGTTCAGATGTACCAAAGACCGCGTTTAGAACCCGTTATGGTCATTATGAATTCTTCGTGATGCCTTTCGGTCTGACGAATGCTCTGGCAGTTTTCATGGATTATATGAATCGGATATTTCAACCTTACTTGGACCAATTTGTGGTGATTTTCATTGATGACATTCTTATTTATTCTCGTGATCCTCAAGAGCGCGGAGAACACCTAAAAATTGTTTTATCCATCTTACAAGAGAAGCAACTTTTTGCTAAGTTAAGTAAGTGTGAGTTTTGGATGTCTGAGGTTAATTTTCTCGGTCATGTCATATCCCAGGGAGGTGTGGCGGTCGATCCATCAAAAGTTGAAGCATTGATTAATTGGGAGAGACCAAAGAATGCTTCTAAAGTTAGAAGTTTCTTGGGATTGGCAGGGTACTACAGAAGGTTTATCAAGGGATTTTCGCAACTGGCTTTACCATTGACAAGACTTACTCAGAAGGATTATTCGTATGAGTGGGATTCGACTTGTGAAAGAAGTTTTAGGAATTTGAAGGAGAGATTGACGACCACTCCTGTTTTGGTTATTCCTGATTCTAGCATGTCGTATGAGGTATATTGTGATGCATCGAAGAAGGGATTAGGTGGTGTGTTAATGCAGGAGGGACATGTAGTGGTTTATGCTTCACGACAGTTGAAAGTCCATGAAGAGAATTACCCAACGCATGATTTGGGATTGGTGGCAGTTGTATTTACTTTGACAGTGTGGCGTCACTATTTGTATGGTGTACGTTTTGAGATGTTTAGCCACCACAAGAGCTTAAAGTACTTATTTGATCAGAAAGAGTTGAACATGCGTCAGAGGAGATGGATGAAATATTTGAATGATTATGACTTGGAGTTAAAATACCATCCGGGTAAAGCAAATAAGGTGACGGATGCATTGAGTAGGAAGATGTTGCATAATTTCGAGTTGATGATGTTAGAGTATACTTTAATGGAAAAGTTTAGAGATCTAAATCTTCAATTTAACTGGACTCCAAATGATGTAATTATGGGGAATTGAATGTCTCTTCTACTCTTAGGGAAGAAATCCAACAAGAGCAAGGGTTAGACGAGAAGTTACAAGAAGTGTTATTACAACCGGGTTTTGTGCGAGCTACCAACGAAACTATTTTGTTTAACCAAAGGATTTGTGTTCCGGATAGCACGGAGTTAAAACGAAGGATTTTGGAAGAAGCGCATAAGGGTGCTTTTACTATACATCCGGGGTCTTCAAAGATGTATCAAGATTTAAAGAGGGACTATTGGTGGCCCGGGATGAAAAAGGATATTGCGGTGTATGTGTCAGAATGTGCGGTGTGCCAACAAGTGAAGACTGAGCACCAAAGGCTGGGTGGCTTATTGCAACCTTTAGAAATTCCGACGTGGAAATGGGATAGTATTTCGATGGACTTCGCAGTGGGATTACCCCGTGCGCAAGGTGGTTATGATTCGATTTGGGTTATTGTGGACCAGTTAATGAAATCTGCGTATTTCTTAGCTGTGAAGACTACCTACAAGGCGAGTCATCTCGCAAGGTTGTTCATTTCAGAAATAGTGAGCTTGCATGGTATTCCTACTAGTATCGTTTCGGATAGAGATCCAAAGTTTACTTCTAGATTTTGGAGAGCTTTTCAACAAGCCATGGGAACGAGGTTATGTTTGAGCACGTCGAATCATCCGCAAACGGACGGTCAGACGGAACGGACAATACAAACTATGGAGGACATGTTGAGAGCTTGTGTACTTGAAAGTGAAGGAAATTGGATAGAACTTTTGCCGTTGATCGAATTCTCTTATAATAACAGTTATCATGCAAGTATCGGTATGCCACCTTATGAGGCGTTATATGGTAGGAAGTGTAGAACGCCATTGTGTTGGGCGGAGGTTGGCGACGATAGAATTTTGGGACCTGAGATTATTCACGAGACCACGTAAAAGATTAGAATGATTCGTGGAAAAGTTAAACAAGCCAAAGATCGTCAGAAAAGCTATGCAGATAACCGTAGGAGACCTTTGGAGTTTGATGAGGGGGATCATGTATTTTTGAAGGTTACTCCGAGATTGAGATTGAAAGGACCATTTAAATCCTGGAAGTTAAGTCCAAGATACGTGGGACCGTATCAAATCTTAGAAAGAATTGGAGAAGTAGCTTACAGATTAACCTTATCGCCTTCTCTGTCAGAGATGCACGACGTTTTTCATGTGTCTCAGCTTCGGAAATTTGTTCCAGATCCTCTTCAGCCACTTCTACCAGATACAATTGAGATAGAAGCTGATTTGACATTTGAGCCTCAATCGAGTCGTATCTCAGGAAGAGAAACTAAGGTGTTAAGGAATAAAGAGATTCCTCTTGTTAAGGTCCAGTGGGATGAGACGCATCCGGGTGATGCAACTTGGGAATTGGAATCAGAAATGCGGGAGGTCTACCCTCATCTGTTAAGGTAACCTTTTAAATTCGTGGGCGAATTTCTATTTAAGTGGGGGAGGATGTAATACCCCGTAAAATTCTGAACGTTTGGGATAATATTATTATGATCAACTGGGTTCCGGTGTACTCTGAGCATACAAGAGGTACCAAAGGTATGGGAGCAGTTTAAGATAACTTTTATGGAGAAATATTTTCCAAGTTCCTTGAGGTCTCAGAAGGAATTCGAGTTTCAACAATTAAGACAGGGCAACTTGACTGTGGCTTCTTATGTGAAAAAGTTCGAGGTTATGGCTACTTATTCTAGACAGGCTATGTATGCTCCTGATGAGAGGCGGAAGATTGATCAGTTTCTGTTTGGTTTAAGGGCTGAAATTTCACATAGCGTATCTCAGAGAGAATTTACTAGCTATGCCGAATTGTTAAGACAATGTTATGTGGCGGAGCATAGTTTAAAAAAGGTACAAATGGAAGGAGATTTGAGTAGGATGAATTAAAGTGATCGAGGGAGACAGAATCAACAAGTTAGACCAAGGCAGCAATCATTCAAAGGGAAGCAAGTTCATAGTTCTAGGACTAGTGTGCCTCCGGTATGCCGTACTTGTGGGAAGAATCATTATGGTAGGTGCAGTTTGGAGGGAATAAGGTGTTATCAGTGTAATAAGGTGGGCCATATATAGAAGGATTGTCCTCAGGGTAGGAATTAGACACAAGGGAAGAATATCGGCCGAGTGTATACCTTGGATGCGAGGAAAGCAAAGAATGATAACTCCTTGATTGCGGGTACGTGTTTTGTAAATGGACATCCTTGTTTTGTTTTATTTGATTGTGGGGCAACGCATTCTTTTGTGTCCACACGATGCGTGAAGCGACTTGGGTTGCAAGCTGTTCCTCTGTTTCCTCCTATGGTAGTTACTACTGCCATGGATGAGATTGTTGAAACACCGTTGATGTGTGAAAATTGTGTATTATCGGTGAATGAAAGAGTTTTCCAGATTGATCTTATTTGTTTGCCGCTTAAGAAAGTGGATGTTGTTCTGGGAATGGATTGGCTTTTCGCTAATTCGGTGTTTATTGGGTGTGAGGAAAAGCTGAACATTATTCCATCCGATGAGGCTACTCCGAAGGATGTGTTAACTACTATTTTAGAAGGTACGGTTGGAATGATTAATTTCTTGTTTGATGAGGAAAAGTCTGTTCGTATGCTTCTTACTAAGGAGGTGATAGTAACATTCAAGTTTTGAGTATTCTGGTAGTTTGTGACTTTCCTGATGTTTTCCCCGAGGATATCACTTCTCTTCCTCTGGAGCAGGAAGTGGAATTCTCTATTGACCTGATACTGGGAACGGCTCCAATATTTGTTTCTCCGTATTGGATGTATGTATAACATTATGTAATATATTAGAATAGTAAAAATAATCCATATCACGAAAAATAGTTAAAAGCATATTACAAATATATTATGCTTCGATGAAAGCTATTCTTTCCGTAATTAATTAAAGGTGGAGTATAAAATTGAAAGATATAATACTATCATCAATTACTAACAAGATTTGGTATATTATCATCATTTAGTTATTTTTTTAGTACAACATATTAAAAAAAAGTAAATCAAATATGTCAAAAATATCATCATCATTTGGTGTTTTTTTTTTACATTATATCGACCCAAATAAAAAAAATTAAGGACATCAAATATGCCTAAAGAAATATATTGATTTTTTTTAAATGAGAAAATATGTATGTAAAATTAAGAGATGATTAATGGATCATTTAATGATACACAATCAATTAAATCATCCATCAATCATGTTTATAGATATTTTTATCTATTTTAAATTTTGATTCTTATTAAAATATTCCTCTAGTGCTTATATAAACATATATGAATCTATTAGTTTATCATTTGATTGACATAATAATTATGATCGAGAGTGATTGAGGTAAAACATAAAGGAAATTATCTAAATATGAAATAGTGTGTTGGTATTGTTCTTACATATAAAATAAAGTTAAAATCACGTTTGAATTATTAAAAATCAAAATTATTATGATTCAAAAAATTAAATTATATAATTAAAGTTGTGGAAAATTATTTTATTGATGAGTGAACTGGAAAAAAAATTACTTGACTATCACATTTGATTTTCATTATTCTTTTTAAGACATTATGTAATTAAAATTTGTCACCGACATGTTTTGATGAAAATATTTTTATATATTTATGTGTTTTTGTGAAACGAATTGTAAGAAAAATTAATAATACTAGAAAGCGGGATCTTTTTTTTTCTTCTTCCCAAATCCCTTAATTTAAATAAAACATGATATTGAGAATAACATAATTTTTATAAATTTTAAAAAAAGAGTGTGTTGTTATCAAGGGAGAATGTATTTGAATTGAATTGATTGGTTATCTATTGATTAAATTTGACTTGTTACGGTATTTAATATTTGATATGATTTTTTTTTGTTAAAGAACTTTTTGGTAAAGAATCAAATTGAATTAATTTGGTTTGTAATTTTTTAAATCTATTTTACTATTATAAATAGGCACCACTCTTCTTGAAAGAGGGACACGACAAAAAACATCATTGAAGAAAAAAATAGTGAAATAACGAAAACGAAGGACAAGTATGTTAAATTTCTTTTCTTGTATTATAAGTTATAGTTTTATTGTAACACTTTCTTTATTTCTTTTTTAAAATATATATGTTATAACTTGTTTGTTTTTTATAATTATGATTCATATGTTATATATTTATTATTAATAATTAAATGTATTTTGGAATTATTTTTTTCCGACAACGATTAAAAAAAGGACACATACACATATAGAATCGAATGATATGTTGTTCTGTTACTATTAGAATTCTGATAACATATTGGAAGCTTATGTCACCTTTTTTAAAAATTGGTTTAGTATTTTGTTTTTTTTGAAAATGAAAATTTAACTTTTTTAAAGACTTCAAATGAAAAATAATTTTGAGTACTTTACATTTTTTCTAAGACTTTTTAAACTATAAAATATTTAAAAAATATTTAAAATTAGAATTAATTCAAAGAATTTTATTTTGAATGATATATTTTTGAATCATTATATAATTTTTATCATGATAATAGTCTAACAACGGACATCTAAGTTGTAGAATTTTAACACTATTCCATTAATTTATAGTAACTAATATATTTGTATAAATTTTTGTAAAATATAAATTTAAAACTAGCTATTTAAAACTTTTAACAATTCTAATTTAAATAAAATAAAATAATATAAAAATTATTAAACAATATTAATCCATATGCCTTCAAAAATAAGTAATAATCCTTATTTTAAACCTACAACATCATGATTTTACATTAAAACCTAATTAGTGTTATTTTGTTTGCTTTTAACATTGTGGTTAATTATTGAAAAAACATATACAAGTATAAATAAATCTTTTATATTGTTTAAATAATTCTATGACAATTATATATATTTGTGATTTATCTCGCATGCTAATTTAGTGTAGACAATTTGATTATTTCTTTGTTAATTTAGTTTTCAATGGAAGGAGAATACAAATGCAATGCACAAGGCTGTAATCGATCTTTTGGGTCTGGTAAGGGTTTGCAAAGTCATCAAAGTGTTCATAAAGAAAAAGAACAAAGACAATGTCTAGTATGCGATAGAACCTTTTCATCTGAAAAAGGCCTCTTTATTCACATGACAAGTCAACATGGCAGATGGGCATATGGTCATGGTCCAAGAAACTGATTCGAATCATTTCCATTAGGATACGCATAAGAATAACTGATTATATTTATGAATAATAAGGATTTTATATTTATGTAATTTATGATATTTAATTTTAAGATTTATTTATATTATTTGATTTCAAGACTATATCTTCATAGGTTTTATTATTTTCTTATTAATTGATGGTTAGTATATATAAATAAATAAAGAATATATATATATATATATATATATATATATATATATATATATATATATATATATATATATATATTAGAAAACTAATAATATGTTATAAATAATATATCTGATATAATTTTTAATTTAATTGAATCTACTTATTGATTTATTTTTTAATTTATTTTTATCTAAAACTTTACAAAAACGTGTGCATGTATGTATAACATTATGCAATGTATTAGAATAGTAAAAATAATTCATATCAAGAAAAATAGTTAAAATCATATTACAAATATATTATGCTTCGATGAAAACTATTCTTTCAGTAATGAATTAAAGGTGGAATATAAAATTGAAAGATATAATACTATCATCAATTACTAACAAGATTTGGTATATTATCATCATTTAGTTTTTTTTTTTGTACAATATATTAAAAAGAAGTAAATCAAATATGCCAAAAATATCATCATCATTTGGTGTTTTTTTTACATTATATCGACCCAAATAAAAAAAATTAAGGACATCAAATATGCCTAAAGAAAAATATTGATTTTTTTTTAAAATGAGAAAATATGTATGTAAAATTAAGAGATGATTAATAGATCATTTAATGATACACAATTAATTAAATCATCCATCAATCATGTATATTTTTATGTATATAAATATTTTTATCTATTTTAAATTTTGATTCTTATTAAAATGATCCTCTAGTGCTTATATAAACATATATGAATCTATTAGTTTATCATTTGATTGACATAATAATTATGATCGGGAGAGATTGAGGTAAAACATAAAGGAAATTATCTAAATATGAAATAGTGTGTTGGTATTGTTCTTATATATAAAATAAAGTTAAAATTACGTTTGAATTATTAAAAACTAAAATTATTATGATTAAAATAATTAAATTATATAATTAAAGTTGTGGAAAATTATTTTATTGATGAGTGAACTTGGAAAAAAAATTACTTGACTATCACAATTGATTTTCATTAATCTTTTTAAGACATTATGTAATTAAAATTTGTCACCGACATGTTTTGATGAAAATATTTTTATATATTTATGTGTTTTTGTGAAACGAATTGTAAGAAAAATTAATAATACTATAAAGCGGGGTCTTTTTTTTTTAATTCCCAAATCCCTTAATTTAAATAAAACATGATATTGAGAATAACATAATTTTTATAAATTATAAAAAAAGAGTGTGTTTTTTTTTTGAATCAATAAAAATTGGATTAATTCAAAAAACAGTGAATACAAAGGTGATCCCCAAGGATCCAACCCACCAAAGGACTATAACATCAATAGTAAAGCTATGCTCTTTCTAAGCTTTTTACAAACCCACCCCTTTTGAACTATATTTTCAACTATGTTATTTACACTACTATCTTGATCTACACTTTTCTCCCTATCAAAGCAATATGTATTTCTATGCTGCCAACAGTGGTATATAGTCTCAGCCAGGGCAATCTTCAATATGTTCACTCTACTGCCCTTGCCTTTGCAAAAGTTAGTCAGCCACTCGATCTCTTCACTCCAAGGCTTAGGGTTGTGACAGACCTGAAGCCAATTCAGGATCTTACTCCAAATACTCCTCATCCTGTTACACTCAAAAAATAGATGATCAACATTCTCTATTTGCTGGCAGAAACACCTTGGCAGAAACAGCAGGTGTTATTATCCAAAAGCCCCCAATTAGTCAGCCTCTCCTTTGTGGCTAACTTTTTGTGGCAGGCTAGCCACAAACACATCTTTTCCCTAGGGCGGGCTCTATTCCCAGCCATGATATTATACCAGGGCATATTGTTTTCCTGTGAGAAAATTTCTTTATAAGCAGCCCCAACTTTGAATTTATTTTCAATAATACTTCTATCCTAATACCTCTGCATCATTGGGATGAGATGCTTGGATCTAAGCACATTCTTTAGTACCCAAGAAGATGTAACAGCAACTTCAACATTCATGGTATCCTGATGCTTAATAAAATGCATATGAATCCACTTGACCCACAAATTATCACTCTATTTTAGCACTCCAATGATGAATACAGTGTAATGTCTTATCAATTAAGGGGAGATAGTGATTCATAGAAAGCTTTTTACTTGATAAGGGCACACCAAAGTATTTTAAGGGTAGGCTCCCCTCCACATAACCAGTTTTCAAAAGAATCTGTTACTTCTCCCTGTCATCCACTGCACCAAAGTAAGCTTTGCATTTAGAAGGATTGACCACCAGCCCTGTTGAAGATGAGAATTGCATCATAGTGTTATTCATAAGCTCCACAGACCCAACATCTCCTCTACAGAAAAGCAGGATATCATCAGCAAATGTCAAGTGAGTTATCTCCATCTTCTCACACCTAGAATGGTGATTGAAGTTGGGATTTCTCTCCATTTTGTCAAGAAGCCTTGTCAAGTATTCCATGGTAAGAACAAATAAAAAGGGAGACACAGGGTCCCCCTGTCTTATACCTCTTTGAGCTCTCATCAGTCTAGAATTCTCTCTATTGATATTATACCTGTAAGAGACACTTATTACACCCATCATAATCCACTTCACAAATTGGTCAGGGATGCCAACCTCCAAGAGAATGGTTTCCAAAGCTCTCCTGTTTAACTTGCTAGTTGCATAAGACACCTAGGGGTTCCATTCTTTCTAGAGTTGTAACGCCCATATATAAATACATACATCAAAGCATATATTATACATGAATTCCACTTTTGGTACTGAAATATACAATAAGCTCCTAGTAAACACATTATACATATACATGCCAAAAAAGCCTAAATACAAAGAAACTATGGCATAGTATATCTACAAGATGTTCCAATGACAAATACTAAGAACTAGATCAAATAATGATCTCAAAAATCTTCACAACGGAATCCTTGCCACACAAAAGCTACAATCCGTAAGGAAAGTCAAACAACCTTGTCCTTACCCTTCGCCGAACCTGCAGAACCTGTGATGTAAACAACAACAGTGGGGTGAGATACATCAAATCTCAGTGAGTTCTCTATCTTACAGATTCTCTCGGCTTTACAAGGTTCTAACCAAAACCTAACTCAAGTCGGGGGAAAAGGAACTAGACTTTGAGTTCAAACATTCTGACTAGAGAAACAATCTTGCAAAACACAAAACGACATACAAGTTAAGAATCTTCTCCCCGGCCAGCCATACAAGGCAAATACAACGCAGGTCATAGATTCTTAACATAGATAACTTCTCCCCGGCCAGCCATACAAGGCAAATATAACGCGGGTCACGGTTATCTACAGTTGGTACTTCTCCCAGCCCAGCCCACACAAGGAGAATTTCAGCACGGGTCACGGTTACTTACTTAATAAATACTTCTCCCCGCCCAGCCCACACAAGGAGCACTTCAGCACGGGTCACGGTATTTATTAAGACACACACACAACAAACTGGAGGAATACGATCCTCTATTAACAACTACTTAAAAAAGACACTCTTCTAGTATCGATGTAAGCATTGCAGCACAATTCTCTAAGTCATTCTATTGTACTAAGGTTTCCTCACTCAACCTGTTTCATATTTTAACATGCATATTCAACAACAATTACACACCATTAAATGATAAAAGTCGACAAAACGACACTATTCCAAATTCCCGATATAATTAAATCGGCCAAAAAATATCAAAACCATTTTCATAAGAAAGTACATTCTATTAGCTTTCCAACAATATCAAGAATGTTAAAAACGGATAAACGGAACACGAGTTATGGAAAATAACGAGAAAAGGTATCGCGAAAAACACAATTCTACACTCCCACTGGCCGTACGCGTATTGCCTTGTGTCATACGCGTACTGCCCAGCTGGCTCGCCCAGCCATACGCGTATTGGCCAAAGTGATACGCGTATGGGCAGAGGCTGTTTTCCCTTAAAAATTCCATTTAAACTCCAATATGCGTACTACCCTACCTCATACGCGTATTGCCCCAAACCGTACGCGTACCAATACGTAAATGGGCAGATGGCCGAGAAAATGGAACCCCATACGTGTATTGCCCACATTTCTTCATGGCCATACGCGTATTGCCTTAACCAATACGCGTATTGCCTTGGGTGATACGCATATGGACAGCGTGAAAACCAGAATTTTCCTGCATAATGGGTTCTGCGAAAGTGGTCCATTTTCCCTTCCAATTCATTTCTAAACACTAGAAAAATACCAATTGGTTACACAACAACACATATCTAACATATATCAATCATAAGGAACATTAAAACATGCTTTTAGTGCAAAATTTCTCATTTCTCACAATATCAAAACTATCTCTAAACTCAATAAAACTCTACTCTAAAGCATCTAACTAGAACCCATCTGGATTACAAGATGAGGATGATGAAGCTGAGATGAAAAGATGAAGATGGGTTGATGATTCAAGTCCTAGAGCTCTTGAGAATTTTTCCTCTCCTTTTCCTTCCTTTTTCCTTCTCTTCACTTTCTCTCTCAAAAGTTACTATATTTTGGCAAATGGTGGAAAGGAAAAGATATAGAAAAATACATTAAATGGTAATACTACTAATTGTCCAAATTATCTCAAATGCACCAATTAATAAAACTCCACGTTAAATAATATTAATCTAATCAATTCCGAGTTCGTCAGTATACTCTAATTATTTTATCCAATAATTGCTCAGAGTACACCGGAACCCAGTTGATCATAATAATATTATCCAAAACGTTCGCAAAATTATGGGGTATTACATTCTCCCCCCTTAAATATAAATTATTCCTCGAATTTAAAAGATTACCTGAACAGATGGGGGTAAGCATCCCGCATTCCGATTTTAGTCCCCAAGTAGCATCACCCGGATGCGTCACATCCCATTGCACCTTCACAAGAGGAATGTCTTTGTTCCTTAACACCTTCGTTTCTCTTCCCACAATACGACTCGATTGGGGTTCAAAATTTAAGTCTGCTTTTATCTCAATTGTATCTGGTAAAACTAGCTGAAGAGGATCTGGGACAAATTTTCGAAGCTGAGACACATGAAATACGTCGTGCATCTCTGATAGAGAAGGCGGTAAGGCCAATCTGTAAGCTACTTCACCAATTCTTTCCAAAATCTGATACGATCCCACGTATCTCGGACTTAATTTCCACGACCAAAACGTTCCTTTCAACCGCAATCTCGGAGTAACTTTCAAAAACACGTGATCGCCTTCTTCAAATTCTAAAGGTCTTCTACGGTTATCTGCATAACTCTTTTGACGATCTTGTGCTTGTTTGACCTTATCACGGATCATCCTAATCTTCTCCGTAGTTTCGTGAATAATCTCGGGTCCCAACATCCTATCATCACCAACTTCGGCCCAACACAAAGGTGTCCTACACTTCCTTCCATATAATGCCTCATAAGGTGCCATACCAATACTCGCATGATAACTGTTATTATAAGAGAATTCGATCAACGACAAAAGTTCTATCCAATTTCCTCCACTTTCAAGTACGCAAGCTCTCAACATATCTTTCATGGTTTGTATTGTCCGTTCCGTCTGACCATCCGTTTGCGGATGATTCGACGTACTCAAACACAACTTCGTTCCCATAGCTTGTTGAAAAGCTCTCCAGAATCTGGAAGTAAACTTCGGATCTCTATCCGAAACGATACTAGTGGGAATACCATGTAATCTCACTATCTCCGTAATGAACAACCTTGCAAGATGACTCGCCTTATAGGTAGTCTTCACAGCTAAGAAATGTGCGGATTTCGTTAACCGATCCACAATTACCCAAATCGAATCATAACCACCCTGAGTACGGGGTAGTCCAACGGCGAAGTCCATAGAAATACTATTCCATTTCCATACCGGAATTTCTAAAGGTTGCAACAAGCCACCCGGCCTTTGGTGCTCAATCTTCACTTGTTGGCACACCGCACATTCCGACACATACACCACAATATCCCTTTTCATCCCGGACCACCAATAGTCCCTCTTTAAATCTTGATACATCTTTGAAGACCCCGGATGTATAGTAAGATCGCCCTATGCGCTTCTTCCAAAATCCTCCTTTTTAACTCCGTGTTATCCGAAACACAAATCCTTTGGTTAAACAAAATAATTCCGTCGGTAGCTCGCACAAAACCCGGTTGTACTAACACTTCTTGTAACTTCTCATCTACTCCTTGTTCTTGTTGGATTTCTTCCCTAAGAGTAGAATGGATATTCAAATTTCCCATCATCACCCCATTAGGAGTCCAAACAAATTGGAGATTTAGATCTCGAAATTTTTCCAATAAAGTATACTCTAGCATCATCAACTCGGCATTATGCAACACCTTTCTACTCAATGCATCCGCCACTTTATTGGCTTTACCCGGATGGTATTTTAGCTCCAAGTCATAATCTTTCAAATACTCCATCCACCTCCTTTGACACATGTTCAACTCTTTCTGATCAAAGAGGTACTTTAAGCTCTTGTGGTCGCTAAACATCTCAAAACGTACACCATACAAATAGTGACGCCACACTTTCAAGGTAAATACAACTGCCACCAACTCTAAATCATGCGTTGGATAGTTCTCTTCATGGACTTTCAACTGTCGAGAAGCATAAGGCACAACATGTCCATCTTGCATTAACACACCTCCTAATCCCATCTTCGATGCATCACAATATACTTCATACGACTTGCTAGGATCCGGAATAACCAAAATAGGAGCGGTCGTCAATCCTTCTTTCAAACTCATAAAACTTCTTTCACAAGCTGAATCCCACTCGTACGAACAATCCTTTCGAGTAAGTCTCGTCATTGGTAATGCCAGTTGCGAAAAACCTTTGATAAACCTTCTAACCTCATAAGCATTCTTCGGTCTCTCCCAATTAATCACTGATTCAACTTTTGAGGGATCGACTATTACACCTCCCTGAGATATGACGTGACCAAGAAAATTAACCTCAGACATCCAAAACTCACACTTACTTAACTTAGCAAAAAGTTGCTTCTCTTGTAAGATGGATAAAATAATTCTTAGGTGTTCTCCGTGCTCTTGAGGATCACGAGAATAGATAAGAATGTCATCAATGAAAATCACCACAAATTGGTCCAGGTAAGGTTGAAATATCCGGTTCATATAATCCATGAAAACTGCCGGAGTATTCGTCACACCGAAAGGCATCACCAAAAACTCATAATGACCATAACGGGTTCTAAACGCAGTCTTTAATACATCTGAACTCTTCACACGAATCTGATGATAACCCGACCGTAAATCAATCTTCGAGAACACACAGGCTCCTTTCAATTGATCTAACAGATCGTCTATCCTTGGTAATGGGTATTTATTCTTGATGGTGACCTTATTCAACTGACGGTAATCAATACACAATCGCATTCCACCATTTTTTTCTTTACCAATAACACTGGAGCTCTCCAAGGCGAAACACTTGGTCGAACAAAATGCTTAGACATCAATTCTTCCAATTGATCCTTTAGTTCTCTTAGTTCAAGTGGTGCCATCCGATACGGAGAAACGGATATTGGAGCCGTTCCCGGTATCAGGTCAATAGAGAATTCCACTTCCCTCTCCGGAAGAAGAGAAGTGACATCCTCGGGAAAAACTTCCGGAAACTCACAAACTACCAGAATACTCAGAACTTGAAGGTTGCTACTCTTCTCCTTAGTAAGAACCAACATAATAGACTTCTCCTTTTCAAGCAAGAAATTAATCATTCCAACCGTACCTTCCAAAATAGTCGTTAACATATCCCTTGGAGTAGCCTCATCGGATGGAATAATGATTAACTTTTCCTCACACCCAATAAACACCGAATTAGCAGAAAGCCAATCCATCCCCAAAATGACGTCAACTTTCTTAAGCGGTAAACAGATAAGGTCGATCTGGAAAACTCTATCATTCACAGACAAAACACAATTTTCACACATCAATGGTGTCTCAACCATTTCATCCATGGCGGTAGTGACCACCATAGAAGGAAATAAAGGAATAACTTGCAATCCAAGTCGCTTCACACATCGTGTTGACACAAAAGAATGTGTTACCCCACAATCAAATAAAACAAAACAAGGATGTCCATTTACGAAACACATACCCACAATCAAGGAGTTATCATTCTTTGTCTTCCTTGCATCTAAGGTATAAACCCTCCCGGTATTTCGTCCTTGCCCTTGGATTTTATTCTGAGTACAATCTCTAGCCATATGACCTAAACCATTACAATTATAACACCTAAAATTTCCATCGGTACACTTCCCAAAATGACGTTTGTTGCACACTTTACAGGGAGGAATAGCATTAGGTCTAGCAACTTGCTTTCCTTTGAAAGCTGGTGATCTTGGCCCAAATTGTTGACTTGCTCTTCCACGATCACCCTGACTTACCCTACTTGCAACACTTTCAGCTTGCACTTTCATCAAACTATGCTCCGCCACATAACATTGTCTTAGAACTTCTGCATAAGTAGTAAATTCCCTCTGAGAGACACTATGAGATATTTCCGCTTTTAGTCCAAAAAGAAACTGATCTATTTTCCACCGTTCATCTGAGGCATACATAGCCTGCCTAGAATAAGCAGCCATATTCTCAAACTTTTCAGCATAACTGGCCACAGACATATTACCCTGTCTTAACTGTTGAAATTCAAACTCTTTATGAGTCCGCAAGGAGCTAGGAAAATATTTCTCCATAAAAGTTACCTTGAATTGTTCCCAGACCTTGTGCACACCCTGAATAGTCATAAGAGCCGACGCACTCTCCCACCATCTCATGGCAGGACCCTTCATGGAATGCGAAGCAAAAACCACTTTATTCTCTTCGGTACAAGGCACTATCAAGAAAATCCTTTCCATACCTGAAATAAATTCGTGAGCCTTTACAGGATCCAATCCGCCATGAAATTCCGAAGGATTCATGCGGGAGAAATCCCAGAAAGTCCCACCTACCACTTCTGGAACAACCACCTGAGGATGCAGACCCTCATTAAATTGTTGAACCATTTCCTGCATAAATTGATTCTGTTGTTGCTGCATCTGTTGCATAAACTGATACAGAGGAGCATTCCCATCGTCGACCGGCAGATTTTTCCCAGCTGGAGTAGTTCGGGGCCTACCACGGTTGTTTATGCGCCTATCATCCATGTTCCTGGATGTCATACAGATAGGATTAAGTTGATCAGGCTCAATACCATAAATATAACACAAAAGACCAAAGGCGACACCACGCATATGAAACAGAAAGAAAACTTATTCTATTTCATGGCTAGGTCGAGGATACGACCTGCTCTGATACCAACTGTAACACGCATATATAAATACATACATCAAAGCATATATTATACATGAATTCCACTTTTGGTACTGAAATATACAATAAGCTCCTAGTAAACACATTATACATATACATGCCCAAAAAGCCTAAATACAAAAAAACTACGGCATAATATATCTACAAGATGTTCCAATGACAAATACTAAGAACTAGATCAAATAATGGTCTCAAAAATCTTCATAACGGAAGCCTTGCCACACAAAAGCTACGATCCGTAAGGAAAGTCAAACAACCTTGTCCTTACCCTTCGCCGAACCTGCAGAACCTGTGATGTAAACAACAACAGTGGGGTGAGATACATCAAATCTCAGTGAGTTCTCTATCTTATGGATTCTCTCGGCTTTACAAGGTTCTAACCAAAACCTAACTCAAGTCGGGGGAAAAGGAACTAGACTTTGAGTTCAAACATTCTGACTAGAGAAACAATCATGCAAAACACAAAACGACATACAAGTTAAGAATCTTCTCCCCGGCCAGCCATACAAGGAAAATACAACGTGGGTCACGGATTCTTAACGTAGATAACTTCTCCCCGGCCAGCCATACAAGGCAAATACAACGCGGGTCACGGTTATCTACAGTTGGTACTTCTCCCCGCCCAGCCCACACAAGGAGCACTTCAGCACGGGTCACGGTACCAACCACTAAGTAACTTCTCCCCGCCCAGCCCACACAAGGAGCACTTCAGCACGGGTCATGTTACTTACTTAATAAATACTTCTCCCCGCCCAGCCCACACAAGGAGCACTTCCGCACGGGTCACGGTATTTATTAAGGCACACACACAATAAACCGGAGGAATACGATCCTCCACTAACAACTACTTAACAAAGATACTCTTCTAGTATCGATGTAAGCATTGTCGCACGATTCTCTAAGTCATTCTATTGTACTAAGGTTTCCTCACTCTACCTGTTTCATATTTTAACATGCATATTCAACAACAATTACACACCATTAAAGTATAAAAGTCGACAAAACGACACTATTCCAAATTCCCGACATAATTAAATCGGGCAACAACTCTCAAAACCATTTTCATAAGAAAGTACATTCTATTAGCTTTCGAACAATATCAAGAATGTTAAAAACGGATAAACGGAACACGAGTTATGGAAAATAACGAGAAAAGGTATCGCGAAAAACACAATTATGCACTCCCACTGGCCGTACGCGTATTGCCTTGTGCCATACGCGTACTGCCCAGCTGGCTCGCCCAGCCATACGCGTATTGCCCAAAGTGATACGCGTATGGGCTGAGGCTGTTTTCCCTTAAAAATTCCATTTAAACTCCAATACACGTACTACCCTACCTCATACGTGTATTGCCCCAAACCGTATGCGTACCAATACGCAAATGGGCAAATGGCCGAGAAAACGGAACCCCATACGCGTATTGCCCACATTTCTTCATGGCCATACGCGTATTTCCTTAACCAATACGCGTATTGCCTTGAGTGATACGCGTATGGGCATCGTGAAAACCAGAATTTTCCTGCATAATGGGTTCTGCGAAAGTTGTCCATTTTCCCTTCCAATTCACTTCTAAACACCAGAAAAATACCAATTGGATACACAACAACACATATATAACATGTATCAATCATAAGGAACATTAAAACATGCTTTTAGTGCAAAATTTCTCATTTCTCACAATATCAAAACTATCTCTAAACTCAATAAAACTCTACTCTAAAGCATCTAACTAGAACCCACCTGGATTACAAGATGAGGATGATGAAGCTGAGATGAAAAGATGAAGATGGGTTGATGATTCAAGTACTAGAGCTCTTGAGAATTTTTCCTCTCCTTTTCCTTCCTTTTCCTTCCTTTTTCCTTCTCTTCACTTTCTCTCTCAAAAGTTACTATATTTTGGCAAATGGTGGAAAGGAAAAGATATAGAAAAATACATTAAATCGTAATACTACTAATTGTCCAAATTATCTCAAATGCACCAATTAATAAAACTCCACGTTAAATAATATTAATCTAATCAATTCCGAGTTCGTCAGTTTACTCTAATTATTTTATCCAATAATTGCTCAGAGTACACCGGAACCCAGTTGATCATAATAATATTATCCAAAACGTTCGCAAAATTATGGGGTATTACAAGAGTAACCCTTGATGAGCTCAGTTTCCAAGAGGATATGATTGTGGATTTGTTGCCCAGGGATGAAGGCAGCCTGGTGATGGCTAACAATGGATCCAATGATTTGAGCTAACCTGGCTGTCAAAATTTTTTTTAGTTGCACAACTATTTAATTCATCTATTTCTTTTAATTTTTTATTTCATATGACATAAAATTTAAAATATATATATAAAATTTTATGAAACTAATATATATATATATATATATATATATATATATATATATATATATATATATATATTTTGTGTGTGTGTATTTTGTTTTTTGAATAATAATATATTTAATTTAAAAATAACCTTAAAATAATTTTTTTTATTACTAACTCAAAATTTATAATAAATTTCATTAATCTTATAGTTAATTACGGTTATAATATATTAATATGACATCTCATGAATAAGATCGTCAAGATAATAATCATCGCATGACATGGAAAAATATAAAAAAAAATATTAAATAAAAAAATCTTATACTTTACCATTTTAAATATTAAAAGTAATTTTTTATTTTAACTAATTTTTCCTAAAAAAATTAAATAATAACTTTATCACAATTTGAAAAAGTAACATTAAATAAAATTTAGTTTTGAAAAGAGTGTCAAAAAAAAAGAGTGTGTTGTTAACAAGGGAGAATGTATTTGAATTGAATTGATTGGCTATCTATTGATTAAATTTGACTTGTTACGGTATTTAATATTTGATTTGATTTTTTTTGTTAAAGAACTTTTTGGTAAAGAATCAAATTGAATTAATTTGGTTTTTAATTTTTTAAATCTATTTTACTATTATAAATAGGCACCACTCCTCTGAAAGAGGGACACGACAAAAAACATCATTGAAGAAAAAAATAGTGAAATAACGAAAACGAAGAACAAGTATGTTAAATTTCTTTTCTTGTATTATAAGTTATAGTTTTATTGTAACACTTTCTTTATTTCTTTTTTAAAATATATATGTTATAACTTGTTTGTTTTTTATAATTATGATTCATATGTTATATATTTATTATTAATAATAAAATGTATTTTGGAATTAATTTTTTTCCGACAATGATTAAAAAAAGGACACATACACATATAGAATCGAATGATATGTTGCTCTGTTACTATTAGAATTCTGATAACATATCGGAAGCTTATGTTACTTTTTTTTAAAATTGGTTTAGTATTTTGTTTTTTAAAAAATGAAATTTTAACTTTTTTAAAGACTTCAAATGAAAAATAATTTTGAGTACTTTACATTTTTTCTAAGACTTTTTGAACTATAAAATATTAAAAAAATATTTAAAATTAGAAATAATTCAAAGAATTTTATTTTGAATGATATATTTTTGAATCATTATATAATTTTTATCATGATAATAGTCTAACAACGGACATCTAAGTTGTAGAATTTTAACACTATTCCATTAATTTATAGTAACTAATATATTTTTATAAATTTTTGTAAAATATAAATTTAAAACTAGCTATTTAAAACCTTTAACAATTCTAATTTAAATAAAATAAAATAATATGAAAATTATTAAACAATATTAATCTGCATGCCTTCAAAAATAAGTAATAATCCTTATTTTAAACCTACAACATCATGATTTTACAATAAAAACTAATTAGTGTTATTTGGTTTGCTTTTAACATTGTGGTTAATTATTGAAAAAACATATACAAGTATAAATAAATCTTTTATATTGTTTAAATAATTTTATGACAATTATATATATTTGTGATTTATATTGCATGCTAATTTAGTGTATACAATTTGATTATTTCTTTGTTAATTTAGTTTTCAATGGCCGGAGAATACAAATGCAATGCACAAGGATGTAATCGATCTTTTTGGTCTGATAAGGATTTGCAAAGTCATCAAAGTGTTCATAAAGAAAAAGAACAAAGACAATGTCTAGTATGCAGTAGAACCTTTTCATCTGAAAAAGGCCTCCTTATTCACATGACAAGTCAACATGGTTCAAAAAACTGATTCGAATCATTTCCATTAGGATACGCATAAGAATAACTGATTATATTTATGAATAATAAGGATTTTATATTTATGTAATTTATGATATTTAATTTTAAGATTTATTTATATTATTTGATTTCAAGACTATATCTTCATAGGTTTTATTATTTTCTTATTAATTAATAGTTCGTATATATAAATAAATAAAGAAATATATATATATATATATATATATATATATATATATATATATATATATATATATATATATTAGAAAACTAATAATATGTTATAAATTATATATCTGATATAATTTTTAATTTAATTGAATCTACTTATGTTTTTATTTTTTTAATTTATTTTTATCTAAAACTTTACAAAAACGTGTAAGGGCATGTATGTATAACATTATGTAATGTATTAGAATAGTAAAAATAATACATATCATGAAAAATAGTTAAAATCATATTACAAATATATTATGCTTCGATGAAAACTATTCTTTCAGTAATGAATTAAAGGTGGAGTATAAAATTGAAAGATATAATACTATCATCAATTACTAACAAGATTTGGTATATTATCATCATTTAGTTTGTAACACCCATATATAACAACATACATCAAAGCATATATATTATACATGAATCCAAGTATTTGGTACTGAAATAGTATAAGTTCCTAGTTAACACATTATATACATTAAATGCCCTAAATACAAAGTCTAAAGTCTAAGGCATAACATATATAAGATGTCCCAAAATGCACTAAGAACTAGATCAATACAATGATCTCAAAATAAAACGCCATAGCGGAAGTCATGCCATCTCAAAGCTACGATCCGTAAAGAAAAGTCAAACCACTTTATCCTTACCCTTCGCTGAACCTGTAGTACCTGTGATGTAAACAACAACGTGGGGTGTGATACATCAAATCTCAGTGAGTTCGCTATCTTATAGTTCTCTCGGCTTTACAAGGTTCTAACAAGCCTAACTCAAGTCAAAAGGGAAGGGGAGTGACTTTGAGTACACACACGCTATATGGATACATGTCATGAGTTCATCAACTCACAATGTCACTAATCGGTAACCACACCAAGGAATCCCCTGTTCCCGTCCGCTTCTACGTCTAGAAGTCGACCCGAGTCATGGATCCTGGTAACCTACTTGACATACGAATGGATTCGGGTTCTACGAGCCATTAACCGTTATGAACCGTCACTCCACACGGGCCATTAACCGTCATAAGCATACGCTCCCAGAGCGCCATTCGTACTGCACGCGGGAATCAAACCTGCCAAGTAGTCGTGCAGATGTTTCAGAGGAGCTCGAGACCCATGAAACACACTCACAAGATAACCGATTACGATTACGTGATCTCACACACAAATGTGATTGTATTCGACAATCACAAGACCACAATGCCTTAAGGCCACATTCGCCTTATCACAATCAAACGGTTAACACACATGTTCCATACTAGTGTTTATTCTAACTACATTTTTTGACATTGTTTACGGTAATATTCCTCACTCTACCTATTTTGTATTTTAGCATGCATACATATTAAAACATGTTAACAACGATAGCATAAGCATGTATTTGTCAATCACATAATGGAAACACATAATGCAACATATCACACATTACACCAATTCACGATTCCCTCCGATTTATTTAATCGGGCAATAAACATAGGTTTCTCACTACCATTAGCTAGAGGATGTTCATAGCTTTACAACGATACCAAGAATACTCACATCGGATAAATGAGTCAAAAGTTATGAAAGAACAAGTTGGGTGATCTGTCATGTTTGCAATGCGAAGAAGTCAGCGAGTGCTTGCTACTCATTCGCAGTACGAAGCTCCTAGCGAACGCCTAGCCAACACTGGTTCGCTGCACCATTCGCAGTGCGAACGTCTGGCGAACAGTGGCAGATCCAAAACACACTAAAGTTCGCAGTGCGAACCACTGGCGAGTGTCTGGCAAACATTCGCCTCCCCATTCGCCGTGCGAACATCCAGCGAGTACACGATTTCCCCTTTGCTGGGGGATTCGCAGTGCGAATCTGGGAAATTTTAGAAGTTCTGCAGCGTAACAGCTGAAATCCCATGGGTCCAAAACACATCCAAACATCCAATAATCAACCACATATGATTCTATCCCCATATAGCTTATACTACTCAGTTTTTAACACCTTTCAACCGTTAAATTCCAACGATTTCCAATTTAAGCAATTTTTCACAAAACCTAACTTAAGCTATAATCATTTCTAACTCTAAACTTAAGTTTCTATCTAGAACCCAGCTTGTATAGATGATGATGGTGAAGTTTGGAAGATGATTTGATGAAGATTTGATGATTTTTTTGATGCCCTTGCTCTTTACATCATCAGACGAGTAGGTGGCGAGTCTAATTCGCCAGGGATTCGCCAGGCGAATTTACCTGGGACATCAAAACATTATTTTTCGTATTTTCGCCATAACTTTTGATCCGTAACTCCGATTGACGCACGGTCGGAAGCGTTGGAAAGCTAATTTTATGCTCTATGAGATGGTGAGGTAGAAACATGATTATATGTCATGGATTGTTGAAATATATTTTATGTGATATGTTGTGTTAAATGTTTTACGTGTAGTATTTGTGTTATGCGATGTCTATATATTGTTGTGAAATACGATTAAGAAATATGCATGCTTAATTTATGAATTAGGAAGAGTGAGGAAACTTTACCCCAAAACAAATGGTATAATTCTAGGTTGTGATTAGAATTGTGATAGAAACTCTGGATGGCGACGCTCGTGCATTCATTGACGAGTTCTGGCCTAGAGCAGATAACGTAATGACAACGCTCGTGCAGAAGAGGCTGAGGCGTGTGTCCATTACCGAATGGTATCGAAATGAGTGAAACACTAGTATGGAACATGTGTGATTTGGTATGTTTTATTGATTAAGGCAATATGGCCTTGTGATTTTCGAATACAATCACGTTGTGTATATGATCACGTAATCGTAACCAGCTTATCTTGCGGTGTAGTTTCATGAGACTTGAGCACCTCCTCTGAAACGTATGCACAACTACTTGGCAAGTTTGATTCCCGCGTATAGTACGAATGGAGCCTACGGGTAAAGAGACTTGTGACGGTGTACGGGCCGTGTAAAGTGACGGATCACAGTGTACGGGCCGATGATCCCGAATCCATTTCGTATGCCAAGTAACTACAAGGATCCATGACTCGGGTCGACTTCTAGACGTAGAAGCGGACAGGAAAAGGGGATGCCTTGGTACGGTTATCGATTCGTAAGGAATCTTGAGTTAACAGGCTCAGGACGTAATTCCTTCCGTGTGATTTATGAGTTAACAGACTCATGACATGTTTCCATATAGTGTGAGATTGTGAACTCAAAGTCATTTCCCTTCCCCTTGACTTGAGTTAGGGTTTGATAGAACCTTGTAGAGCCGAGAGAATCTATAGGATAGGGAACTCACTGAGATTTGATGTATCTCACCCCACTATAGTTGCTATATTTCAGGTAATTGCAGGTTGATTTACAAGTGGAGCGGTGCTGAGATGTTTCAAGAGAAGCTTAGTTAAGCTTATTTTCGCTGTGTATTTTTATTGTTCTTGTACAATGAGGAATATTGTATAATGTTGTTAGTTTTTATTATTTTTGGCTAGTTTCCATGACTTGTGCCATGTGGTGTACTTATGTTTAGAAATGGACAAGTATGTGAACTATGTCATTAAGCACTTATGATGGTGTCAGTACCAAATAAAATGCTTGTATGGTATTATTCTAGATTTATATTATACAGGGCGATACAAATAATAAGGATTTTATATATATATGTAATTTATGATATTTAATTTTAAGATTTATTTATATTATTTGATTTCAAGACTATATCTTCATAGGTTTTATTATTTTCTTATTAATTAATGGTTCGTATATATAAATAAATAAAGAAATATATATATATATATATATATATATATATATATATATATATATATATTAGAAAACTAATAATATGTTATAAATAATATATCTGATATAATTTTTAATTTAATTGAATCTACTTATTGTAATACCCCGTATTTTAAATTACTCTGGATAATATTAGTTGTGATCAACTGAGTTCCAGTGTACTCTGAGAAATTATCTGCAAAGATAATTAGAGTAACGGTTGAGCTCATAGCAAATCTAATTAATATTATCTGACTCTGAGATATTTTAATATTTGGAACTGTAAAGACTTTTTGGGAAATTAGTAGTATACTAACTAATGATATTTTTCCTATATCAATTCTTTCTTCTCATTTTCCAAAGAAGGAGACATTTGGAGTAAGGGAAAGAGAAGGAAAGGAAAAGAGAAGAAAAATTGGAAGAGAAAAGCTCAAGAACACTAGATCTTCAAACATCATCTCATCTTCTTCATCATCATCCTCTGTATAAGGTGGGTTCTAGATAGATGCTCTAGATGTGGAATTCCATGTGTTTTAGAGTTAGGTTGAAATTGTGAGAAAATGAATAATTATGCTAAAATCATGAATTTAACGGATGAAATACAATATAATTGTTGTTAAATGCTTGTTGTTATGATCATACTATGTTTTGATGGTTATAATAAGGTTTGGTTGTGTTTTGATTGGAAATTTATAGATTTTGGGGTGAAGAACAGCGCTGTAGGGAAGTTGGGTTTTCCAGGCTTCGCCTAGCGAACCTGGGGCGAGTCTCAGCGAACAGATTTTCGAGGGTTCGCCTAGCGAACCCGGCAGCGAAGGTCAGCGAACGTTCGCCAACGACATTCGCCTAGCGAACTTTATGCCTTTTCAGTGCTGTTTGGTTCTGCCTTGCTTTGCTGATTTGTTCGCGAAGCGAAGGGAGAGGCGAGTGTTCGCCAGGGAGTTCGCGAAGCGAACTTTATGTCTGTTTTTGTTTTGTTTGTACATTCGCCAGGAGCTTCGCCTAGCGAAGGCTGGAGCGAGTGCTCGCTAGGACGTTCGCCTAGCGAACATGGCAGGTTATGTAATTTTGTTTCTCTCATAACTTTTGACTCGTTTATCCGTTTTGCGTATTCTTGATATCGATGTGAAACTATGAATATCCTCTATATAATGGAAGGGAGAAATACTGGTTTTGATGCCCGATTAAATAAATTGGAGGGAACCGTGAATTCGTAAAATTGGGGATATGTGGAATTATGTGTTTCCATTATGGGATTGTTGACTAATTGCCTATGTTCTTATTGTTAAACATGTTTGAATATGTATGCATGTTAAAATATGAAATAGGTAGGGTGAGGAATATTACCGTAAAACAATGTATCCAATGGTGAAAATGACATAGTGACAACGCTCCTGCAGAAGAGGTTGAGGCGTGTGTCTAGTAATCATAACCGGTTTATCTTGCGGTGTAGTTTCATGAGACTCGAGCACCTCCTCTGAAACGTATGCACAATTTCTTGGCAGATTTGATTCCCGCGTATAGTACGAATGAAGCCTACGGGTAAAGAGACTTGTGACGGTGTACGGGCCGTGTGAAGTGACGGATCACGGTGTACGGGCCGATGATCCCAAATCCATTTCGTATGCCAAGCAAATACAACGATCCATGACTCGAATCGTCCTCTAGACGTAGAAGCGGACGGGAATAGGGGATGCTTTGGTATGGTTATTTATTAGCAAGATTCTTGAGTTAACAGGCTTAGGACTTACTTTGGTACTAGTGTGAGTTAACAGGCTCACGAGTGTGAATGCATTTTTGGCGTGTGTGTACTCAAAGTCACTTCCCTTCCCTTTTGACTTGAGTTAGGATGTTAGAACCTTGTAAAACCGAGAGGACTATAAGATAGCGAACTCACTGAGATTTGATGTATCTCACCCCACTGTTGTTGTTTACATCACAGGTGATGCAGGTTCGACGAAGGGTAAGGACAAGGTTATTTGACTTTCCTTACGGGTCGTAGCTTTTGTGTGGCAAGGCTTCCGTTGTAAAGATTTTTGAGATCATTATTTGATCTAGTTCTTAGTATTTGTCTTTGGAACATCTTGTAGATATACTATGCCGTAGTTATTTGTATTTAGGTATTTTGGGCATGTATATGTATAATGTGTTTACTAGGAACTTATTGTATATTTCAGTACCAAACGTGGAATTCATGTATAATGTATGCTTTGTTGTATGTATATATATGTGGGCTTTATAGTTGGTATCAGAGCAGGTCGTATCCTCGACCTAGCCATGAAATAGTATAAGTATTTTTTTTTCCGTTTCATATGTGTTGTGTCGCCATTGGTCTTACGTGTTATATTTATGGTATTGAGCCTAATCAACTTAATCCTATCTGTATGACATTTAGGAACATGGCCGACCGGTGTAGAAACAATCGTGGTAGACTGAGAACTACTCCAGCAGGGACAAATCCGCCAGGTGGCGAGGAGAATGCTCCTTTGTATCAATTCATGCAGTAGATGCAGCAACAGCAGAATCAGTTTGTGCAAGAAATGGTACAGCAAATGGCTGGTGGCGTGCATCCTCCAATGGTTGTTCCTGAAGCTGCCGGGGGAACCTTTAGGGATTTTATTCATATGAATCCTCCGGAGTTTCAAGGAGGGTTAGATCCAGTAAAGGCTCATGAATGGATATCCGGTATGGAGCGGATTTTCTTGATAGTTCAGTGTAGTGAGGAAAATAAGGTTGTTTTCGCTTCTCATTTGTTGAAGGGTCCGGCCATGAGGTGGTGGGAGAGTGCTTCGGCCTTAATGAAAATTCAAGAGGTACCGAAAGTATGGGAACAGTTTAAAATAACTTTTATGGAGAGGTATTTTCCAAGTTCCTTAAGGTCGTAGAAGGAATTCGAATTTCTACAGTTGAGACAAGGCAACTTGACTGTGGCTTCTTATGCAGAAAAGTTCGAGGTTATGGCTGCTTATTCTAGACAAGCCATGTATGCTCCTGATGAGAGGTGGAAATTTGATCAGTTTCTGTTTGGTTTAAGGGCTGAAATTTCACATAGTGTGTCTCAGAGGGAATTTACTAGCTATGTTGAATTGTTACGATAGTGTTATGTGGCGGAGCATAGCTTAAAGAAGGTGCAAGCAGAATGAGAGTTAAGTAGGGTGAATCAAAGTGATTGTGGGCGATCGAATCAACAATTTAGACCGAGAAAACAATCTTTCAAAGGGAAACAAGTTCAGAGTTCCAGGACTAGTGCGCCTTCGGTATGCCGTAATTGTGGAAAGAACCATTTTGGTAGGTGCAGTTGGGAAGGAATAAGGTGTTATCAATGTAATAAGGTGGGCCATTTATCGAGGGATTGTCCTCAGAAGAGGAATCAGACGCAAGAAAAGAATACCGGCCGAGTGTATACCTTGGATGCAAGGAAGACAAAGGGTGATAATTCTTTGATTGCGGGTACGTGTTTTGTGAATGGAAATCCTTGCTTTATTTTATTTGATTGTGGAGCTACACACTCTTTTGTATCGATGCAATGTGTAAAGCGGCTTGGGTTGCAAGCGGTCCCGTTGTCTCCACCCATGGTGGTTACTACTGCCATGGATGAGATGGTTGAAACACCTTTAATGTGTGAAAATTGTGTTTTATGTGTGGATGGAAGGGTTTTCCAGATTGATTTGATTTGCTTACCGCTTAAGAAAGTGGATGTTGTTCTGGGAATGGATTGGCTTTCAGCTAATTCGGTATTTATCGGGTGTGAAGAAAAGCTAATCATTATTCCATCTACCCAGGCTACTCCGAAGGATATGTTAACTACTATTTTAGAAGGTACGGTTGGAATGATTAATTTCTTGTTTAAGGAGGAAAAATCCATTCTTTTGATTCTTACTAAGGAGGAGGGTGGTAACCGGCAAGTTTTGAGTATTCCAGTAGTTTGTGACTTTCCTGAAGTTTTTCCTGAGGATATCACTTCTCTTCCTCCGGAGCGGGAAGTGGAATTCTCTATTGACCTGATACCGGGAACGGCTCCAATATCCGTTTCTCCTTATCGGATGACACCACTTGAATTGAGAGAATTAAAGGATCAATTGGAAGAATTAATGGCTAAGAATTTTGTTTGACCAAGTGTTTCGCCCTGGGGAGCTCCAGTGTTGTTGGTAAAGAAAAAGGATGGTGGAATGGGGTTGTGTATTGATTACCGTCAGTTGAATAAGGTCACCATCAAGAATAAATACCCATTGCCAAGGATAGACGACATGTTAGATCAATTGAAAGGAGCCTATGTGTTCTCGAAGATTGATTTATGGTCGGGTTATCATCAGATTCGGGTGAAGAGTTCGGATGTACCGAAGACTGCGTTTAGAACCCGTTATGGTCATTATGAATTTTTAGTGATGCCTTTCGGTGTGACGAATGCTCTGGCAGTTTTCATGGATTATATGAATAGGATATTTCAACCTTATTTGGACCAATTTGTGGTGATTTTAATTGATGACATTCTTATCTATTCTCGTGATCCTCAAGAGCACGGAGAACACCTAAGAATCGTTTTATCCATCTTACAAGAGAGAAAACTTTTTGCTAAGTTAGGTAAGTGTGAGTTTTGGATGTCAGAGGTTAATTTTCTTGGACATGTCATATCTCAAGGAGGTGTAGTGGTTGATCCATCAAAAGTTGAAGGTATGATAAATTGGGAGAGACCGAAGAATGTGACTGAAGTTAGAAGCTTTTTGGGACTAGCAGGTTATTATAGAAGGTTTATTAAAGGCTTTTCCCAACTGGCTTTACCGATGACGAGACTTACTCGGAAGGATTATTCGTATGAATGGGATTCGGCTTGTGAGCAAAGTTTTATGAGCTTGAAAGAGAGATTGACGACCGCCCCTGTTTTGGTTATTCGTGATCCTAGCAAGTCATATGAGGTATATTGTGATGCATCGAAGATGGGATTAGGAGGTGTGTTAATGCAAGATGGACATGTAGTGGCTTATGCTTCTAGACAGCTGAAAGTTCATGAAGAGAATTATCCAACGCATGATTTAGAATTGGCGGCAGTTGTATTTACTTTGAAAGTATGGCGTCACTATTTGTATGGTGTACGTTTTGAGATGTTTAGTGACCACAAGAGCTTAAAGTACTTCTTTGATCAGAAGGAGTTGAACATGCGTCAAAGGAGGTGGATGGAATATTTGAAAGATTATGACTTGGAGCTAAAATACCATCCGGGTAAAGTGAATAAGGTGGCGGATGCGTTGAGTAGGAAAGTGTTGCATAGTGCCGACTTGATGATGCTAGAGTACGCCTTAATGGAAAAGTTTAGATATTTAAATCTTCAATTTAATTGGACTCCAAATTGCGTGGTTATGGGAAATTTGAATATTAATTCTACTCTTCGGGTAGACATCCAACAAGAGCAAGGGTTAGATGAGAAGTTACAAGAAGTGTTAGTACAACCGGGTTTTGTACGAGCTACCGACGGAGTTATTGTATTTAACCAAAGGATTTGTGTTCTGGATAACACGGAGTTAAAAAGGAAGATTTTGGAAGAAGCGCATAAGGGTCTTTTTACTATACATTCGGGATCTTCAAAGATGTACCAAGACCTAAAGAGGGACTATTGGTGGTCCGGGATGAAAAAGGATATTGCGGTGTATGTGTCGGAATGTGCGGTGTGTCAACAAGTGAAGATCGAGCACCAAAGACCGGGCGGCTTATTGCAACCTTTAGAAATGCCGGTGTGGAAGTGGGATAGTATTTTGATGGATTTCGCGGTGGGTTTACCCCGTGCGCAAGGCGGTTATGATTCGATTTGGGTAATTGTAGATCGGTTAACGAAGTCTGCTCATTTCTTGGCCGTAAAGACTGCTTATAAGGCGAGTCATCTCGCAAGGTTGTTCATTGCGGAGATAGTGAGATTGCATGGTATTCCTACTAGTATTGTTTCGGATAGAGATCCAAAGTTCATTTCGAGATTTTGGAGAGCTTTTCAACAAGCTATGGGAATGAAGTTATGTTTGAGTACGTCGAATCATCCGCAAATGGATGGTCAGACGGACCGGACAATACAAACTATGGAAGATATGTTGAGAGCTTGTGTACTTGGAAGTGGAGGAAATTAGGTTGAACTTTTGTCGTTGATTGAATTCTCTTATAATAACAGTTATCATGCAAGTATGGGTATGGCACCTTATGAGGCATTATATGGAAGAAAGTGTAGGACACCTTTGTGTTGGGCAGAAGTTGGTGAAGATAGAATGTTGGGACCCGAAATTATTCACAAAACTACGGAGAAAATTAGGATGATCCGTGATAAGGTCAAACAAGCACAAGATCGTCAAAAGAGTTATGCGGATAACCGTAGAAGACCTTTATAATTTGACGAAGGCGATCACGTGTTTTTGAAAGTTACTCCGAGATTGCGGTTGAAAGAACCATTTCGGTCGCGGAAGTTAAGTCCAAGATACGTGGGACCGTATCAGATTTTGGAAAAAGTTGGGGAAGTAGCTTACAGATTGGCCTTACCGCCTTCTCTGTCGGAGATGCACGACGTTTTTCATGTGTCTCAGCTTTGAAAGTTTGTCCCAGATCCTCTTCAGCCAATTTTACCGGATACAATTGAGATAGAAGCAGATTTAACATTTGAGCCTCAACCGAGTCGTATCACAGGAAGAGAAACTAAGGTGTTAAGGAATAAAGAGATTCCTCTCGTTAAGGTCCAGTGGGATGAGACGCATCCGGGTGATGCAACTTGGGAATTGGAATCTGAGATGCGGGAGGTCTATCCTCATCTTTTCAGGTAATTGTTTTAAATTCATGGGCGAATTTCTATTTAAGGGGGGGAGGATGTAATACTCCGCATTTTAAATTACTCTGGATAATATTAGTTGTGATCAACTGAGTTCCAATGTACTCTGAGAAATTATCTGCAAAGATAATTAGAGTAACGGTTGAGCTCACAGCAAATCTAATTAATATTATCTGACTCTGAGATATTTTAATATTTGGAACTGTAGAAACTTTTTGGGCAATTAGTAGTATACTAACTAATGATATTTTTCCTATATCAATTCTTTCTTCTCATTTTCCAAAGGAGACATTTGGAGTAAGGGAAAGAGAAGGAAAGGAAAAGAGAAGAAAACCTGGAAGAGAAAAGCTCAAGAACACTAGATCTTCAACCATCATCTCATCTTCTTCATCATCATCCTCTGTATAAGGTGGGTTCTAGATAGATGCTCTAGATGTAGAATTCCATGTGTTTTAGAGTTAGGTTGAAATTGTGAGAAAATGAATAATTATGCAAAAATCATGAATTTAATGGATGAAATACAATATAATTGTTGTTAAATGCTTGTTGTTATGATCATCCTATGTTTTGATGGTTATAATAAGGTTTGGTTGTGTTTTGATTGGGAAATTATTGATTTTGGGGTGAAGAACAGCGCTGTAGGGAAGTTGGGTTTTCCAGGCTTCGCCTAGCGAACCTGGGGCGAGTCTCAGCGAACAGATTTTCGAGGGTTCGCCTAGCGAACCTGGCAGCAAAGGTCAGCGAACGTTGCCAACGACATTCGCCTAGCGAACTTTGTGCCTTTTCAGTGTTGTTTGGTTCTGCCTTGCTTCGCTGAGTTGTTCGCAAAGCGAAGGGAGAGGCGAGTGTTCGCCAGGGAGTTCGCGAAGAGAACTTTATGTATGTTTTTGTTCTGTTTGTACATTCTCTAGGAGCTTTGCCTAGCGAAGGCTGCAGCGAATGCTCGATGGGACGTTCGCCTAGCGAACATGGCAGGTTATGTAATTTTGTTTCTCTCATAACTTTTGACTAGTTTATCCGTTTTGCGTATTCTTGATATTGATGTGAAACTATGAATATCATCTATATAGTGGAAGGGAGAAATACTGGTTTTGATGCCCGATTAAATAAATTGGAGGGAACCGTGAATTCGTAAAATTGGGGATATGTGGAATTATGTGTTTCCATTATGGGATTGTTGACTAATTGCCTATGTTCTTATTGTTAAACATGTTTGAATATGTATGCATGTTAAAATATGAAATAGGTAGGGTGAGGAATATTACCGTAAAACAATGTATTTAAGGGTGGAACTGACATAGTGACAACGCTCCCGCAGTAGAGGCTGAGGCGTGTGTCTAGTAATCATAACTGGTTTATCTTGCGGTGTAGTTTCATGAGACTCGAGCAACTCCTCTGAAACGTATGCACAATTACTTGGCAGATTTGATTCCCGCGTATAGTACGAATGGAGCCTACGGGTAAAGAGACTTGTCACGGTGAACGGGTCGTGTGAAGTGATGGATCACGGTGTACGGGCCGATGATCCCGAATCCATTTCGTATGTCATGTAAATACAACGATCCATGACTCGAATCGTCTTCTACACGTAGAAGCGGACGGGAACAGGGGATGCCTTGGTATGGTTATTTATTAGCAAGATTCTTGAGTTAACAGGCTTAGGACTTACTTTGGTACTAGTGTGAGTTAACAGGCTCACGAGTGTTAATGCATTTTTGGCGTGTGTGTACTCAAAGTCACTTCCCTTCCCTTTTGACTTGAGTTAGGATGTTTGAACCTTGTAAAACCGAGAGGACTATAAGATAGCGAACTCACTGAGATTTTATGTATCTCACCCCACTGTTGTTGTTTACATCACAGGTGCTGTAGGTTCGGCGAAGGGTAAGGACAAGGTTATTTGACTTTCCTTACGGGTCGTAGCTTTTGTGTGGCAAGGCTTCCGTTGTGAAGATTTTTGAGATCATTATTTGATCTAGTTCTTAGTATTTGTCTTTGGAACATGTTGTAGATATATTATGTCGTAGTTATTTGTATTTAGGTATTTTGGGCATGTATATGTATAATGTGTTTACTAGGAACTTATTGTATATTTCAGTACCAAACGTGGAATTCATGTATATTATATGCTTTGTTGTATGTATATATATGTGGGCTTTACACTTATGTTTTTATTTTTTTAATTTATTTTTATCTAAAACTTTACAAAAACGTGTAAGGGCATGTATGTATAACATTATGTAATGTATTAGAATAGTAAAAATAATCCATATCACGAAAAATAGTTTAAATCATATTACAAATATATTATGCTTCGATGAAAACTATTCTTTCAGTAATGAATTAAAGGTGGAGTATAAAATTGTAAGATATAATACTATCATCAATTACTAACAAGATTTGGTATATTATCATCATTTAGTTTTTTTTTTTGTACAACATATTAAAAAAAATTAAATCAAATATGTCAAAAATATCATCATCATTTGGTGTTTTTTTTAAATGAGAAAATATGTATGTAAAATTAAGAGATGATTAATAGATCATTTAATGATACACAATTAATTAAATCATCCATTAATCATGTATATTTTTATGTATATAGATATTTTTATCTATTTTAAATTTTGATTCTTATTAAAATGATCCTCTAGTGCTTATATAAACATATATGAATCTATTAGTTTATCATTTGATTGACATAATAATTATGATCGAGAGAGATTGAGGTAAAACATAAAGGAAATTATCTAAATATGAAATAGTGTGTTGGTATTGTTCTTATATATAAAATAAATTTAAATTACGTTTGAATTATTAAAAACTAATTATTATGATTAAAAAATTAAATTATATAATTAAAGTTGTGGAAAATTATTTTATTGATGAGCGAACTTGGAAAAAAAATTACTTGACTATCACATTTGTAATACCCCGTATTTTTATTTACTCCGTGTTAGTTCCTGGATTGGCTGGAATTTTGGTAAAACAAAGTATATTCAATGTTGATGTCAAGGTGCTGATGTTGCAACATTGAAGTCTTAACACTGGGCTGTGTTAAGTATTTAATTGCTGAAGTTGGATGTCTGATGTCACACAGGTGATGTTGTAACATCAGACCTCCAGAATTAACAACAGCAGGTTATTAGGGCACGCGTATTAGCTGGAATTGTGGAGAGTGGTTGACTCATTGGATGAGAATATCTTGGGATAGATATTTTCTGTTACATGGGAGATTTGATTGCAAGTCTGTTGGAGAATTAAAAGGTTGAAGATTTAAAAAGATTTTGGGGATAAAATCTGTTTTGAAGATTCAGTTTTAATTAACAAATCTGATCAAATATTGTGACAAGTCCAAGCCCAATTCAAGAGCTATATAAAGCGCACAAGACCAAAGGAAAAAGTACAGAAAACATTCAGAAGGTCAAGAGCAGGAGGCTTAGTGTCTAGAGTTTGTTTAAAGTGCTTGTATTTACACTATTTTAGGGTTTGAATAGGTGTTGAGTTTCTGTCCTCTCTAGAAGCTGTGAAGCAATAGAGAGTGGTTGATTGATCGAAGCTGTGAAGTAAGATCAAGGGTACTCAAAGTGGGTTCTTTGAGTGTTTGTAAGGGATTGAGTGGTGTTCTCATACCTAAGTGGTTTCTTAGGTAGGAAGTCATTAGTAGAGTATAAGTCTAGGAGATTGTCAATGGGTTGTTGAGTCTGTAAATTATATCTACAAGTAGTGAATTCCATCCCTGGCTTGGTAGCCCCCAGAGTAGGTTGGTTTTAACCGAACTGGGTCAACAATTCTTGGTGTTATTTTACTGTTATTGCTGTCCATTGTGCAGAGTGTGTTGTTGTGACATCACACCTTAACATCATACGTCTGATACCAGAATTAGCTAGAGGATGTTCCTAGCTTCACAATGATACCAAGAATACTCACAACGGATTAACGAGTCAAAAGTTATGAAAGAAACAAGTTGGATGATCTGCCATGTTCGCATTGCGAAGATGCCAGCGAATGCTCGCTACCTCATTCGCAGTGCGAACTACCCAGCAAATGCCTAGCTAACACTTGTTCACTGCCTCATTCGCAGTGCGAACGTTTGGCGAACAGTGGCAGAACCAAAACACAGTAAAGTTCGCAATGCGAACCACTGGCGAGTGTTCGCCTTTCCATTCGCCGTGCGAACATCCAGCGAGTGCACGATTTACCCTTTGCTGGGGGATTCGCAGTGCGAATCTGGGAAAATGCAGAAGTTCTGCAGCGTCACAGCTGAGTTCCCATGGGTCCAAAACTTCACCAAAACATATCCAAACATCCCACAATCAAATATAGATGATTCTACACTCATATAGCTTATACTACTCAGTTTATAACACATTTCAACCGTTAAATTCCATTGATTACCAATTTAAGCAATTTCACAAATAACCTAACTTAAGCTAAAAATCAATTCTAACTCTAGAACTTAAGTTTCTATCTAGAACCCACCTTGGATAGATGAAGATGGTGAAGATTGAAAGATGATTTGATGAAGATTTGATCTTGGTCTTTTTTCCTCCTTTTCTCTTCCTTTCCTTCTCCTTTCTTTCTCTCTAAAACCCTTTTCTATCCTTTTCTTTGGAAAATGAATGGAAAGAAATGATATAGGGAAAATATCATCAATTAGCAATACTAATAATTGCCCCAAAAGTCTCTAAAGTTCAAATACTTAAATATCTCGGAGTCAGATAATATTAATTGGATTTACTCTAAGTTCAACAGTTACTCTAATTATCTCTGGAGATAATTTCTCAGAGTACACTGGGACTCAGTTGATCACAACTAACATTATCCAGAGCAAAATAATTTACGGGGTATTACAGTGAAGCTATGAAAATACTCTATATAATGAAAGTGGAAAATACTGGTTTTGGTGCCCGATTAAATAAATTGGAAGGAACCGTGAATTAGTGTAATTGGTGGTATGTTGAATTATGTGTTTCCATTATGTGATTGATGACTATATGCCTATGTTCTTATTGTTAAACATGTTTGAATATGTATGCATGTTAAAATATGAAATAGGTAGAGTGAGGAATATTACCGTAAACAATTGTCGGAAAATGTGGAAATGGCATAGTGACAACGCTCGTGCATGAGAGGCCGAGGCGTGCGTCTAGTAATCATAACCAGTTTATCTTGCGGTGTAGTTTCATGAGACTCGAGCTCCTCCTCTGAAACGTATGCACAATTACTTGGTAGGTTTGATTCCCTACGTGTAGTACGATTGGAGCCTATATGGGAAAGAGACTTGTGATGGTTAACAGACCATGAGAAGTGACGGTTCACGGTTAACAGGCCGATGATCCTGAATCCAATTCGTATGCTAAGTAACTACAAGGATCCATGACTCATGTCGTCTTCTAGACGTAGAAGCGGACGGGAAAAGAGGATGCCTTGGTATGGTTATTGATTAGCGAGATTCTTGAGTTAACAGGCTCAGGACTTACTTTTGTATTAGTATGAGTTAACAGGCTCACGAGTGTGGATCCATGTATGGTGTGTGTGTGTACTCAAATTCACTTCCCTTCCCTTTTGACTTGAGTTAGGTTGTTAGAACCTTGTAAAGCCGAGAGGACTATAAGATAGCGAACTCACTGAGATTTGATGTATCTCACCCCACGTTGTTGTTTACATCACAGGTACTACAGGTTCAGCGAAGGGTAAGGATAAAGTTGTTTGACTTTTCCTTACAGTTCGTAGCTTTTGAGATGGCATGGCTTCCGCTATGGCATTTTATTTTGAGACCATTGTATTGATCTATTTCTTAGTGTATTTTGGGACATCTTGTATATGTTATGCCGTAGACTTTAGAACTTTGTAAGTAGGGCATTTAATGTATATAATGTGTTAACTAGGAACTTGTGGTATTTCAGTACCAAACACTTGGATTCATGTATATATATATATGCTTTGATGTATGTTGTTATATATGGGTGTTACAGTTGGTATCAGAGCAGGTCGTATCCTCGACCTAGCCATGAAATTGTATGAGTATTTCTTTCCGTTTCATATGCGTTGTATCGCCATTGGTCTTACGTGTTATATTTATGGTATTGAGCCTGATCAACTTAATCCTATCTGTATGACATTTAGGAACATGGCCGACCGACGCAGAAACAATCGTGGTAGACCGAGAACTACTCCAGCCGGGACAAATCCACCAGGTGGCGAGGAGAATGCCCCTTTGTATCAATTCATGCAACATATGCAGTAAAAACAGAATCAGTTTGTGCAACAAATGGTACAGCAAATGGATGGTGGCGTGCATCCTCCAATGGTTGTTTCTGAAGTTGCAGGGGGGACCTTTAGGGATTTCATTCGTATGAATCCTCTGGAGTTTCAGGGAGGGTTAGATCCGGTAAAGGCTCCTGAATGGATATCCGGTATGGAGCGGATTTTCTTGATAGTTCAATGTAGTGGGGAAAATAAGGTTGTTTTCGCTTCTCACTTGTTGAAGGGTCCTGCCATGAGGTGGTGGGAGAGCGCTTCAGGCTTAATGACAACTCAGGAGGTAGTGAAGGTTTGGGAACAGTTTAAGATAAATTTGATGGAGAAGTATTTCCCGAGTTCCTTAAGGTCTCAAAAGGAATTTGAGTTTCAGCAATTGAGACAAGGTAACTTGACTGTGGCTTCCTATGCGGAAAAGTTCGAGGTTATGGCAGCTTATTCTAGGCAGGCCATGTATGCTCCTGATGAGAGGTGGAAGATTAATCAGTTTCTTTTTGGTTTGAGGGCTGAAATTTCACATAGCGTGTCGCAGAGGGAATTCACTAGCTATGCCGAATTGTTACGACAGTGTTACGTGGCGGAGCATAGCTTAAAGAAGGTGCACGCAGAAGGAGAGTTGAGTAGGATGAATCAAAGTGATCGTGGAAGATCAAATCAACAGTTTAGACCGAGACAACAATTGTTTAAAGTGAAATAAGTTCAGAGTTCCAGGGCTAGTGCGCCTCCGGTATGCCGTACTTGTGGTAAGAATCATTATGGTAGGTTTAGTTTGGAAGGAATAAGGTGCTATCAGTGTAACAAGGTGGGCCATGTATCGAGGGATTTTCCTCAGAGGAGGAATCAGACACAAGGGAGGAATATCGGCCGAGTATATACGTTGGACGCAAAGAAAGCAAAGGGTGACAACTCTTTGATTGTTGGTACGTGTTTCGTTAATGGACATCCTTGTTTCGTGTTATTTGACTGTGGAGCTACACACTCTTTTGTATCGACGCAATGTGTGAAGCGACTAGGGTTGCAAGCTATTCCTTTGTCCCCACCGATGGTGGTTACTACTACCATGGATGAGATTGTTGATACGCCGTTAGTGTGTGAAAATTGTGTTTTATCGGTGAATGAAAGAGTTTTCCAGATTGATCTTATTTGTTTGACGCTTAAGAAAGTGGATGTTGTTCTGGGAATGGATTGGCTTTCTGCCAACTCGGTATTTATTGGTTGTGAGGAGAAACTAATTATTATTCCGTCTGTGGAGGCTACTCCGAAGGATGTGTGGACTACTATCTTGGAAGGTACGGTTGGAATGATTAATTTCTTGTTTGAGAATGAAAAATCTGTTCTTTTGGTTCTCACTAAGTAGGAGAACGACAACCTTTAGGTTCTGAGTATTCCGGTAGTCTGCGAGTTTCCGGAAGTTTTTCCCGAGGATATCACTTCCCTTCCTCCGGAGAGGGAAGTGGAGTTCTCTATTGACCTGATACCGGGAACGGCTCCAATATCTGTTTCTCTGTATCGGATGGCACCCCTTGAGTTAAGAGAATTAAAGCATCAATTGGAAGAATTGATGGCTAAGAATTTTGTTAGACCAAGTGTTTCGCCCTGGGGAGCTCCAGTGTTATTGGTAAAGAAGAAGGATGGTGGAATGCGGTTGTGTATTGATTACCATCAATTGAATAAGGTCACCATCAAGAATAAATATCCATTACCAAGGATAGACGATCTGTTAGATCAATTGAAAGGAGCCTGTGTGTTCTCGAAGACTGATTTACGGTCGGGTTATCATTAGAGTCGGGTGAAGAGTTCAGATGTACCAAAGACTACGTTTTGAACCCCTTATGGTCATTATGAATTTTTTGTGATGCCTTTCGGTGTGACGAATGCTCCGGCAGTTTTCATGGATGATATGAATCGGATATTTCAACCTTACTTGGACCAATTTATGGTGATTTTCATTGATGACATTCTTATCTATTCTCGTGACCCTCAAGAGCACGGAGAACACCTAAGAATCGTTTTATCCATCTTACAAGAGAGACAACTTTTTGCTAAATTAAGTAAGTGTGAGTTTTGGATGTCGGAGGTTAATTTCCTTGGTCATGTCATATCTCAGGGAGGTGTAGCGGTTGATCCATCAAAAGTAGAAGCAGTGATTAATTGGGAGAGACCGAAGAACGTTTCTGAAGTTAGAAGTTTCTTGGGATTAACAGGGTATTACAGAAGGTTTATCAAAGGCTTTTATCAACTATCTTTACCAATGACGAGACTTAATCGAAAGGATTGTTCGTACGAGTGGGATTCGGCTTGTGAGAGAAGTTTCATGAGTTTGAAGGAAAGATTGACGACCGCTACTGTTTTGGTTATTCCTGATCCTAGCAAGTCGTATGAGGTATACTGTGATGCATCGAAGATGGGATTAGGAGGTGTATTAATGCAAGATGGACATGTAGTGGCTTATGCTTCTCGACAGTTGAAAGTTCATGAGGAGAATTATCCAACGCATGATTTAGAATTGGCGCCAGTTGTGTTTACTTTTAAAGG
The DNA here is from genome assembly GCA_022829125.1 of Lathyrus tuberosus. NCBI lineage: Eukaryota > Viridiplantae > Streptophyta > Magnoliopsida > Fabales > Fabaceae > Lathyrus > Lathyrus tuberosus. The sequence goes on from JALAZF010000043.1 coordinate 17,069,066, forward strand.
GTGGCGTCACTACTTGTATGGTGTACGTTTTGAGATGTTCAGTGATCATAAGAGCTTAAAGTACCTCTTTGATCAGAGGGAGTTGAACATGCGTCAAAGGAGGTGGATGGAGTATTTGAAGGATTATGAATTGGAGTTAAAATACCATCCGGGTAAAGCAAATAAAGTGGCGGATGCATTGAGCAGGAAGGTATTGCATAATGTAAAGTTGATGATACTAGAGTATACTTTATTGGAAAATTTCCGAGATCTAAATCTTTAGTTTGTTTGGACTCCAAATGGTGTGATTATGGGGAATTTGAATATCACCTCTACTCTTAGAGAGGAAATCCGACAACGGCAAGAGTTGGATGAGAAGTTGCAAGAAATGTTGACTCAACCGGGTTTTGTACGAACTACCGATGGGTTCATCTTGTTTAACCAAAGAGTTTGTGTTCCGGATGATACGATGTTAAAAAGAAGGATTTTGGAAGAAGCGCATAAGGATACTTTTACTATACATCTGGGTTCTTCCAAGATGTATCAAGATTTAAAGAGGGACTATTGGTGGTCCGGGATTAAAAAGGATGTTGCGGTATATGTATCGGAATGTGCGATATGCCAATAAGTGAAGATTGAACACCAAAGACCGGGTGGCTTGTTGCAACCTTTAGAAATTCCAGTGTGGAAGTGGGATAGTATTTCGATGGATTTCGCAGTGGGATTACCCCGTGCGCAAGGTGGTTATGATTCGATTTGGGTAATTGTAGATCGGTTGAGGAAGTCTGCTCATTTCTTGGCCGTAAAGACTACTTATAAGGCGAGTCATCTTGCAAGATTGTTCATTTCGGAAATAGTGAGGTTGCATGGTATTCCCACTAGTATCGTTTCGGATAGAGATCCAAAGTTTACTTCGAGATTTTGGAGAGCTTTTCAACAAGCGATGGGAACGAAGTTGTGTTTGAGTACGTCGAATCATCCGTAAACGGATGGTCAGACGGAACGGACAATACAAACCATGGAAGATATGTTGAGAGCTTGTGTACTTGAAAGTGGAGGAAAGATCAAGAACATCAAGAACATCATCAAATCTTCATCAAAACATCTTCCAATCTTCATCATCATAATCTATTCAAGGTGGGTTCTAGATAGAAACTTAAGTTCTAGAGTTAGGGAGGATTTTTAGCTTAAGTTAGGTTTTATGAGAATTGCTTACATTGGTAATCGATGAAAGTTAACGGTCAAAATGTGTTATAAACTGAGTAGTATAAGCTATATGAGTGTAGAATCGTCTGTATTTGATTGTTGGATGTTTGGGTATGTTTTGGGTTGGTTTTGAACCCAAGGGAACTCAGCTGTGCGCCACAGAATTTCTGGTTTTTCCCAGGTTCGCACTGCGAATCCCCTAGCGAAGGGTAAATCGAACATTTGCTGGCTATTCGCATGGCGAAGGGGAGGGCGAACGCTCGCCAGAGGTTCGTACTGCGAACTTTAGCTTGTTTTGGTTCTTCCACGGTTCGCCAGACGTTTGCACTGCGAATGGGGAAGTGAACCAGTGTTGGCTAGGAATTCACTGGGAGCTTCGCACTGCGAATGTGGAAGCGAGCACTCGCTGGCTTCTTTGCATTGCGAACATGACAGATCCTCCAACTTGTTTCTTCCATAATTTTTGACTCGTTTAGCCGATTTGAGTATTCTTGGGATCGCTGTGAAGCTATGAAAATACTCTATATAATGAAAATGGAAAATACTGGTTTTGGTGCCCGATTAAATAAATCGGAAGGAACCGTGAATTAGTGTAATTGGTGGTATGTTGAATTATGTGTTTCCATTATGTGATTGATGACTATATGCCTATGTTCTTATTGTTAAACATGTTTGAATATGTATGCATGTTAAAATACGAAATAGGTAGAGTGAGGAATATTACCGTAAACAATTATCGGAAAATATGGAAATGACATAGTGACAATGCTCGTGCATGAGAGGCCGAGGCGTGTGTCTAGTAATCATAACCAGTTTATCTTGCGGTGTAGTTTCATGAGACTCGAGCTCCTCCTCTGAAATGTATGCACAATTACTTGGTAGATTTGATTCCCTACGTGTAGTACGATTGAAGCCTATATGGTAAAGAGACTTGTGATGGTTAACAGGCCATGAGAAGTGACGGTTCACGGTTAATAGGCCGATGATCCCGAATCCAATTAGTATGCCAAGTAACTACAAGGATCCATGACTCGGGTCGTCTTCTTGACGTAGAAGAGGGCGGGAAAAGGGGATGCCTTGGTATGGTTATTGATTAGCGAGATTCTTGAGTTAACAGGCTCAAGACTTACTTTTGTATTAGTATGAGTTAACAGGCTCACGAGTGTGGATCCATGTACGGTGTGTGTGTGTACTCAAAGTCACTTCCCTTCCCTTTTGACTTGAGTTAGGTTGTTAGAAACTTGTAAAGCCGAGAGGACTATAGGATAGCGAACTCACAGAGATTTGATGTATCTCACCCCACGTTGTTGTTTACATCACAGGTACTACAGGTTCAGCGAAGGGTAAGGATAAAGTGGTTTGAATTTTCCTTACAGTTCGTAGCTTTTGAGATGGCATGGCTTCCGCTATGGCGTTTTATTTTGAGATCATTGTATTGATCTAGTTCTTAGTGTATTTTGGGACATCTTGTATATGTTATGCCGTAGACTTTAGAACTTTGTAAGTAGGGCATTTAATGTATATAATATGTTAACTAGGAACTTGTGGTATTTCAGTACCAAACACTTGGATTCATGTATATATATGTATGCTTTGATGTATGTTGTTATATATGGGTGTTACAACATTTGATTTTCATTAATCTTTTTAAGACATTATGTAATTAAAATTTGTCACCGACATGTTTTGATGAAAATATTTTTATATATTTATGTGTTTTTGTGAAACGAATTGTAAGAAAAATTAATAATACTAGAAAGCGGGATCTTTTTTTTTATTCACGAATCCCTTAATTTAAATAAAACATGATATTGAGAATAACATAATTTTTATAAATTATAAAAAAAGAGTGTGTTGTTAACAAGGGAGAATGTATTTGAATTGAATTGATTGGCTATCTATTGATTAAATTTGACTTGTTACGGTATTTAATATTTGATATGATTTTTTTGTTAAAGAACTTTTTGGTAAAGAATCAAATTGAATTAATTTGGTTTGTAATTTTTTAAATCTATTTTACTATTATAAATAGACACCACTCTTCTTGAAAGAGGGACACGACAAAAAACATCATTGAAGAAAAAAAATAGTGAAATAACGAAAACGAAGGACAAGTATGTTAAATTTCTTTTCTTGTATTATAAGTTATAGTTTTATTGTAACACTTTCTTTATTTTTTTTTTTAAATATATATGTTATAACTTGTTTGTTTTTTATAATTATGATTCATATGTTATATATTTATTATTAATATTAAAATGTATTTTGGAATTAATTTTTTTCCGACAATGATTAAAAAAAGGACACATACACATATAGAATCGAATGATATGTTGCTCTGTTACTATTAGAATTCTGATAACATATCAGAAGCTTATGTTACTTTTTTTAAAAATTGGTTTAGTATTTTGTTTTTTAAAAAATGAAAATTTAACTTTTTTAAAGACTTCAAATGAAAAATAATTTTGAGTACTTTACATTTTTTCTAAGACTTTTTGAACTATAAAATATTTAAAAAACATTTAAAATTAGAATTAATTCAAAGAATTTTATTTTGAATGATATATTTTTGAATCATTATATAATTTTTATCGTGATAATAGTCTAACAACGGACATCTAAGTTGTAGAATTTTAACACTATTCCATTAATTTATAGTAACTTATATATTTGTATAAATTTTTGTAAAATATAAATTTAAAACTAGCTATTTAAAACCTTTAACAATTCTAAGTTAAATAAAATAAAATAATATAAAAATTATTAAACAATATTAATCCATATGCCTTCAAAAATAAGTAATAATCCTTATTTTAAACCTACAACATCATGATTTTACATTAAAAACTAATTAGTGTTATTTGGTTTGCTTTTAACATTGTGGTTAATTATTGAAAAAACATATACAAGTATAAATAAATCTTTTATATTGTTTAAATAATTTTATGACAATTATATATATTTGTGATTTATCTCGCATGCTAATTTAGTGTATACAATTTCATTATTTCTTGGTTAATTTAGTTTTCAATGGCCGGAAAATACAAATGCAATGCACAAGGATGTAATCGATCTTTTGGGTCTGATAAGGGTTTGCAAAGTCATCAAAGTGTTCATAAAGAAAAAGAACAAAGACAATGGCTAGTATGCGGTAGAACCTTTTCATCTGAAAAAGGCCTCCTTATTCACACGACAAGTCAACATGGCGGATGGGCATATGGTCATGGTCCAAGAAACTGATTCGAATCATTTCCATTAGGAAACGCATAAGAATAACTGATTATATTTATGAATAATAAGGATTTTATATTTATGTAATTTATGATATTTAATTTTAAGATTTATTTATATTATTTGATTTCAAGACTATATCTTCATAGGTTTTATTATTTTCTTATTAATTAATGGTTCGTATATATAAATAAATAAAGAAATATATATATATATATATATATATATATATATATATATATATATATATTAGAAAACTAATAATATGTTATAAATAATATATCTGATATAATTTTTAATTTAATTGAATCTACTTATGTTTTTATTTTTTTAAATTTATTTTTATCTAAAACTTTACAAAAACGTGTAAGGGCATGTATGTATAACATTATGTAATGTATTAGAATAGTAAAAATAATCCATATCACGAAAAATAGTTAAAATCATATTACAAATATATTATGCTTCGATGAAAACTATTCTTTCAGTAATGAATTAAAGGTGGAGTATAAAATTGAAAGATATAATACTATCATCAATTACTAACAAGATGTGGTATATTATCATCATTTAGTTATATTTTTTTTGTACAACATATTAAAAAAAAGTAAATCAAATATGTCAAAAATATCATCATCATTTGGTGTTTTTTTTTACATTATATCGACACAAATAAAAAAAATTAAGGACATCAAATATGCCTAAAGAAATATATTGTTTGTTTTTAAATGAGAAAATATGTATGTAAAATTAAGAGATGATTAATAGACCATTTAATGATACACAATCAATTAAATCATCCATCAATCATGTATATTTTTATGTATATAGATATTTTTATCTATTTTAAATTTTGATTCTTATTAAAATGATCCTCTAGTGCTTATATAAACATATATGAATCTATTAGTTTATCATTTGATTGACATAATAATTATGATCGAGAGAGATTGAGGTAAAACATAAAGGATATTATCTAAATATGAAATAGTGTGTAATGCCCTGTATAATATATATCTAGAATAATACAATATACGCATTTTATTTGGTAGTGACACCATCATAAGTGCCTAATGGCATAATTCAAATACTTTACCATTCTAAAACATAACACAAACTATGGTACAAGATATGGAAATTAGCCAAAGAAAATAAAATCTAAGAATATACAATATCCTCAATTGTATACAGCAAATGCACAGTGGGATAAGCTCTACTAAGCTCCTCTTGAAACATCCAAGCATTTCTCCCCTTGTAACCAAACCTGCACCTGAAATTTAGCAACTATAGTGGGGTGAGATACATCAAATCTGTAATACCCCGTATTATCTAAATGATTAATTGGACATCAGATAAGATCAGATGGGTACCTATGGGCTCTATTTTTGGTAAATTGAATTAATGGAATAATCTAAGTATTTTAAGTATTATCAATTGGGATCAATAGAGCAACTTGTGAACTCCGAAGAGATCAATTATTTTATTAAAGAGACGAATTAATATTTATTAACCCGAGAAAGTAATTTTACGAAAATTCTAATAATTGATCAATTGGGTTGAGACGACAAAATATCAATTGGAGATATTTTACCCTGTTGGATTTATATTATATATTAATGATTAGGTATATATATATATATATAAGAAAAGGAGAAAGAAAGAAATAGAAAGGAAGAAGGAAGAAGAGAAAGAAGAAGAACTTGGGAAGAAGAAGTTCATGGGCCATCATTTCATCATCTTCTCCAAATTCCTCTTCGGTTACCAGGTGGGTTCTAGTTAGACACTCTAAGTCTAGAATTATAAGAATTGAACTTAAGTTAGATTGAGAGAAAATGAATTCTAACGGATGAAATTCGATATAAACTGCGTAACATACTTGTTAATTATGGGGCGAACATATTTGGATTGACATTTTGTGATTTGGAAGTGTTTAGATGAGAATTGGAGAGGTTTTGGGGTGAAATTCGTAACGGGAACAATGCAGGAAAAATTATGGGTTTTGCTGCCCATACGCGTATGGGGCAGGGCAATACGCGTATTCGGTTGGGCAATACGCGTATGGCAAGGAAGGATTATAGGTATTACGCGTATGGGAGTGGGCAATACGCATATGGAGTGAGGCAATACGCGTATTGGTCTGTTAGTGGAATTTTTAGGGAGTTTTGGTCTCTGCCCATACGCGTATCACTTTGGGCATATGCGTATGGATGGGCGAGTGAGCAAGGCAATACGCGTATGGCTTAGGGCAATACGCGTACGACCAGGAGGGTGCAGAATTGTGTTTTTCGCGATACCATTTCTCGTTATGTCTATAACTTTTGACTCGGTTATCCGTTTTTAACATTCTTGATATCGTTGGAAAGCTAATAAAATGTACTTTATTATTAAAATGGTTTTAAGATCGTTGGCCGATTTAATTATGTCGGGATTTTGGAATAGTGTCGTTTTGTCGACTTTTATCGTTTAATGGTAGGTAATTGTTGTTGAATTATGTGTTTCCATTATGCGATTGATGATTATTTTGCCTATGCTCTTATTGTTAAACATGTTTGTATATATATGCATGTAAAAATATGAATTAGGAAGAGTGAGGAAACTTTACCCCAAAACAAATGGTAGAGTAAGATTGTTATAATTCTAGGTTGTGAATAGAATTGTGAAACACTAGTATGGAACATGTGTGTAAACCTTTGTGGTTTGTGGTAAGGCATTGTGGCCTTGTGATTCTCGAATACAATCACGTGGTGTGTGTGATCACGTAATCATAACCGGTTTATCTTGCGGTGTAGTTTCATGAGACTCGAGCACCTCCTCTGAAACATATGCACAATTACTTGGCAGGTTTGATTCCCGCGTATAGTACGAATGGAGCCTACGGGTAAAGAGACTTGTGACGGTGTACGGGCCGTGTGAAGTGACGGATCACGGTGTATGGGCCGATGATCCCGAATCCATTTCGTATGCCAAGTAACTACAAGGATCCATGACTCGGGTCGTCTTCTAGACATAGAAGCGGACGGGAACAGGGGATGCCTTGGTATGGTTATTGATTAGCGGAATTATTGAGTTAACAGGCTCAGGACATATTTTGATTCGTAAGTAATCTTGAGTTAACAGGCTCAGGGCGTAATTCCTTTCGTGTGATTTTGATGAGTTCACAGACTCATGACATGTTTCCATATAGTGTGAGATTGTGAGATCGTGTACTCAAGGTCGTCTCCCTTCCCCTTGACTTGAGTTAGGATTGATAGAACCCTATAAAGCCGAGAGAACCTATAGGATAGGGAACTCACTGAGATTTGATGTATCTCACCCCACTATAGTTGCTTTATTTCAGGTGCAGGTTTGGTTACAAGTGGAGTGATGCTCGGATGTTTCAAGAGAAGCTTAGTTAAGCTTATTCCGCTGTGTATTCTTTTGTTGTATACAATTGAGGATATTGTATATTATTCTTAGTTTTTATTATTTTGGCTAGTTTCCATGACTTGTCCCATGTAGTGTTTTTATGTTTTAGAAATGGACAAGTATGTGAACTATGCCATTAGGCGCTTTTGATGTGTCAGTACCAAATAAAGTGCTTGTATTGTATTATTCTAGATATATATTATACAGGGCATTACAAAATCTCAGTGAGTTCCCTATCCTATAGGTCCTCTCGGCTTGACAAGGTTCTAACCAATCCTAACTCAAGTCAAGGGAAAGGGAAAAGACCTTGAGTACACAATCTCACACTATATGGAAATATGTCATGAGTTCATCAACTCACAATATCACAAATCGATAACCTGCACTAAGGCATCCCCTTTTCCCGTCCGCTTCTACGTCTAGAAGACGACCCGAGTCATGGATCCTTGTAATTACTTGGCATACAAATGGATTCGGAATTAAGGGATGCATTATCACCTTAATTCGTCACTTCACATGGCCTCTGATGCCATCACAATTCTCTACCCGTAGGTTCCATCGTACTATAACATTGGGAATCAAACCTGCCAAGTAGTAATGCCTGCATTCAGAGGAGCTCGAGACTCATAAATGCCTCTCAAGGGTGATGGTTACGATTACGTGATCATAAAAATAAACGTGATTGTATTCGACAATCACCAGGCCACATTAGCCTTTTGGCCTCTCATGCCTTTAACAATAAAACATAACAAATACACATGTTCCATACTAGTGTTTCACTCATTTCTATACCATTCAATAATAGACACACGCCTCGGCCTCTCATGCACGAGCGTTGTCATTAAGTTAACTACTCTAGGCCAGAACTCATCAATGAATGCACGAGTGTCGCCATTCAGAGTTTCTACCACAATTCTATTCATATCCTAAAATTATAACAATCCTAACTATGCCATTTGTTTTGGGGTAAAGTTTCCTCACTCTCCCTAACTCATGTTAGCATGCATTTCTCTCATTCATTTTAACAACAATACTAGATAGATATGACATAACACAATTATTACAAATAAATACAAAGACATATTACAACCGTATAATAGAATCACGCATAATGATTCATCACATAAAACACCCCTTTTTGGTTCCCTCCGATTCATTTAATCGGGTACCAACATCAATACATTTCACTTTTATCCCGTAGGATATTTCCACAGCTTTACATCGGCTATAAATATGCCTCGATCGGGTTTACGATCCAAAAGATATCAATTCCTAAACATATCACACATCATTACTTTCCTTCATTTCCTACTAAATGAAATATCCCATATCACCACGTGTTTTTGAAAGTTACTTAGAGATTACGGTTGAAAGGACCGTTTCGGTCGTGGAAATTAAGTCCGAGATACGTGGGACCGTATCAGATTTTGGAAAGAATTGGTGAAGTAGCTTATAGATTGGCCTTACCGCCTTCTCTATCAGAGATGCACGACGCATTTCATGTGTCTTAGCTTCGAAAATTTGTCCCAGATCCTCTTCAGCCAGTTTTACCAGATACAATTGAGATAGAAGCAGACTTAACTTTTGAACCCCAACCGAGTCGTATTGCGGGAAGAGAAACGAAGGTGTTAAGGAACAAAGACATTCCTCTTGTGAAGGTGCAATAGGATGTGACGCATCCGGGTGATGCTACTTGGGAACTAGAATCGGAGATGCGGGATTCTTACCCTCATATGTTCAGGTAATCTTTTAAATACGAGGATGGATTTCTATTTAAGGGGGGGGGACGTAATACCCCATAATTTTGCGAACGTTTTGGATAATATTATTATGATCAACTGGGTTCCGGTGTACTCTGAGCAATTATTGGGTAAAATAATTAGAGTAAACTGACGAACTCGGAATTGATTAGATTAATATTATTTAACGTGGAGTTTTATTAATTGGTGCATTTGAGATAATTTGGACAATTAGTAGTATTACCATTTAATGTATTTTTCTATATCTTTTCCTTTCCACCATTTGGCAAAATATAGTAACTTTTGAGAGAGAAAGTGAAGAGAAGGAAAAAGGAAGGAAAAGGAAGGAAAAGGAGAGGAAAAATTATCAAGAGCTCTAGGACTTGAATCATTAACCCATCTTCATCTTTTCATCTCAGCTTCATCATCCTCATCTTGTAATCAAGGTGGGTTCTAGTTAGATGCTTTAGAGTAGAGTTTTATTGAGTTTAGAGATAGTTTTGATATTGTGAGAAATGAGAAATTTTGCACTAAAAGCATGTTTTAATGTTCCTTATGATTGACACATGTTAGATATGTGTTGTTGTGTATCCAATTGGTATTTTTCTGGTGTTTAGAAGTGAATTGGAAGGGAAAATGGACCACTTTCGCAGAACCCATTATGCAGGAAAATTCTGGTTTTCACGCCGCCCATACGCGTATCACTCAAGGTAATACACGTATTGGTTAAGGCAATACGTGTATGGCCATGAAGAAATGTGGGCAATACGTGTATGGGGTTCCATTTTCTTGGTCATCTGCCCATTTGCGTATTGGTACGCGTACGGTTTGGGGCAATACACGTATGAGGTAGGGTAGTACGCGTATTGGAGTTTAAATGGAATTTTTAAGGGAAACCAGCCTCTGCCCATACGCGTATCACTTTGGGCAATACGTGTATGGCAGGGCGAGCCAGCTGGGCAGTACGCGTATGGCACAAGGCAATACGCGTACGGCCAGTGGGAGTGCAGAATTGTGTTTTTCGCGATACCTTTTCTCGTTATTTTCCATAACTCGTGTTCCGTTTATCCGTTTTTAACATGCTTGATATCGTTGGAAAGCTAATAGAATGTACTTTATTATGAAAATGGTTTTGATATTTGTTGGCCGATTTAATTATATCAGGAATTTGGAATAGTGTCGTTTTGTCGACTTTTATCGTTTAATGGTGTGTAATTGTTGTTGAATATGCATGTTAAAATATGAAACAGGTAGAGTGAGGAAACCTTAGTACAATAGAATGACTTAGAGAATCGTGCGGCAATGCTTACATCGATACTAGAAGAGTATATTTATTAAGTAGTTGTTAGTGGAGGATCGTATTCCTCCGGTTTGTTGTGTGTGTGTCTTAATAAATACTGTGACCCGTGCTGAAGTGCTCCTTGTGTGGGTTGGGCGGGGAGAAGTATTTATTAAGTAACCGTGACCTGTGCTGAAGTGCTCCTTGTGTGGGCTGGGTGGGGAGAAGTTACTTAGTGGTTGGTACCGTGACCCGTGCTGAAGTGCTCCTTGTGTGGGATGGGCGGGGAGAAGTACCAACTGTAGATAACCGTGACCCGCGTTGTATTTGCCTTGTATGGCTGGCCGGGGAGAAGCTATCTACGTTAAGAATCCATGACCTGCGTTGTATTTGCCTTGTATGGCTGGCCGGGGAGAAGATTCTTAACTTGTATGTCGTTTTGTGTTTTGCACGATTGTTTCTCTAGTCAGAATGTTTGAACTCAAAGTCTAGTTCCTTTTCCCCCGACTTGAGTTAGGTTTTAGTTAGAACCTTGTAAAGCCGAGAGAATTCATAAGATAGAGAACTCACTGAGATTTGATGTATCTCACCCCACTATTGTTGTTTACATCATAGGTTCTGCAGGTTCGGCGAAGGGTAAGGACAAGGTTGTTTGACTTTCCTTACGGATCGTAGCTTTTATGTGGCAAGGCTTCCGTTGTGAAGGTTTTTGAGATCATTATTTGATCTAGTTCTTAGTATTTGTCATTGGAACATCTTGTAGATATACTATGCCGTAGTTTTTTTGTATTTAGGCTTTTTGGGCATGTATATGTATAATGTGTTTACTAGGAGCTTATTGTATATTTCAATACAAAAAGTGGAATTCATGTATAATATATGCTTTGATGTATGTATTTATATATGGGCGTTACATAAAATAAAGTTAAAATTACGTTTGAATTATTAAAAACTAAAATTATTATGATTAAAAAAATTAAATTATATAATTAAAGTTGTGGAAAATTATTTTATTGATGAGTGAACTTGGAAAAAAAATTACTTGACTATCAAATTTGATTTTCATTAATCTTTTTAAGACATTATGTAATTAAAATTTGTCACCGACATGAATTGATGAAAATATTTTTATATATTTATGTGTTTTTGTGAAACGAATTGTAAGAAAAATTAATAATACTAGAAAGTGATCACTCTATTTAGTGTGCCTAAATAAATCTAACTGCAAGTATACAGTCGTATCGCGTAGTTTTAAAAGATTATTGATCCCACAGAGACTAGAAATCGAACGCACCGTTATCTATCATTACTATGTTTTTCTAAGGCTAATCAGAATTTGGGTTTTTAGTTCGAACGGAAAATTAAACGAAAATTAAAATTTGGGAATGCTAGTTATGAATAAGTTATCGGTATATAATTCGGTAACCTACTTGGAATTAATTAAACCTAAGCGTATAAAGATTTATCACCCTATTCATCTGTAGGAAAAACCGGTTTAAAAGCCCTCACCTCACACTCCCGTGGTTATTGCTTCGGACTATACTTCTAAATCAATACGTCTGCTCTCGCTAGCCAGTATGAGGTTAAAAATACTTTTTGAAAACTAGTTAAACCTAATTAACTTTAAAGCGCTTCTGCTGTTTTTAAAACTAATGCCCGATTTCAACTATCCGGGTAAAGCCTCACACTCCCGTGGTCTCGACTTTAACCTTTGTTACTTTTTTTTACTCTCGTAATAAAAGTTGGGTTTAAAATTAAGAAATCGAAGCCAGAAGAAGGATTGATTATTGATTTTAGCTTAGAGAAATTTAATCCATTTTAGTTACTTCATTACATACCGATAATATCGGTTTAGCTAGACATAATAATGAAATAAAACGTAAAGGCAAAGAGATAAATAGACATAGACATAATTAAGAAACAAAATAAACAATGCTTTGAATTAAATAACGGAAACCTGGTAATTCGTAATAACAGCAATAACAAACCCTCCACAAGCTGGTAGGTTCTTGCTTGAATAAAGTAATTGGAAAATGATGAAGGTAATGAAAAAAAAAACTAAAACTAAGTTGTAATAGTTCCTCAATGTGAGAAACTATTACTTTGTTCGGTAATGGTTGACAAGGAAATGGAAATGCAAAGCAAAAATGAAACAAAAGCTCTGGAAATAATTTGGCAACAAGACAGTACTCTTGAAAGGAAAATTTGGCTACCCTTTGTTCTTCGTAGACTCTAGTATTTATAGACTGAATTTAGGTGGAGGTTGGAGAGAATGTAGCCACTCCTCTTGATGGTTACATGACTTTGAACGTAGTATTCTTCGGAGGAAAATGTGATCGTGTGAAAAAATGCTTTCTGAAAACTCGTAGTTAAGTTTCTGCTCCAACGTGTAAAATTAGGCGCATGACGATCGTGAGACATTGTTACGGTCGTGGTGCATTTTGAAGCTGCCACGGTCGTGGCGTACCTGTGATGATCGTGATATCAACAAAGTTTGGTTTCTGTTGTTTTGCTTCACTTTTCTGCTCTTTTCTTGCATGTTTTGGTTCTTTTCCACACTTAGCATACTTTGACTTGGAAAATGGGATTACCTGCAAAAACACTTAAATAATCTCGATAAAATTGGATATTAGACGAAAAACGGAATAAGAAACTAACATAAATCAAAGTAAAAATATGATATAAATTCGTGTTATCAAACTCTCCCACACTTGAATCTTTGCTTGTCCTCAAGCAATCAATCTATTAAAACGGACAAACTTCATCAAATGCACATACCTGGTATACCAATGGATTTGAAAAGGAGTTTCTTGTTAGTTAGACAGGTACTAGTGTAGAACACTAAGGATACAATAATGACACAAAGCAACAAGCTTGTCATAGACCTCTCTTTTGTACAATCCAGTTCTAATCATTATATTATAGTTCAACCATAAGTTTTCGTATCTATTTCACCCGGTTTCATTCTAACGCAATCACATTAAGCCCTTTGCCTTATTCACGCACGTAGTGGAGCAACCGGTTAGTGACTTTGATCCCATTTTCTCTCACGGGGCCTGATACACAAGTGTGGTAACCCTTTATACATCCCATTCGTAGATTGCGGGGGATCAAACCGTAGTTCTCCCTACCAAGTTCAGAATCAGGTACCTCTGAACCAATCGACAACAGATTTTTCTTTCTTTTCTTGTAACTTTTCAAAACTGTGAGAGTTGTTGCATATTCTATTTTTCTCGGCATATAGATAAGAAAGATTTTTTTCTTTTCATGATCTGGGCATCAAACACTTATATTCATCGGCTCCCCACGTGGTTTGTGATTTAGACGGTGCTGACTGCTAATATAAACTACTAAGGGTTACTTTGGGACTGAACTCAAGGTATCATATAATAAGTATCGAAACTGATATCGCATACACAAGAGGTCTAAGGTGTCAAGACGCTATCTATCTTGTTAGCACTTTCCCAGCTTCCTAACATAGTTTAGAGCTTGGTATGTCACGGTGTGCATTAATCGTAAAAAAAAAATTTCCGTTATGGCAGAATAAAATGGGGGAATCGGATTACTGAACGAAAATATTCATAAATTAACTTTGATAAAGAAAGTACAAGGAAGGGAAATAAAACGGCAATAAACGGAAATAAACTAACTCTCCCACACTATATCGGACATTGTCCTCAATGTTGCGATATAAAGGGAAACAACAAGAAAAACTAAAAAGAAAAACAAAATAAAATCAGGGAGCTCCACGTCCTCTGCCTCTAGAGCGTCCTCTTCCATGCTGCGCTACGTGATCAGGAATGCCCACGTGATGGATGTACTCATGTAAGCTCTGCACTCGCAGTGTTAATGCACCTATCTCATCGATGACACCGTCAAGCCTCTGACCTTGGTCAACTTGTCCTTGCTGGATTTGACGTATAAGGGTCATCATTCCATTCTGTTCCTGGGTTTGTTGCCATATAGTCCTCAAGATTTCTTCATTAGTAACAGGGTCTTGGTCAGGGCGGCGACGACGTCTGGAGGTCGAGAGAGCATCATTGGCCGGCAGTGGTTGGTTTTCAGGGGCGTTATCCATCTCTTGCTCCATCCTATCAACAGGTCCATGTTCTTGATCATCAGGAGCAGGCGCATTTTTCTCAGGAGCATTAAGATCAAAAAGGCAATTGGCCATATTCTGAGGGTCAATGCGGCTCCTGCAAGGCATGATGATACTTCTAACAGTTCTGGCTCAGACCATAGGATGGTATTTCCCATCTCATCGTAACTTGATGAGCTGAGAGTTTCGGCAATAATCTATATCAAGGAACACTGGAGGCAAGGAGGGTAGTCTAGCAAGGTCGTTTTCGAAAAACTGAGTGCAATAGAGGTGACAATCCCTCCAAAATAGAAGGGTGTGGAGCCTCTAGCACAGTTTGATTGTATGTGTGCTAGTAAAAATGGTGCGGCATTGATTAGCTCTGGATGAAACATACAATGAAGGAAAAACAGCTCCTTAGAATTCACCTTATGGTTACTATCTCGTGCAAAGATGGTGCTTCCAAGTGCGCGGTGGATATATCTGATAGCTGGGTTGTGGATGAAAGTCGCGTTTAAGCTGTCCCGGGTATCTGCGGTAGTTCCTGTTAACTGATTCCAAAGTTGAAACGCCACTAGAGAGAAATTTTCTTGCGGCACCCGGCAATGGACATTGTCGCCATGTTTGAAACCAAGCATCTCGGCAAGACGATTTTGTCTGATTGAGTACTCTTTACCAAACATGCGGAACTTTGCTACTCCGGTTAATTGGGTCGTTTCTCCTGGAGGGGTAATGTAAGTGAAGGAACTGAGGAACTCTAAAGTTAGGTCTTCGTAAGTGGGCCTGCTTTGAGTGCAAAGTTGCCAAAGGCCGGCTGGTTCTAGCAAATTTCTTACTCCTTCAAGCATTCCAAGTTCCTCTAAACATGCAACGTCAATGTAGCGGGTCGGTTGAACGGAACGTCGATGGAAATCGATGTACCGAGCTCTTTGGCGTTCTCCTGCCTCTCCATCTCTGAAGTTCAATGTAGATAGGTCTGGAATTTGTCGTGCCATTGTTTGGTTACAGAGAAATTAGGGAAAAAAGTAGGTTATGGAGAATGATGGTTTGTGAAAAGAAAGGGTGTATGGTTTTATTATATAGTGAATTGGATAAGATGAATGGTTAGGGAAAAATGATTAATGTGGGTCAAATGTGTGTTGGTGGAATGGTTATGGAATGGAAAAAGCTAGTGGGACGACTGGGGTTTGAATGAGGGAAAGAAGAGGGAACGAATGAAGCAGTTCTGTTTTAACGCAGAATCTGTTTCAAACCCGTGTGATGGTCATCACGGGGTCGTCACGATCGCGACGTTCGCAATTTCTGGGTAGTTAATTTGTTTATGACAAAAACAATTCCAAACACAATAATTTAGTAACAGGCTATGGGAAGCATATAGAAATAGCATTATATTGCATACACAGAGATAAGTAACATTACAACATAAATTAAAATAGAATTAAGAGAATAGGAATGAAATTGATATCATAAAGAGTTAACATTAGCAGCAAATGAAATTATTCTTTAAAACCAAAGAGGTGCTAGTAAAACACTAGCAATGTATCAAAACTGTATGATGATCAAATTATTCCCGACATGAAAAATGAAAACTGAAATAATGTAAAATTGTTCTAAACTAAAATGCATAAAAATCTTGAAAATAAGGTGCTTCATAAATCTAGCCAAGGCGTTTCTTCAAAGATGCGATGGCTTTATTTAAATGATCAAATTATTCAACGGTCAAATCCATGAGTCCAACAATGTTTTGTCGCATAGTGTTTAGCTCATCCTTTACTGAAGTGATTTCTTTATGATACTCATCCATAGTCTTTAGAATAGAATTCAGATTAGCAGCATAGTTAGTGGCATCCACTTTAGGAATGTCAATGTCTTCTTGGAATTCCATATAATCAAGATCATGTTAATGAGGGGGTGTTTTTGGGTCAATCTCAGGTTCAGGAAAGGTTTCTTCCGGTTCAGGCACGGGTTCATCAAGGTTATATAGCCAATTATGTTGATTGTGCACACTTGTGCGTTCATGATTTGGAAGTGTAAAGTGTGGTACGACAACATTGTTAATCAAAAGCTGAAAATGGTTCGGACCTTGGTTCCTAATCATAGCCCTATTGAAACAAAAAGTGATATTCATGGGTCTAAATTATCCAAAGGGGTTAATCTTAGAAAGTCGGGTTCTGAATCCCATAGCATCATCTATTTTTGTAACTAGGCTACCTATCAAAATTGGACTGTTATGATTATTAATGAGTTTGCAAAAGTTGTTCAGCATAAAAGTGAGTCCATTAACCTCTCTAGACTGAGAAGCACAAAACATAATGAAAATCTCATCCCTCGAAACAGTGTTATCATTCTCAGGTTTACCAAATAAAGTATAGGCCAGGATCATATAAAAGTAACGGAAAGCGGTGTTATGTATTTCTGTTGAAAGCATAGGGTCCATGTCAAAATCAGGTTTCCCTAAAATTCTACCCCAAAAATCACTCAGCTCTCCAACCAACACTAAGTCCTCTTGAACCTCAGAGAAAAAAGTAGGTCCTTCAGGAAATCCTAAAAGATCTGACAGTTCCTTTATGGTGAACTGGCAGCTGTATCCAAATAATCTAACGGTAATTCATCCCCTAGTTAAACCTTTTCCACAGTGAGGGTTATAGCTTAAAGAGCTCAGGAATTCTAAAGTCAACCTACGGTAGCACTTATGTTTCTTGTTGGCAAAACCCTCCCAACCTAATTGGCTAAACAGAAAGTCTACGCTCTCACCTACACCTAAGGCAGTCATGGTGGGTCTGTGGGCGAATTTTGTCAAGGCAAATGGTCTAAGAGACAAAGCCTCATAGCGATGCCACTGTGCTCCATCTCTGAATTCTACTAACAAGTTATCCTTGTTTGCCATTAATTAGTACTTTTTGCGAAAAATGTAAGCAGAAGAGGAGAACAGAAAGAGTAGAGAGACTTTATAATCCTGTAGTTTTTTCAATTTTAAGATCACCACAACATTTTCAAATTAAATTTAAAATGATATAAATGAAATTAAAAATTTACAAAATAAAAATGAAACATAGGAAACGTAAAGAGATAACAAATATAAAGCAAGAAAAACAAAGATCATGGGTTGCCTCCCATTAAGCGTTGTTTTTAACGTCGAAAGCCTGACGAATTCAATTAGATGCTTAGTTAGGGGGTTCGGTGGGCAACTCTAAAAGTCTTAGGCAATTCAAATAATCTCTATTTTCAATGCTGTGATAGTGTTTTAGACGTTGTCCATTAACTAAAAATGGATTACTATTCCTCCCCTTTATTTCTATCTCTCCACTTTGTAGAATTTTTGTAATCTCGAAAGGACCGGACCATCTAGACCTTAATTTCCCAGGAAAGAGTTTTAATATTGAGTTAAATAGGAGTACAACGTCTCACACACTAAATTCTTTTCTAGATAAGCGCTTATTGTGCCATCTTTTAGTTCGTTCTTTATATATTTTAGCATTTTCGTAAGCGCCCAATCTTAACTCTTTTAGTTCATGCAGATCTAGGATACATTTTTCACCCGTGGAATCATACCTTAAGTTCAATGTTTTAATAGCCCAATAGGCTTTATGTTCTAATTCCACTGGTAGATGGCAAGATTTACCATAGACAAGCTTGAAAGGTGTAGTTCCGATTGGTGTTTTGTAGGCCGTCCTATATGCCCATAAAGCTTCGTTGAGTTTTGTTGACCAATCTTTCCTAGAGGTGGCTACGGTCTTTTCTAGAATTTGTTTTATTTCTCGATTCGAGACCTCAACCTGTCCACTTGTTTGTGGATGATATGGTGTTGCTACGCGGTGTCTTACTCCATACTTTGATAGTAATTTGTCAAATATTTTTGATATGAAATGAGAGCCACCGTCACTTATGACGAGTCTTGGCACACGAAATCTGGGAAAGATTGTGTTTTTAAAGAGCTTTATGACTACTCGTGCGTCATTTATAGGAGAAGCTATTGCCTCAATCCATTTTGAAACGTAATCGACAGCTACGAGTATATATTTATTTCCAAAGGATGATGGGAAGGGTCCCAAAAAATCAATACCCCATACATCAAAGACTTTTACTTCTAATATACCTTTTTGAGGCATCTCATCGCGTTTTGATATGTTACCAGTGCGTTGGCACCGGTCGCAGTTTAGTATTGCAATGTGGACATCCTTCCAAAGGTTGGGCCAGAATAGGCAACATTGCAAGATCTTAGCACATGTCTTTGAGGTACTAGCATGTCCTCCGTAAGGAGCAGAATGACATTGAGAGATGATGTTTTCTATTTCTTCTTCCGGGACACAACGACGGAAGATACCATCGGCTCCTCTCTTAAACAGGAAAGGTTCATCCCAATGATAATGTTTTAGATCATGAAAGAATTTTTTCTTTTGTTGATACGATAAGTCTGGTGGAAGTACTCCAGCTGCTAAGTAGTTGACTATGTCAGCATACCATGGCAGGGTTGTGTGTATGTTAATTTCTTCCACGACTTCTTTCATCTTTAGGTCATTCAACTGAAGAGTAGACATATGACTTTCTAGTTGGGCTATAAGTCGTTCACATGGGAAATCCTCATTAATGGGTACTGGCTCTGGTTTAATGGCCTCTAATCGGGATAAGTGGTCTGCTACTACGTTTTCAGTTCCTTTCTTATCTTTGATCTCCAAATCAAATTCTTGTAAAAGTAGGATCCACCTTAGCAGTCTAGGTTTTGCATCCTTTTTGTTAAGTAAATATCTAATAGCTGCGTGGTCGGTATAAATGATGATCTTAGCTCCCACTAGGTAGGAACGGAATTTGTCAAGGGCGAAAACCACGGCTAAAAGTTCTTTTTCTGTGGTAGCGTAGTTCATTTGGGCGGAATCTAAGGTTCTACTTGCATAGTAAATGGCATGAAGTTTTCTATCCCTCCTCTGTCCTAAGACTGCACCTACAGCATAATCACTTGCATCACACATGATTTCGAAAGGTAATCTCCAATCTGGTGGTTGCATGATAGGTGCAGTAATAAGAGCTGTTTTCAACTGTTCAAACGCTTTTAGACATTTCTCATCAAAGATAAATTCAGCATCTTCCATTAATAAACCGGTAAGAGGTTTAGTGATTTTTGAGAATTCCTTTATGAACCGTCGGTAGAAACCGGCGTGTCCTAAGAAACTTCGTATTTCTCGTACGGTTTTTAGAGGTTGAAGATTTTTAATAATTTCTATCTTAGCTTTATCAACTTTAATTCCTCTATCGGACACAACGTGTCCAAGTACGATTCCTTGATTCACCATAAAATGGCATTTCTCCCAGTTTAATACGAGATTAACTTTTGCGCATCTTTCCAATACCATTTCTAGGTTCGATAGACATCCTTTAAAGCTCTTCCCACAAACAGAAAAGTCATCCATAAATACTTCTATAATGTCATCTATAAAATCAGCAAAGATTGACATCATGCCTCTTTGGAATGTGGCCGGTGCGTTACATAATCCAAACGGCATTCGTCGATAGGAAAATGTTCCATAGGGACATGTGAAGGTCGTCTTTTCTTGGTCATCAGGATGAATAGGAATTTGAAAGAATCCTGAATAACCGTCTAAATAGCAGAAGTATGAGTGTTTAGCCAATCGTTCCAACATTTGGTCAATAAAAGGTAATGGGAAATGGTCTTTACGAGTGGCTTTATTTAACTTTCTATAGTCGATGCACATTCTACTTCCAGTTACAACCCTTTTTGTTATAGATTCACCTTTTTCGTTCTTAACAACTGTAACACCTCCCTTCTTGGGAACGACATGTACTGGGCTAACCCATTTACTGTCTGATATCGGGTATATAATTCCTGCTTCTAAAAGTTTTTTCACTTCATCTTTGACTACAGTACTCAAGATCGGGTTGATCCTTCTCTGATGTTCCCTAGAGGATTTACAATCTTCCTCCAGCATAATGCGGTGCATACAAATAGAAGGACTTATTCCTTTAAGGTCAGCGATGTTATAGCCTAACGCAGTTGGATATTTTCTTAAGACATCTAATAGTTTCTTGGTTTCAGTTTGTCATAAGTCTGCATTGACTATTACAGGTCATTCGAGAGCTTCGTCTAGGAATTCATACCTTAAATTTTTGGGTAATGTTTTCAGTTCTAGGGCTGGGTTCTTCGGGCAAGGTAGATGATCTGGTGTAAGTGCTAAGCATTCGCTTAGGCTATTGTCTTGATAATGTTCACGCCAGTTATCATCTTCGAAAATTGGAGGTATTGGAATTTTTAGAATATCTGAATATGTGGTCGGTTCCATCTCTATTTCTCTTACGCACTCATCTATGACATCTAGTAGATAACATGTGTCGTCTATAGCTGGAGCTTGTAAGAATTGTGTCAAAATAAATTCAACCTTCTCTTCACCAACTTCAAAAGTTAGTCTTCCTCTCTTTACATCTATAATTGCTCCAGCAGTAGCTAAGAATGGTCTTCCTAATATGATAGGAGTAATAGAGTCTTCTGTAATATCCATGATTATAAAATCAGTAGGGATATAGAATTGTCCTATACGAACTGGAACATTTTCTAGTATACCAACTGGGTATTTAACAGAGCGGTCAGCTAATTGAACAGACATCTTAGTTGGTCTTAATTCTCCCATATCAAGCTTCTTGCATATGGATAAGGGCATAACACTAATACTGGCTCCTAAGTCGCATAGAGCTTTATCAACGACGAACTTCCCAATTACACAAGGTATGGAGATACTACCTGGGTCTTTCAGCTTAGGAGGCATTTTGTTTTGAATTATTGCGCTACACTCGGCAGTAAGTGTAACTGTTTCGTTTTCCTCAATCTTTTTCTTATTGGATAAGATTTCTTTTAGGAACTTAGCATACGAGGGCATCTGGGTGATGGCTTCTGTAAAAGGTATCGTGATGTTTAATTGTTTCAGAAGTTCAACAAATTTCTTAAATTGCCCTGCAGTTTTGGAATTTTTCAATCTTTGAGGATACGGAATAGGTGGTTTATAAGGTGGTGGAGGCACATAAGGTTTTTCTTTGTTGACAACCTCTTGGTCATCATCTTCCTTTTCCTTGGGTTCATTCTCCTTCTCAGTTGTTGTGTCGTCAGCAGACTTTTGGTACATGGCTGGATTTTGAAGTCTTGGATCAATGGGTCCATCTAATTCTTTTCCACTTCTCAGTATAACAGCATTTGCATGTCCTTTAGGATTAGGTTGTGGCTGTCCAGGAAACGTTCCAGCAGGGGCAGCAGTAGGTGCTTGTTGTTGAGCCACTTGGGAAATTTGTGTTTCAAGCATTTTGTTGTGAGTGGCCAAAGCGTCTACTTTGTTTGCCAACTACTTAATCTGTTCACTAGTGTGTATGTTTTGATTCAGGAATTCTTTGTTTGTCTGAGTCTGGGTAGCTATGAAGTTTTCTATCATCAGTTCAAGGTTAGATTTCCTAGGAACATTTAGAGCAGCTGTTGCAGCCTTTTGGTAACCTGGTGGTGCAGCAGGTGCTTGACTAGGTGCATACAGTGCATTGTTGTTTTTGTAAGAGAAGTTTGGGTGATTCTTCCAACCAGGATTGTAGGTATTTGCATAAGGGTTTGCTTGAGCATAATTCACTTGATCTGTAGAGGCTCCTGATAAAACTTGGCATTTGGGGGCAGCGTGTCCAGCTGTTCCACATAATTCGCAGTTTGGCGCTACAGCAGCCACGGTGGCTGTGGGTGTTATGGTCAAATTGTCTATCTTTTGAGCGATTACATCTACCTTAGCACGGACATGATCTAGGCTATAAACTTCGTACATTCCTCCTTTTGGTTGGGATTTATCCACTTGAGTTCTTTTACCTCCCCATTGGTAGTGATTCTGAGCCATACTCTCGATGAGTTGTTGGGCTTCATCATAGGGTTTATCCATGAGTGTACCATCAGCGGCGACATCTATTGTCAATCTTGTGTTGTACAAGAGACCATTGTAAAACGTGTGGATAATTAACCAATCCTCAAGACCATGATGCGGGCATATCCTCCTCATGTCTTTGTATCTTTCCCAAGCATCATATAAAGACTCGTTGTCTTTTTGTCTGAAGCTGTTGATTTGGGCTCTCAGCATAGCCGTTTTGCTTGGCGGAAAATATCGTGCTAGAAAGACCTTCTTTAAATCTTCCCAAGAAGTAATAGAATTTGATGGCAAGGATTGCAAACAAGCCCAAGCTCTATCTCTTAATGAGAAAGGGAAAAGACGTAGTCTTATGGCGTCTGCGGTTACACCATTTGCTTTCACCGTGTCTGCGTACTGCACAAACTTGGTCAGATGTTCGTTCGGATCTTCTGTTGGGTTTCCAAAAAATTGATTTTGTTGCACAGCAGATAACAGCGAGGGTTTCAACTCAAAATCATTTCGGTTGATTGCTGGAGCAACAATGCTGTTGTGAGGTTCTTGTTGAGATGCGGCAGCATAATACTTAAGAGGTCGGTTTTGTGGTGGATCAGCCATGTCTGTTACTGATTCGGAATCTGATTCGGATTCAAGTTCAGGATCTGATTGAGGAAAAGGGATATCGTGAGCTAAGCAGTATTCTTGGATACGTCTTTTTACGGTAAGGAGATGTTCAGGTTCGTCTGTTGGTCGTACGAGGTCTTCGCCAGAAGAGCGAGTACTTGGCATACAATCAACAGAAAGGGAATTTTGGGTTTTTTCCTTAGTCTATACGACGTAACAAAGGAATTACGATGTCGACTTAATTAGTCCCCGGCAACGGCGCCAAAAACTTGATCGCTCTATTTAGTGTGCCTAAATAAATCTAACTGCAAGTATACAGTCGTATCGCGTAGTTTTAAAAGATTATCGATCCCATAGAGACTAGAAATCGAACGCACCATTATCTATCGTTACTATGTTTATCTAAGGCTAATCAGAATTTGGGTTTTTAGTTCGAACGGGAAATTAAAGGAAAATTAAAATTTGGGAATGCTAGTTATGAATAAGTTATCGGTATATAATTCGGTAACCTACGTGGAATTAATTAAACCTAAGCGTATAAAGATTTATCACCCTATTCGACTGTAGGAAAAACCGGTTTAAAAGCCCTCACCTCACACTCCCGTGGTTATTGCTTCGGACTATACTTCTAAGTCAATACGTCTGCTCTCGCTAGCCCGTATGAGGTTAAAAATACTTTTTAAAAACTAGTTAAACCTAATTAACTTTAAAGCGCTTCCGCTGTTTTTAAAACTAATGCCCGATTTCAGCTATCCGGGTAAAGCCTCACACTCCCGTGGTCTCGACTTTAACCTTTGTTACTTTTTTTTACTCTCGTAATAAAAGTTGGGTTTAAAATTAAGAAATCGAAGCCAGAAGAAGGATTGATTATTGATTTTAGCTTAGAGAAATTTAATCCATTTTAGTTACTTCATTACATACCGATAAGATCGGTTTAGCTAGACATAATAATGAAATTAAACGTAAAGGCAAAGAGATAAATAGGCATAGACATAATTAAGAAAGAAAATAAACAATGCTTTGAATTAAATAACGGAAACCTGGTAATTCGTAATAACAGCAATAGCAATCCCTCCACAAGCTGGTAGGTTCTTGCTTGAATAAAGTAATTGGCAAATGATGAAGGTAATGAAAAAAAAACTAAAACTAAGTTGTAATAGTTCCTCAATGTGAGAAGATATTACTTTGTTCGGTAATGGTTGACAAGGAAATGGAAATGCAAAGCAAAAACGAAACAAAAGCTCTGGAAATAATTTGGCAGCAAGACAGTACTCTTGAAAGGAAAATTTGGCTACCCTTTGTTCTTCGCAGACTCTAGTATTTATAGACTGAATTTAGGTGGAGGTTGGAGAGAATGTAGCCACTCCTCTTGACGGTTACATGACTTTGAACCTAGTATTCTTCGGAGGAAAATGTGATTGTGTGAAAAACTGCTCTCTGAAAACTCGTAGTCAAGTTTCTGCTCCAACGTGTAAAATTAGGCGCATGACGATCGCGAGACATTGTTACGGTCGTGATGCATTTTGAAGTTGCCACGGTCGTGGCGTACCTGTGACGATCGTGATATCAACAAAGTTTGGTTTCTGTTGTTTTGCTTCACTTTTCTGCTCTTTTCTTGCATGTTTTGGTTCTTTTCCACACATAGCATACTTTGACTTGGAAAATGGGATTACCTGCAAAAACACTTAAATAATCTCGAGAAAATCGGATATTAGATGAAAAACGGAATAAGAAACTAACATAAATCGAAGTAAAAATATGATATAAATTCGTGTTATCAGAAAGCGGGATCTTTTATTTTTATTCCCAAATCCCTTAATTTAAATAAAACATGATATTGAGAATAACATAATTTTTATAAATTATAAAAAAAGAGTGTGTTTTTAACAAGGGAGAATGTATTTGAATTGAATTGATTGGCTATCTATTGATTAAATTTGACTTGTTATGGTATTTAATATTTGATATGATTTTTTTTTTGTTAAAGAACTTTTTGGTAAAGAATCAAATTGAATTAATTTGGTTTGTAATTTTTTAAATCAGTTTTACTATTATAAATAGGCACCACTCTTCTTGAAACAGGTACACGACAAAAAACATCATTGAAGAAAAAAATAGTGAAATAACGAAAACGAAGGACAAGTATGTTAAATTTCTTTTCTTGTATTATAAGTTATAGTTTTATTGTAACACTTTCTTTATTTCTTTTTTAAAATATATATGTTATAAATTGTTTGTTTTTTATAATTATGATTCATATGTTATATATTTATTATTAATATTAAAATGTATTTTGGAATTAATTTTTTTTCCGACAATGATTAAAAAAAGGACACATACACATATTGATCTCGAATGATATGTTGCTCTGTTACTATTAGAATTCTGATAACATATCGGAAACTTATGTTACTTTTTTTAAAAATTGGTTTAGTATTTTGTTTTTAAAAAAATGAAAATTTAACTTTTTTAAAGACTTCAGATGAAAAATAATTTTGAGTACTTTACATTTTTTCTAAGACTTTTTGAACTATAAAATATTTAAAAAATATTGAAAATTAGAATTAATTCAAAGAGTTTTATTTTGAATGATATATTTTTGATTCATTATATAATTTTTATCATGACAATAGTCTAACAACGGACATCTAAGTTGTAGAATTTTAACACTATTCCATTAATTTATAGTAACTAATATATTTGTATAAATTTTTGTAAAATATAAATTTAAAACTAGCTATTTAAAACCTTTAACAATTCTAAGTTAAATAAAATAAAATAATATAAAAATTATTAAACAATATTAATCCATATGCCTTCAAAAATAAGTAATAATCCTTATTTTAAACCTACAACATCATGATATTACATTAAAAACTAATTAGTGTTATTTGGTTTGCTTTTAACATTGTGGTTAATTATTGAAAAAACATATACAAGTATAAATAAATCTTTTATATTGTTTAAATAATTTTATGACAATTATATATATTTGTGATTTATCTCGCATGCTAATTTAGTGTATACAATTTGATTATTTCTTTGTTAATTTAGTTTTCAATGGCCGGAGAATACAAATGCAATGCACAAGGATGTAATCGATCTTTTGGGTCAAATCAGGGTTTGCAAAGTCATCAAAGTGTTCATAAAGAAAAAGAACAAAGACAATGTCTAGTATACGGTAGAACCTTTTCATCTGAAAAAGGCCTCCTTATTCACATGACAAGTCAACATGGCGGATGGGCATATGGTCAAGGTCCAAGAAACTGATTCGAATCATTTCCATTACGATACGCATAAGAATAACCGATTATATTTATGAATAATAAGGATTTTATATTTATATAATTTATGATATTTAATTTTAAGATTTATTTATATTATTTGATTTCAAGACTATATCTTCATAGGTTTTATTATTTTCTTATTAATTAATGGTTCGTATATACAAATAAATAAAGAAATATATATATATATATATATATATATATATATATATATATATATATATATATATATATATATTAGAAAACTAGTAATATGTTATAAATAATATATCTGATATAATTTTTAATTTAATTGAATCTACTTATGTTTTTATTTTTTTTAATTTATTTTTATCTAAAACTTTAGAAAAACTTGTAAGGGCATGTATGTATAACATTATGTAATGTATTAGAATAGTAAAAATAATCCATATCACGAAAAATAGTTAAAATCATATTACAAATATATTATGCTTCGATGAAAATTATTCTTTCTGTAATGAATTAAAGGTGGAGTATAAAATTGAAAGATATAATACTATCATCAATTACTAACAAGATTTGGTATATTATCATCATTTAGTTTTTTTTTTTTACAACATATTAAAAAAAAGTAAATCAAATATGTCAAAAATATCATCATCATTTGGTGTTTTTTTTACATTATATCGACCCAAATAAAAAAAATTAAGGAAATCAAATATGCCTAAAGAAATATATTGATTTTTTTTTAAATGAGAAAATATGTATGTAAAAATAAGAGATGATTAATAGATCATTTATTGATACACAATTAATTAAATCATCCATCAATCATGTATATTTCTATGTATATAGATATTTTTATCTATTTTAAATTTTGATTCTTATTAAAATGATCCTCTAGTGCTTATATAAACATATATGAATCTATTAGTTTATCATTTGATTGACATAATAATTATGATCGAGAGAGATTGAGGTAAAACATAAAGGAAATTATCTAAATATGAAATAGTGTAATACCCCGTATTTTTATTTACTCCGGATAATATTAGTTGTGATCAATTGAGTCCCGGTGTACTCTGAGAAATTATCTGCAAAGATAATTAGAGTAACTGTTGAACTTAGAGTAAATCCAATTAATATTATCTGACTCTGAGGTATTTAATTATTGGAACTTTGGAGACTAATTGGATAATTAGTGGTGTTACTAATTGATGGTATTACACTATATCATTTTTTTTCCTTCATTTTCCTCCTTAGAACCAAAGAAAGAAAAAGATAGAAGAAGTTGGAGAGAAAGAAGGAGAAAGGAAGGAAAAAGAGAAGTGGAAACCAAGAAGTGGAAAGATCAAGAACATCATCAAATCTTCATCAAAACATCTTCCAATCTTCACCATCATCATCTATTCACGGTGGGTTCTAGATAGAAACTTAAGTTCTAGAGTTAGGGATGATTTTTAGCATAAGTTAGGTTTTATGAGAATTGCTTACATTGGTAATCGATGAAAGTTAACGGTTAAAATGTGTTATAAACTGAGTAGTATAAGCTATATGAGTGTAGAATCATCTGTATTTGATTGTTGGATGTTTGGGTATGTTTTGGGTTAGTTTTGAACCCAAGGGAACTCAGCTGTGCGCTACAGAATTTCTGTTTTTTCCCAGGTTCGTACTGCGAATCCCCTAGCGAAGGGGAAATCGAACATTCGCTGGCTATCCGCACGGCGAAGGGGAGGGCGAACGCTCGCCAGAGGTTCGCACTGCGAACTTTAGCTTGTTTTGGTTCTGCCAGTGTTGGCTAGGCATTTGCTGGGAGCTTCGCACTGCGAATAAGAAAGCGAGCACTCGCTGGCATCTTCGCATTGCGAACATGACAGATCCTCCAACTTGTTTCTTCCATAATTTTTGACTCGTTTAGCCGATTTGAGTATTCTTGGGATCGCTGTGAAGCTATGAAAATACTCTATATAATGAAAGTGGAAAATACTGGTTTTGATGCCCGATTAAATAAATCGGAAGGAACCGTGAATTAGTGTAATTGGTGGTATGTTGAATTATGTGTTTCCATTATGTGATTGATGACTATATATGCCTATGTTCTTATTGTTAAACATGTTTGAATATGTATGCATGTTAAAATACGAAATAGGTAGATTGAGGAATATTACCATAAACAATTATCGGAAAATGTGGAAATAACATAGTGACAACGCTCGTGTATGAGAGGCCGAGGCGTGTGTCTAGTAATCATAACCAATTTATCTTGCGGTGTAGTTTCATGAGACTCGAGCTCCTCCTCTGAAACGTATGCACAATTACTTAGTAGGTTTGATTCCCTACGTGTAGTACAATTGAAGCCTATATGGTCAAGAGACTTATGATGGTTAACAGGCCATGAGAAGTGATGGTTCACGGTTAACAGGCCGATGATCCCGAATCCAATTCATATGCCAAGTAACTACAAGGATCCATGACTCGGGTCGTCTTCTAGATGTAGAAGCGGACGAGAAAAGGAGATGCCTTGGTATGGTTATTGATTAGCGAGATTCTTGAGTTAACAGGCTCAGGACTTACTTTTATATTAGTATGAGTTAACAGGCTCACGAGTGTGGATCCATGTATGATGTGTGTGTGTACTCAAAGTCACTTCCCTTCCCTTTTGACTTGAGTTAGGTTGTTAGAACCTTGTAAAGTCGAGAGGACTATAGGATAGCAAACTCACTGAGATTTGATGTATCTCACCCCACGTTGTTGTTTACATCGCAGGTACTACATGTTCAACGAAGGGTAAGGATAAAGTGGTTTGACTTTTCCTTACAGTTCGTAGCTTTTGAGATGGCATGGCTTCCGCTATGGCATTTTATTTTGAGATCATTGTATTGATCTAGTTCTTAGTGTATTTTGGGACATCTTGTATATGTTATGCCGTAGACTTTAGAACTTTGTAAGTAGGGCATTTAATGTATATAATGTGTTAACTAGGAACTTATGGTATTTCAGTACCAAACACTTGGATTCATGTATATATATATATATATGCTTTGATGTATGTTGTTATATATGGGTGTTACAGCTGGTATCAGAGCAGGTCGTATCCTCGACCTAGCCATGAAATAGTATGAGTATTTCTTTCCGTTTCATATGTGTTGTGTCGCCATTGGTCTTACGTGTTATATTTATGGTATTGAGCGTGATCAACTTAATCCTATCTGTATGACATTTAGGAACATGGCCGACCGACACAGAAATAACCGTGGTAAACCGAGAACTACTCCAGCCGGGACGAATCCACCAAGTGGCGAGGAGAATACCCCTTTGTATCAATTCATGCAACAGATGCAGCAACAACAGAATCAGTTTGTGCAACAAATGGTACAGCAAATGGCTGGTGGCGTGCATCCTCCAGTGGTTGTTTCTGAAGTTGCAGGGGGGACCTTTAGGGATTTCATTCGTATGAATCCTCCGGAGTTTCAGGGAGGGTTAGATCCGATAAAGGCTCATGAATGGATATCCGGTATGGAGCGGATTTTCTTGATAGTTCAATGTAGTGAGGAAAATAAGGTTGTTTTCGCTTCTCACTTGTTGAAGGGTCCTGCCATGAGGTGGTGGGAGAACGCTTCAGCCTTAATGACAACTCAGGAGGTACCGAAGGTATGGGAATAATTTAAGATAACTTTTATGGAGAAGTATTTCCCAAGTTCCTTAAGGTCTCAAAAGGAATTTGATTTTCAGCAGTTGAGACAAGGTAACTTGACCGTGGCTTCCTATGCGAAAAAGTTCGAGGTTATGGCAGCTTATTTTAGGCAGGCCATGTATGCTCCTGATGAGAGGTGGAAGATTGATCAGTTTCTTTTTGGTTTGAGGGCTGAAATTTCACATAGCGTGTCGCAGAGGGAATTCACTAGCTATGCCGAATTGTTACGACATCGTTACGTGGCGGAGCATAACTTAAAGAAGGTGCAAGCAGAAGGAGAGTTGAGTAGGATGAATCAAAGTGATCGTGGAAGATCAAATCAACAGTTTAGACCGAGACAACAATTGTTTAAAGGGAAACAAGTTCAGAGTTCCAGGGCTAGTGCGCCTCCGGTATGCCATACTTGTGGTAAGAATCATTATGGTAGGTGCAATTTTGAAGGAATAAGGTGTTATCAGTGTAACAAGGTGGGCCATGTATCGAGGTATTGTCTTCAGAGGAGGAATCAGACACAAGGGAGGAATATCGGCCGAGTATATACGTTGGACGCAAAGAAAGCAAAGGGTGACAACTCTTTGATTGCAGGTACGTGTTTCATTAATGGACATCCTTGTTTCGTGTTATTTGATTGTGGAGCTACAGACTCTTTTGTATCGACGCAATGTGTGAAGCGACAGGGGTTGCAAGCTATTCCATTGTCTCCACCCATGGTGGTTACTACTGCCATGGATGAGATTGTTGAAATGCCGTTAGTGTGTGAAAATTGTGTTTTATCGGTGAATGAAAGAGTTTTCCAGATTGATCTTATTTGTTTGCCGCTTAAGAAAGTGGATGTTGTTCTGGGAATGGATTGGCTTTCTGCCAACTCGATATTTATCGGTTGTGAGGAGAAACTTATTATTATTCCGTCCGTGGAGGCTACTCCGAAGGATGTGTTGACTACTATCTTGGAAGGTACGGTTGGAATGATTAATTTCTTGTTTGAGAATGAAAAATTTGTTCTTTTGGTGCTCACTAAGGAGGAGAACGACAACCTTTAGGTTCTGAGTATTCCGGTATTCTGCGAGTTTCCAGAAGTTTTTCCCGAGGATATCACTTCTCTTCCTCCGGAGAGGGAAGTGGAGTTCTCTATTGACTTGATACCGGGAACGGCTCCAATATCCGTTTCTCCGTGTCGGATGGTACCCCTTGAGTTAAGAGAATTAAAGGATCAATTGGAAGAATTGATGGCTAAGCATTTTGTTAGACCAAGTGTTTCGCCCTGGGGAGCTCCAGTGTTATTGGTAAAGAAGAAGGATGGTGGAATGCGGTTGTGTATTGATTACCGTCAATTGAATAAGGTCACCATCAAGAATAAATATCCATTACCAAGGATAGATGATCTGTTAGATCAATTGAAAGGAGCCTGTGTGTTCTCGAAGATTGATTTACGGTCAGGTTATCATCAGATTTGGGTGAAGAGTTCAGATGTACCAAAGACTGCGTTTAGAACCCGTTATGGTCATTATGAATTTTTGGTGATGCCTTTTGGTGTGACGAATGCTCCGGCAGTTTTCATGGATTATATGAATCGGATATTTCAACCTTACTTTGACCAATTTGTGGTGATTTTCATTGATGACATTCTTATCTATTCTCGTTACCCTCAAGAGCACGGAGAACACCTAATAATCGTTTTATCCATCTTACAAGAGAGACAACTTTTTGCTAAATTAAGTAAGTGTGAGTTTTGGATGTCGGAGGTTAATTTTCTTGGTCATGTCATATCTCAGGGAGGTGTAGTGGTTGATCCATCAAAAGTCGAAGCAGTGACTAATTGGGAGAGACCGAAGAACGTTTCTGATGTTAGAAGTTTCTTGGGATTAGCAGGGTATTACAAAAGGTTTATCAAAGGCTTATCTCAACTAGCTTTACCAATGACGAGACTTACTCGAAAGGATTGTTCGTACGAGTAGGATTCGGCTTGTGAGAGAAGTTTCATGAGTTTGAAGGAAAGATTGACGACCGCTTCTGTTTTGGTTATTCCTGATCCTAGCAAGTCGTATGAGGTATACTGTGATGCATCGAAGATGGCATTAGGAGGTGTATTAATGCAAGATGGACATTTAGTGGCTGATGCTTATCGACAGTTGAAAGTTCATGAGGAGAATTATCCAACGCATGATTTAGAATTGGCGGTAGTTGTGTTTATTTTGAAAGTGTGGCGTCACTACTTGTATGGTGTACGTTTTGAGATGTTCAGTGATCATAAGAGCTTAAAGTACCTCTTTGGTCAGAGGGAGTTGAACATGTGTCAAAGGAGGTGGATGGAGTATTTGAAGGATTATGATTTGGAGTTAAAATACCATCCGGGTAAAGCAAATAAAGTGGCGGATGCATTGAGCAGGAAGGTATTGCATAATGCAAAGTTGATGATGCTAGAGTATACTTTATTGGAAAATTTCCGAGATCTAAATCTTCAGTTTGTTTGGAATCCAAATGGTGTGATTATGGGGAATTTGAATATCACCTCTACTCTTAGAGAGGAAATCCGACAAGGACAAGAGTTGGATGAGAAGTTGCAAGAAATGTTGACTCAACCGGGTTTTATACGAACTACCGATGGGATCATCTTGTTTAACCAAAGAGTTTGTGTTCCAGATGATACGATGTTAAAAAGAAGGATTTTGGAAGAAGCGCATAAGGGTACTTTTACTATACATCCGGGTTCTTCCAAGATGTATCAAGATTTAAAGAGGGACTATTGGTGGTCCGGGATGAAAAAGGATGTTGCGGTATATGTATCGGAATGTGCGATATGCCAACAAGTGAAGATTGAACACCAAAGACCGGGTGGCTTGTTGAAACCTGTAGAAATTCCAGTGTGGAAGTGGGATAGTATTTCGATGGATTTCTGTAGCGAGCGATTTTGGACGCGGTTCTTAAGCGCTGGTCGCTCTCTGCGGTTGAGCTTAAACTACAGGTCGATTCATTTTTTATCCTATTAAAGCTGATGAAGGAAGGGAAATAGATGTCTCCAATTAACCCTGCTTTGCATACTGAGTTTAAACAGCGGTCTGTTAGGTTACGGATGCTATCAATGTGGGGGGGCCTTTGTACTGGTTATTTGTATTTTCGCCAATACTATTTTCTTTCTTTTTATCTTGGCAGAAGGTTTCTGGCGGGGAACAAGGATTAGCATGTTAGGACTGATGCTTTTGAATTACTGCTTTTGATTGATGGAGATATGGGATTTTGGGTTTTTTGTTGATTGTGCTCGCTAAGATTTTTCTTTCAATCTTATGCCTACGTATTCCCGTTTACCGAAACAGGGAAATCAGAGCGTTCGTAGTTCCTCCTATTCTATGGGAGGAAATGGTTGTTTTGGTGTCTTGTTCAAAGCCCAAGACGTGAAGCGAAAGGTAGTTTGTATCTTGTTCAAAGCCCAAGATGTGAAGCTGAGAGGTTTATTTGTATCTTGTTCAAAGCCCAAGATATGAAGCTAAAAGGTCTCAACTTTAGAGAGAATTTTTCATCTCTAAAGAGGGGGTTGTATGTCACAGCTATTTTATAAAGGAGAATTACTTTAACCGGGATACGCGGATTCGGCAATGCCATAATTTCCTTTATAGGGGATTTTAACCTGAAGGAGAAGATTTTAACTCAGTGTAGAGCAATGCTATCTTTCCTTAGGAATTTCTCATGCTAAAAGAAGCACAGTGGCATGGATGTAGATGATCCAGAGGCTTGCCGCTCATACCAATTAGATGAAGGGGAAGGAGTTGTTGATGTTTGTGTACTGTGAACGAGGCACAACTTTGATTCTAAAAGGTTAATTGGATTAACCAGTGGTTTTCTTATACAAAGCCTAAGAGGAGGCTAAAAGGTTTTGACTCAACGAGGGAATCTTTTGGTATCTCGTATAAAGCCCGAGATGGAAGCTAATTGACTCAACAAGAGAGTTTTTGTATCTCGTACAAAGCCCGAGATGGAGGCTGAAATTTGTTTGGCTCAATAAGAACCTTTTGGTATCTCGTATAAAGCCCGAGATGGAGGTGAAAGGGGTGATTGACTCAACGAGGGAGTCTCTTATGTGTCTCGTACAAAGCCCGAGAGAGAGGCTAAATGTTTTTTCAGTTAAGTGACAGGTCCAGTATACTGATTTTAAAGAGAAAATCAGTTCTTATATGAGCAACATTGTACTCATGAATTTGATTCAAGGATCCGGTTTATTCCTGTTCTTTAAGGAAGCGAGAAATCCGAAGGGTATTGAGACTGTCCGAGTCTACGGGTTTTCTTCCTATTCAACGAAGGGGTTACTTGAGAATGTCTTTGAGACTCAAGGAAATTAGACTGTCCAAGTCTAGGGTTTTATCTTTTGTACTGTGCTTTGAGAAACAGTAGTAGACTCTATGAAAGGACTGTTCTATGCAGATGACTAAGTTCTGTTCCTATACCTCTAGGAGGTCGTCAGGACAATTTGTACGAAGCCCAAGAGGAGGCTGGAAACTTTTAAGAAGCCGATCGGTCCTTGTACAAAGCCCAAGAGGAGGCTATCATTCCCGGAGGAAGAGATCATTATACGAAGCCTAAGAGGAGGCTGTGAATACTTCTAAGAAGCCGTAGGGTCCTTGTACTAAGCCCAAGAGGAGGCGGGGTTACTTTTAGGAAGCCTGTGGGTCCTTGTACGATGCCCAAGAGGAGGCCGATGCTTTTAAGAAGCCTGTGGGTCCCCAAACCCCGAGAATTTCAAGGCAATACTATTCACCGAGAATAGATCAAAGTCAGGAAAGTTCGAGAATTTGGAAGAAAATTAAAGATGCCATTCACGGAGAATACATTCATCTCTGGGAATAGAGTTTCTTGATAATTCCTAATGAGGACAGTCGAAGAGAAGACTGTATCTGGTGATCCTATTGGGGGATCTAGTTGTCTATTTCTATGACTAAACAAAACGGCGTCACTTAGTTCTAGACGTAGTTGCCGGGGAAACTCTAAATATCTATACTATTATTACACAATCGATATGAGTTTATGAAAGAAGACTTACAGTGAAACAGCCCCACAATACAGTTATATGTATATGAAAACGGTAAATGAAAGCAATAACCACTTACTCGGTTGTAGAGCTTCCATGCTGTTTGGTTAGTTGTTCAATAAAGAAATATTAAAAACAACAGTATATTCAAAATCAAAGGAGAAAGTGCTTTGAAAAAGAATGATTTGGGGCTTACAGCTCAAGGAGAGGCCCAGGGTTTTATCAATGAGCGCACTGTTTGAATTTGTACAGAGGGACTTATACAAGTGACTGAGGCCCAAAATGTTTTTCTGTACAAAGGGATGGGTCTTACACTCTCTCAAGAGGCCCAAAAAGTTTAAAGAAAAAGAGTGGGGCTTATAACACGAGGGTAGGCCCAAATGATTTTTTCGTTAAAAAATGGCGATCGCACCGAGGTTTCCTTTTAACGCAGAGGGACTTATACAATAAGTGAGGCCCCAAAATGTTTTGGTTAAAAGGGGGTTGGGTCTTACACTCTAATAGAGGCCCAAAAGGTTTTAAATGGGTCTTATAGCTCGAGGAGAGACCCAAGGTTATTTTTCAAAAGGCGACGATCGCGCCGTTTGTTTTTGATGGTATCGGAACTTATACAATACACTGAGGCCCAAAATGATTTGGTCAACAAAAGATTGGGTCTTACACTCTATTAGAGGCCCAAAGTGTTTTGAAAATGATTTATGAGGTTTGAATTAATCCAAAAACCCTAATTTGTTTAAAAAAATGTATTTAATTGAATAAAAATTCAATTAAAATGATCAAAATTGTTTAACATGTGAAAAACAAATTGTGATCTTGGATTAATGCTTCAAAAATTAAGTATTGACCTGCAAAATAATTAGAAAGCATTAAAAGTTGCAAAATCAATGTGGAAAAAATATTTAAAATGTCAAAAACAATTAAAATATTAATTCTTTGCAAAAATATCAATTATATGAAATAAATAATATTTTTGGGATTTTTTGATAAAATAAAATATTTTAACGTTTTTGTGAATTATTAAAAAAAGAATCAACTCAAAATCATTAAAACTCAGAGAGAAATTAATTTTTGAATCAATTAAGGAAAAATCACAAAATTCAAATATTTGAAAATTCAAAAAAGGCGCCAAGAACAGCTGAAGAACACGCGCGTGTTCTGGGTTTGGCTGATTTGCATTTTCTATCTAATCTCCCTGAATACTTGATTATAACATGCAATCCACATATCATTATGCTCGTCTCAACCTCACGATCATGTCTATGTCCATTAATTTCATTTAAATTAAACATATAACAAGAAATCATGAAAAATCCTCAAGAACCCTAATTTCTGCATGAAGGCTAGGATTTTTTATACACGATTCAAACAATGCAATTAATTAAGGGAAAACATTCCATGCATGATTATGAACATATGGCCAAATTATTGTGCAACAAAAATTGCATGGATCATATAGTTAGAAGAGCTCATGCTTACCACTTGCAGCTGGTGATCGTGATTTGTGTTGGAGGTGTTACAGCTAGGTTCCAATGATGTGGATAACTTCCCTAGGTGCCAAGTGATGTGTCTGAGTGCTTGGAATGGATTGAAATGGTTTGGAGTTGAAGATGGCACCTCAACTGCAAAACTGTCAAGAACTTGAGCAATTGGCTAGTGATTTTGTGAAATCAGTGTTCCAGATGTAATGTGAGTGTTTGGATCACTTCTATATGATGTATGTGAGGTGTGTGAGTGATTGGTTTGATTGGAAAAGCTCTCAAACTCAAAACCCGATAGCTACCTTGCTAAGAAATGCATTTTTGCCAAGAGAAAGAGATTTTGAGGAAAGCATCTGTTAGATGGCTTTGGTGTACTCAAACTGATCACAATTGAGCTCTATTTATAGCAGAGCAAGTTTGTTTTGCAAGGAATAGTGAATGGCAACTAGTAAGTAGGTTTGGCCAATGTTGGCAAATGAAAATCCAAGTCTCCTCTAGCCATTGACTAGAGGTTAGGGCACAGAGCTTTGGTCCCCTTGTTCTTGGATAAGTCTTGACTGGTTTCAGATGAGAATGGCTCAGTCCATGCCACCTTGATGCTTCCATTGAATGCTTCAATCCAAATTTGGAGTCTTGTCCCTATTTTGGCCATTCTAGGTTCAACATGTTATTCCTTGTTCCATGGACTTTGGAGGCTTGGCTCAGTGATTGTCCCCTTTATATTCAATCCTCAATGTGTCCAAGTGGATAGGAGCATTTGAATTTGGCTTATTTGGGCAAATCGAGCAAAATTGCAAATTCTGCCTTGCCTTTGACAGATTTCAGCAAGGCAACTTGCCAATGTCATATCTCATGGTGTAAGTTGAATTTGGTAATGTTCTTGACCATTTTGGAAAGCCCTTACATGATACAACAACTGTTTGAACATGTTTGGTTTTGATCTCTTTTGAATCCAAGTGAAAAATCCCCCTACATTTGGCAAAAAGTGAAGGCAGATTCTGACTTAGTGAAAATTTCACTAAGTGTTGGAAAAAGTGACATTTTCACTTTTCAGCCATTTTGATCACTCCATAACTCAAAATCCTTAATGAATTAGACTTAGGTCTAGTTGAAGTTTTTGTAGAGGGTAATGAGGGATACAAATCTATCTTTGGATGAAAAAAAATGGCTTTGTGGTTTAGGAGTTATGATCCTTCAAAGTTGGTGCCCTTGTCACTTTATTTTTAACTTAGAAAATTTTCTAAGTTTTTATGGTAACCCCTTTTACAAGTTATCCCACTTTTCTTGATTTTTCTTGATGAATGATGATTCAAATCATACATTAACATCATTTTAGGGTTAAAAATCCATTTTGGTGAAAAATCTCAAAAAGTCAAAGTTGACTTTTGTGCACAGTTGACTTTTTATCAGATGAATTCCAAATTGTGCAATTCTTCAGGAAATCATGTCCTTGACCTAAATAAAACTTGATGGACATGTTCCATGGGTGTCATAGGGTATATTGGGGCATGTCCTGGTCAAAAGTCAAAGTTACAGTTGAGTTTTTCCTTAAAACCCTAATTGTTGTGCAGATGAAATTGAGACTTGTTGCTCAAGCTTCTTGGATTAATCCATTGTTCCAAATGGATCAATATAGTTCATTAGAGACCCTCAAACCCTCTCTTGAGGTCTTGGTTCATGATTTGCCCCAAAAGTCAACTTAGGGGTGAATTAGGTCAAGAAACCCTAATTCCTGATTTTTGATGTATGCATCCCCTGAGGCAAAATTGACTTGATGAATGGGTCCATGAGGTTCCATGGAGTATATTAGGTTATGTTTTGGATCATTGGCTTGTGCCCAGATGAAATTTTTCATCTGGAGGCCCTGGTCGACCAAAACCCTAATTTGGTGATACCGACGATCTTGAGACTTGATCCACCTAGAAGGGAGCAGCCTTGTGCTTGGTCCTTGAAGTGTGAGTCCTTTTTATCCATTGTGGATGTTTGAGAGGTTAGACAAGTTGAAGATCATGTCATTCCTTGATTGATCCTTTGTCTAAGCACTCGGAGAGGGCTTAAAACCATAATTTTGATTGTAGTGAATGCTCAACAACCCTTGAGGCATTTGATGAGGCATGATGGTTCATCCATATTGTGATGATGATTGACACAATGATGGGACATCTTAGTTGTCAAAATTTGGGGTATGACAGATGTCCCTATTTAATCTTCTTGGACCCGAAGGTGTGAATGACGAAGGTATTCGGGCATTCGAGGTGCAAGAGGATTAAATATCGGAATACCCAAAATTTTGATGATGGTTATGAATGGCGGATCGCATCCATCTTCTTTAGCTAAGCAATGATGCTTAGAAAAGGTAAACTTCCCCTCGATCCTGGTTTTTAGCCAAGGAATTGGTCTCAGTTTTCTTTTGTCAACCTCCCCCCCGTTCCTGGTTTCCTACTAAGGAACTGGTCTCAGTTGATGATTTAAACTTCCCCTCGATCCTGGTTTCCCACCAAGGAACTGGTCTTAGTTTCTGATTTAAACTTCCCCTCGATACTGGTTTCCCACCAAGGAACTGGTCTCAGTTTCTTTTGTCAATAAACTTTACTGACAAGGAACGCTATTTGTAGCGGATTTCCCTCAAACTTCTCGCCGAATTTTCCTGGGGAGATGCCATTTGATGGAAAAAGCTTTGATGTCAGACTTACTGGAGAACCCAGTCGTCTGAGTTGTAGAGTTGCACAAACTTCTCTGTTGGAGACGCCATTTGTCGATTCTACTAGGGAAAGCGAGTCTCTTGAGAGACTGTTCTCGTTTGGGGTCTTTACATCATACTTTTCTCGGAGATCTTCTCGGAGAAATGCCATATGATGTGATCCAATTTTGAGGTGCCGATGACCTTTTCATCGGTGGGTTTTTCGGAGAATGGCAGCTGTACTGCCAAATCTCTGCTTAGGAGGCTTTCTCTGGGGATTTTTCTTTAATCTGGGAAAGCAAGGGTATCATCTTCAATGGCGAAGAGTGACATTTGTAGAAAGCTTCTCTGGCTTTTCAGAGGTTCAAGTTATCAAAGTGGTCCAAGGCCAACTTCCTCCCAGAAATAAACTGGAGGCGAGGTTGTTCAAACGTAGCGTTTCCTGACGAGGCAAGAACTGACAACTCGATTGAGATGACTTTTATCACTAGGGGACAAGACCGACTAGAGTGATAGTGATGCAATATGAAATGTGAATGTAAATCAATAATGCATGATGTATGTATGTTTATGCTGAAAAAACGGACGCGACATATAAACTGACAGGTGAACATAACTGGATACTCGGCCATCGCGGGGCAAAGAAGTACCGTTGGTTCAGAATAGCAATTCCACCTTGCTTAGGAGAGATAGTCCCTACGGGGAATACCGTTGATCGGGCTTAGGAGATAAGAACTCGCCGAGGTGTGTCAGACGAAACAAGGTCTCTGACACAGTTGATCCCTTCATTCAGGCATACTGGGCCTAGAAGGAGTACTTTGATTCTGCACTTTGAAGTTCGTTTACTTCTGGAGAAGCGGTTGATGCTCTTTTGATGTTCAACAGTCAAAAGAAATTGTCGTCTTTAATTTAAAAGCAGAAAAAGTTTTAACAAGTAAATTCATTTTTGTTTTATTTCAAGAATCGTTAATCATGTTAACAACGTCGTTCTGTAAAGCTAAAACAAATAAGAATTACAAACAAAAGCACAAGGGCTCAAATTTTATTGATAAGATGGAGATCAGCTAAACGCGTGATTCCAAAGAGTATATACAAAGTTAGAAAATGGTAATTTACAGGGAAAAGGGCTACGTTGAAACATAACGACCACTATCCTTCTACCAACTTTGAATTCGGGACATCCTGAACTTCTGTCGAAGATGACCTTGACTGGAGTTTTCCTCCGATGGATGGTGTAATTGCTGCTGCTGAGAGACTTGCCTCTGATGAACATAGTTACTTGCCATTATCCCTAATTTTTGCCTGGATTGTACTATGATGTTTCCAATCCAACGGGATGATTTTTTTTCATGTCTCTAACTTTTGCCTGGACCGCCCTTTCGGGTTTTCAATCCACCGAGACGTTTCTTCTTTTTTTTTAGTTTACATGAAGTATTTCTTGACTACATCAACATTTGTGGGGTAGGTAAATTCCTCTCCGTCCATGGTTGCAAGTCTCAAGTCACTACCTGAGAAAGCTTTCGTGACCACATAGGGGCCATCATAATTCGGAGTCCATTTACCTCGCGAATCAGTGAGAAACTGTTGTATCTTCTTGAGCACGAGGTCTCCTTTCCTGAAAACACAAGGTCGGACCTTTTTGTCAAACGCCCTCTTCATTCTCTGTTGATACAACTGACCATGGCATAGTGCCGTGATTCTCTTCTCCTCGATCAGATTCAGTTCGTCGTGTTGACTTTGACACCATTCAGCTTCGGTGAGCTTAGCTTCCATCAATACTCATATTGACGGGATCTCTACTTCTATGGGGAGCACTGCTTCCATGCCGTATACTAGAGAGAAAGGGGTAGCCCCTGTTGAAGTACGGACAGATGTGCGATAACCGTGAAGAGCAAAGGGTAGCATCTCATGCCAGTCTTTGTAGGTTACGACCATCTTTTGAACGATCTTCTTGATGTTCTTATTGGCCGCTTCTACCGCTCCGTTCATCTTAGGTCGGTAGGGAGATGAGTTATGGTGTTCAATCTTGAACTCTGCGCACAACTCTTTCATCATCTTATTGTTCAAGTTAGATCCATTATCAGTAATGATCTCGCTTGGAACACCATAACGGCAGATGATATTGTTTTTGATAAATCGGACCACCACTTGTCGGGTTACATTAGCGAATGACGCTGCTTCGACCCACTTGGTGAAGTAGTCAATGGCTACCAGGATGAACCGATGTCCATTTGAAGCCTTAGGTTCGATCAAGCCAATCATGTCGATTCCCCATATGGAAAAAGGCCATGGGGAAGAAAGAACTTTGAGATGTGATGGCGGTACATGAATTTTGTCGGAGTATATCTGACACTTGTGACACCTCCTCATGTACTTGTAGCAGTCGGATTCCATGGTCAACCAGTAGTACCCTGCTCTTAGAATTTTTCTCGCCATTGCGTGTCCATTGTTATGAGTGCCAAAGGATCCTTCATGAATTTCTTTCATAAGCATGCCTGCTTCTGGTTTGTCTATGCATCGGAGCAAGACCATGTCAAAATTTCTCTTATATAGAGTGTCACCGCTCAGGAAGAAGTTTCCAGCCAATCTTCTGAGGGTTTTTCTATCTTTCCTGGATGCCCCAGGTGGGTACTCTTGTTTCTGAAGGAAGCATTTGATATCGTGATACCAAGGTTTGTCGTCTATGACTGCTTCAATCGTGAAGATGTAAGCGGGCCGTTCAAGGCGCATGATGTCGATCTTAGGTATGTCATTCTATTGACCTACACTAATCATGGAAGAGATAGTGGCTAAAGCGTCAGCCATGTGATTCTCATCACGAGGGATGTGATGAAACTCAACTCTGTTGAAGAAAGGTAGCAACCTTCTCGCGTAGTCTTTGTAAGGAATCAGTCCTGATTGGTATGTGTTCCAATCTCCTTTTATCTGATTGATAACCAAGGCTGAATCACCGTATACGTCCATGTTTTTGATCCTTAAATCAATCGCTTCTTCGAGACCCATAATACAAGCTTCGTATTCGGCCTCGTTGTTCATACACTTGAACGTAAGTCTGGCGGTGAAAGGAATGTGGGTACCCTGAGGGGTAACAATGATTGCCCCAATTCCGTTTCCATAATGATTAACTACTCCGTCAAATATTAGTCCTCATTGGGAACCTAGTTCTGGCCCTTCACTGGGTAACGGTTCATCGCAATCCTTCATCTTTAGATACATGACATCTTCGTTTGGGAAGTCAAACCCGATTGATTCTTGATCTTCAATCGGTTATGAGCTAAATGATCGGCTAAAATACTTCCCTTAACGGCTTTCTGAGCGTGGTACTCTATGTCATATTCTGATAATAACATCTGCCAAAGGGCAATTCTTCCCGTGAGAGCAGGCTTTTCGAAAACGTACTTGATTGGATCCATTTCGGAGACCAACCAAGTAGTGTGACGAATCATGTACTGGCGCAGACGTTTGACTGCCCAAGCCAAAGCACAGCAAGTTTTCTCGAGCATCGTGTACTGAGTTTTGCAGTCGATGAATTTCTTGCTTAGATAGTAAATGGCAGACTCTTTCCGTTTAGTTTCGTCTTGTTGGCCATGTACACATCCCATTGAGTCCTCTAGGACTGTGAGGTAAATGATCAGTTGTCTTCCTTCCACTGAAGGTGATAGAATCTGAGGATTCAACAGATATTCCTTGATACTGTCGAAGGCGGTTTGGCAATCTTCTGTCCAAATGCAATCCTGGTTCTTTTTTAGTAATTTGAAAATCGGCGCACAAGTGGCAGTCATAAGGAATATGAATCTGGAGATGTAGTTCAAACGTCCCAGGAATCCTTTGACTTGTTTTTTAGTTTTCGGAGAAGGCATTTCTTGAATGGCCTTGACCTTGTCAGGATCAACCTCAATTCCTTTCTGGCTGACGATGAACCCTAATAGTTTCCCTGAACGGACACCGAAGGTGCACTTGTTGGGATTCAAGCGGAGCTTGAATTTTCTTAGACGTTTGAACAATTTTGACAGATGTTCAACCTGCTCACTCTTTTTTTTTGATTTTGCAATCATATCATCGACATATACCTCGATTTCCTTATGTATCATGTCATGAAACAGAGTAGTCATAGCCCTTTGATAGGTTGCCCCGGCGTTCTTCAAACCGAACGGTATTACCTTGTAACAAAAGGTACCCCATGGGGTGATGAACGATGTTTTCTCCATGTCTTTTGGCGCCATTTTGATCTGGTTATAGCCCGATAATCCATCCATGAAGGAGAAAATTTTGAACTTTGTTGTACTGTCCACCAGCATGTCAATGTGTGGTAAAGGAAAGTCGTCCTTTGGACTTGCCTTGTTCAGATCCCTGTAATCGACACACATTCTGACCTTTCCGTCCTTTTTCGGAACGGATACGATGTTGCCTAACCATTGAGGATACTCTGATGTAGCGAGGAAACCCGCGTCAATCTGTTTTTGTACTTCCTCTTTGATTTTGATGGCCATGTCCGGATGAGTCCGTCTCAACCTTTGTTTTACTGGCGGACATTCCGA
Organism: Lathyrus tuberosus; assembly: GCA_022829125.1. Lineage (NCBI taxonomy): Eukaryota > Viridiplantae > Streptophyta > Magnoliopsida > Fabales > Fabaceae > Lathyrus > Lathyrus tuberosus. The sequence goes on from JALAZF010000043.1 coordinate 17,113,133, forward strand.
TCTCAACGGTAAGTGATGTTCCACGATGCTGGTATCCAACCCTGGCATTTCCTAATAGGACCAAGCGAATACATCGGGGAAATCGTTGAGAAGATTTATCAAACTCTCTTTGGCAGTTGGACTGAGCAGTGCCCCAATCCTGATTTCTTTTCTCTCTTTTTCTGAACCCAAGTTTACCGTTTCCAACGACTCTTTGTGAGGTTCAATGGACCTTTCCTCTTGTCTGAGTAGTCGGGAGATCTCTTCTGGAATTTCGTTGTCATTTTCTTCTTCTGCCTCGAATACCGGGAACTCAAAGTTGGGAGAAGGCATCGGATCGTATGTTTCAACTGGGTTTAAAACAAGAAATCTGCATAATGTGATGATTCGTGTTTAAAAGAGATAGAGAAAAATGCAAGTGTGTGCAGTGTATTTATTTTACTGCTTGTTTTTATTTGAATTGTTTTTTAGGATTACCATTTTCTGAAAAAGCAAAAAGAGAAAACAACAATTAATGCGGAAATTACAGAACGACGTTATTTTATTAATGAACAAGTCGATTCTTGAAACTACAGCCCTATAAAACAAAACTCTGTCGCTTTGGGCGAAGCGAAGAGGGATATTTACAGAAAGCGAGCCCTATCAAAACATCCGTTTCACCTGGGCAGGGTGAAAGGTTAAAGATGGTAATTACTTTGACTGGTGAACGACCTTCGGAACCTCGACGGCAATCCATTGGCGGCGAATTCCTCGGTGAATCACAAAGTCTGGCACCTTCCTTGATTTGTCTTCAGAAATGACGCTAATTTCTGGTGGAGCTGGATCATTGGAATCTATCTCCCAAGTAGAGTTGTCGTAGGAGAATTCCTCTGTTGCATTTTGCTGAGTATTTGTGCTCTCAGCTGTATCTCCCCATCCAGTAGGCTGCATATCTTCGAGCCTGATACGAGAGCTTTTGGGAGTGGTGTACTTGACCATGAAGTCGTATTTTCCACTTGGTTGTCCCAAGGTGTCCCACACTCCTCTGGAACTGGAGGAGTCATCTTTCTCGATGACGTTGACCTCGGGAAAAGCATAGTTGATGAATTCAATTCCTGCAAACGTTGCGAATTCATCTTCATGTTGAGTAGTTTCCGAATGACCTGAGTGTTGATCCCATGACATGGTGGGGACACAGGTATTCTGTTCAATGATGGTCAGCTGATTTTCATTGTTCGGCTGACTCTCTTGCCCCAAGTTTCCTGGGTAGGGCTGCCACATTGGCAGACCATCCATTGGTCCATAGTAATTGTGGTCAAAGTTGTCTTTCATCAGAGTGTCCTCTAATGAATTTGGCGGAGCACGGCATCCTTCCGGATCACAATCTCCATAGATCATTTTGACATCTGCCCTTGGTATAAATCTCGGACTCTGTGCAGGATAGCAAAATGGCGTAGGCGCCTCTTCCTGAGACATATAACCGTCCTCGTTCAGATAGGACTTCCATTCTTCATCCGTGTCAGAGGGATCTTCCTCATTGATAGCATATACTGCTTGAGACACTGGGCGGAGAAAACCTCCACTATGGAAGAAGTTTTGAAGGGGATGAAGACTTTCATCGTCGGCAGCTGTCTGGATACAGGTTGCAGAAAAACCAAGACCCTTCTTTGTTTTATTGTCAGTGGGAATGACAAGCTGTCCCCATCCTTTTGTATTGGTACTCTTGACAGCTTTAATAACATCTTTGTATGAGGAAATCAAAGTTCCTTCTTTGAACTGATTGTCCTTGCTCATCGACAGTGCTTGGAACTGAGTTCCAATAACCTCCTCGGGTTCTATACCAGTAGATGATGACAATTTGCTCACAAGCAAAACTTGTTCCCCACAAACCGTGACAAGTTGATCGTTCTTGACGAACTTTAGTTTTTGGTGGAGGGTCGAAGTGACCGCTCCAGCCTGATGTATCCAAGGTCTTCCTAATAAACAACTGTATGTTGCCCGGATGTCCATGACCTGGAAAGTGACTTGGAAAGTGTGAGGACCAATAGTTATGGGAAGATCAACTTCGCCGATAACCGTTTTTCTGGATCCGTCGAACGCTTTGAGGACGACCTCACTGATTCTCATCGGAGGGCCCTTGAATGATAATTGCATCAAAGTGGACTTCGGCATAACATTCCGGGCTGACCCTGTGTCTACCAGTACGCTGGCTAAAGCATCGTCCTGACAGTTAACTGTGATATTGAGTGCCATGTTATGACGGCGACCCTCTTCGGGTAATTCTTCATCACTAAATCCCAAATTATTGCAGGAAGTGATGTTAGAGACAATGCTATCGAACTGTCTGATTGTTACATCCTGTTCCACAAAGGCTTGCTCCAAGACTTTCTGTAGAGCCTCCCTGTGGGCTTCTGAACTGAGTAACAGTGATAACACCGAGATCTTTGAAGGAGTCTGTAATAGTTGATCAACAATGTTATATTCACTCCTTTGGATGAGCTTCAGCATCTCATCATTATTTTCCGAAAGGTCGGGATTACTGGATTGATCGACTGATGGATCGGGAGCTTCTGTCTGAAGTTCCTTTTCTTTGTTAGACTCTCCAACTCCTCTGTTGAAGATTCTACCGCTCCATGTTACACGACTGATGTCTGCAATGTTCACGACGGAGGGTAATGGAATTTCCTTTCCATTTTCAATTATCGTTGCACCGTATTTGTAAGGAATAGCCTTAGTTGATTCATACAGTAGTGGTCCCGGTATATAGATGACTATGGGAACTTTTTTATTTTTCTGACCATCATAAGTAATCTCGATCCGTTCCCGGTTAGGAACTTTAGATTCGTCAAGTAGAGGGATGATGGCAAAAACATCCCTGGTCTGGTGACGACCAGATATGGTGACAACATCCTCAACTTGATCAGCAAGGTAGTTCGGTGTCCAGTTGATGGGTCTAGAACCCGGATATGGACGAATTTCTCCACGATCGACCTGACCCTAAAGAGCTACTCTCACAAAGCAACACCCTTGGTTACTTTCCGAACAGACGCCGCAACGTTCATAGTTGTGTGGTGGCACCTGGTCACGCCCACTTTGAATACAATGTAACCTTACTAGGTTAGCTTCCACTGATCGGACATCCTGACTTTGACGCCGAGTGGGGTTTCTATTACTGATACTAATATGCTGAGTATCTTCATCCATATAGACTGGCATCCACCAGTGATTTAACAAGTGCTGAAGTGCCTCCTGGACAAGGGTATAACCTCGATCATTTTCACAACCCGCTTTACAGCTTTGATAGTCATGTGATATTAGAATCCGAGCCGGACCTGCTCAGCATGTAACTCTACCAGGTTGGTATTCATCACGCGAATATCGAAGATCTAAACCATGTTGATCTGATAAGGGTTCCTATCATGGTATTCTTGGATCCATCCAAGATCCATCTGATGCTGGAGGGCCTCCTGTATGAAAGAGCATCCCTGTTTGTTTACCGAGCAAATCAGACAGGAACTGTAATCGTGTCGTGGCAGATTATGATGTTGGCTTTGCCTTGAGTGCATTGCCACCAAGTTGACATTCATTTCACGGATGTCGTGGTTCTGAATGACGTTAGAATTCGTGTAAACCATGTTAACTCCACGAACTCCGTGCTCTTGGATTCACCCGAGATCCATCTGTTCCTGTAGAGCTCCTTGCACCACAGAACATCCTTGATTGTCTTTAGAGCAGATATCACACAGATGATAATTATGAGGTGGCACATGGCCATATCCACTCAGTCTACAATGCGTCTTTACCAAATTGGTTTTCAACAAGAGTACATCGTGAATTTGATAGACATCGTTAGTCTCTCATTCTATCAAATTGACGGCAGCCTTCTCATGTTGAGGCAGCGGATTCGTGAGAACATTAGGATTTGTATCCTTGAAGGATAAGACCCCGCTCCTAACAAGTTTTTGCACGTCGGACTTGAAATTGAGACAAGTCTCTATGTTATGCTCTGAACCTCCTTGATGATAAGGGCATGTTTTATCCACCTTAAACCAAAAAGGCGGATTTTCCGGTACTGTAAGAGGAGATTTAGTCTGAATGTGCCCCTTAGCCAGTAGTAATGGAAACAGTTTTGCATACGTCACGGGTATAGGATCAAATCCTGGTGGCCGTGTTGTACGGTTGTTGTTATATGGAGGACGAGCCTGCTGAAGAGGCTGTTGTGTCCTTTGTTGGTCAGGTTGGCTTTGCGCAACCTGATGTTGATATGTAGGAATAGACGCAGGGTTGATAGCAGGAGTCACAACTGCTACTGGTTGATAACGTCGCCTTTGCTTTCCGAGAGAGATATTCCCAATATCTTGCTCTTTTTTCTTAGGGAGAGCACTACCGTATTTTTTAGTATCGCTCGTCGATCCAGGGTCTTTTACCAAACGTCCTTCTCGGACGGCTTCCTCAAGACGTACGCCCATGCCGACCATTTCGGTGAAATCACTGGGCGCACTGGCAACCATTCGGTCATAGTAAAATGAGCTTAAGGTCTTTAAGAAGATCTTTGTCATCTCTTTTTCCTCAAGAGGTGGACAAATTTGAGCGGCAATTTCACGCCACCTTTGAGCATACTCCTTAAAGGTTTCCTTGTCCTTTTGTGACATCGATCTGAGTTGATCTCTGTCGGGTGCCATGTCCAAATTGTATTTGTATTGTTGGACGAAGGCAGTGCCAAGATCTCTGAAAGTGCTGATCGTGGCACGGTTTAAACCCATGTACCATTTGAGTGCGGCACCAGTTAAACTATCCTGGAAGTAGTGAATCAGTAGGTCCTGATTCTCCGTCTGGGCTGACATTCGCCGAGCGTACATCACCAGATGGCTTTGAGGGCAAGAGTTACCCTTGTACTTTTCAAAGTCAGGAACTTGAAATTTGTGCGGGACTTTCACATTCGGGACCAAGCAGAGATTTGCGGCGTCCTTTCCAAAAAGATCCTGACCGCGAATGGCTTGCAGTTCCTTCTGCATTTCCAAGAACTGCTCTTGGAATTCCTCCATTCTGTCAAACATAGTTTCCTTCTTACCAGAAGGTGTCTGTGGAATCTGTCCTTCCGGGATAGTGTGCACCACAAGGGGTGGTACCGTTACTACGGCAGTGAGTCTTGGCGTCTCTCGAAGTTTGTAACCTTCAGGAGTCTTCAGTATGCCCCTGGCATCTTCGCTTTCCTGAAGTTTGTAACCATCAGGCCCAGCGGCTTCTGTTGTGATTCCCTGATCTTCAGTGATCGGCAGAACATATCCTTCCGGGATATAGTTAACAGGCATACCCCAAGGACGATCTTTCGGTATCTGATACCTAGGATCATACTTCTCCACTATAGGCGTCGAGGTGATCTCTGAGATCATAGTTCTTTGTAGCTGAGCTTCTGCCATGGCTTGCATGTCATTACGAAGCTTTCTCATATCCTCTCTTAGAGCGTCGATCTCTTCTTTTAACTCTTTGTTTTCTTCCTCAAGATCATCCATCTTTTTCTGACGATTGGCCCGAGTATTATACGAATGAGACAGTTTGACTCTAAAATCGAGACACAAATGTGAGATTCGTAGGGAAGAAGAATACGCGATGTGAGAATGATGAATGCAATGATTATATTAATTGTTTATGGTTTAATCAAACTAAACTTCGACAATTAGATTGCAAATATCAAACGGTGGGGAAACCCCTTTTATTGAAATTAAAGGATTACAGAAATGGAAATACAGTAGATTACAAGGTGCAGAAACAGAAACCTAAGCTAATGGGTCCCGAGTCCTCTCTGCAGAGAAATCGGGTGCTGATTCTGGTACTTTCCTCTTCTTTGACCGGGGCTCTTGGGCCGTTGTCGGGTTGTCATTCCTTTGCTAAGTGAAAGGAGCGAGCAAATTCCTTTGATCATCTTGATTCTCTACAGCATGCTTCTCCAAAATTTCAATCAGAGCATCTTTTTCTTTTAGTAATTGTTGTATCCTGATGCACTCTACGTCAAGGGTGCGGTACTTGTTCTTCCAAGACCTTCTCTCCTTTTGAACTTTGTTGAGAGTAACCTGAAGCTTTTCAGTTTCCGTCATGAAGTACATGACAGATTCCCTCGGTGGAAGAATTCCGTAACGAGGATAAGACATTTTTAGCTTGAGAGCCCTAGTTTATACCCAGTGGAGATAAGGCTCCACTGAGACACAGTCCGATTTTCCTAGAGACTCTCGTCATTTCTTATGGACCTGTTTCCAAGCGTGCACTATTTCCATCTTTAGTGCTCTGTCGTTTTCTCCTTCCTTGAAGAAAAGACCTTCCAGATGAACACCCAGTGGGATGTGTCTCATCAGATATCCAAATTGACGGCGAACCAATACCGGATGGTAGTTGATTCCTCCTTTAGTTCCTATGAGGGGTACGTTGGGGAAGTTTCCACAATGGTCAATGATCCTAATTCCCTCATAAATCCTATTACACCAATCAATATCAGAGTTGGTAAGAGACATGATCTTCTGTGACCAACGTAAGGCACTCTTGCAATCCCAAAAAGCAGCAGACTTGGGCAAGTGGGAAATAAACCATTTATAAAGCAAAGGTACACAGCATGTGATCTCCCCTCCGCTGTACAAATTTCCCAAGTGTACAGAATGATACGCATCTGCGAGCAAGGTCGGCACAGGGTTTCCAATGAGAAAAACCTTAATGGCATTGATATCTACAAAGTTATTGATGTTGGGAAACAAAAATAACCCGTAGGTGAGCAAGACAAAGATGTTTTCAAAAGCAGTCACGTTTCCTATACTGGCAAAATACAGGGCTTTCTTTGTCAAGAACTGAGCTGGCAAACCTTGGATGCCACCCTTAATGGTTAGGTGAGTCCTCACTTCAGACTCGTCCAAATGAATTGCTCTTGCAATGGTCTGATTCTTTGGAATTTCTTCCAGTCCAGAAAATGGAGCTCGATCATTAATGTGTAGATCAATCAGATGAGAATACTCCTCCAGCGTTGGTGCTAACTGGTAATCCGGGAATGTGAAATAGTGATAAACTTGATCATAAAACTGAATGAGCGCATCCATGATTCCCTCAATCACATGGACTCTTAACAGTGGTAGCAAACCTCCGTGCTTGGCTCTGAAAGCATCAGGGTTTGTGATCATCCTTGCCAACCTTCTCAAATCCTCTAGCTTTGGAACCTTGAAGGTATAACTATGAGTTCTCCTTCTACCGAAATCCATTAGTGCAATCCCTTTTCTCTGATATTTGCAATCACAGTCTTAGTTTAATTTGAAAAACAGAGAGACTAGAAGAGAAGTTTTTTGAATGTTTTAATGTTTTTTAGATGAATGCATGAATGCAGCACACAAAAACATAGAAAAAACATGGGGTCAAAGGGTCGTTGTCATGAAGTCAAGGCTCTACCCATCCCCAAAGGTTTATACTAGGGTGATTTTTGTACCTGTACTCATTATCATCAGCTCCTCCCAGGAAAGCAAAACAACAAGCGGATCGCCAGCGAGTTGTAGAGCAATCTTAGAGTAAGTGCCATTCACCGAGAATAGATCACCAGCCTCAAATGAGGGTAGTATCGTGTAACAACTATTCTCGATAGTTTCCGCACTACGAAAGGGTTTGGCTCCTCAGCTTCTCAGACTTAACAACCGGCCCATTGTCTAGGTGAGAGAATGGGTTGCGTTGGTTAGCCTCCACTGAGGTTGATGGTCGACCTCGTCGCCATCACTTATCTTAAGTGTATACTCAATTTTTCCACATACGGCATCACCCGCATTCCCATTAGCAGAAAAATAAACATGTATAGCAATTAGGAAAAGCAGTATATATATTTGTCCTAAAACATCCTAGACCTTTTAAAGCTATGAATCTTAAGTTCCTGACAGAAATGGGTTCCCCGGTGGAAACCCCAACCTGTGGCTTCACACAAGAGATGAAAAGGAAGAAGGAAAAAGAAAAAGACGGGCCCCACGGTGGGCGCCATTTTTCTGTAGCGAGCGATTTTGGACGCGGTTCTTAAGCGCTGATCGCTCTCTGCGGTTGAGCTTAAACTACAGGTCGATTCATTTTTTATCCTATTAAAGTTGATGAAGGAAGGGAAATAGATGTCTCCAATTAACCCTGCTTTGCATACTGAGTTTAAACAGCGGTCTGTTAGGTTACGGATGCTATCAATGTGGGGGGGCCTTTGTACTGGTTATTTGTATTTTCGCCAATACTTTTTTCTTTCTTTTTATCTTGGCAGAAGGTTTCTGGCGGGGAACAAGGATTAGGATGTTAGGACTGATGCTTTTGAATTACTGCTTTTGATTGATGGAGATATGGGATTTTGGGTTTTTTGTTGATTGCGCTCGCTAAGATTTTTCTTTCAATCTTATGCCTACGTATTCCCGTTTACCGAAATAGGGAAATCAGAGCGTACGTAGTTCCTCCTATTCTATGGGAGGAAATGGTTGTTTTGGTGTCTTGTTCAAAGCCCAAGACGTGAAGCGAAAGGTAGTTTGTATCTTGTTCAAAGCCCAAGATGTGAAGCTGAGAGGTTTATTTGTATCTTGTTCAAAGCCAAAGATATGAAGCTAAAAGGTCTCAACTTTAGAGAGAATTTGTCATCTCTAAATAGGGGGGTTGTATGTCACAACTATTTTATAAAGGAGAATTACTTTAACCGGGATACGCGGATTCGGAAATGCCATAATTTCCTTTATAGGGGATTTTAACCTGAAGGAGAAGACGTTAACTCAGTGTAGAGCAATGCTATCTTTCCTTAGGAATTTCTCATGCTAAAAAAAGGACAGTGGCATGGATGTAGATGATCCAGAGGCTTGCCGCTTACAGCAATTAGATGAAGGGGATGGAGTTGTTGATGTTTGTATACTGTGAACGAGGCACAACTTTGATGCTAAAAGGTTAATTGGATTAACCAGTGGTTTTCTTATACAAAGCCTAAGAGGAGGCTAAAAGGTTTTGACTCAATGAGGGAATCTTTTGGTATCTCGTATAAAGCCCGAGATGGAAGCTAATTGACTCAACAAGATAGTTTTTGTATCTCGTACAAAGCCCGAGATGGAGGCTGAAATTTGTTTGGCTCAATAAGAACCTTTTGGTATCTCGTATAAAGCCCGAGATGGAGGCGAAAGGGGTGATTGACTCAACGAGGGAGTCTCTTATGTGTCTCGTACAAAGCCCGAGAGAGAGGCTAAATGTTTTTTCAGTTAAGTGACAGGTCCAGTATACTGATTTTAAAGAGAAAATTAGTTCTTATATGAGCAACACTGTACTCATGAATTTGATTCAAGGATCCGGTTTATTCCTGTTCTTTAAGGAAGCGGGAAATCTGAAGGGTATTGAGACTGTCCGAGTCTACGGCTTTTCTTCCTATTCAACGAAGGGGTTACTTGAGAATGTCTTTGAGACTCAAGGAAATTAGACTGTCCAAGTCTAGGGTTTTATCTTTTGTACTGTGCTTTGAGAAACAGTAGTAGACTCTATGAAAGGACTGTTCTATGCAAATGACTAAGTTCTGTTCCTATACCTCTAGGAGGTCGTCGGGACAATTTGTACGAAGCCCAAGAGGAGGTTGGAAACTTTTAAGAAGCCGATCGGTCCTTGTACAAAGCCCAAGAGGAGGCTATCATTCCCAGAGGAAGATATCATTATACGAAGCCTAAGAGGAGGCTGTGAATACTTCTAAGAAGCCGTAGGGTCCTTGTACTAAGCCCAAGAGGAGGTGGGGTTACTTTTAGGAAGCCTGTGGGTCCTTGTACGATGCCCAAGAGGAGGCCGATGCTTTTAAGAAGCCCGTGGGTCCCCAAACCCCGAGAATTTCAAGGCAATGCTATTCAGCGAGAATAGATCAAAGTCAGGAAAGTTCGAGAATTTGGAAGAAACTCAAAGATGCCATTCACGGAGAATACATTCATCTCTGGGAATAGAGTTTCTTGATAATTCCTAATAAGGACAACCGAAGAGAAGACTGTATCTGGTGATCCTATTGGGGGATCTAGTTGTCTATTTCTATGACTAAACGAAACGGCGTCACTTAGTTCTAGACGTAGTTGCCGGGGAAACTCTAGATATCTATACTATTATTACACAGTCGATATGAGTTTATGAAAGAAGACTTACAGTGAAAAGCCGCACAATACAATTATATGTATATGAAAACGGTAAATGAAAGAAATAACCACTTACTCGGTTGTAGAGCTTCCATATTGTTTGGTTAGTTGTTCAACAAAGAAAGATTAAAAACAACAGTATATTTAAAATCAAAGGAGAAAGTGCTTTGAAAAAGAAAGATTTGGGGCTTACAACTAAGGAGAGGCCCAGGGTTTTATCAGTGAGCGCACTGTTTGAATTTGTACAGAGGAACTTATACAAGTGACTAAGGCCCAAAATGTTTTTCTGTACAAAGGGATAGGTCTTACACTCTCTCAAGAGGCCCAAAAAGTTTAAAGAAAAAGAGTGGGGCTTATAACACGAGGGTAGGCCCAAATGATTTTTTCATTAAAAAATGGCGATCACGCCGAGGTTTCCTTTTAACGCAGAGGGACTTATACAATAAGTGAGGGCCCAAAATGTTTTGGTTAAAAGGGGGTTGGGTCTTACACTCTAATAGTGGCCCAAAAGGTTTTAAATGGGTCTTATAGCTCGAGGAGAGGCCCAAGGTTATTTTTCAAAAGGCGACGATCGCGCCATTTGTTTTTGACGGTATCGGGACTTATACAATACACCGAGGCCCAAAATGATTTGGTCAACAAAATATTGGGTCTTACACTCTATTAGAGGCCCAAAGTGTTTTGAAAATGATTTATGAGGGTTGAATTAATCCAAAAACCCTAATTTGTTTTCAAAAATGTATTTAATTGAATAAAAATTCAATTAAAATGATCAAAATTGTTTAACATGTGAAAAACAAATTGTGATCTTGGATTAATGCTTAAAAAATTAAGTATTGACCTACAAAACAATTAGAAAGCATTAAAAGTTGCAAAATCAATGTGGAAAAAATATTTAAAATGTCAAAAACAATTAAAATATTAATTCTTTGCAAAAATATCAATTATATGAAATAAATAATATTTTTGGGATTTTTTGATAAAATAAAATATTTTAACATTTTTGTGAATTATTAAAAAAAGAATCAACTCAAAATCATTAAAACTCAGAGAGAAATTAATTTTTGAATCAATTAAAGAAAAATCACAAAATTCAAATATTTGAAAATTCAAAAAAGGGGCCAAGAACAGCTGAAGAACACGCGCGTGTTCGGGGTTTGGCTGATTTGCATTTTCTATCCAATCTCCTTGAATACTTGATTATACATGCAATCCACATATCATTATGCTCGTCTCAACCTCACGATCATGTCTATGTCCATTAATTTCATTTAAATTAAACATATAACAAGAAATCATGAAAAATCCTCAAGAACCCTAATTTCTGCATGAAGGCTAGGATTTTTGATACACGATTCAAACAATGCAATTAATTGAGGGAAAACATTCCATGCATGATTATGAACATATGGCCAAATTATTGTGCAGCAAAAATTGCATGGATCATAGAGTTAGAAGAGCTCATGCTTACCACTTGCAGCTGGTGATCGTGATTTGTGTTGGAGGTGTTACAGCTAGGTTCCAATGATGTGGATAGCTTCCCTAGGTGCCAAGTGATGTGTCTGAGTGCTTGGAATGGATTGAAATGGTTTGGAGTTGAAGATGGCACCTCAACTGCAAAACTGTCAAGAACTTGAGTAATTGGCTAGTGATTTTGTGAAATCAGTGTTCCAGATGTTATGTGAGTGTATGGATCACTTCTATATGATGTATGTGAGGTGTGTGAGTGATTGGTTTAATTGGAAAAGCTCTCAAACTCAAAACCCGATAGCTACCTTGCTAAGAAAGGCATTTTTGCCAAGAGAAAGAGATTTTGAGGAAAGCATCTGTTCGATGGCTTTGGTGTACTCAAACTGATCACAATTGAGCTCTATTTATAGTAGAGCAAGTTTGTTTTACAAGGAATAGTGAATGGCAACTGGTAAGTAGGTTTGGGCAATGTTGGCAAATGAAAATCCAAGTCTCCTCTAGCCATTGACTAGAGGTTAGGGCACAGAGCTTTGGTCCCCTTGTTCATGGATAAGTCTTGACTGATTCCAGTTGAGAATGGCTCAGTCCATGCCACCTTGATGCTTCCATTGAATGCTTCAATCCAAATTTGGAGTCTTGTCCCTATTTTGGCCATTCTAGGTTCAACATGCTATTTCTTGTTCCATGGACTTTGAAGGCTTGGCTCAGTGATTGTCCCCTTTAGATTCAATCCTCAATGTGTCCAAGTGGATAGGAGCATTTGAATTTGGCTGATTTTGGCAAATCGAGCAAAATTACAAATTCTGCCTTGCCTTTGACAGATTTCAGCAAGGCAACTTGCCAATGTCATATCTCATGGTGTAAGTTGAATTTGGTAATGTTCTTGACCATTTTGGAAAGCCCTTACATGATACAACAACTGTTTGAACATGTTTAGTTATGATCTCTTTTGAATCCAAGTGAAAAACCCCCCTACATTTGGCAAAAAGTGAAGGCAGATTCTGACTTAGTGAAAATTTCACTAAGTGTTGGAAAAAGTGACATTTTCACTTTTCAGCCATTTTGATCACTCCATAACTCAAAATCCTTAATGAATTGGACTTAGGTCTAGTTGAAGTTTTTGTAGAGGGTAATGAGGGCTACAAATCCATCTTTGGATGAAAAAAAATGGCTTTGTGGTTTAGGAGTTATGATCCTTCAAAGTTGGTGCCCTTGTCACTTTATTTTTAACTTAGAAAATTTTCTAAGTTTTTATGGTTGCTTTTACAAGTTATCCCACTTTTCTTGATGAACGATGATTCAAATCATACATTAACATCATTTTAGGGTTAAAAATCCATTTGGGTGAAAAATCTCAAAAAGTCAAAGTTGACTTTTGTGCACAGTTGACTTTTTATCAGATGAATTCCAAACTGTGCAATTCTTCAGGAAATCATGTCCTTGACCTAAATCAAACTTGATGGACATGTTCCATGGGTTTCATAGGGTATATTGGGGTATGTCCTAGGGCTTGGGAGCATGTCCTGGTCAAAAGTCAAAGTTACAATTGACTTTTTCCTTAAAACCCTAATTGTTGTGCAGATGAAATTCAGACTTGTTGCTCAAGCTTCTTGGATTAATCCATTGTTCCAAATGGATCAATATAGTTCATTAGAGACCCTCAAACCCTCTCTTGAGGTCTTGGTTCATGATTTGCCCCAAAAGTCAACTTAGGGGTGAATTAGGTCAAGAAACCCTAATTCCTGATTTTTGATGTATGCATCCCCTGAGGCAAAATTGACTTGATGAATGGGTCAATAAGGTTCCATGGAGTATATTAGGTTATGTTTTGGATCATTGGCTTGTGACCAGATGAAATTTTTCATCTGGAGGCCCTGGTCGACCAAAACCCTAATTTGGTGATACCGGCGATCTTGAGACTTGATCCACCTAGAAGGGAGCAGCCTTGTGCTTGGTCCTTGAAGTGGGAGTACTTTTGATCCATTGTGGATGTTTGAGAGGTTATAAAAGTTGAAGATCATGTCATTCCTTGATTGATCCTTTGTCTAAGCACTCGGAGAGGGCTTAAAACCCTAATTTTGATTGTAGTGAATGCTCAACAACCCTTGAGGCATTTGATGAGGCATGATGGTTCATCCATATTGTGATGATGATTGACACAATGATGGGACATCTTAGTGGTCAAAATTTGGGGTATGATAATTTCACAGTGGGATTACCCCGTGCGCAGGGTGGTTATGATTCGATTTGGGTAATTGTAGATCGGTTGATGAAGTCTGCTCATTTCTTGGCCGTAAAGACTACTTATACGGCGAGTCATCTCGCAAGGTTGTTCATTTCGGAAATAGTGAGGTTGCATGGTATTCCCACTAGTATCGTTTCGGATAGAGATCCAAAGTTTACTTCGAGATTTTGGAGAGCTTTTCAACAAGCAATGGGAACGAAGTTGTGTTTGAGTACGTCGAATCATCCGCAAACGGATGGTCGGACGGAACGTACAATACAAACCATGGAAGATATGTTGAGAGCTTGTGTACTTGAAAGTGGAGGAAATTGGATAGAACTTCTGTCATTGATTGAGTTCTCTTATAACAACAGTTATCATGCCAGTATTGGTATGGCTCCTTATGAAGCATTATATGGGAGAAAGTGTAGAACGCCATTGTGTTGGGCGGAGGTTGGCGAAGATAGAATGTTGGGACCCGAGATTGTTCATGAGACTACAGAAAAGATTAGAATGATCCGTGGAAAAGTTAAACAAGCACAGGATCGTCAGAAGAGCTGTGCAGATAACCGTAGGAGACCTTTGGAATTTGATGAGGGTGATCATGTATTTCTGAAAGTTACTCTGAGATTGAGATTGAAAGGACCATTTAAATCGCGGAAGTTAAGTCCGAAATACGTGGGACAGTATCAAATTTTAGAAAGAATTAGTGAAGTAGCTTACAGGTTAGCCTTACCGCCTTCTCTGTCAGAGATGCACGACGTTTTTCATGTATCCCAGCTTTGAAAGTTTGTTCCAGATCCTCTTCAGCCAATTTTACCTAATACGATCGAGATAGAAGCAGATTTGACGTTTGAGCCTACACCGAGTCGTATCACAGGAAGAGAAACTAAGGTGTTAAGGAGTAAACAAATTCCTCTATTTAAGGTTCAGTGGAATGAGACGCATCCGGGAGATGCAACTTGGGAATTGGAATCGGAGATGTGGGAGGTCTATCCTCATCTTTTCAGGTAATTGTTTTTAAATTCGTGGACGAATTTCTATTTAAGGGGGGGAGGATGTAATACCCCGTATTTTTATTTACTCCGGATAATATTAGTTGTGATCAATTAAGTCCCGGTGTACTCTGAGAAATTATCTGCAAAGATAATTAGAGTAACTGTTCAACTTAGAGTAAATCCAATTAATATTATCTGACTTTGAGGTATTTAATTATTGGAACTTTGGAAACGAATTGGATAATTAGTGGTGTTACTAATTGATGATATTATACTATATCATTTCTTTTCCTTCATTTTCCTCATTAGAACCAAAGAAAGAAAAAGATAGAAGAAGTTGGAGAGAAAGAATGAGAAAGGAAGGAAAAAGAGAAGTGGAAACCAAGAAGTGGAAAGATCAAGAACATCATCAAATCTTCATCAAAACACCTTCCAATCTTCACCATCATCATCTATTCAAGGTGGGTTCTAGATAGAAACTTAAGTTCTAGAGTTAGGGAAGATTTTTAGCTTAAGTTAGGTTTTATGAGAATTGCTTACATTGGTAATCGATGAAAGTTAACGGTCAAAATGTGTTATAAACTGAGTAGTATAAGCTATACGAGTGTAGAATCATCCGTATTTGATTGTTGGATGTTTGGGTATGTTTTGGGTTGGTTTTGAATGTAAGGGAACTCAGCTGTGCGCTATAGAATTTCTGTTTTTTACCAGGTTCGCACTGCGAATCCCCTAGTGAAGGGGAAATCGAACATTCGCTAGCTATTCGCACAGCGAAGGGGAGGGCGAACGCTCGCCAGAGGTTCGCACTGCGAACTTTAGCTTGTTGTGGTTCTGCCACGGTTCGCCAGACAATCGGACTGCGAATGGGGTAGCGAACCAGTGTTGGCTAGGCATTCGCTGGGAGCTTCGCACTGCGAATGAGGAAGCGAGCACTCACTGGCTTCTTCGCATTGCGAACATGACAGATCCTCCAACTTGTTTCTTCCATAATTTTTGACTCGTTTAGCCGATTTGAGTATTCCTGGGATCGCTGTGAAGCTATGAAATATTCTATATAATGAAAGTGGAAAATACTGGTTTTGGTGCCCGATTAAATAAATAGGAAGGAACCGTGAATTAGTGTAATTGGTGGTATGTTGAATTATGTGTTTCCATTATGTGATTGATGACTATATGCCTATGTTCTTATTGTTAAACATGTTTGAATATGTATGCATGTTAAAATACGAAATAGGTAGAGTGAGGAATATTACAGTAAACAATTGTCGAAAAATGTGGAAATGACATAGTGACAACGCTCGTGCATGAGAGGCCGAGGCGTGTGTCTAGTAATCATAACCAGTTTATCTTGCGGTGTAGTTTCATGAGACTCGAGCTCCTCCTCTGAAACGTATGCACAATTACTTGGTAGGTTTGATTCCCTACGTGTAGTACGATTGGAGCCTATATGGTAAAGAGACAGGCCATGAGAAGTGACGGTTCACGGTTAACAGGCCGACGATCCCGAATCCAATTCATATGCCAAGTAACTACAAGGATCCATGACTCGGGTCGTCTTCTAGACGTAGAAGCGGACGGGAAAAGGGGATGCCTTGGTATGGTTATTGATTAGCGAGATTCTTGAGTTAACATGCTCAGGACTTACTTTTATATTAGTATGAGTTAACTGGCTCACTAGTGTGGATCCATGTATGATGTGTGTGTGTACTCAAAGTCACTTCCCTTCCCTTTTGACTTGAGTTAGGTTGTTAGAACCTTGTAAAGCCGAGAGGACTATAGGATATCGAACTCACTAAGATTTGATGTATCCCACCCCACGTTGTTGTTTACATCGCAGGTACTACAGGTTCAGCGAAGGGTAAGGATAAAGTGGTTTGACTTTTCCTTACAGTTCGTAGCTTTTGAGATGGCATGGCTTCCGCTATGGCGTTTTATTTTGAGATCATTGTATTGATCTAGTTCTTAGTGTATTTTGGGACATCTTGTATATGTTATGCCGTAGACTTTAGAACTTTGTAAGTAGGGCATTTAATGTATATAATGTGTTAACTAGGAACTGTGGTATTTCAGTACCAAACACTTGGATTCATGTATATATATATATATATATGCTTTGATGTATGTTGTTATATATGGGTGTTACAAATAGTGTGTTGGTATTGTTCTTATATATAAAATAAAGTTAAAATTACGTTTGAATTATTAAAAACTTAAATTATTATGATTAAAAAAATTAAATTATATAATTAAAGTTGTGGAAAATTATTTTATTGATGAGTGAACTTGGAAAAAAAATTACTTGACTATCACATTTGATTTTCATTAATCTTTTTAAGACATTATGTAATTAAAATTTGTCACCGACATGTTTTAATGAAAATATTTTTATATAATTATGCGTTTTTATAAAACGAATTGTAAGAAAAATTAATAATACTTGAAAGCAGGATCTTTTTTTTTTATTCCCAAATCCCTTAATTTAAATAAAACATGATATTGAGAATAACATAATTTTTATAAATTATAAAAAAAGAGTGTGTTGTTAACAAGGGAGAATGTATTTGAATTGAATTGATTGGCTATCTATTGATTAAATTTGACTTGTTATGGTATTTAATATTTGATATGATTTTTTTTTGTTAAAGAACTTTTTGGTAAAGAATCAAATTGAATTAATTTGGTTTTTAATTTTTTAAATCTATTTTACTATTATAAATAGGCACCACTCTTCTTGAAAGAGGGACACAGCAAAAAACATCATTGAAGAAAAAAATAGTGAAATAACGAAAACGAAGGACAAGTATGTTAAATTTCTTTTCTTGTATTATAAGTTATAGTTTTATTGTAACACTTTCTTTATTTCTTTTTTAAAATATATATGTTATAACTTGTTTGTTTTTTATAATTATGATTCATATGTTATATATTTATTATTAATATTAAAATGTATTTTGGAATTAATTTTTTTCCGACAATGATTAAAAAAAGGACACATACACATATAGAATTGAATGATATGTTGCTCTGTTACTATTAGAATTCTGATAACATATCGGAAGCTTATGTTACTTTTTTTAAAAATTGGTTTAGTATTTTGTTTTCTAAAAAATGAAAATTTAACTTTTTTAAAGACTTCAAATTAAAAATAATTTTGAGTTCTTTACATTTTTTCTAAGACTTTTTGAACTATAAAATATTTAAAAAATATTTAAAATTAGAATTAATTCAAAGAATTTTATTTTGAATGATATATTTTTCAATCATTATATAATTTTTATCATGATAATAGTCTAACAACGGACATCTAAGTTGTAGAATTTTAACTGTAATACCCCATAATTTTGTGAACATTTTGGGATAATATTATTATGATCAACTGGGTTCCGGTGTACTCTGAGCAATTATTGGATAAAGTAATTAGAGTAAACTGACGAACTCGGAATTTGATTAGATTAATATTATTTAACTTGGAGTTTTATTAATTGGTGCAATTGAGATAATTTGGATAATTAGTAGTATTACCAATTAATGTTTCCTATATCTATTTTTCCTTTTCCTTTATTTGGAAAAAGATAGAAAACTTGGAGAAAGAAAGGAAGAGAAGGAAAAGGAAGGGAAAAGAAGAGGAAAATTCTCAAAAGCTCTAGGACTTGAATCATCAACCAATCTTCATCTTTTCATCTCAGCTTCACCCTCCTCATCTTGTAATCCAGGTGGGTTCTAGTTAGATGCTTTAGAGTAGAGTTTTATTGAGTTTTAGAGTTAGTTTGACATTGTTAGGAAATGAGAAATTTTGCACCAAAATCATGTTTTAATGTTCCTTATGATTGATACTTGTTAAATTTATGTTGTTGTGTATCCAAGTGGTATTTTTCTGGTGTTTAGAAGTGAATTGGAAGGGGAAAATGGAGCATTTTTGCAAACCCATTATGCAGGAAAATTTCTGGTTTTCACGCTGCCCATACGCGTATCACCCAAGGCAATACGCGTATTGGTTAAGGCAATACGCGTATGGCCATGAAGAAATGTGGGCAATACGCGTATGGGGTTCCATTTTCTCGGCCTTCTGCCCATTTACGTATTGGTATGCGTACGGTTTTGGGCAATACGCGTATGAGGTAGGGTAGTAAGCGTATTGGAGTTTTAAAAGGAATTTTTGGGAAAAATCAGTCTCTGTCCATACGCGTATCACTTTGGGCAATACGCGTATGGATGGGCGAGTGAGCAGGGCAATACGTGTATGGCCTAGGGCAATACGCGTACGGCTAGGAGGGTGCAGAATTGTGTTTTTTCGCGATACTATTTCTCGTTATGTCCATAACTTTTGACCCGTTTATCCGTTTTTAACATTTTTGATATTGTTGGACTGCTAACAAAATGTACTTTCTTATTACAATGGTTTTAAGATTGTTGGCCGATTTAATTATGTCGGGATTTTTGGAATAGTGTCGTTATATTGACTTTTATCGTTTAATGGTGTGTAATTGTTGTTGATTATATATGCCTGTTAAAATATGAAATAGGTAGAGTGAGGAACATTACCATAAACAAGGTTGGAAAGTATAAATTGTCATAAGTGACAACGCTCGCGCTTGAAAGGCCGAGGCATGTGTCTAATAACCATAACCAGTCTATCTTACGGTGTAGTTTCATGAGACTCGAGCACCTCCTCTGAAACGTATGCACAATTACTTGGCAGGTATGATTCCCGCGTATAGTATGAATGGAGCCTACGGGAAAAGAGACTTGTGAGGGTGTACGGGCCGTGTGAAGTGATGGATCACGGTGTACGGGCCGGTGATCCCGAATCCATTTCATATGCCAAGTAAACGCAAGGATCCATGACTCAGGTCGTCTTCTAGACGTAGAAGCGGACGGGAACAGGGGATGCCTTGGTACGGTTATTGATTAGCGAGATTCTTGAGTTAACAGGCTCAGGACTTACTTTGGTACTAGTGTGAGTTAACAGGCTCACGAGTGTGAATGCATATTTGGCGTGTGTGTACTCGAAGTCACTTCCCTTCCCTTTTGACTTGAGTTAGGTTTATTAGAACCTTGTAAAGCCGAGAGGACTTTAAGATAGGGAACTCACTGAGATTTGATGTATCTCACCCCACTGTTGTTGTTTACATCACAGGTACTGCAGGTTCCGCGAAGGGTAAGGATAAGGCTGTGTGATTATCCTTACTTATCTGATGGCTTTGCTTCCGTTGTGGAGTTTTTTGAGATCATTATTTGATCTAGTTCTTAGTATTTGTCTTTGGAACATCTTGTAGATATACTATGTCGTAGTTTTTGTATTAGGCTTTTTGGGCATGTATATGTATAATGTGTTTACTAGGAACTTATTGTATATTTCAGTACCAAAAGTGGAATTCATGTATAATATATACTTTGATGTATGTGTATATATATATGGGCTTTACAGTTGGTATCAGAGTAGGTCGTATCCTCGACCTAGCCATGAAATAGAATAAGTTTTCTTTCCGTTTCCTATGCGGCGTGTCGCCAATGGTCTTGTGTGTTATATTTATGGTATTGAGTCTGATCAACTTAATCCTATCTGTATGAAATTCAGGAACATGGATGACAGGCGCAGAAACAACCGTGGTAGACCGAGAACCACTCCCGCAGGGACTAATCCGCCGAGTGATCGAGGGAGATCGAATCAACAAGTTAGACTAAGGCAACAATCATTCAAAGGGAAGCAAGTTCAGAGTTCTAGGACTAGTGTGCCTCTGGTATGCCGTACTTGTGGAAGGAATCATTATGGTAGGTGCAGTTTGGAGGGAGCGAGGTGTTATCAGTGTAATAAGGTGGGCCATATATCGAGGGATTGTCCTCAGGGTAGGAATCAGACACAAGGGAAGAATACCGGCCGAGTGTATACCTTGGGTGCGAGGAAAGCAAAGAATGCTAACTCCTTGATTGCGGGTACGTGTTTCGTAAATGGACATCCTTGTTTTGTTTTATTTGATTGCGTGAAGCGACTTGGGTTGCAAGTTGTTCCTTTGTTTCCTCCTATGGTGGTTACTACTGCCATGGATGAGATTGTAGAGACACCGTTGATGTGTGAAAATTGTGTAATATCGGTGAATGAAAGAGTTTTCCAGATTGACCTTATCTGTTTACTGCTTAAGAAAGTGGATGTTTTTCTGGGGATTGATTGGCTTTATGCTAATTCGGTGTTTATTGGGTGTGAGGAAAAGCTGATCATTATTCCATCTAATGAGTCCACTTCGAAGGATGTGTTAACTACTATTTTAGAAGGTACGGTTGGAATGATTAATTTCTTGTTTCAGGAGGAAAAGTCTGTTCTTTTGATTCTTACTAAGGAGGAGGGTAGTAACATCCATGTTTTGAGTAATCCGGTAGTTTGTAACTTTCCTGAAGTTTTCCCCGAGGATATTACTTCTCTTCCTCCGGAGCGGGAAGTGGAATTCTCTATTGACCTGATACCGGGAATGGCTCCAATATCCATTTCTCCGTATCGGATGACACCACTTGAATTAAGAGAATTAAAGGATCAATTAGAAGAATTGTTGGCTAAGCATTTTGTTCGACTAAGTGTTTCGCCCTGGCGAGCTCCAGTGTTATTGGTAAAGAAAAAGGATGGTGGAATGCGGTTGTGTATTGATTACCGTCAATTGAATAAGGTCACCATCAAGAATAAATACCCATTACCAAGGATAGACGACCTGTTAGATCAATTGAAAGGAGCCTGTGTGTTCTCGAAGATTGATTTACGGTCGGGTTATCATCAGATTCGTGTGAAGAGTTCAGATGTACTAAAGACTGCGTTTAGAACCCGTTATGGGCATTATGAATTTTTGGTGATCCCTTTCGGTGTGACGAATGATCTGGAAGTTTTCATGGATTATATGAATCTGATATTCCAACCTTACTTGGACCAATTTGTGGTGATTTTCATTGACGACATTCTTATTTATTCTCGTGATCCTCAAGAGCACGGAGAACGCCTAAGAATTGTTTTATCCATCTTACTAGAGAAGCGACTTTTTGCTAAGTTAAGTAAGTGTGAGTTTTGGATGTCTAAGGTTAATTTTCTCGGTCATGTCATATCCCAGGGAGGTGTAGCGGTCGATCCATCAAAAGTTGAAGTAGTGATTAATTGGGAGAGACCGAAGAATGCTTCTGAAGTTAGAAGTTTCTTGGGATTGGCAGGGTACTACAGAAGGTTTATCAAGGGTTTTTCGCAGTTGGCCTTACCATTGACGAGACTTACTCGGAAGGATTATTCGTATGAGTGGGATTCGGCTTGTGAAAGAAGTTTTAGGAGTTTGAAGGAGAGATTGACTACCGCTCTTGTTTTGGTTATTCTCGATTCTAGCAAGTCGTATGAGGTATATTGTGATGCATCGAAGAAGGGATTAGGCGGGGTGTTAATGCAAGATGGACATGTAGTGGCTTATGCTTCACGACAGTTGAAAGTCCATGAAGAGAATTACCCAACGCATGATTTAGAATTGGTGGCAGTTGTATTTACTTTGAAAGTGTGGCGTCACTATTTGTATGGTGTACGTTTTGAGATGTTTAGCGACCACAAGAGCTTAAAGTACTTATTTGATCAGAAAGAGTTGAACATGCGTCAGAGGAGATGGATGGAATATTTGAAGGATTATGACTTGGAGTTAAAATACCATCCGGGTAAAGCAAATAATTTGGCGGATGCATTGAGTAGGAAGGTGTTGCATAATGCCGAGTTGATGATGTTAGAGTATACCTTAATGGAAAAGTTTAGAGATCTAAATCTTCAATTTAACTGGACTCCAAATTGTGTAGTCATGGGGAATTTGAATGTCACTTCTACTCTTAGGGAAGAAATCCAGCAAGAGCAAGGGTTAGACGAGAAGTTACAAGAAGTGTTATTGCAACCGGGTTTTGTGCGAGCTACCGACGGAACTATTTTGTTTAACCAAAGGATTTGTGTTTCGGATAGCACGGAGTTAAAAAGGAGGATTTTGGAAGAAGTGCATAAGGGTGCTTTTACTATACATCCTGGTGCTTTAAAGATGTATCAAGATTTAAAGAGGGACTATTGGTGGCCCAGGATGAAAAAGGATATTGCGGTGTATGTGTCGGAATGTGCGGTGTGCCAACAAGTGAAGATTGAGCACCAAAGGCCGGGTGGATTGGTGCAACCTTTAGAAATTCTGATGTGGAAATGGGATAGTATTTCGATTGACTTCGTAGTGGGATTACCCCGTGCACAAGGTGGTTATGATTCGATTTGGGTAATTGTGGATCGGTTAACGAAATCGGGTCGTCTTCTAGACGTAGAAGCAGACGGGAAAAGGGGATGCCTTGGTATGGTTATTGATTAGCGAGATTCTTGAGTTAACAGGCTCAGGACTTACTTTTGTATTAGTGTGAGTTAACAGGCTCACGAGTGTGGATCCATGTATGGTGTGTGTGTACTCAAGGTCACTTCCCTTCCCTTTTTACTTGAGTTAGGTTGTTAGAACCTTTTAAATCCGAGAGGACTATAGGATAGCGAACTCACTGAGATTTGATGTATCTCACCCCACGTTGTTGTTTACATCACAGGTACTACAGGTTCAGTGAAGGGTAAGGATAAATTGGGTTGACTTTTCCTTACAATTCGTAGCTTTTGAGATGGCATGGCTTCCGCTATGGCGTTTTATTTTGAGATCATTGTATTGATCTAGTTCTTAGTGTATTTTGGGACATCTTGTATATGTTATGCCGTAGACTTTAGAACTTTGTAAGTAGGGCATTTAATGTATATAATGTGTTAACTAGGAACTTGTGGTATTTTAGTACCAAACACTTGGATTCATGTATATATATATGCTTTGATGTATGTTGTTATATATGGGTGTTACAGTTGGTATAAGAGCAGGTCGTATCCTCGACCTAGCCATGAAATAGTATGAGTATTTCTTTTAGTTTCATATGCGTTGTGTCGCCATTGGTCTTCCGTGTTATATTTATGGTATTGAGCCTGATCAACTTAATCCTATCTGTATAACATTTAGGAACATGGGCGACCGACGTAGAAACAACCGTGGTAGACCAAGAACCACTCCAGTCGGGACGAATTCACCAGGTGGTGAGGAGAATGCCCCTTTGTATCAATTCATGCAATAGATGCAGCAACAACATAATCAGTTTGTGCAATAAATGGTACAGCAAATGGCTGGTAGCGTGCATCCTCCAGTGGTTGTTCCTGAAGTTGCAGGGGGGACCTTTAGGGATTTCATTCGTATGAATCCTCTAGAGTTTCAGGGAGGGTTAGATCCGGTAAAGGCTCATGAATGGATATCCGGTATGGAGCGGATTTTCTTGATAGTTCAATGTAGTGCGGAAAATAAGGTTGTTTTCTCTTTTCACTTGTTGAAGGGTCCTGCCATGAGGTGGTGGGAGAGCGCTTCAGCCTTAATGACAATTCAGGAGGTACCGAATGTATGGGAACAGTTTAAGATAACTTTTATGGAGAAGTATTTTCCAAGTTCCTTAAGGTCTCAAAAGGAATTTGAGTTTCAGCATTTGAGACAAGGTAACTTGACCGTGGCTTCCTATGCGGAAAAGTTCGAGGTTATGGCAATTTATTCTAGGCAGGCCATGTATGCTCCTAATGAGAGGTGGAAAATTGATCAGTTTCTTTTTGGTTTGAGGGCTGAAATTTCACATAGCGTGTCGCAGAGGGAATTCACTAGCTATGCCAAATTGTTACGACAGTGTTATGTGGCGGAGCATAGCTTAAAGAAGGTGCAAGAAGAAGGAGAGTTGAGTGATCGTGGAAGATCAAATCAACAGTTTAGATCAAGACAACAAATGTTTAAAGGGAAACAAGTTCAGAGTTCCAGGGCTGGTGCGCCTCCGGTATGCCGTACTTGTGGTAAGAATCATCATGGTAGGTGCAATTTGGAAGGAATAACATGTTATCAGTGTAACAAGGTGGGCCATGTATCGAGGGATTGTCCTCAGAGGAGGAATCACACACAAGGGAGGAATATCGGCCGAGTATATACGTTGGACACAAAGAAAGAAAAGGGTGACAACTCTTTGATTGTTGGTACGTGTTTCGTTAATGAACATCCTTATTTCGTGTTATTTGATTGTGGAGCTACACACTCTTTTGTATCGACGCAATGTGTGAAGTGACAGGGGTTGCAAGCTATTCCATTGTCTCCACCCATGGTGGTTACTACTGCCATGGATGAGATTGTTGAAATGCCGTTAGTGTGTGAAAATTGTGTTTTATCGGTGAATGAAAGAGTTTTCCAGATTGATCTTATTTGTTTACCGCTTAAGAAAATGGATGTTGTTCTGGGAATGGATTGGCTTTCTGCCAACTCGGTATTTATCGGTTGTGAGGAGAAACTAATTATTATTCCGTCCGTGGAGGCTACTCCGAAGGATGTGTTGACAAATATCTTGGAAGGTACGGTTGGAATGATTAATTTCTTGTTTGAGAATGAAAATTTTGTTCTTTTGGTTCTCACTAAGGAGGAGAACGACAACCTTCAGGTTCTGAGTATTCCGGTAGTCTGCGAGTTTCCGGAAGTTTTTCCCGAGGATATCACTTCTCTTCCTCCGGAGAGGGAAGTGGAGTTCTCTATTGACCTGATACCGGGAACGGCTCCAATATTCGTTTCTCCGTATCGGATGGCACCACTTGAATAAAGAGAATTAAAGGATCAATTGGAAGAATTGATGGCTAAGCATTTTGTTAGACCAAAGACTGCGTTTAGAACCCGTTATGGTCATTATGAATTTTTGGTGATGCCTTTCGGTGTGACGAAGGCCCCGGCAGTTTTCATGGATTATATGAATCGGATATTTCAACCTTACTTGGACCAATTTGTGATGATTTTCATTGATGACATTCTTATCTATTCTCGTGACCCTGAAGAGCACGGAGAACACCTAAGAATCGTTTTATCCATCTTACAAGAGATACAACTTTTTTCTAAGTTAAGTAAGTGTGAGTTTTGGATGTCGGAGGTTAATTTCCTTGGTCATGTCATATCTCAGGGAGGTGTAGCGGTTGATCCATCAAAAGTCGAAGCAGTGATTAATTGGGAGAGACCGAAGAATGTTTCTGAAGTTAGAAGTTCTTGGGATTAGCAGGGTATTACAGAAGGTTTATCAAAGGCTTTTCTCAACTGGCTTTACCAATGACGAGACTTACTCGAAAGGATTGTTCGTACGAGTGGGATTCGGATTGTGAGAGAAGTTTCATGAGTTTGAAGGAAAGATTGACGACCGCTCCTGTTTTGGTTATTCCTGAGTCTAGCAAGTCGTATGAGGTATACTGTGATGCATCGAAGATGGGATTAAGAGGTGTATTAATGCAAGATAGACATGTAGTGGCTTATGCTTCTCGACAGTTGAAAGTTCATGAGGAGAATTATCCAACGCATGATTTAGAATTGGTGGCAGTTGTGTTTACTTTGAAAGTGTGGCGTCACTACTTATATGGTGTACGTTTTGAGATGTTCAGTGATCATAAGAGTTTAAAGTACCTCTTTGATCAGAGGGAGTTGAACATGCGTCAAAGGAGGTGGATGGAGTATTTGGAGGATTATGATTTGGAGTTAAAATACCATCCGGGTAAAGCAAATAAAGTGGCGGATGTATTGAAGGTATTGCATAATGTAGAGTTGATGATGCTAGAGTATACTTTATTGGAAAATTTATGAGATCTAAATCTTCAGTTTGTTTGGACTCCAAATGGTGTGATTATGGGGAATTTGAATATCACCTCTACTGTTAGAAAGGAAATCCGACAAGGACAAGAGTTGGATGAGAAGTTGCAAGAAATGTTGACTCAACCGGGTTTTGTGTGAACTACCGATGGGATCATCTTGTTTAAGCAAACAGTTTGTGTTCCGGATAATACGATGTTAAAAAGAAGGGTTTTGGAAGAAGCGCAAAAGGGTACTTTTATTATACATCTGGGTTCTTCAAAGATGTATCAAGATTTAAAGAGGGACTATTGGTGGTCCGGAATGAAAAAGGATGTTGCGGTATATGTATCGGAATGTGCGATATGCCAACAAGTGAAAATAGAACACCAAAGACCGGGTGGCTTGTTGCAACCTTTAGAAATTCCCGTGTGGAACTGTAATACCCCGTAACTCTGGATAATATTGGTTGTGATCAACTGAGTCCCAGTGTGCTCTGAGAAATTATCTGCAGAGATAATTAGGGTAACTGTTGAACTTAGAGTAAATCCAATTAATATTATCTGACTCTGAGATATTTTAATATTTGAACTTTAGAGACTTTTTGGACAATTGGTAGTATTCCTAATTGATGATATTTTCCCTATATCATTTCTTTCCTTTCATTTTCCAAAGAAAAAGATAGAAAGGATTTTGGGGAGAAAGAAAAGAGAAGGAAAGGAAGAGAAAAAGAGGAAAAAATTCCAAGAGAAAGATCATCAAGAACATCATCAGATCTTCATCAAATCATCTTCTCATCTTCACCATCATCATCTACTCAAGGTGGGTTCTAGATAGAAACTTAAGTTTTAGAGTTAGAAATTATTTTAGCTTAAGTTAGGTTTTATGAGAAATTGCTTAAATTGGTAATCGATGAAATTTAACGATTGAAATGTGTTAAAAACTGAGTATTATAAGCTATATGGGTGTAGAATCATCTGTGTTTGATTATTGGATGTTTGGATATGTTTGGGTGAAGTTTTGGACCCATGAGAACTCAGCTGTTACGCTGCAGAATTTCTGCATTTTCCCAGATTCGCACTGCGAATCCCCTAGCGAAGGGGAAATCGTGCACTCGCTGGATGTTCGCACGACGAATGGAAAGGCGAACGTTCGCCAGTGGTTCGCACTGCGAACTTTAGCTTGTTTTGGTTCTGCCACTGTTCGCCAGACGTTCGCACTGCGAATGGTGCAGCGAACAAGTGTTGGCTAGGCATTTGCTGGGAGCTTCGCACTGCGAATGAGTAGCGAACACTTGCTGACTTCTTCGCATTGCGAACATGACAGATTCCCCAATTTATTTCTTCCATAACTTTTGACTCGTTTATCCGATGTGAGTATTCTTGGTATCGTTGTGAAGCTATGAACATCGTCTAGCTAATGGTAGTGAGAAATATATGTTTATTGCCCGATTAAATAAATCGGAGGGAATCGTGGATTGGTGTAATGTGTGATATGTTGCATTATGTGTTTCTATTATGTGATTGACAAATATATGCCTATGCTGTTATTATTAACATGCTTGAATATGTATGCATGCTAAAATACGAAATAGGTAGAGTGAGGAATATTACCGTAAATAATGGTCGGTTAGTGTGGAAATGACATAGTGATAACGCTCGTGCATGAGAGGTCGAGGCGTGTGTCTAGTAATCATAACCAGTTTATCTTACGGTGTAGTTTCATGAGACTCAAGCACCTCCTCTGAAACGTATGCACAATTACTTCGCATGTTTGATTCCCGTGTGTAGTACGAATGAAGCCTATATGGTAAAGACACTTGTGATGGTTAACAGGCCATGAGAAGTGACGGATCACGGTTAATAGGCCGATGATCCCGAATCCATTTCGTATGCCAAGTAACTACAAGGATCCATGATTCGGATCGTCTTCTAGACGTAGAAGCGGACGGGAAAAGGGGATGCCTTGGTACGGTTATTAATTAATGAGATTCTTGAGTTAACAGGCTCAGGACTTACTTTGGCACTAGTGTGAGTTAACAGGCTCACGAGTGTGGATCCATTTATGGCGTGTGTGTACTCAAAGTCACTTCCCTCCCCTTTTGACTTGAGTTAGGATGTTAGAACCTTGTAAAGCCGAGAGGACTATAAGATAGCGAACTCACTGAGATTTAATGTATCTCACCCCACGTTGTTGTTTACATCACAGGTACTACAGGTTCGGTGAAGGGTAAGGACAAAGTGGTTTGACTTTTCCTTACGGATCGTAGCTTTTAAGATGGCATGGCTTCTGCTATGACATTTTATTTTGAGATCATTGTATTGATCTAGTTCTTAGTGCATTTTGGGACATCTTATATATGTTATGCCATAGACTTTAGACTTTGTATTTAGGGCATTTAATGTATATAATGTGTTAACAAGGAACTTATAGTATTTCAGTACCAAATACTTGGATTCATGTATAATATATATACTTTGATGTATGTTGTTATATATGGGTGTTACAGTTGGTATCAGAGCAGGTCGTATCCTCGACCTAGCCATGAAATAGTATAAGTGTTTCTTTCCGTTTCATATGCGTTGTGTCGCCATTGGTCTTACGTGTTATATCTATGGTATTGAGCCTGATCAACTTAATCCTATCTGTATGACATTTAGGAACATGGCCGACGTGCGCAGAAACAACCGTGGTAGACCGAGAACTACTCCAGCAGGGACAAATCCGCCAGGGGACGAAGGGAATGCCCCTTTGTACCAATTTATGCAATAGATGCAGCAACAACAGAATCAGTTTGTCCAACAAATGGTACAACAAATGGCTGGTGGTGTGCATCCTCCAGTGGTTGTTCCCGAAGCTGCAGGGGGAACCTTTAGGGATTTCATTCGTATGAATCCTCCAGAGTTTTAGGGAGGGTTAGATCCAATAAAGGCTCATGAATGGATATCCGGTATAGAGCGGATTTTCTTGATAGTTCAGTGTAGTGAAGAAAATAAGGTTGTTTTCGCTTCTCACTTGTTAAAGGGTCCTGCCATGAGATGGTGGGAAAGCGTTTTAGCCTTAATGACAATTCAAGAGGTACCGAAAGTATGGGATCAGTTTAAGATAACTTTTATGGAGAAGTATTTCCCAAGTTCCTTAAGGTCTCAAAAAGAATTCGAGTTTCAACAATTGAGACAAGGCAACTTGATTGTGGCTTCTTATGCGGAAAAGTTCGAGGT
The DNA here is from genome assembly GCA_022829125.1 of Lathyrus tuberosus. NCBI lineage: Eukaryota > Viridiplantae > Streptophyta > Magnoliopsida > Fabales > Fabaceae > Lathyrus > Lathyrus tuberosus. The sequence continues at coordinate 17,142,806 of JALAZF010000043.1, forward strand.
TATGGCTGCTTATTCTAGGAAGGCTATGTATGCTCCTGATGAGAGGTGGAAGATTGATCAGTTTCTTTTTGGTTTGAGGGCCGAAATTTCACATAGTGTGTCTCAGAGAGAATTTACTAGCTATGCTGAATTGTTACGACAGTGTTATGTGGCAGAGCATAGCTTAAAGAAGGTGCAAGTAGAAGGAGAGTTAAGTAGGGTGAACCAAAGTGATCATGGGAGATCGAATCAACAATTTAGACCGAGACAACAGTCTTTCAAAGGGAAGCAAGTTCAGAGTTCCAGGACTAGTGCGCCTCTTGTATGCCGTACTTGTGGGAAAAATCATTTCGGTAGGTGCAGTTGGGACGGAATAAGGTGTTATCAGTGTAATAAGGTGGGCCATGTATTGAGGGATTGTCCTCAGAGGAGGAATCAGACACAAGAAAAGAATATCGGGCGAGTGTATACCTTGGACACGAAGAAAGCAAAGGGTGGCAACTCTTTGATTGCTGGTACGTGTTTTGTGAATGGAAATCCTTGTTTTGTGTTATTTGATTGTGGAGCAACACATTCTTTTGTATCGATACAATGTGTAAAGCAGCTTGGGTTGCAAGCCGTTCCGTTGTCTCCACCCATGGTGGTTACTACTGCCATGGATGAGATTGTTGAAACACCGTTGATGTGTGAAAATTGTGTATTATCGGTGAATGAAAGAGTTTTCCAGATTGATCTTATCTGTTTGCCGCTTAAGAAAGTGGATGTTATTCTGGGAATGGATTGGCTTTCTGCTAATTCGGTTTTTATTGGTTGTGAGGAGAAGTTAATTATTATTCCGTCCAATGAGGCTACTCTGAAGGATGTGTTAACTACTATTTTAGAAGGTACGGTTGGAATGATTAATTTCTTGTTTGAGGAGGAAAAATTCGTTCTTTTGATTCTTACTAAGGAGGAAGGTGGTAACCGCCAAGTTTTGAGTATTACGGTAGTTTGTGACTTTCCTGAAGTTTTCCCCGAGGATTTCACTTCTCTTCCCCCGGAGCGGGAAGTGGAATTCTCTATTGACCTGATACCGGGAACGGCTCCAATATCCGTTTCTCCATATCGGATGGCACCACTTGAATTAAGAGAATTAAAGGATCAATTGGAAGAGTTGTTGACTAAGCATTTTGTTCGACCCAGTGTTTCGCCCTGGGGAGCTCCTGTGTTGTTGGTAAAGAAAAAGGATGGTGGAATGCGGTTATGTATTGATTACCATCAGTTGAATAAGGTCACCATCAAGAATAAATACCCGTTACCAAGGATAGACGATTTGTTAGACCAATTAAAAGGAGCCTGTGTGTTCTCGAAGATTGATTTACGGTCGAGTTATCATCAGATTCGGGTGAAGAGTTCAGATGTACCAAAGACTGCATTTAGAACCCGTTATGGTCATTATGAATTTTTGGTGATGCCTTTCGGTGTGACGAATGCTCCGGCAGTTTTCATGGATTATATGAATCGGATATTTCAAACTTATTTGGACCAATTTGTGGTGATTTTCATTGATGACATTCTTATCTACTCTCGTGACCCTTAAGAGCACAGAGAACACCTAAGAATTGTTTTATCCATCTTACAAGAGAGGCAACTTTTTGCCAAGTTAAGCAAGTGTGAGTTTTGGATGTCGGAGGTGAATTTTCTTGGATATGTCATATATCAGGGAGGTGTCGCGGTTGATCCATCAAAAGTTGAAGCAGTGATAAATTGGGAGAGACCGAAGAATGTGTCTGAAGTTAGAAGCTTCTTGGGACTAGCAGGTTATTATAGAAGGTTTCTTAAAGGCTTTTCCCAACTGGCTTTACCGATAACGAGACTTACTCGGAAGGATTATTCGTATAAATGGGATTCGGCTTGTGAGCAAAGTTTTATGAGCTTGAAAGAGAGATTGACGATCGCTCCTGTTTTGGTTATTCCTGATCCTAGCAAGTCTTATGACGTATATTGTGATGCATCGAAGATGGGATTAGGAGGTGTGATAATGCAAGATGGACATGTAGTGGCTTATGCTTCACGACAGTTACAAGTCCATGAAGAGAATTATCCAACGCATGATTTAGAATTGGCGGCCGTTGTTTTTACCTTGAAGGTGTGGCGTCACTATTTGTATGGTGTACGTTTTGAGATATTTAGTGACCACAAGAGCTTAAAGTACCTCTTTGATCAGAAGGAGTTGAACATGCGTCAAATAAGGTGGATGGAATATTTGAAAGATTATGACTTGGAGTTAAAATACCATCAGGGTAAAGCGAATAAAGTGGCGGATACATTGAGTAGGAAGGTGTTGCATAATGCCGAGTTGATGGTGCTAGAGCATACTTTATTGGAAAAATTTCGAGATCTAAATCTTCAATTTGTTTGGACCCCTAATGGTGTGATTATAGGGAATTTGAATATCACTTCTACTCTTTGGGAAGAAATCCAACAAGAGCAAGGGTTAGATGAGAAGTTACAAGAAGTGTTATTGCAACCGAGTTTTGGGCGAGCTACCGACGGAGTTGTTGTATTTAACTAAAGGATTTGTGTTCCGGATAACACGGAGTTAAAAAGGAGGATTTTGGAAGAAGCGCATAAAGGTACTTTTACTATACATCCGGAATCTTCGAAGATGTACCAAGATTTAAAGAGGGACTATTGGTGGTCCGGAATGAAAAGAGATATTGCGGTGTATGTGTCGGAATGTGCGGTGTGCCAACAAGTGAAGATCGAGCACTAAAGACCGGGTGGTTTACTGCAACCTTTAGAAATTCCGGTGTGGAAATGAGAGAGTATTTCGATGGACTTTGCGGTAGGATTACCCCGTGCGCAAGGTGGTTATGATTCGATTTGGTTCATTGTGGATCGGTTAACGAAATCCGCACATTTTTTAGCTGTGAAGACTACCTACAAGGCGAGTCATCTTGCAAGGTTGTTCGTTTCGGAGATAGTGAGATTGCATGGTATTCCTACTAGTATCGTTTCGGATAGAGATCCAAAGTTTACTTCGAGATTTAGGAGAGCTTTTCAACAAGCCATGGGAACGAAGTTATGTTTGAGTACGTCGAATCATCCGCAAACGGGCGGTCAGACGGAACGGACAATACAAACCATGGAAGACATGTTGAGAGCTTGTGTACTTGAAAGTGGGGGAAATTGGATAGAACTTTTGCCGTTGATTGAGTTCTCTTATAATAACAGTTATCATGCAAGTATTGGTATGGCACCTTATGAGGCGTTGTATGGAAGGAAGTGTAGGACACCGTTGTGTTGGGCAGAAGTTGGTGAAGATAGGATGTTGGGACCTGAGATTATTCACGAAACTACGGAGAAGATTAGGATGATCAGTGGAAAAGTTAAGTAAGCACAGGATCGTCAGAAGATTTATACGGATAACCGAAGAAGACCTTTAGAATTTGAAGAAGGCGATTATGTGTTTTTGAAGGTTACACCGAGATTGCGGTTGAAAGGACCGTTTCGGTCGCGGAAGTTAAGTCCGAGATATGTGGGACCATATCAGATTTTGGAAAGAATTGGTGAAGTAGCCTACAGATTAGCCTTACCGCCTTCTTTGTCAGAGATGCACGACGTTTTTCATGTGTCTCAGCTTCAGAAATTTTTCCCAGGTCCTCTTCAGCCAATTCTACCAGATACAATTGAGTTAGAAGCATATTTGACATTTGAGGCTCAACCGAGTTGTTAGTTCTTGTGATTGGCTGAAATTTTGGTAAAACAATGTTAATGTCATGGTTGATGTTGCAACATGAGCCTCTAAACATTATTGTTTGTTTGGTTAACATTCTGGTTTGTGAAAATTGTTGAAGAGTTAAAGTGCTGAATAGTGTTGTCACATGCGATGTCTTGACATCATTATACCAGAACATTAAAACATCAGGTTGTGATGTTTTTAGGGCTGCGCATGTTAATGAGTTATTCTACTGAAGAAAATCAGAGATTGCAGGCGAATATCATGGGGTAGATATATTCTGTTGCAATCAGTTATGAAGTAGATTAGTTTGTTGCTAATTTAATGCAAAAAGATATAAAGAATAATTAGAGTTAATTATGAAGAGCTGATTGAAGATTTAATTGAAGATCTATTTTGTAGCAGAATCTTTTGCAGATTTGTAGCAGAAGATTTGCTGTGATTTAAAGGCCCAAATCCAGTTGGGAAAAAGTTATAAATTGAATGCTTGTAACCTAGAATAGGCACGGGTCCAAGATGTAGATCATTAGGGCTTTGTCTAAGTGAACCACTCAGGTTGTGAGACGGTCACTGTTTTCTTACTCAGAAACCTGTAGGTAATGAGTATTGTATTGTTCTTGGAGAAAGCTTTGAAGAAACTCCAAGGTGTGTCATGGAAGTGTGTCTTCTACTTTTCTGTGGTTGAAAAGTTGTTGGTAATCAAGCTGTTGATGCAGTGGCAGAGTTGTTGACTGCTAGACATCATTGCGATGATTGGGAGTGAGATGGAGTCTCTTATCTAGGGAGAACTTAGATAGAAGGGTCATTGGGTAGTGATTAAAATTAGGTAGATTGTCAACTGGTTTGTTGAGTCTGTAATTTGATACTACTAATAGTGGACTTCCTTCCTGGCTTAGTATGCCCCCAGATGTAGGTTGTTTAAACCGAACTGGGTGAACAATCCTTGTGTGCAATTCTGTGCTTTTATTGTCTTGTTCATGTTGCAGATATTGATGTTGTGACATCACATTTAACATCACATATCTGGTACCAGAATTTCAATTGGTATCAAAGCAGGCATCCTGTCTGTTTCTGGATGAGATCTAGGGAAGATACTTTCTGGCTCATGAGCAAGGAATATTATTCAGGTCATATAGTTGTTTGGATGATCCCTTGGAGTGAAGGATGGACTATTCATGATATAGGATTGTTGGCACGTGGTTTATGCTGATAGTGTACAAGGATTTTTGAGTAGTGCCTGAAGGTTGTTGAGGAGTTGTTATGTGTTCCGCTGCACGGTATCTGTTGTACCCTTGGTTGGTTCTTGTATCTCTGGTGTTGAGATTCTAGGAAGATATTCTCTTGGAAAGACATTAGGATTTGGTCTCCTCAGCAGGATATTCTCTGATTTTGTTTGTAGTCTATGCAAGACAGCCTCAACCGGTTGGTTAGAGATGCCAAAGTTACTTGAGGATTATCTCATATCCTTGTTTGGGAGAGAAGTGTTCATAAGGTGAATGGACCTTCTAAAGACTGGTTGACATGGAAGGATCAGAAGAAGAACATATTTCAAGTCAGACATTGAAGACCAATCTGTTCAGAACAGTGATTCCTTCTTTATCATCTTTCTTGATGGTGAAAGAAGAGGATAGAGCCAAAGCAAAAAGAGTATCACTGTCAAATCTTTCATGCGGGAGTGAAGATCTTATTAAGTCATCTCTTAAGCTTAGTTGTGGTGACCTAATGAGGAGGATGTTTCATCAGGATAGAAGCTGAGCTTAATATGTCAATACAAATGTCTCGACATCGCGCTACACATTAGCAGTTTATGGTAATTGCTAAGTCTAAGACCTATTAGATTGTAACTGCCTTGAAGGATCACTGAAGCTGTGAAGTTTTTGAGATGATGCCATAGCATCTCAGATGTGCTGGTTGAAGAAAAGGTAGTAATCTTGATAGCAGAAGAGAAGGAGTTGATCCTTGTTTGAGCTAAACTGTCTGAGGACCATATTATAGGGTAAATGCATCCAAGATTTTGTGTGAGCATGTGGTCAATTGGTGTCTGCATTAGTTGGAATGAACTCTTCCAGTTTTGTGGCTCGGAGGATTGAAAGTAGCAGCTTGTATCAATCTCTAGGTAAATAAGAGGTCTGAACCTTGTGCTTATAAGAAGAAGCTTCTGGAAGAGTGTGTTATGCAAGTTACTGCAGTTTTGTCGGTCTTGGAAGTTGATCAGATGGTGATATGTTCTCGTGTGTTCCCTACAAGAGATATGTGTGGATTAATATGTTCTCCAAATCCATAGGAGATGTTTAATGTGATTTAGACTAATGTCGGAACTGATGTTGAAACATCATTTCAGTTCTTTGCTCAGGGTGGAGTAAAAGATCAAGACACTGACCTAACCTGGAAGGCCTTTGTGGTATGAATGGTTGTCATGATGGTTGCGCGTTTGTCTAAGATGGTGTGCATTCAACTAATGACAATATACATTGACGGGAGACTATGTATATGTCTGATGTAAAAGTGCAGGACTGCAGAAGTGTTGAGAATTTACTTTGTGGTGTGTTGGTGTGTGACGACCTGAATTATGTTGTTGAAGATGGAGATGGTAGGCTATGAAGTCACCATAGTCTTGATGGTTGGATCAGGTTATTTCTGATCTAGGTGCTTTGAAGCATGGGTTTTGTTGTGTGAAAATCGAGGATATGGGGCTCTACTAAGGGAAGTGGCATTCTTTGGTATAGCTATGGGGTAGTCTTGGACTACTTATTTTCTGAAGATTCAGATGTGGTAGGTTTGAAGTCTTTGGAGTTTCTAAGCAGGATGGAGGTTGTCTACTCAAACTTGATTGTTGAATTAAGTCTATGAGAGCATGGAAATCTGTTTCTTCAAAGGGAGGAGGTTGTTCTAAGTGGCAGAAGGAAGAGCTGAATTCAACAGTTGGATATCATAATGTTTTGACATCTAGCTTAACATCAGGAGTCTCAGCTGGTGATGTGGCACATCAGCTTATGATAGGGTGATCTACAGGAATGAACAATAGGATGCTTCAAAAAGATCATTCTCATGGCAGTTTGCAGGAGCTGCAGGAAGGAGAAGATGTTACATGACCATGGCTTAGGGAGTCTAAGTGTGTTTGCTATTGAGCAATTGGAGCATGTGACTTGAAGATCTGGTTTCCTTGGTGGATCAGGATATCTTTGTGAGAGTTCTGAAAAATGTGAAAAAGGTCAAAATGTGGCATTTGGATGTTTTCATATGAGGATTCATGCTTGAGGTGAGCAAACTATGACATTTGGTTGATCTCAGAAGTGGATTCGAAGAATCAAGATAATCAGAGTGTGGCAGCTGGTTATTATTGAGGATTGTCTTGGGACTAGTTACTCTTGGGCAATGAGTTGAAGACTCAAGGAGATTATTCTACTTGAAGGTGGATGAGTGGTTAATTCTCTAGTTCTTTGGATTACTATGCTATAGAAAGTCCAGTTGGTGGAACATATCAAGAATCATGGTGATGATGTCTTGGTCTGTGGCAGATGTTCTAACTTGTGTTGGGACATTATCTGGTTGGATATCTTTGGTGAAGGATGATTATGCTCTGGTTCAGGAGCTTGGTGCCTACATTATGCCTAAGGAGCGTCTACATAGTCATACGGGAGAATGATGAAGTAGAAGGCCTACCTTGGATGGAGACTGTAGAGAAGACTGAAGTAGATCAGGAGTATGATAGAAAATGACTGCCTTTGGAGAGTTGGATGATATATGTGACCTTGATCTTTATCTAACTGTTTGTTTGAAGGAGGTTGGTGATCCTTATGAATAGCCTAATTATGACTTCATGTGTGAGTAACTGCTATTTATGGTCATAAGGGACAGTGGTACCAAAATAAATGGGCTCAGCAAGTGGACTTAAATGTTTATCTCCATCTAGAGCATTAGTTAACCATGACAGGGGGAGTACTTGTCTATGGATTCTGCGGCAAAGGTGCATATATTGTGAAGCTTGCATGATGATCAAGCTTGTGGAGATTGGTTGCCTCGTATGAGGATCTAATGTCAGATAACATGTTGTGACATTAGGCTGTTGGTTGGCAGTGGTTGTTAAGACTATTGGTTCTAGTCATATGAATCACGTGTGCACATGCTTCTGAGAAGAAGTCTGAAGACAAGTTTATTGGTTTGGAAGGTATAATCTTTTATGGAAGTCTTGGATTGATAATGTTGTGAGAAAGCAGACATTGTGTGATAAGATGTCAGAACATGGTACAGGACATGTTTTTCTTGAGCCAAACAAGGATTTATTTTGGACGGTGATGTAAGGATAAGGCGAAACACGTGTCTTCTATTATGCATGGATTGTTTTGGCACAATTTATGGTAAGAATCAGTTAGAGGCAATAAAGACGGTCAAGACTGTTTTGGATGGTAGACATTGAATTTGGATGGAGTTTTTAGTTCCTAAAATAGCATTTCTATGACCAAAAACTTTGACTATTCAAGGCTCGTTAATTCCAAAGTAACTGGTCAACTATTTATAGAGGTTATTCTCTGCTCCTTCAGCCAGTGAGTGTTCTTGTTTCATAAGTCTTATGGCGTTTGTTCGTGTTTGGGTGAGCACTACTTGGGTCTGGATCTGTGAGGGCTTCCTTTGCCAATTTGTGGCTAAAAAGGGGGAGAAAGGAAAGGGTTTTGGTAAATGGTTGCACAGATGTTGTGCCTGGAGTCTGCAGTTCCAGATGTGGTTTAGAGATGTCAAAGAGGATGTCCTATCCTTAAGTTGGTGTTGAGTCTTTGTGACTTGTGTCCTGAGTTATGAACACAGTTGTGACTTGTGTTCTGAGTTACCTGGGTTGGAAGAATGGCACTTCTTAAGTTTCATCTTATGCCACAGATTAAACCCAGTGTCTGATCAATGAAGGTGTGCAGAATTATCTTATGCCACCATTGGTGTTTTATGTATAGACAAACATTTCTTTTCTGGAGGAGTCTTCTACATTTGTTCTGGGTCAGTCCTGGAAGGAAAAAGAAATTTTTTGTGTTGAGGGGGAGTGTCAGATATCTTCTTCCTCATGTGCACCAAATGACTTCAGGACTTTCTACTTCTTAGGTCCTGATGTGCTGCCTGAAGTTGTTGTGCTATGGTGATGTTATGTCCAACATGATGTTCTAACATCATTCAAAATTAGCCAAGAAGATGATTCTCCATGGTTGCTGTACACAGTAGCTATTGATGATTATTGTTAGGATCAGATGACTTCTAACAGTAGTATAGGATTTTAATTGCTGCTGTAATTTGTAATTTGAGCTGTAATGTTTATATATTTGTTTTAGCCAAAATTAGCCAAAGGGGGAGATTGTTAGTTCTTGTGATTGGCTGAAATTTTGGTAAAATAATGTTAATGTCATGGTTGATGTTGCAACGTGAGCCTCTAAACATTATTGTTTGTTTGGTTAACATTTTGGTTTGTGAAAATTGTTGAAGAGTTAAAGTGCTGAAGAGTGATGTCACATGCGATGTCTTGACATCACTATACCAGAACATTAAAACATCAGGTTGTGATGTTTTTAGGGCTGCGCGTGTTAATGAGATATTCTACTGAAGAGAATCAGAGATTGCAGGCGAATATCATGGGGTAGATATATTATGTTGCAATCAGTTATGAAGTAGATTAGTTTGTTGCTAATTTAATGCAAAAAGATATGAAGAATAATTAGAGTTAATTATGAAGAGCTGATTGAAGATTTAATTGAAGATCTATTTTGTAGCAGAATCTTTTGCAGATTTGTAGCAGAAGATTTGCTGTGATTTAAAGGCCCAAATCCAGTTGGGAAAAAGTTATAAATTGAATGCTTGTAACCTAGAATAGGCACGGGTCCAAGATGTAGATCATTAGGGCTTTGTCTAAGTGAACCACTCGGGTTGTGAGATGGTCACTGTTTTCTTACTCAGAAACCTGTAGGTAATGAGTATTGTATTGTTCTTTGAGAAAGCTTTGAAGCAACTCCAAGGTGTGTCATGGAAGTGTGTCTTCTACTTTTCTGTGGTTGAAAAGTTGTTGGTAATCAAGCTGTTGATGTATTGGCGGAGTTGTTGACTGCTAGACATCATTGCGATGACTGGGAGTGAGATGGAGTCTCTTATCTAGGGAGAACTTAGATAGAAGGGTCATTGGGTAGTGATTAAAATTAGGTACATTGTCAACTGGTTTGTTGAGTCTGTAATTTGATACTACTAATAGTGGACTTCCTTCCTGGCTTGGTATGCCCCCAGATGTAGGTTGTTTGAACTGAACAGGGTGAACAATCCTTGTGTGCAATTCTGTGCTTTTATTGTCTTGTTTATGTTGCAGATATTGATTTTGTGATATCACACTTAACATCACATATCTGGTACCAGAATTTCATGAGTCGTATCACCGAAAGAGAAACTAAGGTGTTAAGGAATAAAGAGATTCCTCTTGTTAAGGTCCAGTGGGATGTGACGCATCCGGGCGATGCAACTTGGGAATTGGAATCGAAGATGCGGGAGGTCTATCCTCATCTGTTCAGGAAATTGTTTTAAATTCGTGGGCGAATTTATATTTAAGGGGGGGGGGGAGGATGTAATACCCCATAAATTATTTTACTCTGGATAATATTGGTAGAGATCAACTGAGTCCCAGTGTGCTCTGAGAAATTATCTGCAGAGATAATTAGGGTAACTGTTGAACTTAGAGTAAATCCAATTAATATTATCTGACTCTGAGATATTTTAGTATTTGAACTTTAGAGACTTTTTGGACAATTGGTAGTATTCCTAATTGATGATATTTTCCCTATATCATTTATTTCCTTTCATTTTCCAAAGAAAAAGATAGAAAGGATTTTGGAGAGAAAGAAAAGAGAAGGAAAGGAAGAGAAAAAGAGGAAAAAAGTCCAAGAGCAAGATCATCAAGAACATCATCAGATCTTCATCAAATCATCTTCTCATCTTCACCATCATCATCTACTCAAGGTGGGTTCTAGATAGAAACTTAAGTTTTAGAGTTAGAAATGATTTTAGCTTAAGTTAGGTTTTATGAGAAATTGCTTAAATTGGTAATGGAGAAATTTAACGGTTGAAATGTGTTAAAAACTGAGTAGTATAAGCTATATGGGTGTAAAATAATCTGTGTTTGATTATTGGATGTTTGGATATGTTTGGGTGAAGTTTTGGACCCATGAGAACTCAGCTGTTACGCTGCAGAATTTCTGCATTTTCCCCGATTCGCACTGCGAATCCCCTAGCGAAGGGGAAATCATGCACTCGCTGGATGTTCGCACGGCGAATGGAAAGGCGAATGTTCGCCGGTGGTTCGCACTGCGAACTTTAGCTTATTTTGGTTCTGCCACTGTTTGCCAGATGTTCGCACTACGAATGGTGCAGCGAACAAGTGTTGGCTAGGCATTCGCTGGGAGCTTTGCACTGCGAATGAGTAGCGAGCACTCGCTGACTTCTTTGCATTGCGAACATGACAGATTCCCCAATTTGTTTCTTCCATAACTTTTGACTCGTTTATCCGATATGAGTATTCTTGGTATCGTTGTGAAGCTATGAACATCCTCTAGCTAATGGTAGTGAGAAACATATGTTTATTTCCTGATTAAATAAATCGGAGGGAATTGTGGACTGGTGTAATGTGTGATATGTTGCATTATGTGTTTCTATTATGTGATTGACAAATATATGCCTATGCTATTCATTATTAACATGCTTGAATTTGTATGCATGCTAAAATACGAAATAGATAGAGTGAGGAATATTACCGTAAACAATGGTCGGTTAGTGTGGAAATGACATAGTGATAACGCTCGTGCATGAGAGGCCGAGGCGTGTGTCTAGTAATCATAACCAGTTTATCTTACGGTGTAGTTTCATGAGACTCGAGCACCTCCTCTGAAACGTATGCGCAATTACTTGGCAAGTTTGATTCGCGTGTGTAGTACGAATGGAGCCTATATGGTAAAGAGACTTGTGATGGCTAACAGGCCATGAGAAGTGACGGTTCATGGTTAACAGGATGATGATCCCGAATCATTTCGTATGACAAGTAACTACAAGGATCCATGACTCGGATCGTCTTCTAGACGTAGAAGCGGAAGGGAAAAGGGGATGCCTTGGTACGGTTATTGATTATTGAGATTCTTGAGTTAACAGGCTCAGGACTTACTTTGGCACTAGTGTGAGTTAACAGGCTCACGAGTGTGGATCCATTTATGGCGTGTGTGTACTCAAAGTCACTTCCCTTCCCTTTTGACTTGAGTTAGGATGTTAGAACCTTGTAAAGTCGAGAGGACTATAAGATAGCGAACTCACTGAGATTTGATGTATCTCACCCCACGTTGTTGTTTACATCACAGGTACTACAGGTTCGGCGAAGGGTAAGGACAAAGTGGTTTGACTTTTCCTTAAGGATTGTAGCTTTTGAGATGGCATGGCTTCCGCTATGACGTTTTATTTTGAGGTCATTGTATTGATCTAGTTCTTAGTGCATTTTGGGACATCTTATATATGTTATGTCGTAGACTTCAGACTTTGTATTTAGGGCATTTAATGCATATAATGTGTTAACTAGGAACTTATAGTATTTCAGTACCAAATACTTGGATTCATGTATAATATATATACTTTGATGTATGTTGTTATATATGGGTGTTACAGGAAGTGGGATAGTATTTCGATGGATTTCGCAGTAGGATTACCCCGTGCGCAAGGTGGTTATGATTCGATTTGGGTAATTGTAGATCGGTTGACAAAGTCTGCTCATTTCTTGGTCGTAAAGAATACTTATAAGGCGAGTCATCTCGCAAGGTTGTTCATTTCGAAAATAGTGAGGTTCCATGGTATTCCCACTAGTATCGTTTCGGATAGAGATCCAAAGTGTACTTCGAGATTTTGGAGAGCTTTTCAAAAAGCGATGGGAACGAAGTTGTGTTTGAGTACGTCGAATCATCTGCAAAAGGATGGTCAGACGGAACAGACAATACAAACCATGGAAGATATGTTGAGAGCTTGTGTACTTGAAAGTGGAGGAAATTGGATAGAACTTCTGTCGTTGATTGAGTTCTCTTATAACAACAGTTATCATGCCAGTATTGGTATGGCTCCTTATGAAGCATTATATGGGAGGAAGTGTAGAATGGCATTGTGTTGGGCGGAGGTTGGAAAAGATAGAATGTTGGGACCCGAGATTGTTCACGAGACTACGGAAAAGATTAGAATGATTTGTGAAAAAGTTAAACAAGCATAGGATCGTCAGAAGAGCTATGCAGATAACCGTAGGAGACCTTTGGAATTTTATGAGGGTGATCATGTATTTTTGAAAGTTACTCCGAGATTGAGATTGAAAGTACCACTTAAATTGCGGAAGTTAAGTCCGAGATATGTGGGACCGTATCAAATTTTAGAAAGAATATGTGAAGTAGCTTACAGGTTAGCCTTACCGCCTTCTCTGTCAGAAATGCATGACGTTTTTCATGTATCCCAGCTTCGAAAGTTTGTTCCAGATCCTCTTCAGCCAATGTTACCTGATACGATCGAGATAGAAGCAGATTTGACGTTTGAGCCTACACCGAGTCGTATCACAGGAAGAGAAACTAAGGTGTTAAGGAATAAAGAGATTCCTCTGGTTAAGGTTCAGTGGAATGAGACGCATCCGGGAGATGCAACTTGGGAATTGGAATCGGAGATGTAGGAGGTCTATCCTCATCTTTTCAGGTAATTGTTTTAAATTCGTGGGCGTATTTCTATTTAGGGGGGGGGGGGGGAGGATGTAATACCAACATATTTTTTGTATTTACACCGGATAATATTAGTTGTGATCAACTGAGTCCCGGTGTACTCTGATAAATTATCTGCAAAGATAATTAGAGTAACTGTTGAACTTAGAGTAAATCCAATTAACATTATCTGACTCTGAGGTATTTAATTATTGGAACTTGGAGACTAATTGGATAATTAGTAGTGTTACTAATTGATGATATTATACTATATCATTTCTTTTCCTTCATTTTCCTCATTTGAACCAAAGAAAGAAAAAGATAGAAAGAAGTGGGAGAGGAAGGAAAGGAAAGGAAAGAAGAGGAGAAAAAGCTCAAGAACACAAAATCATCAACCATCACTCTTTCTTCATCAAAACATCTTCCAATATTCATCATCATCATCATCATCATCTATTCAAGGTGGGTTCTAGATAGAAATTTAAGTTTTAGAGTTAGGGATGATTTTGGCTTAAGTTAGGTTTTATGAGAATTGTTTAAATTGGTAATCAATGAAAGTTAACGGTCAAAATGTGTTACAAACTGAGTAGTATAAGCTATATGAATGTAGAATCATCTGTATTTGATTGTTGGATGTTTGGGTATGTTATGGGTTGGTTTTGAACCCAAGGGAACTCAGCTGCACGCTACAGAATTTCTGCATTTTCCTAGGCTCGCACTGCGAATCCCCTAGCAAAGGGGAAATCGAACATTCATTGGTTATTCACACAGCGAAGGGGAGGGCGAACGTTCGCCAAACGTTCTCCAGAGGCTCGCCCTGCGAACTTTAGCTTGTTTTCGTTCTGCCACAGTTCGCCAGACGTTCGCACTGCGAATGGGGCAACGAACCAGTGTTGGGTAGGCATTCGCTGGGAGCTTCGCACTGCGAATGAGAAAGTGAGCACTCGCTGGCTTCTTCGCATTGCGAACATGACAGATCCTCCAACTTGTTTCTTCCATAATTTTTGACTCGTTTAGCTAATTTGAGTATTCTTGGGATCGTTGTGAAGCTATGAAAATACTCTATATAATGAAAGTGGAAAATACTGGTTTTGATGCCCGATTAAATAAACCGGAAGGAACCGTGAATTAGTGTAATTGGTGGCATGTTGAATTATGTGTTTCCATTATGTGATTGATGACTATTTGCCTATGATCTTATTGTTAAACATGTTTGAATATGTATGCATGTTAAAATACGAAATAGGTAGAGTGAGGAGTATTACCGTAAACGATTGTCGGAAAGTGTGGAAATGACATAGTGACAACGCTCGTGCATGAGAGGCTGAGGCGTGTGTCTAGTAATCATAACCAGTTTATCTTGCGGTGTAGTTTTATGAGACTCGAGCTCCTCCTCTGAAACGTATGTACAATTACTTGGTAGGTTTGATTCCCTACGTGTAGTACGATTGGAGCCTATATGGTTAAGAGACTTGTGATGGTTAACAGTCCATGAGAAGTGATGGTTCACGGTTAACAGGCCGATGATCCTGAATCCAATTCGTATGCCAAGTAACTACAATGATCCATGACTCGGGTCGTCTTCTAGACGTAGAAACGGACGGGAAAAGGGGATGCCTTGGTATGGTTATTGATTAGCGAGATTCTTGAGTTAACAGGCTCAGGACTTACTTTTGTATTAGTGTGAGTTAACAGGCTCACGAGTGTGGATCCATGTATGGTGTGTGTGTACTCAAAGTCACTTCCCTTCCCTTTTGACTTAAGTTAGGTTGTTAAAACATTTTAAAACCGAGAGGACTATAGGATAGCAAACTCACTGAGATTTGATGTATCTCACCCCACGTTGTTGTTTACATCACATGTACTACAGGTTCAGCGAAGGGTAAGGATAAAGTGGGTTGACTTTTCCTTACAGTTCGTAGCTTTTGAGATGGCATGGCTTCTGCTATGGCGTTTTATTTTGAGATCATTGTATTGATCTATTTCTTAGTGTATTTTGGGACATCTTGTATATGTTATGCCGTACACTTTAGAACTTTGAAAGTAGGGCATTTAATGTATATAATGTGTTAACTAGGAACTTGTGGTATTTCAGTATCAAACACTTGGATTCATGTATATATATATATATATGCTTTGATGTATGTTGTTATATATGGGTGTTACATATTATGTATTGGAAGTGTTTGGGTGGAAGAAATGATGGATTTTGGCCCCAAATGACCTATATTGACGCGGCTGCGAATTCTGGGTTTCGCGGGTTCGTCTAGTGAACCACAGCGAAGAACCGGCCGAATGTTCACCTAGAAGTTCGCCTAGAGAACTTTATGATGTTTTTCCTCTGCCATGGTTCGCTGGAGTTCGCCTAGCGAACCCTGGAGCGAATGTGACAGATTTTTCCAACTTGTTTCCTTCATAACTTTTGATCTGTAACTCAGATTGAGGCACGGTCGGATGCGTTGGAAAGCAATTTCAATGCTCTTTATGATAGTGGAATAGAAACATATGTTTATGGCTTGGATTGATAAGAAAATATGGAAAAGTAATGTATGTGTGAAAAGTGTGGTTTATGTTTCCACCAAAATTTCATGAATCGGGAAGACGATTGATTATTAAATGGTGTATGAAACCATGATTTAACAAAGGATGTTTGGTAGGGAATAGTAGTGACTTGTTATGCTTTTATGTGTGTTTTATGAGTGATATTGTTATATGCCAATTATGTTGTACCATGTCTATCTAATTGTTATTAATGTTAACATGATAAGAGAATATGCATGCTTAAAATGAATTAGGAAGAGTGAGGAAACTTTACCCCAAAACAAATGGCATAGTTAATATTGTTATAATTCTAGGTTGTGAATAGATTTGTGGTAGAAACTCTGGATGGCGACGCTCGTGTATTCACTGACAA
The DNA here is from genome assembly GCA_022829125.1 of Lathyrus tuberosus. NCBI lineage: Eukaryota > Viridiplantae > Streptophyta > Magnoliopsida > Fabales > Fabaceae > Lathyrus > Lathyrus tuberosus. Next base: position 17,159,139 of record JALAZF010000043.1, read on the forward strand.
GTTCTGGCCTGGAGTAGATAATCTAGATGGCGATGCTCGGGCACTTGATGTATAACAGTGCATCCGTGATGAGTATTGGTCTAGGAGAGAGTAAACACTAGTATGGAACATGTGTGAACCATTGTGATTTATGAGAAAAGGCAAGAGAGGCCTTAAGGCTAATATGGCCTTGTGATTGTCGAATACGATCACGTTTGAGTATATGATCACGTAATCGTAACCATTTTCTTTTGAGTTGCCCTTGAGAGGCCTTCATGAGTCTCAAGCTCCTCTGAAGTGCAGGAAGAATTACTTGGCAGGTTTGATTCCCGTGTGTAGTACGAATGGAGCCTATATATAAAGGTAAAGAGACTTGTGACGGTGTATGGGCCGTGTGAAGTGACGAATTAAGGCGATAATGCGTCCCTTAATTCCGAATCCATTTCGTATGCCAAGTAAATTACAAGGATCCATGACTCAGGTCGACTTCTAGACGTAGAAGCGGGCGGGAAAAGGGGATGCCTTGGTACCGGTTATCGATTAGTGATATTTTGAGTTGATGAACTCATGACATGTTTCCATATAGTGTGAGATTGTGAGATTGTGTACTCAAGGTCTTTTCCCTTCCCCTTAACTTGAGTTTGGATTGATAGAACCTTGCACAGCCGAGAGAATCCATAAGATATGGAACTCACTGAGATTTGGTGTATCTCACCCCACTATTGTTGATTATTTTCAGGTATTGAGTACAGGTTTGATTTACAAGTGGAGCTATGCTTGGATGTTTCAAGAGAAGCTTAGTTGAGCTTATTCTGCTGTGTATTTGTTGTATACAATTGAGGATATTGTATATTAGTCTTAGATTTTATATTTTTGGCTAGTTTCCATATCTTGTACCATAGTTTGTATTATGTTTTAGAATGGTCAAGTATGTGAATTACGCCATTAGGCACTTATGATGGTGTCAGTACCAATTAAAATGCGTGTATTATATTATTCTAGATATATATTATACATGGCATTACAGATAAGGGTTTGCAAAGTCATCAAAGTGTTCATAAAAAAAGAACAAAGACAATGTCTAGTATGCGGTAGAACCTTTTCATATGAAAAAGGCCTCAACTAATAATATGTTATAAATAATATATCTGATATAATTTTTAATTTAATTGAATCTACTTATGTTTTTATTTTTTTAATTTATTTTTATCTAAAACTTTACAAAAACGTGTAAGGGCATGTATGTATAACATTATGTAATGTATTAAAATAGTAAAAATAATTCATATCACGAAAATTAGTTAAAATCATGTTACAAATATATTATGCTTCGATGAAAACTATTCTTTCAGTAATGAATTAAAGGTGGAGTATAAAATTGAAAGATATAATACTATCATCAATTACTAACAAGACTTGGTATATTATCATCATTAGTTATTTTTTTTGTACAACATATTAAAAAAAAGTAAATCAAATATGTCAAAATTATCATCATCGTTTGGTGTTTTTTTTACATTATATCGACCCAAATAAAAAAAATAAGGAAATCGAATATGCCTAAAGAAATATATTGTTTTTTTTAATGAGAAAATATGTATGTAAAATTAAGAGATGATTAATAGATCATTTAATGATACACAATTAAATAAATCATCCATCAATTATGTATATTTTTATGTATATAGATATTTTTATCTATTTTAAATTTTGATTCTTATTAAAATGATTCTCTAGTGCTTATATAAACATATATGCATCTATTAGTTTATCATTTGATTGACATAATAATTATGATCGAGAGAGATTGAGGTAAAACATAAAGGAAATTATCTAATATGAAATAGTGTGTTGGTATTGTTCTTTTATATAAAATAAAGTTAAAATTACGTTTGAATTATTAAAAACTAAAATTAATATGGTAAAAAAATTAAATTATATAATTAAAGTTGTGGAAAATTATTTGATTGATGAGTGAACTTGGAAAAAAATTACTTGACTGTCACATTTGATTTTCATTAATCTTTTTAAGATATTATGTATTTAAAATTTGTCACCGACATGTTTTGATGAAAATATTTTTATATATTTATGTGTTTTTGTGAAACGAATTGTAAGAAAAATTAATAATACTAGAAAGCGGGATCTTTTTTTTTTTATTCCCAAATCCCTTAATCCAGTATTTTCTGTTTCGTCGTTATATCATTTTTTGCAGGGTAAAGAGAACAATTTAGTTCCGGTTATTGCAGAGGACGTTAAATCAGCGTTGAGATTGAATTGGTTGGCTATCGCCCCACTTAAACTGAAAGTATTTGGCTGGAGATTGATCCTCAATAGAATACCTACACGTGACAATTTGGTTCGAAGAGGATTAATAAACAATGTCAATGAAAAGGTTTGTCCTTTCTGCTTCTTAATGGATGAAAACGCTGAGCATTTACTTTTCCAATGTTCAAAGTCCAATCTAGTTTGGAAATTCATATTCCGTTGGTTACAAGTTGAGGAATTTTGGGTCGGAGATGTTTCGAATCATATGTTATGTTGGATAAACGGGTGTCTAAAAAATTTCCTTGAAGTAGGAACGACCATGGGATTTTGGCTAATAGTATGTTGGGCTATATGGTCATCAAGGAACAATATTATGTTCAGAGATGAGTTTTGGGATGTAGATACGATTACCAACCGTATAGTTATGTATTCTTGGTGGTGGATTGGAAAAAATCATACGAAAGCACTAAGCTGTAATTATTATTCTTGGGTATATATCCCTTTAGAATTATGTAGGTCTTGACTTTTACAAGTTAGGCCTGTTTTGTACATGGGGTTGGATCTCCCCTTGAGATTCGATAATTATTATACCACTAATCTTGCTTATTAAAAAATAAATAAAACATGATATTGAGAATAACATGATTTTTATAAATTATAAAAAAAGAGTGTGTTGTTTACAAGGGAGAATGTATTTGAATTGAATTGATTGGCTATCTATTGATTTAATTTGGCTTCTTACGGTATTTAATATTTGATATGATTTTTTTTTGTTAAAGAAATTTTTGGTAAAGAATCAAATTGAATTAATTTGGTTTTTAATTTTTTAAATCTATTTTACTATTATAAATAGGCACCACTCTTCTTGAAAGAGGGACACGGCAAAAAACATCATTGAAGAAAAAAATAGTGAAATAACGAAAACGAAGGACAAGTATGTTAAATTTCTTTTCTTGTATTATAAGTTATAGTTTGATTGTAACACTTTCTTTATTTCTTTTTTAAAATATATATGTTATAACTTGTTTGTTTTTTATAATTATGATTCATATGTTATATATTTATTATTAATATTAAAATGTATTTTGGAATTAATTTTTTTCGACAATGATTAAAAAAAGGACACATACACATATAGAATCGAATGATATGTTGCTCTGTTACTATTAGAATTCCGTTAACATATCGGAAGCTTATGTTACTTTTTTAAAAAATTGGTTTAGTATTTTGTTTTTAGAAAAATGAAAATTTAACTTTTTAAAAGCCTTCAAATAAAAAATAATTTTGAGTACTTTACATTTTTTCTAAGACTTTTTGAACTATAAAATATTTAAAAAATATTTAAAATTAGAATTAATTCAAAGAATTTTATTTTGAATGATATATTTTTGAATCATTATATAATTTTTATCATGATAAAAGTGTAACAACGGACATCAAAGTTATAGAATTTTAACACTATTCCTTTAATTTATAGTAACTAGTATATTTGAATAATTTTTTGTAAAATATAAATTTTAAACTAGCTATTTAAAACCCTTAACAATTCTAATTTAAATAAAATAAAATAATATAAAAATTATTAAACAATATTAATCCGTATACCTTCAAAAATAACTAATAATCCTTATTTTAAACCTACAACATCATGATTTTACATTAAAAACTAATTAGTGTTATTTGGTTTGCTTTTAACATTGTGGTTAATTATTGAAAAAACATAAACAAGTATAAATAAATCATTTTTATTGTTAAAATAATTTTATGACAATTATATATATTTGTGATTTATCTCGCATGCTAATTTAGTGTATACAATTTGATTATTTCTTTGTTAATTTAGTTTTCAATGGCCGGAGAATACAAATGCAATGCACAAGGATGTAATCGATCTTTTGGGTCTGATAAGGGTTTGCAAAGTCATCAAAGTGTTCATAAAGAAAAAGAACAAGGACAATGTCTGTAATGCCCTGTATAATATATATATATATATATAGAATAATAAAATACACGTATTTTATTTGGTACTGACACCATCATAAGTGCCTAATGGCGTAATTCACATACTTGACCATTTCCTAAAAAAATGAAACAATCTATGGTACAAGGTATGTAAACTAGCCAAAGATAAAAATCTAAGAACATTATACAATATTCCTCATTGTACAAGAACAATAAAATACACAGCGGAATAAGCTTAACTAAGCTTCTCTTGAAACATCCAAGCATAGCTCCACTGGTAAATCAAACCTGAAAATAATCAACAATAGTGGGGTGAGATACATCAAATCTCAGTGAGTTCTCTATCTTAAAGGTCCTCTCGGCTTTACAGGGTTCTATCAATCCTAACTCATGTCAAGGGGAAGGGAAATGACTTTGAGTTTACAATCGCACAATCTCACACTATATGGAAACATGTCATGAGTTCATCAACTCACAATATCACTAATCGGTAACCACACCAAGGCATCCCCTTTTCCCGTCCGCTTCTACGTCTAGAAGTTGACCCGAGTCACGGATCCTGGTAACCTACTTGACATACGAATGGATTCGGCTTCTACGGGCCATTAACCGTTATGAATTGTCACTTCACACGGGCCATTAACCGTCACAAGCATACGCTCCCAGAGCGCCATTCGTACTGCACGCGGGAATCAAACCTGCCAAGTAGTTGTGCACATATTTTAGAGGAATTCGAGACCCATGAAACGCACTCACAAGATAACCGGTTACCATTACGTGATCTCACACACTACGTTATTGTATTCGACATCCACAAGGCCACAATGCCTTAAGGCCACAAACGCCTTTCACAAAGAACACAAGGTTCACACACATGTTCCATACTAGTGTTTCACTCTCTCTTATACAAATCTCGTCACGGATGCATCTTCCTACATCAGGTACCCGAGCCTTGCCATCTAGGTTATCTACTCCAGGCCAGAACTCGTCAATGAATGCATGAGCGTCGGTATCCAGAGTTTTCACAATTCTATTCCCAACCTAGAATTATAACATTCTTAACTATGCCATTTATTTTGGGGTAAAGTTTCCTCACTCTACCTAATTCATATTTTAACATGCATATTCTCTCATTCATTTTAACAACAATATTAGATAGATATGGCATAACACAAATATTACATGTAAACACATATAATCCCACATCGCATAAAACATCACTTTTCACATAGTAGTTCACACACATTTTAAGGCGTACAAGCTACTACTATTATCTACCAATCATCCTTGGTTAAATCATGGTCTCTCATACCATTTAACAACACACTGGGTTCTCTTTCCAAGGCTTCAAGTCCCATATCAATCGGATTCCCGATTCATGAATTTTGGGTGTAAATAAGGACTACCATATCCACACATACATTACTTTTCCATATTTATCTTATCAATCCATAGCATATAACTATGTTTCTACCTCACCATTACAAAGAGCATGAAATTAGCTTTCCAACACTTCCGACCGTGCGTCAATCCGACTTACGGATCAAAAGTTATGAAGAAAACAAAATCAGGCATTTTGGGAAAATTTTGTGACCATGAGCCGACGCATGGTTCTATGAGTCGACGCATAATCCTAGAGGTTTCGCCCGGGTCAGCGCACAGTGACCATGAGTCGACGCATGGTTGCAGGGGGTTGGCGCATAGTTGCAGATTTTGCCAAAAAAAACTCAGTTTTCGACCGTTAAATGCCTTCCGGACCTCCGATTTTGATTCCGTAAAAAGCCCCGGTCTCAAAATTTGACATACTATGATATTTTCTCCATAAAAAGGCCATCCAACATAATTAAAAAATTAATACCAATTTATCAAATAGGAAAAGTTTAGGTTTTTCAACCAAACCCATTCAATTCAACTCAATCCAACATACCCAATCCATACTATATCAATCAAACATGTTTCAAACATAACAACAAGTATTCTACACAATTTAACCGCATTTCATCCGTTATATTTCATTGATTAACCGTTTAATCATTTTCTCTCAAATCTAACCTAAGTTCTAAACTTATATTTCTAGAACTTAGAGTGTCTAACTAGAACCCACCTTAGCAATGAAGAGGAGTTTGAAGAAGATGATGAATAGTGATGATGATCCATGAGTTTTCTTCTTCTTCTCCCTTTCCACGTTTTCCTCTGCTTTTCGTCTTTCTCTTCTTTCTCCCACTTTCTTCTTCTTACCAACTTTTTTCTTTCTCTTTCTTATAACATATATATATATATATATATATATATATATATATATATATATATATATATATATATATGTAATACTATTATTATATAATATAATCCAATAGAGTAAAATATCTTCAATTGATATTTTATCGTCTCACACCAAATGATCAATTATTAGAGTTACCATAAAATCCTCTCTTGGACTAATAAATAATGATATGTCCCTTTAATAAAATAATTGATCTCTTCAGAGTTCATTAGTTGCTCTATTGATCCCAATTGGTAATAATTAAAGTACTTAGAGGATTCCATTAATATAATTATCCAAAGATAGAGCACATAGATACTCATCTGATCTCATCTGATATCTAATTGAGCATTTAACTAATACGGGGTATTACACTCTCCCCCCCCCTTAAATTGAAATGCGCCCCCGAATTTCCTCTATTCAACAATAATTGCAACTTGCATCATTGTCTTAGTTCCACACTCAACTTTACTTCCGTTAAACTTTCTGTCCAAAATCTGACGTATTCGAATTCCAACTTGATTTCACAGTCCAAAAATCTGTATTTTCACATTTTATCAAACTTCGGTTCCTTAGTCATACTCTTATTCCAATATTGGGTTAACTTCTAACTTTTCTTTTTCCGTAATTCATCAGTTGCTCCATACAAAGCACTTGGTCGCATCCTACTTCAGAAAGAATGTACCGTTCTACATTCCTCTACTAAGTCACAATCCAAACCGTAATATCTTATCTTGATTCATGATAACAAACACTCAGCAAATCCTTATGAGGTAATTTGGTGATTTCTTAACTTCCTGTAATCACCAACGACTTATCCTTTCATAAATCCTTTAACGTTCAAACCCACTTCATAAAATGTCAAACGACTCCTTTATCAGTTCCATCTGGTCTGATACTAAACATTGCAACCATTATATCTGATAATTCACTTCTTTCGTATCACACCTAAAAGGTAACACACTTAGAACAAAATCTTCTTATTTCCAATCTTACAATCAATTTCTCCTCCGATTCTTATAAATCTGACTGAGCCCCTTTCATTTGTCACCTTCCACTGCGCAACTCCAATTCTAACAATGGGATACCACCAATCCTTAAGCATTACCAAGTAGATAACGGTCCACTGAGAACACACTTATCCATTGGGGTCCTTACTAACCAACGATACAAGAAACTTACTGACGTCCTATGGTAGAACAATTTCTTTGCCAAAACACAATATTATAACATTTGTCCAACACTCTCCAGATGATAAAAGCACAGGAGTCACATTGTTACAACCATGACATACACAACTCCAAATCCATTACAAACTCAAAATAATATATCCAAAATAGTTTAACAACTTCCCTTTCTAGTTACCACATTCCAAGTCGATTATCCTTACGGTTTTTCGACTTACTCAAGCTTCCTTGCGGATTCGAGATCTCAACCAATAATAGAGTAACACCGACATAGAACTTCAATCATATGTGAATCACCACTTATCAAAGCTTAAACCATTCAAAGCGAAATTGTGAGTTTTCATACTACTCACCAATTCACATACAACACACACCTTTGAAGTACGTACCACACTTCTTAATTGAATCCACTTCTCTTAATTGTTTTGTTTCACATATAATCCAATTTACATGCTAAATTCCGGAACGTCCATTTCTTACTCGTACTTGTAAAGATAACTTCCACATTTCATTCTCTTGGTAAACACAACTGCACACAACTAGTACCACTCTCACGCTTTAAATCCGATACCATGAACCCACGAAAGTTAACAATTACTAAACGCTGACCAACTGTTCATACCTTACTAATACCATAATTACACACCGAATTATTCCTTGTAAGATCAATACTTCGTGAGTATTTTCCAACTTCGTCCTTAAAACTCGCAATAGTACTGATAACAACACACCTAAAACTTTCTCATACCCAACACAGTTCATAAGATTACTTCCTCGAAGTCAAACTCCTTTGTCATCTAAACAGATGATCGACTAAGTAACACCCTTCCACAAGTTCCGATTTCAAAACACAAATCCGTCTTTCATTTACTTACCATCCCGTTTTCCATTCACCCAATACTCTCCACTCGGAGTAACATAAGGTAACAAAACACTGATGATGGTTCCTAAGGGATTTCACAATTTACACACACGTTAATTGATTACCCATCTGAGCTAATCGGTTAACTTCTCAAAATTCAACGTAAAACATCTTTCATGCACGTGTTACTCGGTTAACCCCATTGTGTTAATCGGTTAACACTGCTGCAGAAACTAAAAACCAGCTCCTTCTTAATTCAAGCCATCCCTACTCAAACCATCAATCCGTCTTGCTCTAACCCACAATATCATTCTCAACTCGTGGCTTTGTAACTTATATAACATTCACCAACGATGATCCACTCAAGGTAATACCGAACAATGTCAAAACATACAGATGACACACTCCAACCAAATGACAAGGTAGAATTCCAAATATTCCGATTATTCACAAATACAAAAGTTTCTTTATACTTGAAAATAAATCGAGGCAATGCATCCTCTTGAAGAACCTTTCTATCACTACGTACACACTAACCGGGATTTCTTACCCTTCAATATTCATTGCACATCATACTTACACCACATTACTTAATGGAAGACTCACAACCGACAATTCTCGTCAACTATTTACCAAACCCTTCTGGTATAAATCGTTCCATGATTTACACTTAGTCTGTAATAAGCCTTAATTTGCTTCTCATTGTTTTACCATAATCTTACTTCTTAAAATACAATATTCACTGTTCCACAAGGTACGTCCCTTAACTCTTGTCTCAAGAATAAGAATCCATCACGTACACTTGTGACCACGATGCTACCACTGCGCTTGTTCTTTACAATTTATATCTCAATAACTACTCAATAGCTCTAATGCACATTCGTCCAAGATACATTCCGTTGTCACTTCCTCTTAACATACCGTTAATACCATTTTCCATACTGCGTTTACTTCACCCTCCATTGTAATCCTCTCAGGTCCAAATATAAACCCATCTTACAAAATTTCCTTAAATCCAAGGTACTTACTTATTTTCTTAACACAAACTTATTCCGGCCCATATCACTACACTTTCTGTTACTAAATGAAGCTCATTCTTTCCCCAACACAACACCTTATACTGTTCCATGGGTAATTTAACAATTCCAAATTGGTCTCTTACCGAAAACAGAACTCCTGATGTATTCTCCTGAACCTGATCTCCCTTCCTAACTGTAAATAAACAATGTATCTCATGCTCTATGCCAGGCGCATACTTGTTTCACTTGAAGCATGTAAACACATCCTTGTGTTCCTTCTCACACTTCTCTACTACTTTAGGTTCCCATTGAACCGAACTTCCTTAACCCTCACTTTTTCCAGTTGGAAGACATTATTTCGAACGCATTCCTTAAGGTACTCTCGTCCATTCAAGACACTATAGCGACCTTAGAACTGTAGCACCAAAATTTATCTCACTTCCAGACCTTACGTCACACGTTCCACAAACAACTTTTCCTTTTCACGGAATGAGATCACTTGAAATCCTTATCCATACTAGTGTCCAATCCATCTCTACTAGCGATTTTACATATTCCTCAATACCTTAATCAATCATCCAATAGAGATCCTTAACTTTCCGACTCCATAAACTCAATAGGATTTCCCGAACAACACACCATTCTTCAATCCCATGCTACCCAAGGCACATCTTCTACTAAGACCTCCACTGAGCTGACCAAAACACATCACTACTAACTCTTGGCTTGAGCCTTCCCTCACAACACAAGTTCAGACAACACTCCAGAGTCCTCGTGGTCGTTCAACCATGATTCTACCTATCACATACATAGTATCAGGTTGATCAGGCCCAACACTACATAGTATGATATTAAGTTTCATGATGGCAAGACACACTTACGAGGCAGGAATAGATTTACTTATGATATTTCAATGCTAGGTCGAGGGCACGACCTGCTCTGATACCAATTGTAATTCCCTGTATAATATATATCTAGAATAATACAATACACGCATTTTATTTGGTATTGACACCATCATAAGTGCCTAACGGCGTAATTTAAATACTTGACCATTTCCTAAAAAAATAAAACAATCTATGGTACAAGGTATGGAAACTAGCCAAAGATAAAAATCTAAGAACATTATTCAATATTCCTCATTGTACAAGAACAATAAAATAGACAAAGGAATAAGCTTAACTAAGCTTCTCTTGAAACATCCAAGCATAGCTCCACTGGTAAATCAAACCTGCAAATGCTTCCTGAAAATAATCAACAATAGTGGGGTGAGATACATCAAATCTTAGTGATTTCTCTATCTTATAGGTCCTCTCGGCTTTACAGGGTTCTATCAATCCTAACTCATGTCAAGGGGAAGGGAAATGACTTTGAGTTCACAATCGCACAATCTCACACTATATGGAAACATGTCATGAGTTCATCAACTCACAATATCACTAATCGGTAACCACACCAAGGCATCCCCTTTTCCCGTCCTCTTCTACGTCTAGAAGTCGACCCGAGTCATAGATCCTGGTAACCTACTTGACATACGAATGGATTCGGGTTCTACGAGCCATTAACTATTATGAATCGTCATTTCACACGGGCCATTAACCGTCACAAGCATACGCTCCCAAAGCGCCATTCGTACTGCACGAGGGAATCAAACCGGCCAAGTAGTTGTGCACATGTTTCAGAGGAGTTCGAGACCCATGAAACGCACTCACAAGATAATCAGTAACGATTGCGTGATCTCACACATAACGTGATTGTATTCAACAATCACAAGGCCACAATGCCTTAAGGCCATAAACGCCTTTCACAAAGAACATAAGGTTCACACACATGTTCCATACTAGTGTTTCACTCTCTCCTAGACCAATATCGTCATGGATACATCTTCCTACATCAGGTGCCCGAGCCTTGCCATCTAGGTTATCTACTCCAGGCCAGAACTCGTCAATGAATGCACGAGCATCGCCATCCAGAGTTTTCACAACTCTATTCACAACCTAGAATTATAACAATCTTAACTATGCCATTTATTTTGGGGTAAAGTTTCCTCCCTCTACCTAATTCATATTTTAACATGCATATTCTCTCATTCATTTTAACAACAATATTAGATAGATATGGTCTAACACAAATATTACAAGTAAACACATATAATCCCACATCGCATAAAACATCACTTTTCACATAGTAGTTCACACACATTTTAAGGCGTACAAGCCACTACTATTCTCTACCAAGCATCCTTGGTCAAATCATGGGACGAGGGGGATTCGAACCCCAGACCTCTTGTGTATAGGGCGCGCGCCTTACCACTGGGGTGGTGATACATCCGTTGATTGAAACACAACCACAAATATACAAGGCTTGCCTTGTTTTTTGCCTGGCCCAAGGCAAGGCAAGGTAAAATTTTGGTTGAAAATGTGAAGGCCATAACTTTCTCATTTCTCCATGGATTGGGACAAAATTCAGGTTTATCCTGCCTAGAATTTAACAAGGAATCCAATGATGGTGGTGCTTTTTTCAGATCATGCTACTATTGAAAAACCCGATAGAGGTTTTGAAATAGGCTGTGATTTGCATTTTGTGTGCCATCTCTTGGTACAAGCATGAATTACATGATAAATTGGTGCAAACACAACACATATAACATGTATAAGAGATGCATGATCAGTGGACATCAAAAGAAAGCATGATTCAAAGAATCCAAGTTGTGATGCTTACCTCTTTTTGAAGCTTTTGTGCAATCTGCCAATGGCTTTGTTCCAGAAATGATTTGATGCTTTGGACACCCTCTAATGATCTCTTAGAAGCTTTTAGGATGGTTGGAATCAGCTGGAAACCTCAGGAACGAGTTTGAGCTCTTTCTTGCAAAACGGGCAAAAGTGGCCAAAATAGCAACTCTCTCAAATGGTGTTCCAGGTGTGTCGAACCATTTGGGACAATTCAAGGATGATATTTGGAGTGTGTTTGAGGTTTTATCTGGTTTGGAAAGTGACTAAATCAAGACATGGCTTGAAAAATGCACAAAAGTCCAATTTTGAGGTTTTGAGAGGTGACTTTGTGATTTTGGTGTTACAGGTCACTTGTGAGTGTTTGGACAGCTTAGATATGACATATTGAATATGTTTGGATCACGAGCTGTGGTGGAATTTCTATCTAACTAAAAAACTCAGAGTTACCTTGCTAAAGAAGGTATTTTTGCCTAGAGAAAGAGATTTTGAGGAAATCAAGTGTTGTAGTGCTTTGGTGTACTCAGACTGAATATAATTGAGCTCTACTTATAGTAGAGCAAGTTTGTTTTGGCTGCAATAGTGAATGGCAACTGCAGCAGAGGTTTGGCCAATGTTGAGCAATGAGAATCCAAGTCTCCTCTAGCCATTGACTAGAGGTTAGGGCACAGGCTGTTGGTTCTCTGGTTGTTGGATAAGTCTTGACTGAATTCAGTTAGAAATGGCTCAGTCCATGCCACCTTAGTGCATCCATTAAATGCTCCAATCCAAAATTGGAGTCTTGTCCCTCTTTTAGGCATTTCTAGTTTTGGCATGCTACTTTTAGTTCCAAAGACTTGGGAGGCTGATGGATCAGTGTTTGTCCCTCCTTGGTCCCCCTTGAGATGTTCAGATGGATAGATTTGCTTGCCCTTTGCAAAATTTGAGCAAATCAAGCAAAACTCCCAAATCTGCCTTGCCATGACAGTTTGCAGCAAGGCATATTGGCATTGTCATATCTCATGGCTCAAGTGGACTTTGATGGAGTTCTTGGCCATTTTGGAAAGCCCTCATATGATACAACAACTGTTTGATCATAGTTGGTTTTGATACTTTTTGGATCCATGTGAAAAATGCCCCTACATTTGGAAAAAGTGAAGGCAGATACTAACTTAGTTAAAATTTCACTATGTTTTGGGAAAAAAATGACATTTTCACTTTTTGTGATTTTGATCATTCCATAACTTAAAATCCATGAGGAATTGGAATGATTTGTGCTTGAAGCTTTTGTAGAGGGCCATGAGAGCTACAAATCCAGCTTTGAATGGGGAAAAATGGCCTTGTGGTTTAGGAGTTATGATCCTCCAAAGCTGGTACCCTAGCCACTTTGTTCCATAACTTAGAAAAATTTATAAGTTTTTATGGTTACCCCTTTTACAAGTTATCCCACTTTTCTTGATTTTTCTTGATGAATGATGATTCCAATCACACATTAACATCATTTTAGGGTTAAAGAACCATAATTGTGAAAAAACTCAAAAAGTCAAAGTTGATTTTTGTGCACAGTTGACTTTTTTTCAGATGAATTCCAAACTGTGCGATCCTCTCTGAAATCAAGTCCTTGACCTAAATCAAACTTGATGGATTGATTTCATAGGTGTCATAGGGTGTATTGAATCATGTCCTAGGGTTTCGGAGCATGTCTTGGTCAAAAGTCAAAGGTACAGTTGACTTTTTTCCTCAAAACCCTAATTGTGGTTCAGATGAAACTGAAACTTGTGAATCAAGCTTCTTGGATCAATCCATTGTTGTAAATGGATCAATGTGGTTTATTAGAGACCCTCAAATCTTCTCTTGAGGTCTTGGCTCATGATTTGTCCCAAAAGTCAACTTAGGGGTGAATTAGGTCAAGAAACCCTAATTCCTGATTTTTTATGAATGCATCCCCTAAGGCCAAATTGACTTGATGATTGGGTCCATGAGGTTCCATGGAGCATTTTAGGTTATGCTTTGAAGCATTGGCTCATGCCCAGAGGAAAATTTTCATCTGGAGACCCTGGTTGACCAAACCCTAATTTGGTGACACTAGCGATCTTGAGGCTTGATCCACTTATAAGGTTGCAGCCTTGTGCTTAATCCTTGATGTGGGAGTCCTCTTGATCCCTTGTGGATGTTTAAGAGGTTAGACAAGTTGAAGATCATGTCAATTCTTGATTGATCTTTTGTCTAAGGCTCAAAGAGGGCTTGAAACCCTAATTATTATTTGTAGTGAATGCTCACCCATCTTTGGGAAGACTGATGAGGCATGAAGGTTCCCCCATATTGTGATGATGATTTGCCCAATGATGGGAAATCTAAGTGGTCAAAATTTGGGGTATGACAGATGCCCCTATTTAATCTTCTTGGACCCGAAGGTGCGAATGGCAAAGGTATTCGGGCATTCGGGGTGCAAGAGGATTAAATATCAGAATACTCAAAATTTTGATGGTGGTTATGAATGGTAGCTTACGCATTCATCTTCTTTTTCTAAGAAACGATGCTTAGAAAAGGTAAAAACTTCCCCTCGATCCTGGACTTCAGCCAAAGAGCTGGACTCAGTTCCTGGAATAAACTTCCCCTCGATCATGGTTTCCTACCAAGGAACTGGTCTCAGTTTTTGAATTAAACTTCCCCTCGATCCGGTTTCCTACCAAGGATCTGGTCTAAGTTTCTGAAATAAACTTCCCCTCGATCCTGGTTTCCTACCAAGGAACTCATCTAAGTTTCTGATATAAACTTCCTCTCGATCCTGGTTTCCTACCAAGGAACTAGTCTAATTTTCTGATATAAACTTCCCCTCGATCCTGGTTTCCTACCAAGGAACTGGTCTAAGTTTCTGATATAAACTTCCCCTCGATCCTGGTTTCCTACCATGGAACTGGTCTAAGTTTCTTTTGTTAATAAACTTTCTTGACAAGGGACGCTATGTGTAGCGATTTTCCTCAAACTTCTTGCTGAATTTTCCTGGGGAGATGCCATTTGATAGAAAAACTTTTGATGTCAGACTTGCAGGGGGAACCCAGTCGTCTGAGTTGTAGAAGTGTACAAACTTCACTATTGGAGATGTCATTTGTCGACTCTATCGGGGAAAACGAGTCTCTTGAGAGACTGTTTCTTCTTGGGGGTATTACATCATACTTTTCTCGGGATCTTCTCGGAGAAATGCCATATGATGTGATCCAATTTTGAGGTGCTGATGACCTTTTCGTCAGCGGATTTTTTGGAGAAAAACTGTTGTATTGCCAAGTCTCTGATTAAGAGGCTTTCTTTGGGTATTTTCCTTAATCCGGGAAAGCGAAAATATCAACTTCAATGGCGAAGAGTGACGTTTATCAAAGACTTTCTGGTTTTTCAGAGGTTCAAGTTATCAAAGTGGTCGAGGGCCAACTCTAATCCAGAAATAAACTGGAGGAGAGAGATAGTTCAGATGCAACATTTCCTGACGAGGAAAGAACTGACAACTCGATTGAAAGGACCATTATCACTTGGGGATAAGACCGACTAGAGTGATGGTGATGCAATATGAATGTGAATGTAAATCAACAATGCATGATGTATGTATGTTTATGCTGACAAAACTGACGCGACATACTGACTAGTAGATGAACACGACTGGTTACTCGGCCACAACAGGGGGGACGAAGAGGTATCGCTGGTTCAAGATTACAATTCTGCCTTGCTTAGGAGAGATGATCCTCGGGGGGAAAATCGTTGGTCGGGCTTAAGAGATAAGAACTCGGCCGGGGATGTCAGATGGAGTATTCGCATCTAACATAACTGTTCTTTCGTTCAGGCGCACTGGTTTAGAAGGAGTACTTTGATTCTACTTCTGAACTTTGAGGTTCGAACACCTTTGGAGAAGCAATTGATGTTCTTTCGATATTCAACAGTCAAAAGAAATTTCCATCTTTATTTTAAAGCAGAAAAGTTTTAACAAGTAAATTCATTTTTGTTTTATTTCAAGAACCGCTAATCATATTAAAATGTCATTCTATAAAGCTAAAACAAATAAGAATTACAAACAAAGGCACAAGGGCTCAAATTTTATTGATAGGAAGGAAATCAGCCAAGCGCGTGATTCCATAGAGTATTTACAAAGTTTGAAAATGGTAATTTAAGGGAAAAGGGCTACATTGAAACATAACGACCACTATCCTTCTACCAACTTTGAATTCCGGGCATCCTGAGCTTCTGTCGAAGATGACCCTGACTGGAGTTTCCTGATGGATGGCATGGTTGCTGCTGAGGGACTTGCCCCTGTTGAACATAGTTACTTGCCATTATCCCTAACTTTTCCCTGGATTGTACTTTGAGATTTCCAATCCATCGGGATGATTTGAGATTTCCAATCCATCGGGATGATTTTTGACCATGTCTCTAATTTTTACCTGGACCGCCCTTTCGGGTTTTCAATCCACCGAGACGTTTTTTTTTTATTTCAGTCGAAGTATTTCTTGACTACATCAACATTTGTGGGGTAGGCAAACTCTTCTCCATCAATGGTTGCAAGTCTCAAGGCGCCGCCTGAGAAAGCTTTCTTGACCACATAGGGGTTGTCATAATTCAGAGTCCATTTTCCTCAAGAATCACTGAGAAATGATTGTATCTTTTTTAGCACAAGGTCTCCTTCCCTGAAGACGCGAGGTCAGACCTTTTTGTCAAACGCCTTCTTCATCCTTTGCTGATACAACTGATCGTGGCATAGTGCCGTTATTCACTTTTCTTCTATCAGATTCAGCTCATCGTGTCTGCTTTGACACCATTCAGCTTCTGTAAGCTTAGCCTCCATGAATACCCAGATTGATGGGATCTCTATTTTTATGGGGAGCACTGCCTCCATGCCATATACTAGAGAGAAAGGTGTTGCCCCTATTGAAATGCGGACAGATGTGTGATAACCGTGAAGAGAAAATGGTAGCATCTCATGCCAGTCTTTATAGGTTACTACCATCTTTTGAACGATCTTCTCGATGTTCTTGTTAGCCGCTTCTACCGCCCCGTTCATCTTGGAGTCGTACCTCGAAAAATACGATCCTCGCGATGGACGCGGAAAAAACTGTTTGAAACAGAGTCACCATCAAACTTTATTCATTCCAAGGAAGGAATAGGAAAATATCGATAAAACCTTTAAAGGGAGATAAGAACATGGTCGTCGCAACCAAATTCTAGGTTCGGGAGTCGGTTACGCAAGAGGAAAGGTATTAGCACCCTCTATGTCTATTGTACTCAACGGGAACCTCTTGATTCGATTCGTGAGAAAGTTAGCTAGGTTTGTTTGTTTATCTTCTAAGGTAATCAATTTTAAGTGGAAAATGGGGTGGTTTTTTTATTAGGGTGCTCGGCAAGGATTATAACCCTTGTGCCTACGTATTCCCTCGTGCAATGGGAAAGTCAGAGCATTTGTAGTTCACGGGACTACGGGTTGTTTGGTTTGTATTTTTATAGGCGCCAATTGTCCACACACGAGTAAGTGAACTCGCACCCAAACAATTGAGGAGAAGGATCGAAGACTCGACCACCCTCATATCACCTTTTAGGAAGTTGTGTTTAAAAATATAATTAAGTGTGTTAAAGAATTTGATTGAGAAAAAAGGATTTGATTTGAATGTGTTTTAGGGCTTCGATCGCACAAGGCGAGAAAGGAGAGTTTTAGATGTTTTAGAGGTGACAATTGTTCACACACGAGTAAGAGAACTCGAACCCAAACAATTGAGGAGAAGGGCCAAAAACTCGACCACCCTCACTTCACCTTTTATTAAAAATGTGTTTAGATATGGATTAAATGTTTTAATGATTGCTTAGAAAGAAATTTGAATGTTGTCGAGTTACAAGTGTTTTAGAGGCGTCAGTTGTCCACATACGAGTAAGAGAACTCGCACCCAAACAATTGAGGAGAAAGATTGAAGACTCCATCCCCCTCTTTTTCACCTTTTAAGAAATGATATTTAAGTATGGTTTAAATGTATTGATTTGATTTGAAAAATGCTCGATGTTGATCGAGGTTTAAAATTGCGTACGAAAAAGGTTGAGGACTAATGGAAAGGAGGTCATAATGGTTCAAGGTAAGGTCGATTGCGAGGCAAAAGCGCTCGACCTACAAGTTAGGTAAAGGGACTTGATATATGGATCAAGTGTGCTTGAGGATGAATTGATTAATTGAATTTGTTTTGGAAAATGCTTGACGTTGGATCAAGCTTGTTTATTCTTTTGAAAATGGTTGATTTTAGTCTTATGGGAGAGGGATATATTTACTCAAAGGGAAAATAATCAAGCCACAATTAATGTAAGACAATCACACATATGGATGCAAACAAGAGTGAAATGTGCAACAAGTGTCGTTGTATAAAGCCCAAGAGGAGGCTATGTGAGGTTGGTTGCCATCGTGAAAACAATCGACTTACAAGGTATTAAAAGGGCTTGACATTAAGTTAAGGTATTGGTTTGCAAATAGTTTTTGGTTTGGACAAGCATATTATGAGTGACATAAATATAATCAACGCATGATAATAATCCATAAGAGAAAAGTGTAAACACCACACAAAGATTATAAGTCAAATAAAATGGGGGAGAAATAAAATCAAACATGTTAGTATAATTAGTATCCTAAACTCCTAAGGTTAATTCTAAAGAAAAGAAATTCTAAACTAATTTGTTTTTAGATTTTTGAGAATGAAAATGGTGAAAATCAATTAATTAATTAAACTAAACTAAAATACTTAATAAAATTAACTATTAAAGTTAATTAGTATTAAATAAAGTGGTTTAATAAAATTAATTGAAAATTGATTTATGAAAAAGGATTTTAGATTTTTAGAATTAAAAGGATTAATATAATTGAACTAAAATCAAACATTTAATAAAACTAAATGTTAAGTCAATTAGTTAATATTAAATAAATGATTTTAATAAAATTAATTAATAAACAGATTTTAAAAATAAAGTATTTTTAGATTTTTTTAGCAACTAAAAGTAATACGAAAATAAGTTGTAAAAAAAAACTTAAACTATCAATAAAACAAAAATAGGACAGGAAAAAGAAAATGAGGGGTGGAATTAGTGAAAACTCTAGGCCCACCCCAGAAAGAGCCCACACGCTGAGGGGGCTACCGTAGACCCTCAACGCATCTGGGGTGTTAGATATACAATGGAGTCAAGATCTGGCTCCAATCAACGGCCAGGACTCGTAGGCCCACGGTAGGGACGAAAGAGGGTGAGGCACGGAAAAACTAGGAGGGATCATCCTCCGGTGACAAGTGTCACGGTGGAGGACACTTGTCACCCCACCTACCAGCCAACACAAACGCAAACAAACTAGATAAAACAAAGAAACGGGCTAGGAAAATATCACAATCTGATTTCCTTCTCTCTCTCTCCATATTATTCTCTCTCAACGCCCTTTCCTTCTCTTCAAAAGTACCTCGCCGGAAACCTAGCAACGTCCAGAGAAGCGGCGGCGCACGGCGGCAGCCACCGTCTTCTCCGGCGACACCACCACCAAACCTAAAAAAAACTAACACTAACCCCCTCAACTTTTCACGCTCTTTCCATATCCACCCCTAATTTCTCCTAAATCCCATTCTAAACCTATTTTCACACAACACTCGCCAAAACCTCAAATCGATACTAACCCTAAATAAAAAAAAAAAAAAAACCTAATCTCTGAACCGAGCCAGAAACGATTTAATCAAGCAAAAGGGAGAAATTTAACTACCCAGAAGGCCCCAAACAAACAAAAATCAAGAAAAAGAGTGTGGATGGAAGATAAGCGAGGTTTTGAAAGAGTACCCCTTGAAGAGCTTCGCCTGGATGCGTCTTCATTCGTTCCTGGTAACTTCAACTGCTACCCTCTCCTCTACAGTTTGAACTTCTTCTATTTTTCTTTCGAATCTTTCTGTCCGCGATTTTTCTTCTGGAAGGCTCTTTAGCTCTAGTTCAATTGAGTCTCAGTGTGAGACTCAACAAACTCTTAAAATCGAGCTCTAGTGATTAGAGTTTTGGTGGCTATGAATTTTTTTGTGGCTGCTGATTTCGAATCCCCCCTTCTGACATATTGCTCTTGTTTTTATATTGTGAGGATTAAGGTTTAAAAAGTGGTGTCAAAATTGCTGAGGGATCTCATTCCTGGAAATGTATAAGGTAATTTTTCAAATTCAGAACATGTCTTTGCCAAAAATATGTTACTGCCTTGCTGAAACCTCTGCGATACTTTTTTACTAGTCACTGTTGCACTCTGCTTTAGCTTTGTCCTTTTTCACTTTCATGTTAAGGTTACAGTGTTGTGAATTCTTGCTATTGCTCTTATCCTTCCCAATCTATTAATCTCGACCATGTGGTTCCCCTTTCCTGCACTGATGTGTTTATGATGTCATCCTATCATACACATTTTGAATGGACTACTTGGGTGGCAGATTTGTGATACTAACTTGGCATGGGTTGTTGCTTTGGGTTTGACTTGGATAAATTGTGGATGTGTGTATGTCCATGATTCTTGCACGGAAATGGGTATGGCATGCCATGTGAATTCTGAACTTGGATGAGCTTATGTATGAAATGTGATTTGGTCTTGATTTTTGTTTTAGATTTTATGATATGAACTTTGAATGAATTATGTTTTGGTATAAATTGAATGAGTTTGATATGGTTATGATGTTGTATTGGTGAATGACATGATTTTGAATTGTGATAGCTTTGGAATAAGTCACGAATGGATCGAAAGGGATGAATCTTGGTGTTGGATCAAAGCGTGTGAAGCTCTTGGAGGATTTGTAACAACAACCGTGGCCTATCAAGCATAAAGTCATATTTGCATCATCCTAGGACTAGCTTGTGAAAGCTTGTATTATTACGTGTCTTTGTAACTAAATTTTGTAATCCTTGATTTTGAACCTTTGTATACAACTTGGCGTGGCTAGAACAAAACATGAATGTGGCCCATGAAATTTGTATTTAATACTTTGAGATTATTTGAAAATTTGTGACTTTGTAGTACTTTGTGTAATTTAGTCAGCTTTGAACGTATAACGACTTGTAGGTCTTGGAATTCGAATGATTCTTTTGGCAATCCAATTTCCAACATATTTGTACCCAACGTGTCTTGAAAAATCTTTATGGTTTGCAAAATGATCCAAAGTAGCTTATCACAATGAACCAAAACTTTAAGAAACTTCTAGCATTGCGCAAAGCTGTCTTTATGGCATAATCAATTTGGTTACAAAATCTACAACCTTGAAATAATTCTTGGAACCAACTTGCAAAATTTAACTTGAAAATTCCTCCACACAGTTTGCAACTGAAATGCTCTTGATGTCTCTATTAAATGTGCATTGAATTCAAACATAATCATGGCTTGAACTTATTGGATGAATTATTTATTAATTTTGTAAACTTGGATCAAAGTGAGCATGCCTTCTTGGAAACTAATGGTCATATCTTGAAATGAATCAGCCATCTAACTGGAGCAGTTGACCACGCCTAGACTACTTTATCACGAGAATGAGCATACACCTTTCTTTATCCTCACAGGAATTCAACACAACTTGTAAGAGATTATAATCACAATGTGCACACACATGGCCTTTATGACCAAAATCCTAGAGAATCATGGCCAGAGACCATATGGTCATCTAGACAAGAGAATGAGAGGGTAGGACAAATTTGGGGTATGACAGATGCCCCTATCTAATTGTCTTGAACCCGAGAGAATGAACCGCTGCATGGCGTTCATTTTTAGGGTAGAAGCCAATTAGATACAAGAAGACCCCAAAATTTGTCTGACAAAAGAGTCAAGCTGAGGAAATGAGGTAGCAGGATTTAAACTGAACAAAATAACTTGTGGTCCTTTGGGTTGTCAAAGCAGCACCTTGTACATTAAGGCTCTTCACGGTACCACAGTAGTATTTTTGAAAGATAGAGGATTCTCTGGGTGGTCGAAGCAGACCCTTATCCATTAAGGTTCCTCGATGATACCAAAGTAGTATCTCTGAAGGCAGACGATTCTCTGGGTCGTCGAAGCAGTCCCTTGTCCATTAAGGTTCCTCGATGATACCAAAGCAGTATCTCTGAAGGCAGACGATTCTCTGGGTCGTCGAAGTAGTACCTTGTACATTAAGGCTCCTCACGGTACCACAGTAGTATTTTTGAAAGGTAGAGGATTCTCTGGGTGGTCGAAGCAGTCCCTTATCCATTAAGGTTCCTCGATGATACCAAAGCAGTATCTCTGAAGGCAGACGATTCTCTGGGTCATCGAAGCAGCCCCTTGTCCATTAAGGTTCCTCGATGATACCAAAGCAGTATCTCTGAAGGCAGACGATTCTTCAGGTCGTCGAAGCAGTCCCTTATCCATTAAGGTTTTCCAATAATACCAAAGTAGTATTTCAAGCAAATGAGATTCTTCGAGTGGTCGAAGCAGTCCCTTATCCGTTAAGGTCCTCCGATGATACCAAAGCAGTATCTCTGCGGTAAATTTGCTGGGAGTTAGCTAAGTAAGATTCTTGTCGGAGGAAATGCACTGGCTTTGCAAGGGAAAGCTCGCGAGAAACTTTCTAGGGTAACCTCTGCTTGGGGAGCACTGACAACAGCTGTTGGGGATTATCATTATCCACTGCATGGTTGAAGAATGACTTGCTGGGGAATAGGATTCCATGAGCATGTGCGGGGTATCAACTCTTTTTAGAGGAATACTGCCGACTTTGATGGAGGACTGGCCAAGATGCTCGCGAATTGTTCCTGGATCCTGTTATGCTATGTTGATGGGGATGGGTATGCCATGCATTACAAAATGCACTGAAACACATGCTAAGATGCAACTGCTGGAGAATCTAATGCATGAATGATATGATAGTGCTTGTTATGATTGTGTAATGTTATGCTAGCATGTTATGCACATGACGATGCAAATGATCAGGCGCGCTGGGGTTAGGTTTCTTTGTCGAGGGTATCACCAGGGATTGGATTTAGTAATTGCCAAATGAAATTAGACTTTGGTTATTTTGGTGTTATGAGGATGCCAATAACGGTGGACTTTTAGTGGTTGCCAATGAAGACTGGACTTTGGGTCAAACTTCCAGACTAAAACTGGATTGGAGGATACATTACCAGACGAGAACTGGTGTTTAAACTTTTTGCCAGACCAGAACTGGACCTTTTTAAAAAAAATTGCCAGACGAGAACTGGACCTTAAAATGATTTTTCAGACGAGAACTGGACCTTAATAATTTGCCAGACGAGAACTGGACCTTAATAATTTGCCAGACGAGAACTGGACCTTAAAATTTTCCAGACGAGAACTGGACCTTAAAATAGATTGCCAGACGAGAACTGGACCTTAGAATAATTTTCCAGATGGGAACTGGACCTTAAAATAATTTGCTAGACGAGAACTGGACCTTAAAATAATTTGCCAGACGAGAACTGGACCTTTAAAAATGTTTGCCAGACGAGAACTGGACCTTCAAATGATTTTCCAGACGGGAACTGGACCTTAAAATAATTTTCCAGACGATAACTGGACCTTTTAATGTTTTTCCAGACGGGAACTGGACCTTAAAATAATTTGCCAGACGGGAGCTGGACCTTAAAATAATTTGCCAAACGAGAACTGAACCTTAATATAATTTGCCAGACGAGAACTGGACCTTTAAAAATGTCTGCCAGACGAGAACTGGACCTTGAAATGATTTTCCAGACGGGAACTGGACCTTAAAATAATTTGCCAGACGAGAACTGGACCTTTTAATGTTTTGCCAGACGGGAACTGGACCTTAAAATAATTTGCCAGACGGGAACTGGACCTTAAAATAATTTGCCAGACGAGAACTGGACCTTAAAATAATTTTCTATACGAGAACTGGACCTTTGGGTTGCCAAGCTAAGTTGGACTTTTGGGTCAAGTCTAGTGATACCAAGCTTTGAGACGTCAAATCTTGTTTGAAGGATAGGCTTGAGGTATGATACACATGTCTATGCAATGAGCGAAGTGACATGACTAATGCATATGAGTGATTTATGCAATGATATGAAGGTTTCCAATGATGCCCCAGATAATGGATGGATAGGTTCCTATGCAACAAGGTTCTTGTCAGAAGGAAGGCAAAAGGTTATTTGTGGGGTGATAGCATGATTCCCCGACACTCGTCGTGAACTCAAAGGTCACTTAACGATGTTCGCTTGAGCAGATTGAAAGCAACTGAGAGATTTGCCCATGTGTGGCTCATCTTTCCCCAGTCTGGGTCTATGAAGAATTTCTCCTTGACAGGAAATTGGAAACAACTGTACCATGAGATGATATCGAGATGGCTTGCCCCAGAATTCCAAGTCGTGAAAGGATTCGTCCTTGAAAGGAAGCTGGATGCAGATGTACCATGAGATGAACTCGAAATGGCTTGCCCCATAATTCCAAGTCGTGAAAGGATTCTTCCTTGATTGACTGGCTCTTGGAGTATTTGGCTCCGAAGTACCCTTGAGGTGGCTTGCCCCAGAATGAGCGTTTGAGCGACTTAACTTGTGTTGATTGAACATCGGAGGGGTTTTCCAAAAGAACCTCTGGGTGGCCTACCCCTGGTTGGTAGAGTCTTGAGATGATTCACCATGATCAACCTGTTCTGGAATGATTTGCCCCATAATCAACTAATGCTTCGAGGACTTGCTTTAAACTGACTGATTCCATAATCATTGGATGTCAATGCCCCTGTTCCATAGGGTGTTGTCAATTCTAGCCAACATTATTGAATGACCCAGCCCCTTTGATTGCTCCTTGTTGGAATTTCCTTGATGTCAAACACTAACTGGCAGTCAAAATTGTTCGTTCACAAATGGTAATTTTAATGCGATGCTCATGCAAGTTTTGAAAATCAGTCATTATTAGAATGATGTGATAGTGTGTGACGGATGGACCATTATTCCAAACGTGGTGCTGATTTAGCTGGTGTGAAAGATATAGCAAGAATATGACACCAAAACAAGTGATTAGCAAATTTGTAGGAGTCAGTTTACGCAACCTTGTTATAGTATGCTTTCAGAATAAACCCCGCCTCAATTAGGTCTTTTAAGGGTTATAACGTGGTCTGGTTCACGGTTATAGAAACAAAGGATATAAGGCCCAAGATATGTTTTGTACCCACCTTTTCTTCGTGATGATCTTCAGTCCTACGTTCAGTTAAATTGATACACACATTCATCTCGGTAGTAAAGATGAGGATTCGAGGTCTTCTTGAAATGGAAGTCACCTTATTTTGCTTTTGTTAAGGATGTCAGTGACCCTTTTGATTCTTGATATGGTGCCCACTGACTCTTATTTTTCTTGCTTGAGGATTTAACAACCTCTTTTGGTATCGTTTTTTATCTCTATCTTTTGCATGGATTTATTTCGGTTTTTCGAGTCCATCGGGATTGCCTTGATTTTTTCCTAAGTCTCCTTTTGAGGTGTTCGACTAGCAGGCTTTTTGTTTTTCTGTTTTTTTTAATTTATTTTTAAGGATTGTGACTGCCAAGTTATTGGTCATTGAGGGAAAACGACATAACTTTTGCATGATCCCTTCAACACGTCAGGATGTGTGCGAAGAGCAGCATATAATTGATCCTTAGATAGGATATTTCATCTTGTTATGCGAATGTGTCGTCGGATTAACTGAACAACTACCCATGCCCCAGGTTAAGCATAAGGGTTTTTAAATCCGAAGGAAACTCCTACTTCTAGGCTCGAAGTGGTTAACTAGGGACTAACTCCTTATCTCTCCAGTGTTTGGGGATTTGAAACAATGCTTGTACATCCTTGGCAGGATTCTATCCGAAAGCATACCATCAGCAATTATGGGTGCTTCATTTTCGTCATCCTCCCTCCAATCTTTGCTAAACAAAAGTTTGATAAAGAGAGTGGACAAGAAGTATATGGAAGAATTTTGTTGTTTTTGTTTTGTATTTTTATTTTTTATATATAAGTAAAGAAAATGAGCGAATGCGACATGATTAATTCAAAAAAATGCATGATCACATCATTAATATTACCATTCAAAACAACAATATTAAAAAACAAGTAGCATTTAACATAATGAAATTGCAAATGATAAATGTCCAATGGTTGCCAGTATCTGAGGAAGTCTTCCTGTCTGAACCACTGGCTTTAGGGGATGCCTCTTGAAGTCTTGGAACTCATTTGGGCGAGAAGCTGACGTGCACAACCAAGTTTCCTTCTGGAAATGATATGTGTTTTTTGTCAATCAACTGTTGCACCTTGGCTTGAAAAGCTTTGCAATCTTCAGTTGAATGACCCATTGATCCAGCATGGTATCCATAATGTGCATTGGGGTAGTACCCAGGCGGGTATGGTTTTGGCAATGGCTTGATAGCTTTGGGCTCTACCAGTGAATTTTAGACCAGATGCGGAAAAAGTTGACTGTACGACATAGGAACTGGGTGAAGAGGAGCAGTCCTTCTTTCCAAGTTGTTTCGAGGCCTATGCTGATTTTGATATCCTCGACCACGGGCTCGTTGATTTGCACGAGGAGAAATCATGGGTTTCTGGTATGACGCACTAGGATTGACAGGTTACCCATAAGGATGATATGGCACTGACAATGATAACTTCCTAGAAGCTGAAGGGCCATAAAGTTTTGCTGGTGCACCTTGAGAATACTCAACATTTGCTGAAGGATTCATTCTCACCAACTTGATTACTCGAGACGTCTTGGACCTGTTTAGCTTTGAGGTAACTCTCGATGCGTTCTCCCACTATTATAAGGTCAGAGAAGCTTGAGAAAGAACTGCCAGTCATCCTTTCAAGGTAGATTTCATGCAGACCATCCAAGAACATGTCAATTAATTCTTTATCCAGGAGTGGTGGTTGCACCCTAGCTGCCAATTCTCTCCACCGTTGTGCATAATCCTTAACGGATTCACCGCTCTTTTGAGATAGGCTTTGCAACTGCGTACGACTGGGAGCCATGTCCAAATTGTACTCATATTGCTTTAGGAAAGCTTTGGATAAGTCTTTCCATGATTGGATATAACTTCTTTCTAAATCCATGTACCAATTCAAAGATGCACTACTTAAACTGTCTTAAAAACAGTAAATCATCAACTTGTCGTCACGGACATGAGAAGTCATCTTTCGGCAGAGCATCACCAAATGACGCTTTGGGCAACTGAGACCAGCGTACTTCTCAAAATTGGGTACTTTGAATTTTGGAGGAATTACCAAGTCTGGCACTAGGCACATATCAACAACATCGAGCCTAGAAGTATCGCGCGCTTTCATAGCTTGAACTTTCTCTTCGAGGGCACAAAACCTTTTCTCCATGGAATCAGTCAGCGACATCATCTGAGACTGAGCAGGGATGCTCACTCGTGGAGGATGATCACCAGGTAGACGATCATACAAAGGGTTAGTCGACACAGCAAAACCTGATGGGGGGTCAAAATCCTTAATCCCAACATGTTGAAAGCTATCCTCTGACATAGCCATCACAACTTTCAAATTGTCTATGCTCCTCTTATCTCCGCTTAAACTTGCTTCAAATGTTTTGCGGTTACCACAGGTTCAGTATGAGCGTGGGAAATCAGCTGGCAGGAAATGGACAAAGGATCGGATGAGTTTGTTGGAAAATGATATGCTAATGTCATGAGTATGCAATGCAGGGTTCCAGGAGCAAAACAACATCTGATTTTGAGGAAGGAGTTAGACACAAGATATCTCTGATCATCGGATCCTCCACAGATAGGCTCTAAACGGGTAGGTGCCTAGAGTTACGGATATATTTCGAAAACATTATAGCCACGACAAAGATTTGTCCGACTATAATATTCTTGAAATAATCTCGTCTAGGTGAGGTCTTCGTTTCTTCCCCACGAGAAAGATTCCTCGGAGGCGCCCACTACACGACCATCGACACACAGGTTCTAAATAGGGTTCTCAGAATCCTAGATCAAGGTTGAAAATATCATTGTCAAGATAACGATACGTTCAAGGGATCTCATCTGATTGGGGCGTTTGCATTAACCCACAAAGAGTTAACACTACAAACCACCATGGATAAATGGGTTAATGGTCCTTGGGATCAACGACCCACCTAGAAAATATTACCGCCATGGCAAAGATTCACCACAACAATAATATCTCCAAGGGAATCTACTCCAAGCGGGGTTTTCGCTTCAAATCACGCGGAAGAGACCACGCAAGCCTACACTACACAACCACCATCATAATCAAAGGGTTTTACTCAAACTCGGGTGTAGAGCCATCCCACAAAGCACTAATGATCAGAGGACCCCCACAATGTCATAAGGGATAATAATAGGATATAATAAAAATAAGCAAGCAAGTAGATAATAGATAATTAAACAAGCAAGCAAACAAGCAAGAGAAGATAAGCAAACAAGCAGATCTAATACTCACGAATCGAGTCAAGTTAGGCTTGACTCTCTCTAGCATAGGACAATGCACATCCCCAGTAGAGTCGCCATCTGTCGTACCTCGAAAAATATGATCCTCGTGATGGACGCGGTAAAAACTGTTCGAAATAGAGTCGCCACTGAACTTTATTCATTCCAAGGAAGAAATAGGAAAATATCGATAAAACCTTTAAAGGGAGATAAGAACATGGTCGTCGCAACCAAATTCTAGGTTCGGGAGTCGGTTACGCAAGAGGGAAGGTATTAGCACCCTCTATGTCCTTTGTACTCAACGGGAACCTCTTGATTCGATTCCAGAGAAAGTTAGCTAGGTTTGTTTGTTTATCTTCTAAGGTAATCAATTTTAAGGGGAAAATGGGGTGGTTTTTTTATTAGGGTGCTCGGCAAGGATTAGAACCCTTGTGCCTACGTATTCCCTCGTGCAATGGGAAAGTCAGAGCATTCGTAGTTCGCGGGACTACGGTTTGTTTGGTTTGTATTTTTTATAGGCGCCAATTGTCTACACACGAGTAAGTGAACTCGCACCCAAACAATTGAGGAGAAGGATCGAAGACTCCACCACCCTCACATCACCTTTTAGGAAGTTGTGTTTGAATATATAATTAAGTGTGTTAAAGAATTTGATTGAGACAAAAGGATTTAATTTGAATGTGTTTTAGGGCTTCGATCGCACAAGGAGAGAAAGGAGAGTTTTAGATGTTTTAGAGGTGACAATTGTTCACACACGAGTAAGAGAACTTGCACCCAAACAATTGAGAAGAAGGGCCAAAGACTCGGCCACCCTCACTTCACCTTTTAGTAAAAATGTGTTTAGATATGGATTAAATGTTTTAATGATTGCTTAGAAAAAAATTTGAATGTTGTCGAGTTACAAGTGTTTTAGAGGCGTCAATTGTCCACACACGAGTAAGAGAACTCGCACCCAAACAATTGAGGAGAAAGATCGAAGACTCCATCCCCCTCTTTTTCACCTTTTAAGAAATGATATTTAAGTATGGTTTAAATGTATTGATTTGATTTGAAAAATGCTCGATGTTGATCGAGGTTTGAAATTGCGTACGAAAAAGGTTGAGGACTAATGGAAAGGAGGTTCTAATGGTTCAAGGTAAGGTCAATTGCGAGGAAAAAGAGCTCGACCTACAAGTTAGGTAAAGGGACTTGATATATGGATCAAGTGTGCTTGAGGATGAATTGATTAATTGAATTTGTTTTGGAAAATGCTTGACGTTGGATCAAGCTTGTTTATTCTTTTGAAAATGGTTGATTTTAATCTTATGGGAGAGAGATATATTTACTCAAAGGGAAAATAATCAAGCCACAATTAAGGTAAGACAATCACACATATGCATGCAAACAAGAGTGAAATGTGCAACAAGTGTCGTTGTATCAAGCCCAAGAGGAGGCTATGTGAGGTTGGTTGCGATCGTGAAAACGATTGACTTACAAGGTATTAAAAGGGCTTGACATTAAGTCAAGGTATTAGTTTGAAAAGAATTTTTGGTTTGGACAAGCATATTATGAGTGACATAAATATAATCAAGGCATGATAATAATTCATAAGAGAAAAATGTAAACACCACACAAAGATTATAAGTCAAATAAAATGGGGGAGAAATAAAATCAAACATGTTAGTATAATTAGTATCCTAAACTCCTAAGGTTAATCCTAAAGAAAAGAAATTCTAAACTAATTTGTTTTTAGATTTTTTAGAATGAAAATGGTGAAAATCAATTAATTAATTAAACTAAACTAAAATACTTAATAAAATTAACTATTAAAGTTAATTAGTATCAAATAAAGTGGTTTAATAAAATTAATTGAAAATTGATTTATGAAAAAGGATTTTAGATTTTTAGAATTAAAAGGATTAATATAATTGAACTATAATCAAACATTTAATAAAACTAAATGTTAAGTCAATTAGTTAATATTAAATAAATGAATTTAATAAAATTAATTAATAAACAGATTTTAAAAATAAAGTATTTTTAGATTTTTTAGCAACTAAAAGTAATACGAAAATAAGTTGTAAAAAAAAAACTTAAACTATCAATAAAACAAAAATGGGCCAGGAAAAAGAAAATGAGGTGTGGAATTAGTGAAAACTCTAGGCCCACCCCAGAAAGTGCCCACACGCTGAGGGGGCTAACGTAGACCCTCAACGCATCCGGGGCGTTAGATCTACAATGGAGTCAAGATCTGACTCCAATCAACGGCCAGGACTCGTAGGCCCATGATAGGGACAAGTGTCACAGTGGAGGACACTTTTCACCCCACCTACCAGCCAACATAAACGCAAACAAACTAGATAAAACAAAGAAACGGGCTGGGAAAATCTCACAATCTGATTTCCTTCTCTCTCTCTCCATATTATTCTCTCTCAACGCCCTTTCCTTCTCTTCAAAAGTGCATCGCCGGATACCTAGCAACGGCCAGAGAAGCGGCAGCACGCGGCGGCCGCCACCGTCTTCTCTGGAGACACCACCACCAAACCTAAAAAAAACTAACACTAACCCCCCTTAACTTTTCACGCTCTTTCCAAGTCCACCCCTAATTTCTCCTAAATCCCATTCTAAACCTATTTTCACACAACACTCGCCAAAACCTCAAATCGATACTAACCCTAAATAAATAAAAAAACTAATCTCTGAAGCGAGCCAGAAACGATTTAATCAAGAAAAAGGGAGCAATTTAACTACCCAGAAGGCCCCAAACAAACAAAAATCAAGAAAAAGAGTGTGGATGGAAAATAAGCGAGGTTTTGAAAGAGTACCCCTTGAAGAGCTTTGCCTGGATGCGTCTTTGTTCGATCCTGGTAACTTCAACTGCTACTCTCTCCTCTACAGTTTGAACTTATTCTATTTTTCTTTCGAATCTTTCTGTCCGCAATTTTTCTTCTGGAAGGCTCTTTAGCTCTAGTTCAATTGAGTCTCAGTGTGAGACTAAAAAAACTCTTAAAATCGAGCTCTAGTGATTAGGGTTTTGGTGGATGTGAATTTTTTTGTGGCTGCTGATTTCGAATCCCCCCCTTCTGACCTATTGCTCTTGTTTTTATATTGTGAGGATTAGGGTTTGAAAAGTGGTGTCAAAATTGCTGAGGGATCTCATTCATAGAAATGTATAAGGTAATTTTTCAAATTCAGAACATGTCTTTGCCAAAAATATGTTACTGCCTTGCTGAAACCTCTGCGATACTTTTTCTACTATTCACTATTGCACTCTGCTTTAGCTTTGTCCTTTTTCACTTTCATGCTAAGGTTACAATGCTGTGAATTCTTGCTATTGCTCTTATCCTTCCCAATCTGTTAATCTCGACCATGTGGTCCCCCTTTCCTGCACTGATGTGTTTATGATGTGATCCTGTCATACACATTTTGAATGGACTACTCGGGTGGCAGAATTGTGATACTAACTTGGCATGGCTTGTTGCTTTGGGTTTGACTTGGATAAATTGTGGATGTGTGTATGTCCATGATTCTTGCACGAAAATGGGTATGGCATGCCATGTGAATTCTGAACTTGGATGAGCTTATGTATGAAATGTGATTTGGTCTTGAGTTTTGTTTTGGATTTTATGATATGAACTTTGAATGAATTATGTTTTGGTATAAATTGAATGAGTTTGATATGGTTATGATGTTGTATTGGTGAATGACATGATTTTGAATTGTGATAGCTTTG
Organism: Lathyrus tuberosus; assembly: GCA_022829125.1. Lineage (NCBI taxonomy): Eukaryota > Viridiplantae > Streptophyta > Magnoliopsida > Fabales > Fabaceae > Lathyrus > Lathyrus tuberosus. The sequence goes on from JALAZF010000043.1 coordinate 17,191,512, forward strand.
GAATAAGTCATGAATGGATCGAAAGGGATGAATCTTGGTGTTGGCTCAAAGCGTGTGAAGCTCTTGGAGGATTTGTAACAACAACCGTGGCCTATGAAGCACAAAGTCATATTTGCATCATCCTAGGACTAGCTTGTGAAAGCTTGTATTATTACGTGTCTTTGTAACCAAATTTTGTAATCCTTGATTTTGAACCTTTGTATACAACTTGGCGTGGCTAGAACAAAACATGAATGTGGCACATGAAATTTGTATTTAATACTTTGGGATTATTTGAAAATTTGTGACTTTGTAGTACTTTGTGTAATTTAGTCAGCTTTGAACGTATAACAACTTGTAGGTCTTGGAATTCAAATGATTCTTTTGGCAATCCAATTTCCAACATATTTGCACCCAACTTGTCTTGAAAAATATTTATGGTTTGCAAAATGATCGAAAGTAGCTTATCACAATGAACCAAAACTTTAAGAAACTTCTAGCATTGCACAAAGCTATCTTTATGGCATAATCAATTTGGTTACAAAATCTACAACCTTGAAATAATTCTTGGAACCAACTTGCAAAATTTAAGTTGAAAATTCCTCCACGCAGTTTGCAACTGAAATGCTCTTGATGTCGCTATTAAATGTGCATTTAGTTCAAACATAATCATGGCTTGAACTTATTGGATGAATTATTCATTAATTTTGTAAACTTGGATCAAAGTGAGCATGCCTTCTTGGAAACCAATGGTCATGTCTTAAAATGAATCAGCCATCTAACTAGAGCAGTTGACCACGCCTTGACTACTTTATCACGAGAATGAGCATACAGCTTTCTTTTATCCTCACAGGAATTCAACACAGCTTGTAAGAGATTATAATCACAATGTGCACACACATGGCCTTTATGACCAAAATCCTAGAGAATCATGGCCAGAGACCAGATGGCTATCTAGACAAGAGAATGAGAGGGTAGGACAAATTTGGGGTATGACACTTGGGTCGGTAGGGAGATGAGTTATGGTGTTCGATCTTGAATTCGGCACATAACTCCTTCATCATCTTATTGTTCAAGTTGGATCCATTATCAGTAATGATCTGGCTTGGAACACCATAATGGCAGATGATATTGTTTTTGATAAATTGGACCACGACTTGTCGGGTTACATTGGTGTATGACACTACTTCGACCCACTTGGCGAAGTAGTCAATGGCGACCAGAATGAACCGATGTCCATTTGAAGCTTTGGGTTCAATCTAGCCAATCATGTCGATTCCCCATATAGAAAATGGCCATGGGGAAGAGAGAACTTTGAGATGTGTAGGCGGTACATGGATTTTGTCAGAGTATATCTGACACTTGTGACACTTCCTTATGTACTTGTAGCAATTGGATTCCATGGTCAACCAATAGTACCCTGCTCTTAGAATTTTTCTCGCCATTGTGTGTCCGTTGGCATGAGTGCCAAAGGATCCTTCATGAATTTCTTTCAACAGCATGTCTGCTTTTGGTCTGTCTACGCATCGGAGCAAGACCATGTCAAAGTTTCTCTTATAGAGACTGTCACCGCTCAGGAAGAAGCTGCATGCTAGCCTTCTGAGGGTTTTTCTGTCTTTCCTTAGTACCCCAGGTGGGTACTCTTGTTTCTGAAGAAAGCATTTGATATCATGATACTAAGGTTTGTCGTCTATGACTGCTTCAATCGCGAAGATGTAAGCGGACCTCTCAAGGCGCATTATGTCGATCTTAGGTAGGTCGTTCCATTGGCCTACACTAATCATGGAAGAGAGGGTGGCTAATGCATCAGCCATGTGATTCTCTTCACGAGGGATATGATGAAACTCGATTTTATTGAAGAAGGGTAACAACCTTCTCGCATAATCTTTGTAAGGAATCAGTCCTGATTGGTATGTGTTCCAATCTCCTTTGATCTAATTGACGACCAGAGCTGAGCCGCCATATACATCCATGTTCTTGATCCTTAAGTCCATCGCTTCTTCGAGACCCATGATACAAGCTTCGTATTCGGCCTCATTGTCTGTACATTTGAATGTAAGTCTGGCAGTGAAAGGAATGTGGGTACCCTGAGATGTTATGATGATTTCCCCAATTCCATTTCCATAATGATTGACAACACCGTCAAAGATAAGTCCCCATTGGGAACCTGGTTCTGGCCCTTCACGAGGTAGCGGTTCATCGCAATCTTTCATTTTTAGATACATGACATCTTCATCTGGGAAGTCAAATCCGATTGATTCTTGATCATCAATCGGTTGATGAGCCAAATGATCGGCTAAAATACTTCCCTTGATGGCTTTTTGAGAGTGGTATTCGATGTCATATTCCGATAACAACATCTGCCAACGGGCAATCCTTCCCATGAGAGCAGGCTTTTCAAAGACGTACTTGATTGGATCCATTTCTGAGATTAACCAAGTAGTGTGAAAAATCATATACTGGCGAAGATGTTTGGCTGCCATGAGGAATATGAATCTGGAGATGTAGTTCAAATGTCTCAGGAATCCTCTGACTTGTTTTTCAATTTTCGGAGAAGGCATTTCTTGAATGGCCTTGACCTTGTCAGGATCAACCTCAATTCCTTTCTGGCTGACGATGAACCCTGAAAGTTTCCCTTATCAGATACCAAATGTGCACTTGTTGGGATTCAAGCGGAGTTTGTACTTTCTCAACCGCTCGAATAGTTTTGACAGGTGGATCACATGTTCCTCTTCTGTTTTAGATTTGGCAATCATATCATCGACATATACCTCGATTTCTTTGTGCATCATGTCATGAAACAGGGTAGTCATGGCCCATGGGGTAATGAACGAAGTTTTCTCCATGTCTTTCGGCGCCATTTTAATCTGGTTACAGCCCTAGAATCCATCCATGAAGGAGAAAACTTTGAACTTTGATGTACTGTCTACCAGCATGTCAATGTGTGGTAAAGGAAAGTCATCCTTTGGACTAGCCTTGTTTAGATCTCTGTAATCCACACACATTCTGACTTTTGAGTCCTTTTTTGAAACGGGACGATGTTGGCTAACCATTGAGGATATTCTGATGTTGCGAGGAAACCTGCGTCAATCTGTTTCTGTACCTCCTCTTTGATTTTGATGGCCATGTCCGGGTGAGTCCGTCTCAACCTTTTCTTTACTGGAGGACATTCTGACCTTAACGGTAAATGATGCTCCACGATGCTGGTATCCAACCCTGGCATGTCCTGATAGGACCAAGCGAATACATTGGGAAACTCTTTGAGAGCTTTGTCAAACTCTATTTGGCAGTTGGACTGAGTAGTGCCCCAATCCTGATTTCTTTTCTCTCTTTTTCCGAACCCAAGTTGACCGTTTCCAACGACTCTTTGTGAGGTTCAATGGACCTTTCCTCTTGTCTAAGTAGTCGGGAGATCTCTTCTAGAATTTCGTTGTCAACTTCTTCTTCAGTCCCGAATACCGGGTCTTCAAAGTTGGGAGAAGGCATCGGATCGTATGTTTCAATGGGGTTTAAAATAAGCAATCTGTATGACGGTATGATTTATGTTTAGAAGGGATAGATAAAATGCAAGAGTGTGTGCAGTGTTTTTTCTGAAAACTGCTTGTTTTTATTATTGAGTTGTTTTTTAGGATTACCATTTTCTGAAAAAAGCGAAAAGAGAAAACAACAATTAATGCAGAAATTACAGAACGACGTTATTTTAATTATGAGCAAGTCGATTCTTGAAACTACAGCCCTATAAAACAAAATTATGTCACTTTGGGCGAAGCGAAGAGGTATATTTATAGAAAGTGAGCCCTATCAAAACATCTGTTTCACCTGGGCAGGGTGAAAGATTAAAAACGGCAATTACTTTGACTTATGAACAATCTTCAGAACATCGACAACAACCAATTGGCGGCGAACTCCTCGGTGAATCACAAAGTCTGGTACCTTCCTTGATTTGTCTTCAGAAATAACGTTGATTTCTGGTGGAGCGGGATCATTGGAATCTGTCTCCCAGGCGGAATTGTCGTAGGAGGATTCCTCAGTATTTTACATAGTATTTGTTCTCTCAGGTGAATCTCCCCATCCAGTTGGCTAGATGTCTTCGATCCTGATACGAAAGCTTTCGGGAGCGGTGTACTTGACCATATAGTCGTATTTGTCACTCGGTTGTCCCAAGGTGTCCCGTACCTCTTTGGAACTGGAGGAGTCATCCCTCTCGATGACGTTGACCTCGGGAAAAGCATAGTTGATGAATTCTAGTCCTGCAAACTTTGAGAATTCATCATTGTGCTAGATATTTTCTGAATGGCCTGAGTAATGATCCCATGACATGGTGGGGACGCAGGTATTATGTTCGATGATGCTCAGCTGATTTTCATTATTCGACTAATTTTCTTGCCCTGAGTCTCCTGGGTAAGGCTGCCAGATAGGTAGGCCATCCATTGGGCCATAATAGTTATGGTCAAAGTTATCCTTCATCAGAGTGTCCTCCTCTAATGAGTTTGGTGGAGCATGACATCCTTCCAGATCACAATCTCTGTATATCATTCTGACATCTGACCTGGGTATAAATCTCGGACTCTTTGCGGGATAGCAAAACGGCGTAGGCACCTCTTCCTGAGAGATATCACCGTCCTTATTAAGATAGGACTTCCACTTTTCCTCTGTACCAGAGGGATCTTCCTGGTTGATGGTATGGACTGCTTGAGGTGCTGGGTGAAGGAAACCTCCACTGTGGAAGAAGTCCTGAATGGGATGAAAACTTTCATCGCTGGTAGCTGTCTGGGTGCAGGTTGAGGAAAAACCAAGACCCTTCTTTGTTTTGTTATCAATAGGAATGACAAGTTGTCCCCATCCTTTCATATTGTTACTTTCAATTGCCTCGAGAGCATCTTTATACAAGGGAATCGAGGTTCCTTTCTCTGATTGATTCTCATTATTCACTGAAAGTGCTTGGAACTAAGTTCCAATAACCTCCTCGGGTTTTACACAAGTAGATAATGACAAGTTACTCACGAGAAAGACTCGGTCTCCACAGACCGTGACGAGTTGATCGTTCTTGACGAACTTCAGTTTCTGGTGCAGCATCGAAGTGACTGCCCCAGCCTGGTGTATCCAAGGTCTTCCTAATAAACAGGTGTACGCTGCCCGGACGTCCATGATCTGGAAAGTGATTAGGAAAGTGTGAGGACCGATAGTTATGGGAAGGTCTACTTCACCGATAGCTGCTTTCCGAGACCCGTTAAATGTTTTGACGATAACCTCACTGCCCCTCATCAGGGATCCTTTGAATGATAGTCGCATTAAATTGGACTTCGGCATAACATTGATGGCCGATCCTATGTCTACCAGTGCGCTGGCTAAAGAATCGTTCTGACAGTTGACTGTGAGATTGAACGCCATGTTGTGACTTTTGCCCTCCTCTGGAAAATCCTCATCACTGAATCCTGAGTTGTTGCAGGAAGTGATGTTAGAGATTATGCTATCGAACTGTCATATTGACACATCCTGTTCCACAAAGGCCTGCTCTAAGACTTTCTGTAGAGCCTCTCTGTGGGCTTCAGAACTGAGTAAAAGTGATTGCACAGAGATCTTTGAAGGAGTTTGTAACAGTTGATCAACAATGTTGTATTCACTCCTTTGGATGAGCTTCAGCATCTCATCGTTGTTTTTCGAAAGGTCAGGATTACTGGATTGACCGACTGGTGGATTAGGAACTTCAGTTTGAAGTTCCTTTTCTTTGTTAGGTTCTTCAACTCCTCGGTTGAAGATTCGACCACTCCGTGTTACTCAACTGATGTCTTCAATATTCACGATGGAGGGTAATGGAATTTCCTTTCCATTTTCAATTATAGTTACACCGTATTTGTAAGGGATCGCCTTAGCTGATTCATACGGTAATGGTCCCGATAGATAGATAACTACATGAGCCTTCTAATTTTTCTGACTGTCGTAGGTAACTTCAATCAGTTTCTGGCTAGGAACATTTAATTCGTCCAGTAGAGGGATAATGGTACAAACATCCTTGTTCTGTTGATGATTTGAGATTATGACAACGTCTCTAATTTGATCAGCGAAGTAGTCCGGCGTCCAGTTGATTGGCTCGGAACTCAGAAATGGGTGAATCTCTTTACGATCCAACTGACCTTGAAGAGTTGCTCGCACAAGGTAGCATCCATGATTATTCTCCGATCAGACTCTACAGCGTTCATAGTTGTGTGGTGGCACTTGGCCATTCCCGCTTTGAATACAGTGTAACCTCACTAGGTCGGTTTCCATAGATCGGACATCCTGACTTTGACGTCTAGTAGGGTTCCCATTAAGCACACTGATTTGTTGCGTGTCTTCATCCATATAGATTGGAAGCCACCAGTGGTTTAACAAGTGTTGTAAAGTCCCTTGAACGGGAGCTCACCCTTGGTTACTCTGACTGCATGCTTTATAGTTCAGATAATCATGAGAAGTGAGAAAACCAAGTTGGACTTGCCTGGCGTGTAACTCCACCAAGCTAGTACTCATCAGACAAATATCAAAGATTTGAATCATGTTGATCTGATAAGGATTTCTATCATTCCTAGATCCACCCAAGATCCATATAACGCTGGAGGGCCTCTTGTATGAAAGAGCATCCCTGTTTGTTTACCGAGCAAGTTAGACAGGAATTGTAATCATGTCACGGCAAATTATGGCACTGGCTTTGCCTTGAGTACATCGCCACCAAGTTGACATTCATTGCACGGATTTCGTGGTTCTGAATGATGTTGGAATTCGAATAGGTCATGTTGACTCCACGAACTTGATGCTCTTGGATCCATCCGAGATCCAATTGTTCCTGTAGAGTTGTTTGCACCACAGAACATCCCTTATTGTTTTTAGAGCAGATATCACACTAGTGATAATTATGAGGTGGCACATGGCCATATCCACTATGTCTACAATGCATCTTGACCAAGGTGGCCCTCAATAAGAGTACATCGTGAATTTGATAGCTGTCGTTAGACTCTCCCTCTATCAAATTGACTGCAGCTTTTTCGTGTTGAGGCAACGGGTTCGTGAGAACATTAGGATTCGTATCTTTGAAAGATAAGACCCCGCTCATAACAAGCTTTTGTACGTCGGATTTGAAACTGAGACCATTTTCTATGTTATGCCCTGGTCCTCCTTGATGGTAAGGACAAGTCTGATCCGTTTTGAACCAAAAGGGCGGATTTTCTGGTAGTGTAAGAGGAGACTTAGTTTGGACGTACCCCTTGACTAGTAATAATAGAAGAAATTCCGCGTACAACATGGGTATAGGGTTGAACCCTGGTGGTCGCATTGTACGGTTGTTGTGGTACTGAGGAAGAGCCTGCTGTAGAGGCTGTTGTGTCATTTGCTGATATTGCTGTTGATTAGGTTGGCTCTGCGTAACCTGAGGTGGATACATAGGAATAGGCGCTGGGTTAATAGCAGGAGTTAAAGCTGCTACTGGTTAATATCGTCGCCTTTGCTTTCCGAGAGGGATATTCCCAATATCCTGCTCTTTTTTCTTAGGGAGAGCACTACCGTATCGTTTCGTACTACTTGATGATCCAACGTCTTTAACCAGACGTCCTTCTCGGATAACTTCCTCAAGACGAACTCCCATGCCCACCATCTCGGTGAAATCACTGGGCGCTCTGGCGACCATTCTATCGTAGTAAAATGAGCTCAAGGTCTTTAAGAAGATCTTTGTCATCTCTTTTTCCTCAAGAGGTGGACAAATCTGGGCGGCGATTTCACGCCATCTCTGAGCGTACTCCTTAAAGGTTTCCTTGCCATTTTGTGACATCGATCTGAGTTGATCTCTGTCTGGTGCCATGTCCAAATTGTATTTATATTGTTGAAAGAAGGCAGCACCAAGATCTCTGAATGTACCGATCGTGGCGTGGTTTAAACCCGTGTACCATTTTAATGTGGCACCGGTTAAACTATCTTGAAAGTAGTGAATCAGTAGCTCTTGGTTCTTTGTCTGAGCTGACATTCGTCGAGCGTACATCACTAAGTGGCTTTGAGGGCAAAAGTTACCCTTGTAATTTTCAAAGTCGGGTACCTGGAACTTGTGCGGAACTTTCACATTGGGGACCAAATTGAAATTCTGGTACCAGATGTGTGATGTTAAGTACGATGTCACAACAACACACTCTGTACAATGGACAAAATCAACAACAATTGAACACACAGAATTGTTCACCCAGTTCGGTCTAACTACCTACGTCTGGGGGCTACCAAGCCAGGGATGAAATTCACTACTTGTAGAATTAAATTACAGACTCAACAACCCAGTTGACAATCTCCTAATCCTAATTCCTACTAGTGACTTTCTACCTAAGAAACCACTTAGATATGAGAACACTATTCAATCCCTAAAAACACTTCAGTGACACAATTCAAAGATCACACACTTTGAAAAACACAACTTGATTCTGCTTCACAGCTTTGATCAAGAACAACTCAAAACAACAATACCAATTCACACTCGAATGGTTTACAAACACGAAGACTCAATCGACTCAAAGTCTTTAGCTCTATTTCTTTGTTACTTTCCCTCCAGGAAAGATGCGCATTATATAGCTATCTGAATTGGGCCTGGACCTGCTACAATATCTGATCTGATTTGTTGTTTAAAACTGAATCTTCAAAACAGATTTTCTCTCTCAAAATCTTCTTAAATCTCAGTCTTTAAACCTCCCTACAAATCTGCATCAAATCTCTATGTAACACAAAATATCTATCCCAAGATATTCGCAACCAATGAGACTACCTGTTCTCCACAATTCCAGCTAAAACGCAAACCCTAACAACATCACTAAACCTGATGTTATTAATTCTGCAGATCTAATGTCACAACATCGCTTGTGACATCAGACATCCAACTTCACTCTTAACACAACCCAATGTTAAGACTCAATGTTGTGACATCACCCATATGACATCAAACATTGAACAACTTCACTACTTAACATAGCCCAGTGTTAAGACTCAATGTTGCAATATCACCACCTTGACATCAACATTGAACAACGTTTGTTTTACCAAAATTCCAGCCAATCCAAGAAACTAACAATCTCTCCCTTTGGCTAATTTTGGCTAAAACAATCTCTGCACCTTCAAAGACATTCAGTTGCGGAACAAACTTGAATATTTTTTGAAACTCCAAGTAGCAGCATCTTCAATACATAAGGACTTCACTTCACACAAAACTCTGCTGCAGCACCATCTTCAACAGCTACAATTTTCAACAATCAACAATGGTGCTCCTCCTCAAAACAAGAACCAGCATAACAGCTGTTCAGCAGATCAGCAATTACTCCCCCTTAATATCTGCATTTCTGTACTATTACATCAGCAATCAGCTACATCCTTAGTAGCAACACCCATCAACAAGAACCAGCATTTGACATATCAGAATATTTGACAACTTTCCAAATCCTTGGCTACTTCTCCACCTTTTTAGCCATAATTTGACAACCTGTAGACTCTTTGTTTGTAACTTTTTATGAACTCCAATCTTGTATGCCTTCAGCAGTTGAGTCAATTTTCAATAAAGTACACAACTGCACAATACACTCTCCATCACATTTAATCTTCATAAATGCAAATTCCCAATTTACTTCTTAAACTTTCAAATTGGTTTGCATCTAAGGCTTTAGTGAAAATATCAACTAATTGCTTATCTGTAGCTACATGTTCTAAGACAACAACTTTGTCTTCAACCAACTCTCTTATAAAATGATGCCTTATATCAATATGCTTAGTCCTATTATGCTGAATAGGATTCTTAGAAATATTGATTGCACTCAAATTATCACAGTACAATGTCATGACATCTTGATTGACATTGTATTCAGTCAGCATTTGCTTCATCCAAACAAGTTGAGAACAACTACTTCTTGCTGCTATGTACTCAGCCTTAGCAGTAGAGAGAGACACACAGTTCTGCTTCTTGCTAAACCATGATATCAGATTATTCCCCAAGAAGAAACAACCTTCTGAAGTGCTTTTCCTATCATCTGCACTCCCAGCCCAGTCAGCATCACAATATCCCCTTAGCTCAGTCCCAGATCCATGACTATACAGCATCCCATAGTCACTAGTGCCATTAACATATTTCAAGATCCTTTTCACTTGATTCAAGTGACTAGCCTTAGGTTCAGATTGATATCTGGCACAAACTCCAATAGCAAAAGCAATGTCAGGTCTGCTAGCTGTGAGATACAATAGACTCCCAATCATGCTTCTATATAAACTTTGATCTACACTAACACCATGTTCATCCTTGGACAATTTTAGATGAGTAGGAGTAGGAGTCCTCTTGTGATTAGCATTCTCTAGACCAAACTTCTTCAGCATGTTCTTTGCATACTTGCTCTGAGAAATGAATATGGAGTCCTCCATTTGTCTAACTTGTAGACCAAGAAAATAGTTCAGCTCACCAACAAGACTCATTTCAAATTCAGACTGCATCTGTTCCACAAAATGTTTCACCATTGCATCTGACATCCCACCAAATACTATGTCATCAACATAGATTTGAGCTATCATCAGTTTTCCTTCTTCCTCTTTAACAAACAACGTCTTGTCAATCCCTCCTTTTCTGTAGCCATTCACAACCATGAATTCAGTAAGTCTTTCATACCAAGCTCTTTGTGCTTGCTTCAAACCATATAGAGCTTTCCTTAGTTTATAAACATGGTCAGGAAATATTGGATCAATAAATCCTTTTGGTTGATCAACATACACCTCTTCATTTAGGTAACCATTTAAGAAGGCGCTTTTAACATCCATCTGAAAAAGCTTGAATTTGAAATTACAAGCCACTCCTAAGAGTAATCTGATAGATTCCAGTCTTACCACAGGAGCAAAGGTTTCATTATAGTCAATTCCTTCAACCTGAGTGTATCCCTGAGCAACCAATCTGGCTTTGTTTCTGGTGACCACTCCTTGTTCATCAGATTTATTCTTGTAGATCCACTTGGTGCCAATCACATTAACTCCATCAGGCCTAGGTACAAGCTCCCATACTTCATTCCTCTTGAATTGCTCCAGCTCTTCATGCATTGCATTTATCTAAAACTCATCAGTCAATGCTTCCTTGACATTCTTTGGCTCAATTTTGGAGACAAAGCATGAACTTGCTATAACATCTCTTGACCTAGTCCTCACTCTAAAGTTTGGATCTCCTATAATGAGCTCCTTTGGGTGGTCCTTCTGCACTCTGATGGAGGGATCCTTATGAGGTTGCTCAGTTTCAAGTTCAGCAGCAGCAACACTAGGAGTTGGACTTCTGTCTTTAGTTTCTGGAGTAACTTCACCAACTGATGTTCCAACATCATCTGGGACATCATCATCTTCCTGCTTGTCATTTTCATCAATCACCACATTGATTGACTCTATCATTACCTTGGTTCTAGAGTTAAAAACCCTATATGCTCTGCTGTTAGTAGAATATCCCAAAAATATTCCTTCATCACTTTTGGAATCCAATTTTCTTCTCTGTTCTCTATCAGCCAAAATATAACATCTACTTCCAAAAATATGAAAGTATTTAACATTAGGTTTTCTTCCCTTCCATAGTTCATACAGAGTGGATGAAGTGCCTCTTCTCAGGGTAACTCTGTTGTGAATGTAGCAGGCAGTATTCATGGCTTCAGCCCAGAAGTGATAGGGAAATTTCTTGGCATGAATCATAGCTCTAGAGGATTCTTGGATAGTTCTGTTCTTCCTCTCAACTACTCCATTTTGCTGAGGAGTAATAGGAAAAGAAAACTCATGACTTATACCTTCAGTCGAGCAAAATTCTTCAAACTTGCTATTCTCAAACTCTCTTCCATGGTCACTTCTTATTCTGATAACCTTACTCTCCTTTTCTCTTTGGAGTCTTTGACAAAGATCTTTAAAAACATCAAACACATCTGATTTGTCTTTGATGAAGCTTACCCAGGTGTACCTAGAATAGTCATCCACAACTACATATGCATATTTCTTTCCACCCAAACTTTCCACCTGCATAGGTCCCATCAAGTCCATATGAAGTAGTTCCAATACCTTGGAGGTGGTGTCATGTTGAAGCTTCGGATGAGATAGCTTTGTCTGCTTCCCTTTTTGACAGTCTCCACACACTTTTCCTTCCTCAATATTAAGTTTGGGAATTCCTCTGACTGCTTCTGAAGAGATGATTCTCTTTATTCCCTTTAAGTGAAGATGTCCCAACTTCTGATGCCAGATTTTGACATCATCTTCTTTAGCAAAAACACAAGTGGAAGAACTTGAGTCTTGTGGCACCCAAAGATAACAGTTATCCTTAGACCTGGCTCCTTTCATAATGACTTCTCCTTTATCATCTTTGACAATGCATTCAGACTTTGTAAAGTCTACTTTGAATCCTTGATCGCAAAGTTGACTAATGCTAATCAAATTAGCTGTCAGTCCTTTAACAAGAAGAACATCCTCCAGTCTGGGAGCACCAGCACAGTTTAGTTTACCACTCCCCTTGATCTTTCCTTTGACCCCATCACCAAATGTAACATAACCTGAAGAATGAAGCTTCACATCTATCAATAGATTCTTTACTCCAGTCATGTGCCTTGAACACCCACTGTCAAAGTACCAGTCTTCTTTGGTAGAAACCCTTAAAGAAGTGTGAACTATCAAGCTGGTAACCTTAACTTTAGGGACCCATTGCTTCTTAGGCTTGGAAACCTGCCTTCCTTTATAATAGTTCTGTTTGGGAACAACCTGATGAGCCTTCTGTGGATACCCATGTAGCTTATAACAATAAGCCTTAATGTGTCCAAAACATCCACAATGATGACACCTCGAGCGTCTGTATTTCTTCTTAGATGGAGTTCTGTCATGATATTTTAACATCTGTTTTAACATCACTGGTTTTGGGGTGATAGAACCTGCATCACTGGTGAATCCCAAACTACATTTGTCTCTAGCCATCTTCCCAATACTAAGAATGTTGTCTAACGCATTAGTACCATTGTTCAACATTCTGATAGTCTTGGTCATAGAGTCTAGCTTATAGTTAAGTATACTGACTTCAGCTTCAAGGTCAGTCTTTTCAGCTTTTAACTGTACTATGGTTTTCTTCAACTCTTCTCCTTCAAGACACACTTGTTCACTTCTCATGAAAAGATCTTTATAAGTGACAGCAAGTTCATCATAAGTAACCTCATCATTCCAAGACTCCTCATCTGACTCATAAACCCCCACCATAGCTCTAACAAGTTTAGCTGAATTTTCTTCAGATTCACTCTCACTGTCAGACCAAGAAGCTGATAACCCTTTCTGCTTCTTTAGAAAAGTAGGACATTCCTTCTTGACATGTCCATACCCTTCACACTTAAAGCATTGTATCCCTTGGTCATTACTAGATTTTTCTTCATCCTTAGACTTTTTCCCTTGTTCTCCTGATCTGTTGATGTCAGAGGTAATGTTCTTGACATTGGGATTATAACTCCTATTTATCCTCTTCATAACTTTGTTGAACTGTTTACCCAGCAAAGCAATAGCCTGAGACAGCTCCTCCTAAGAGTCATCTACTTTCTCTTTCTTGTCTTCTTCAAACTGGAAACTAAAGCTATACTCTTGGACTTCTTCTCAGGTTCTTCTTCACTTAACCCTAGCTCAAATGTTTAAAGAGATCCAATAAGCTCATCAACCCTCATTTTGCTGATGTCTTGAGCTTCTTCAATTGCAGTCACCTTCATCTTGTACCTTTTAGGAAGGGACCTAAGGATTTTCCTTACAAGCTTTTCTTCTGACATCTTTTCTCCAAGAGCACTGGATGCATTGGACAGCTCAAGGATACTCATGTGGAAGTCATGGATAGTCTCATCTTCCTTCATCTTCAGACTTTCAAACTTTGATGTTAGAATCTGAAGTCTTGACATCTTAACCCTAGATGTTCCTTCATGTGTAGCCTTCAAAATATCCCAAGCTTCCTTAGCAACTTCATAGGTATTGATCAACCTGAATATATTCTTATCCACTCCATTGAAAATTGTATTTAGAGCTTTGGAATTTCCAAGGGAAAGCTCATCTTCTTCCTTGGTCCATTCTTCTTCAGTCTTTGGCTTTGAGGTGCCCTCTTTATCTTTCCCAGCATCATCTTTTACAAACACAACAGGTGCTTTCCATTCTTTAACGATAGTCTTCCAAGCTCTGCTGTCCAAGGATTTCAAAAAGGTGATCATCCTCGGCTTCCAATAATCATAATTTGAGCCATCCAAGATAGGGGGTTTGTTGACAAATCCTCCAACTTCTTTGTCCATCTTTACACCAGAAAGTAACTTCCCTAGATCTTACCCAGAGACAGACAGGATGTCTGCTCTGATACCAATTGAAATTCTGGTACCAGATGTGTGATGTTAAGTGCGATGTCACAACAACACACTCTGAACAATGGACAAAATAAACAACAATTGAACACACAAAATTGTTCACCCAGTTCGGTCTAACTACCTACGTCTGGGGGATACCAAGCCAAGGATGAAATTCACTACTTGTATAATTAAATTACAGACTCAACAACCCAGTTGACAATCTCCTAATCTTAGTTCCTACTAGTGACTTTCTACCTAAGAAACCACTTAGATATGAGAACACTACTCAATCCCTACAAACACTTCAGTGACACAATTCAAAGATCACACACTTTGAAAAACACAACTTGATTCTGCTTCACAGCTTTGATCAAGAACAACTCAAAACAACAATACCAATTCACACTCGAATGGTTTACAAACACGAAGACTCAATCGACTCACAGTCTTTAGCTCTATTTCTTCGTTATTTTCCCTCCAGGAAAGATGCGCATTATATAGCTATCTGAATTAGGCTTGGACCTGCTACAATATTTGATCTGGTTTGTTGTTTAAAACTGAATCTTCAAAACATATTTTCTCTCTCAAAATCTTCTTAAATCTCAGTCTTTAAACCTCCCTACAAATCTGCATCAAATCTCTATGTAACAGAAAATATCTATCCCAATATATTCGCAACCAATGAGACTACCTGCTCTCCACAATTCCAGCTAAAACGCAAACCCTAACAACATCACTAAACCTGATATTATTAATTCTGCATATCTAATGTCACAACATCGCTTGTGACATCAGACATCCAACTTCACTCTTAACACAACCCAGTGTTAAGACTCAATGTTGTGACATTACCCATATGACATCAAACATTGAACAGCTTCACTACTTAACACAGCCCAGTGTTAAGACTCAATGTTGCAATATCACCACCTTGACATCAACATTGAACAACCTTTGTTTTACCAAAATTCCAGCCAATCCAAGAAACTAACACAAACAAAGGTCTGCGGCGTCCTTTCCAAATAGATCCTGGCCGCGAAGGGCTTGCAGTTCTTTCTGCATTTCCAGGAACTGTTCCTGGAATTCATTCATTCTATCGAACATGCTTTCATTTCCACCCAAAGGTAACTGTGGAATCTGTCTTTTCGGGATAGTGTGTACCACGAGTGGTGGTATAGTAATTATGGCTGAGACTCTAGGTGCCTCCTGAAGTTTGTAACCTTCAGGAGTTGCTGTCATGCCCCTGGAATCTTCGTTTTCCCGAAGTTTGTAACCTTCTGGCCCAGCGGTTCCTGCTGTGGTTCCCTGATCCTCAGTGATCAGCAGAACGTATCCTTCAGGGATATAGTTGATAGGCATGCCCCAGGGACGATCTCTCGGAATTTTGTACCTAGGATCAGACTTCTCCACTATGGGCGTCGATGTGATTTCTGATATCACAGTCCTTTGTTGTCGCATCTGAGCTTCTGCTAGAGCTTGCATGTCGTTATGAAGCTTTATCAGATCCTCTTTCAGAGTATCGATCTCTTCCCTTAACTCTCTGTTCTCTTCCTCGAGATCATCCATCTTTTTCTGACGACTGGCCTGAGTATTGTACGAATGAGACAGTTTGACTCTAGAATCGAGACGCAAACGTGATATTCGTAGGTAAGAAGGATGCATTATGCGAGAATGATGAATGATATGCAATGATTATATATGTTATATGTTTATTTAAAGTAAACTTCGACAATTGGATTGCAAATATCAAACAGTGGGGAAACCCCGTTTTATTGAATTCAAAGGATTGCAGAAATGGAAATACAGTAATTTACATAGTGCTGTAAAAGGAAATCTAAACTAATGGATCCCGAGTCCTCTCTGAGGAGAGCTCAGGTGTTGGTTCTGGTATTTTCCATTTCTTTGACTGGGGCTCTTGGGCCATTGTCAGGTTGTCATTCCTTTGCCGAGTGAATGGAGCGAGCAAATTCTTTTGGTCATCCTGATTTTCTACATCACGTTGCTCTAAAATCTCAATCAGAGCATCTTTTTCTCTTAATAGCTGCTGTATGTTGCTACACTCCACATTGAGAATACAATACTTGTTCCTCCAAGACCTCTTCTCCTGCTGAACTTTGCTGAGAGTAACTTGAAGTTTTTCCGTCTCAGACATAAAATAAAGGGCAGAGTCCCTTAATGGAAGAACTTCCTGATGAGGGTAAGGCATCCTCAGCTTGAGAGCTCTAGTTTGTACCCAGTGGAGATAAGGCTCCACCGAGACACAGTCTGGTTTTCCTAGAGACTCTCTTCCTTTCCTGTGAACGTGTTTCCAGGCATGCACTATTTCTGTCTTTAGTACTCTGTCATTTTCTCCTTCCTTGAAGAAAAGACCTTCCAGATGAGCATTACGCGGGGCATGCCTCATCGGGTATCCGAATTGATGACGAACTAATACTGGATGATAATTGATTCCTCCCTTAGTTCCTATAAAGGGTACATTTGGGAAATCTCCACAACGGTCAATGATCCTGATCCCGTCATAGATTCGATTATACCAATCGATGTCAGAGTTGGTAAGAGACATAATTCTCTGTGACCAACGTAAAGTATTCTTTTGATCCCAAAATGAAGCAGACTTGGGTAAGTGGAAAGTGAACCATTTGTATAGCAGGGGTACACAGCACGTGATCATTCCTCCGCTGTATAAATTCCTTAAGTGTACCGAATGATACGCATCCGCGAGTAGGGTTGGTATAGGGTTTCCGATTAGGCATATCTTATTGGCGTTGACATCTATGAAGTTATCAATGTTGGGAAACAAAAATAACCCGTAGGTGAGCAAAACAAAGATGCTCTCAAAAGCGGCCACATTTCCTATACTGGCAAAGTACAGGGCTTTCTTTATCAAGAATTGGGCTGGCAAACCTTCGGTGTCACCCTTAGTGGTCATGTGAGTCCTGACTTCTGACTCATCCAAATAAATTGCTCTTGCAATGGTTTGATCCTTTGGAATTTCTTCCAGTCCAGAAAAGGGAGCTTGATCAGTAATATGTAGATCTGTCAGGTGAGAATACTCCTCTAGCGTTGGTGCTAGCTGATAATCCGGGAATGTGAAACAGTGATAGACCAGATCGTAGAACTGGATTAGTGTGGACAAGATTCCTTCGATTACATGGACCTTTAATAGAGACAGGAGTCCCCATACTTAGCTCTGAAAACCTCGTGGTTGGTGATCATTCTCACTAAACCTCTAAAATCCTCTAACTTTGGAACCTTGAAGGTATACTTATGAGTTTTCCTTCTACCAAAATCCATTGGCGCAATCCCCTTTCTCTGACATTTGCAATCATTGTCTCAGTTTAATTTGAAAAAGAGAGGCTAGAAGAAAAGATTTTTTTGTTTTTAATGTTTTTTAAATGAATGTATGAATGCAGCACACAAAAACATAGAAAAAACATGGGGTCAAAGGGTCGGTGTCATGAAGTCAAGGCTCTACCCCCCCCCCCCCCCAAAGGTTTATACTGGTGATTTTTTGTACCTGTCCACAAAATCATTGACCCCTCGTGGGATGACAACAGCAAGCGGATCGCCAACGAGCTGATGTGTCCTAGAGTGATCTCAAATAAGGCGAGTATCGCGTGAAAACTATTTCCGATAGCTTCCGCACTACAAAATGGCTTAAGTCTGCTAAAAACCTCAGCTTCTCAGATAACCCAGTCGACCACACTACTTTCAACAACCGAAGTCGTATAGGCAATGTATCTGCAAAGGGAGTCTCCACTGAGTTTGATGGTCGATCAGGGACTCTAAACTAGGATTCACTCCCCGCAAGATTACCCGCATTGCCATCATCTATCTTAGGTGTATACTCAATCTTTCCACATGCGGCATCACACGCATTCCCATTAGCAGAAAAATAAACACAGATATCAATTAGGAAAAGCAATATATATATTTGTCTTAATCATCCTAGACCTCTAGTCTTATGATCCTATAGAGACAATGACTCCCCAGCAGAGTTGTCGTTTCTGTGAAATTTTGGTGAATTCAAGGTTTTCTACCTAAGATTGTAAGAAAGAGAAGACGGGCCCCACAGTGGGCGCCATTTTCTTTGTAGCGCGATTTTTATGGTCCTGAGTCACGATCGTACGGGTACTACAGTTCGATTCATTTTTTATCCTATTGAGCTGACTAAGGAAGGGAAATAGATGTCTCCAATTAACCCTGCTTGCATACTGAGTTTGAACAGCGGTCTGTTAGGTTACAGATGCTATGTGGAGGTGGGGCCCAATCTTCGGTTTTTTCGCTTAAGAACACAGTGTTTAGACTATTGGTGAGGTTTTTGATACTGTGTTTAGATTTGATGCTTTTGGGTTAATTTGGTGGAGATACTGGATTTTGGGTTTTTGATTAGTGTGCTCGCTAAGATTTTTCAATCTTATGCGTACGTATTCCCGTTTGACGAAACAGGGAAATCAGAGCGATCGTAGTTCCTCCTATTATATGGGAGGAAAAAGGTTGTTTTGGTGTCTTGCTCAAAGCCTAAGACGTGAAGCTAAATGTGGTTTGTATCTTGTTCAAAGCCCAAGATGTGAAGCTGAAGGGTCTATTTGTATCTTGTTCGAAGCCCAAGATGTGAAGCTGAAGGGTTTTGACTTTAGAGAGAATTTGTCATCTCTAAAGAGGGGTATTTGGCCTGTTTGTCACAGCTGTTGCGTGACTGGTTATAAAGGAGAATTACTTTAACTGGGAGATGTGAATCCAGCAATTCCATAATTTCCTTTATAGGGGATTTTTTAACCTGAAAGAGAAGACTTTAACTCAGTGTAGAGCAATGCTATATTTCCTTAGGAATTTCTCAAGCTAAAAGAGGGACAGTGGCATGGATGTAAATAATCCATAGGCTTGCCGCTTACAGCAATTAGATGAAGGGAAAGGAATTGTTGATGTTTCTATGTTGTGAGCAAGACACAGATTGATGCTAAATGGTTAATTGACTCAACCGAGGTTTCCTTATACAAAGCCTAAGAGGAGGCTAGTGACCCAACAAGAGGGTGCTTTTTATCTGTCTCGTATGAAGCCCGAGATAGAGGCTAAAAGGGTTGACTCAACAAGAGAGTGCTAACGAGTAATTGATTCAACAAGAGAGTGCTTTTATATGTGCCTTGTACGAAGCCCAAGACGGAGGCTAAAATGGTTGGACTCAACAAGAGAGTCTTTTATACTCAACAAGAGAGTGTTTTTGTATCTCGTACGAAGCCCGAGATAGAGGATAAAAGTGGTTGACTCAACAAGAGAGTCTTTTATACTCAACAAGAGAGTGTGGGGAGGATCATTGTACAAAGCCCAAGAGGAGGCTAGCTGTGCTGGTGATTGTTTCAGTTTAGTGACAGGTCCAGTATGTTGGATAAAAGAGAAAATCAATTCTTATGAAGGGAATGATTAAAGGTAAGGTTGTGCTTTGGTACTGATCAGAAGATCAGGTTATTTCCTGTTCTTTAAGGAAATGGGGAATCCAAAGGGTATTGAGACTGTCCAAGTCTACTGGTGTCTTGAGAAATCGATTCTCAGATAGTGAATGATCTTTGTATGATGCCCAAGAGAAGGCTAATATGTTAAGGGATGAAGGTCAACCTATTAACTGGTCTGACATTTGACTCAGAAAGACAGATCTAGAAAATTGATGACTAGGTTCTGTTCCTATACCTGTAGAGGTCTCTGGGTCCTTGTACTAATCCCAAGAGAAGGCATGAGAGCTTTTAAGAAGTCGAAGGGTCCTTGTACAATGCCCAAGAGGAGGCGGGGATGATTTTAGGAAGCCCGTGGGTCCCCAAACCAAGAGAAGTTCAAGACATGTTATTTACCGAGAATAGATCAAGCTAGGAAAGTTCTTGAATTTGGAAGAAACTCAAGAGATGCCATTCACGGAGAAAAGATCATCTCTGGGGAGTAGAGTTTCTTTGACGATTTCTAAAAGTGACAGTCTGAGAAAGGGTTCACCGAGAATGTTGCCTTTCACGTCTCCATATTGTTTAACCTCAAGAGGAGGGAAGACTGTGTCTGGTAATCCTATGGGGATTTAGTTTTGTTTGTATTTAAGAGTGACCAGCAGGGCTTTACCTAGTGCTAGACGTAGTTGCCGGGGAAAACTCTAAATAGCTATACTAGTATTACACAGTTAATATTTGACAGGTATATAAAAGTTTGTGAAAGAAGACTTACAGTGGATAAAGAAAGCGGGTAAACACTTACTCGGTTATAGAGCTTCCATGTTGTTTGGTTAGTTATTCAACAAAGAAAGCTTTGATAACAATATGATATTCAAAATCAAAGGAGAAAGTGTTTTGAACAATTTGTTGGGGTTTACAGCTCGAGGAGAGCCCAAGGTTTTATCAGTGATCGAACTGTGGTTTTGAAATTGTACAGGGACTTATCCAAGTGACTGAGGCCCAAAAAGGTTTTCTGTACAAAAGGATGGGTCTTACGCTCTCTCAAAAGTCCCAAAGGTTTATTTTTATACAAGTGGTGGGGCTTACAGCTCAAGGAGAGGCCCAAGGTTTTGTTTTGAAATGGCGATCGCACCGAGATTTTCAAGAAAACAGTGGGTCTTATACAACGACTGAGGCCCAAAAAAGGTTTTGGTTTTCAAATGGGTTGGGTCTTACACTCTATTAGAGGCCCAAAGAAAATACATGGTGCTTATAACACAAGGGTAGGCCCATTTGGTTTTGCTAAAAAAAGGCGACGATCGCGCCGTTGTTTTTGAAAATACAGTGGGACTTATACAATGACTGAGGCCCAAAAAGTGGTGTATTTACAAAGGGGTTGGATCTTACACTCTAATAGAGGCCCAAAGTGTTTGAAAATGATTTGTGAGGGTGAAAATCAAAGAAACCCAAATTTTGTTTTCCTTTAAAAGTAAATATTTAAAGAAAATCAACTAAAATTATAAAAATACCAAATAAGTTTGAATAAACCACTTGTGATTTTTGTTTAAGGTTTGAAAAATGAGGTTTTAATCACAAGATGAATTAAAACTCATTTGGTTTTGATTTTCAAAGTAAATATTCACTTTTAAATGTTTAAAAACAATTAAAAATGAATTTATTCACAAAAAGACTAATTATATTAAATAACTAATATAAATTTGATTTTTTGTGGAATAAAATATTTCAACATTTTTGTGATTTTTTGCAAAAAGAACCAATAAAAAATGATTAAAATTGAGGGAGTTATTAATTTTTCAAATCATTAAAAATAATAAGAAAAACAATAAATCGTGGAAAAAATAACAAAAAGAGGATCTAGGGTGAGGGGGATTCGAACCCCATACCTCTTGTGTATAGGGCACGCGCCTTACCACTGGGGTGGTGATACATCCGTTGATTGAAACACAACCACAAATATACAAGGCTTGCCTTGTTTTTGGCCTGCCCAAGGCAAGGCAAGGCAAGATTTTGGTTGAAAACGTGAAGGCTATAACTTTCTCATTTCTCCATGGATTGGTACAAAATTTAGGTATATCCTTCCTAGAATTTCACAAGGAATCCAATGTGAAATTCTGGCCTGTATATCAGATGTCCTATCGAGATGTCGAGACACTGATATACAACAACAATGAACAAGCTCAATAAAATTGTGTGCAGAAAATGTAAAGAACACCAGAAATTGTTAACCCAGTTCGGATCTAACTATCCTACATCTGGGGGCTACCAAGCCAGGGATGAAATCAATATTCTATAGTATCAATTCACTGATAACCACACCCGGTTCAATCAGCTCACTTAATCACTACCCTTCCTATGACTTCTACCTAAGACTCCACTAGGTATGAGGCCCTCCTCAAATCCCTCTTCAATCACAACCCGTGACTGGTTCCTTACAAGATAAATAACAATGGTCGAAACACAAATTCTTAATACTTCACAGCTTATGAGAATTAACACACAGCTACTCAATGCTTAAAAGCTTATGAGCAACCTTACACAACTTACACTACAGTCCTTATACTGTTATCATAAGATACCAGTTAGGCTCACAAAACACAAGCACACAACCCTAAAAATACATGTAAGTTTGACACCTAAAACTAGGTTTACATCAGTCTATTTATAGCTTGAAATCTGGACTGAATTTGGGCTTCAAAGACGCAGCAATTAGGCTGCTCACAAATCTGCAAAATTAACTCCAATAAAATAGGTCTTCAATCCAAAGTTTCCTATTATGTCTCCATAATTAGAAACAGCAGCAAATCCGAAAACCAACAAGTAACCCTAATCCAAAAATGCTTTGGATGCCACATAGGATAACCAAATATTCACAGAATATTCAGTTACAAATCATAGTAACAGAATCTGCATTAAAAACTGACTTCACAACGCGATGTCCTATGAGCTGCCATGGAACATCTTCATACGACATGTTGAACAAAGAGTAATGAAACATATTTTTAGACATCTTCATTCAACATCTGCTGCTACATGTGTTTTAACAAAATAATGCCAACCATAAAACTAAGGAAATAACAATCTCCCCCTTTGGCTTATTTTTGGCTAAAACTCCACACACACTTAAACACCATCAGTATCAGCAGCGGAAAGAACACTCAAACACCATCAGTATCAACAAAAAAACCACAAACTAGCAGCACTCCCCTTCAGCTGCAAAAAAAAACACACAGTACCCCAAGAACACTCATCATAGTAAACTCATCATAGTAAACTAGCAAAACTCCCCCTCAACAGCAGCAGCACACCATCCATCTGCAGCACACACACTCTACCTGCAACAGCACAAGCACTTACTAATGCTGCTCCCCCTCACACTTACTACTCCCCCTTTTTAGCCACAAATATGACAAAGAGAGGTCATAGACAAATGTAACCAAATCACATAGCAGTATATTGTTCAAAACCAAAACAGAATTAAGTTGTCCTAAAAGAAACAAACAAAAGCAGAAAGTAAACTTGCAGATAGCCTATAGCTATTCAGCACTATCCTCTTCAGCGACCTCATCACTTTCACACTGCACTACCAGAACCTCCTTTAGTCTTTTCAATCTGGCAGCCAGAAAGCACATTGATTGCTATAGGTCTTCATGAATGCATACCCCAAGTCTGCTCCTCAGGTTTTCAAACTGAACTTCATCCAGAGCCTTGGTAAATATGTCAGCAAGCTGATTTTCTGTGCTCACATGCTCAAGTGTTATGACTTTGTCCTCCACAAGGTCTCTGATGAAGTGATGTCTGATGTCAATGTGCTTTGTCCTGCTATGTTGGATGGGATTTTTGGAAATATTAATAGCACTAAGGTTGTCACAAAATAGTGTCATGACATCTTGTGTGACATTATACTCTGACAACATCTGCTTCATCCATACCAGTTGCGCACAACTACTACTAGCTGCTATGTACTCAGCTTCAGCAGTAGAGAGGGATATTGAATTCTGCTTCTTGGTAAACCATGAAATAAGATTATTTCCTAGAAAGAAGCATCCACCTGAAGTGCTTTTCCTATCATCTGCACTTCCAGCCCAATCAGCATCACAGTATCCTCTTAAATCAGTCCCAGAGTCATGGCTATATAGCATCCCATATTCACTTGTGCCATTCACATATTTCAGAATCCTCTTCACTTGATTCAAGTGACTCACCTTAGGATCAGATTGATATCTGGCACACACTCCAACAGCAAAGGAAATGTCAGGTCTGCTTGTTGTGAGATACAATAGACATCCAATCATACTTCTGTACAAGCTGTGGTCCACACTTCCTCCATTCTCATCCTTGGATAACTTCAAATGGGTGGGAGCAGGTGTCCTTTTGTGATTGGCATTATCCAGGCCAAATTTCTTTACTATGCTCTTAGCATATTTGCTTTGAGAAATAAAGATAGAATCCTCCATTTGTCTGACTTGTAATCCAAGAAAGTAGCTAAGTTCTCCAACCAAACTCATTTCAAATTCTGATTGCATTTGTTGAACAAAC
The DNA here is from genome assembly GCA_022829125.1 of Lathyrus tuberosus. Classification (NCBI taxonomy): domain Eukaryota; kingdom Viridiplantae; phylum Streptophyta; class Magnoliopsida; order Fabales; family Fabaceae; genus Lathyrus; species Lathyrus tuberosus. Next base: position 17,215,795 of record JALAZF010000043.1, read on the forward strand.
TGTTTCACCATAGCTTCTGTCATTCCCCCAAATACAATGTCATCCACATAAATTTGGGCTACCATTAAGTTTCCGTCTTCTTCCTTGACAAACAAAGTTTTGTCAATCCCTCCTTTTCAATAACCATTTGCTACTAAGAATTCTGTCAGCCTCTCATACCAGGCCCTTGGAGCTTGTTTCAAGCCATACAACGCTTTCCTCAGTTTGTACACATGATTGGGGAAGTTTGGATCAGTGAATCCTTTAGGTTGATCTACATAGACTTCTTCATTCAGATAGCCATTTAGAAAAGCACTCTTTACATCCATTTGGAACAGCTTGAATTTTAGATTACAAGCCATCCCCAAGAGTAGTCTGATGGATTCTAATCTAGCCACTGGAGCAAAAGTCTCATCAAAGTCAACTCCCTCAACTTGAGTATAACCTTGTGCAACAAGTCTCGCTTTGTTTCTTGTAACCACTCCAAGCTCGTCAGACTTGTTTTTGTAGATCCACTTTGTTCCAATAACATTCACCCCTTCTGGTCTTGGTACAAGATCCCAGACATCATTTCTTCTGAACTGCTTCAGTTCTTCTTGCATAGCATTTATCCAAAACTCATCTGTCAGAGCTTCCTTGACATTCTTTGGCTCGATCTTTGACACAAAGCAAGCATTTGACACAGTCTCTTTTCTTCTGGTTCTCACACCTTCATTCAGATCTCCAATAATTAATTCCCTAGGGTGATCCTTCTGAATCCTTATCGCGGGTCCCCTGTTAGCATCCTCTACCTCTTCATACTCAGGTATGGTGTTGATTTCTTGAGCACTATCTTCTACAGACTCAATGTCTGGAGAGTTTTCATTGTTCATGGGCAGACATGCTCCAACATCATCTGGGACATCTTCATCGTTGCCAGAATCATCTACCACCACATTTATGGATTCCATCATCACCTGAGTTCTGGAATTGAACACCCTATATGCTTTACTGTTTGTAGAGTAACCCAAAAATATTCCTTCCTCACTCTTAGGATTCATCTTTCGCCTTTGCTCACGATCCGCTAAGATATAGCACTTACTACCAAACACATGGAAATACTTCACATTTGGCTTTCTACCTTTCCATAGCTCATAAAGAGTGACAGAGGTACCTGATCTGATAGTCACCCTATTGTGTATATAGCAAGCAGTATTCATGGCTTCAGCCCAAAAATGATATGGAAGCTTTTTGGCATGAATCATGACTCTTGCACATTCTTGTATGGTCCTGTTCTTGCGTTCCACCACACCATTCTGCTGAGGAGTGATTGGTGATGAGAATTCATGAGTGATTCCCTCATATAGGCAGAACTCTTCAAATCTGCTATTTTTGAATTCTTTCCCATGGTCACTTCTGATTCGAACAACACCACAATCCTTTTCCCGTTAAATTCTTTGACACAATTCTTTAAAGGCTGCAAACACTTCAGACTTTTCTCTGATAAAACTTATCCAAGTGAATCTAGAGTAGTCATTTACGACAACATAGGCATACTTCTTCCCACCAAGACTTTCAACCTGCATAGGTCCCATTAAGTCCATGTGAAGAAGTTCTAGAACTCTAGAAGTTGTGGTAAGATGTTGAAGCTTCTTGTGTGACACCCTTGTTTGCTTCCCAACTTGACATTCACCACATATTTTGTCCTCATCAATCTTAAGCTTGGGAATACCTCTAACAGCTTCACTTGACATAACCTTCTTCATCCCTTTCAGGTGTAAGTGACCCAATTTCTGATGCCACAGCTTGGTTTCATCTTCCTTTGACATCAAATATGCAGACAGATTTTCAGGTTCTTGAGGATTCCATGGATAGCAGTTATCCTTAGACCTGGTACCCTTCATAACAACTTCATCTTTCTCATTGGTTACCAGACATTCAGATTTGGTGAATTTTCCTTGAGCCCTACATCACACAATTAGCTTATACTGATTAAGTTTGCGGCCAGTCCTTTGACAAAGAGAACACGATCCAGATTTGGTTGTCCTGTGTATTCCAGTTTTCCAACACCTTTTATCTCACCCTTTGATCCATCCCCAAAGGTGACATAATTGGTGGAGTGAGGCTTAATGTCAGATAAGAACTTCTTCACACCAGTCATGTGTCTTGAACAACCACTGTCAAAGTACTAATCTTCTCTGGCAGATCCTCTAAGAGAAGTATGTGCTATGAGGCCAGCCATTATTTGTCTAGGAATCCATCTTCTCTTCACTTTACCCCAACTCTGTTCTTTATTTTGTTGCTGAGTAGTTTTGGGATAGCCATGCAGCTTGTACCAAAAGGATTTTAAGTGACCAATCTTGCCACAGTAATGGCATCTCCATGGTTTATACTTTGATCTACAAACTCTTTTCTGATGCTTCATCTGATGTTGAAACATGTGATTTGACATCTCTACTTCTTGCTTTATTTTCTGAGGAACAAACTTCAATACAGTCTTCTTGGAAGTCTCTGTTTGATCGTTAAAACCAAGGCCTTGCACATTTCCAGCTTCTTTCCCATTCTGAAGGATCTCATCTAGCTGCGTGGTACCATTGTTCAGCATTCTTATAGATTTGGTCATATTGTCAAGTTTTGACTTTTGCCATTCAACCTCCTCCTTCAGATCAGCAATGGTTGATAGATGTTCTTCCTTCTCAGCTTCCAGTTGAGCTATCAAGATTTTCTGCTCCAATATAATCTGGCACCTTTCTTCATTCTTGATACACAATTCTGAAAACCCTGAGAATACTTCTTCCTTAGTGAGTTCTCCAACATAAGATTCTTTGTCAGAGTCAGATTCATAAGTAGTTTCTCCTTCAGCCTTACAGACTCCAGTCAAAGCTGTCACCAATTTTGCTGATTCTTCTTCAATATCACTCTCAGACTCTCCTTCTGACCAAGACACGGATAGGCCCTTCTTCTAACTTTTGACATACGTGGGACACTCAGTCTTTATGTGCCCATATCCCTCACATTCATAGCATTGAACTCTCTTCCCTTGATTAGAGTCTTCTTCAGTTCTGGATCTTCTGCCTCCATCCTGGTTCTTTCTGATGTCGAGTGACTTGTTCTGAGCATTTGCTCTCGACTTCCAGTCAATCCTTTTCAACACTTTGTTAAATTGTTTACCAAGTAATACCAGATTTTTAGACACATCTTCATCTTTGACCAGTTCTCCTTCATCATCTGAGTCATCAGCATTCGACACAAATGCTATACTCTTCTTCTTTTCAGCTTTTTCACTGAATCCTAACTCAAAAGTTTCGAGTGATCCCATAAGCTCATCCACCTTCATCTTGTCAATGTCCTGAGCTTCCTCTATAGCAGTAACCTTCATATCAAATCTCTTAGGTAGAGACCTGAGAATCTTCCTAACCAGCTTGCTGTCAGACATCTTTTCTCCTAAGGCACTAGAGGCATAAGCTATCTCAATAATGTTCATATGAAAATCATGAATGCTCTCATCCTCTTTCATCTTCAAACTCTCAAACTTGCTAGTGAGAAGCTGAAGCTTTGACATTTTCACCTTTGAGGTCCCTTCATGAGCAACTTTCAAGACCTGCCAAGCCTCTTTGGCAATAGTACAATGCTCAATCAATCTGAAGATATTTCTGTTGACACCATTGAACAATGCATTCATGGCTTTAGAATTTCCAACAGATCCTTTGTAGTCAGCATCATCCCAGTCCTCTTCTTCCTTCAGAACATCAGTAAGATTTCCTTCTCCATCTCTTACCTTTGGAGGCTCCCAACCTTTAAGAACAGCTTTCCATGCTTGATCATCCATGGACTTGATGAATGCTATCATCCTAGGTTTCCAATACTCATAGTTAGAACCATCCAGCAGAGGTGGTTTATTCAGAGCTCCTCCATCCTTGTCCATTATACCAGAAAGTACCTTCCCTGAATCTCACCCAGAAACAACAAAGGGTGCAAGCTCTGATACCAATTGAAATTCTGGCCTGTATATCAGATGTCCTATCGAGATGTCGAGACACTGATATACAACAACAATGAACAAGCTCAATAAAATTGTGTGCAGAAAATGTAAAGAACACCAGAAATTGTTAACCCAGTTTGGATCTAACTATCCTACATCTGGGGGCTACCAATCCAGGAATGAAATCAATATTCGATAGTATCAATTCACTGAAAACCACACCCGGTTCAATCAGCTCACTTAATCACTACCCTTCCTATGACTTCTACCTAAGACTCCACTAGGTATGAGGCCCTCCTCAAATCCCTCTTCAATCACAACCCGTGACTGGTTCCTTACAAGATAAATAACAATGGTCGAAACACAAATTCTTAATACTTCACAGCTTATGAGAATTAACACACAGCTACTCAATGCTTAAAAGCTTATGAGCAACCTTACACAACTTACACTACAGTCCTTATACTGTTATCATAAGATACCAGTTAGGCTCACAAAACACAAGCACACAACCCTAAAAATACATGTAAGTTCGACACCTAAAACTAGGTTTACATCAGTCTATTTATAGCTTGAAATCTGGACTAAATTTGGGCTTCAAAGACGCAGCAATTAGGCTGCTCACAAATCTGCAAAATTAACTCCAATAAAATAGGTCTTCAATCCAAAGTTTCCTATTATGTCTCCATAATTAGAAACAGCAGCAAATCCGAAAACCAACAAGTAACCCTAATCCAAAAATGCTTTGGATACCACATAGGATAACCAAATATTCACAGAATATTCAGTTACAAATCATAGTAACAGAATCTGCATTAAAAACTGACTTCACAACGCGATGTCCTATGAGCTGCCATGGAACATCTTCATACGACATGTTAAACAAAGAGTAATGAAACATATTTTTAGACATCTTCATTCAACATCTGCTGCTACATGAGTTTTAGTAAAATAATGCCAACCATAAAACTAAGGAAATAACACAATGGCGGTGGTGTTTTTTTTCAGATCATGCTCCTATTGAAAAACCCGATAGTGGTTTTGAAATAGGCCATGATTTGCATTTTCTATGCCATCTCATGGTACAAGCATGAATTAAATGATAAATTGGTACAAACACAACACATATAACATGTATAAGAGATGCATGATCAATGGACATCAAAAGAAAGCATGATTCAAAGAATCCAAGTTGTGATGCTTACCTCTTTTTGGAGCTTTTGTGCAATCTGCCAAGGGCTTTGTTCCATAAATGATTTGATGCTTTGGACACCCTAAAATGATCTCTTAGAAGCTTTTAGGATGGTTAAAATCAGCTGGAAACCTCAGGAACAAGTTTGAGCTCTTTCATGCAAAAGGGGCAAAAGTGGCCAAAATAGCAACTCTCTCAAATGGTGTTCCAGGTGTGTCAAACCATTTGGGACAGTTCAAGGATGGTATTTGGAATGTGTTTGAGGTTTTATCTGGTTTGGAAAGTGACTAAATCAAGACATGGCTTGAAAAATGCACAAAAGTCCAATTTTGAGGTTTTGAAAGGTGACTTTGTGATTTTGGAGTTACAGGTCACTTGTGAGTGTTTGGACAGCTTAGATATGGCATATTGGATGTGTTTGGATCACGAGCTATGGTGGAATTGCTAACTAACTCAAAAACTCAAAGTTACCTTGTTAAAGAAGGTATTTTTGCCTAGAGAAAGAGATTTTGAGGAAATCAAGTGTTGTAGTGCTTTGGTGTACTCAAACTGAACATAATTGAGCTCTACTTATAGTAGAGCAAGTTTGTTTTGGCTGCAATAGTGAATGGCAACTGCAGCAGAGGTTTGGCCAATGTTGAGCAATGAGAATCCAAGTCTCCTTTAGCCATTGACTAGAGGTTAGGGCACAGGCTGCTGGTTCCCTAGTTGTTGGATAAGTCTTGACTGAATTCAGTTAGAAATGGCTCAGTCCATGCCACCTTGGTGCATCCATTAAATGCTTCAATCCAAAATTGGAATCTTGACCCTCTTTTAGGCATTTCTAGGTTTGGCATGCTACTTTTGGTTCCAAAGACTTGGGAGGCTGATGGATCAGTGTTTGTCCCTCCTTGGTCTCCCCTTGAGGTGTTCAGATGGATAGATTTGCTTGCCCTTTGCAAAATTTGAGCAAATCGAGCAAAACTCCCAAATCTTCTTTGACGTGACAGTTTGCAGCAAGGCATATTGGCATTGTCATATCTCATGGCTCAAGTGGACTTTGATGGAGTTCTTGGCCATTTTGGAAAGCCCTCATATGATACAACAACTGTTTGATCATAGTTGGTTTTGATACTTTTTGGATCCAAGTGAAAAATGCCCCTAAATTTGGAAAAAAGTGAACGAAGATTCTGACTTAGTGGAAATTTCACTAAGTGTTGGAAAAAAGTGACATTTTCACTTTTTATGATTTTGATCATTCCATAACTTAAAATCCATGAGGAATTGGAATGAGTTGTGTTTGAAGCTTTTGTAGAGGGCCATGAGAGCTACAAATCCAGCTTTGAATGGAGAAAAATGGTCTTGTGGTTTAGGAGTTATGATCCTCCAAAGCTGCTACCCTAGCCACTTTGTTCCATAACTTAGAAAATTTTCTAAGTTTTTATGGTTACCCCTTTTACAAGTTATCCCACTTTTCTTGATTTTTATTGATGAATGATGATTCCAATCACACATTAACATCATTTTAGGGTTAAAGAACCATAATTGTGAAAAATCTCAAAAAGTCAAAGTTGCCTTTTGTGCACAGTTGACTTTTTATCAGATGAATTCCAAACTGTGCGATCCTCTATGAAATCAAGTCCTTGACCTAAATCAAACCTGATGGATTGATTTCATAGGTGTCATAGGGTGTATTGAACCATGTCATAGGGTTTGGGAGCATGTCTTAGTCAAAATTCAAAGGTACAGTTGACTTTTTTCCTCAAAACCCTAATTGTGGTTCAGATGAAACTGAAACTTGTGAATCAAGCTTCTTGGATCAATCCATTGTTGTAAATGGATCAATCTGGTTTATTAGAGACCCTCAAATCTTCTCTTGAAGTCTTGGCTCATGATTTATCCCAAAAGTCAACTTAGGGGTGAATTAGGTCAAGAAACCCTAATTTCTGATTTTTGATGAATGCATCCCCTGAGGCCAAATTGACTTGATGATTGGGTCTATGAGGTTCCATGGAGCGTTTTAGGTTATGCTTTGAAGCATTGGCTTATGCCCAGAGGAAAATTTCCATCTGGAGACCCTGGTCGACCAAACCCTAATTTGGTGAGACTGGCGATCTTGAGGCTTGATCCATTTAGAAGGTTGCAGCCTTGTGCTTAATCCTTGATGTGGGAGTCCTCTTGATCCCTTGTGGATGTTTGAGAGGTTAGACAAGTTGAAGATCATGTCAATTCTTGATTGATCCGCTGTCTAAGGCTCAAAGAGGGCTTGAAACCCTAATTAATGTTTGTAGTGAATGCTCACCCATCTTTGGGGAGACTAATGAGGCATGAAGGTTCCCCCATATTGTGATGATGATTTGCCCAATGATGGAAAATATAAGTGGTCAAAATTTGGGGTATGACACCATGTAAAGCTAATGGGAGCATTTCATGCCAATCCTTATAGGAGACAATCATCTTATGGATGATCTTCTTTATGTTCTTGTTTGCGGCCTCTACAGCCCCATTCATCTTTGGTCGGTAAGGAGAAGAGTTATGATGTTAAATTTTGAACTCTTCACACAGCTCCTTCATCATCTTATTATTCAAAATTTGACCCATTATTAGTGATGATTTTGCTCGACACACCATAACGGCAGATGAGCTGATTCTTGATGAATCTGACCACTACTTGTTTGGTGACATTCGCATACGAAGCTGTTTCCACCCACTTGGTGAAGTAATCAATTACCACTAAGATGAAGCGATGTCCATTAGACGCTTTTGGTTAGATCATGCTAATCATGTAAATGCCCCACATGGAGAACGACCATGGAGACAATATAACATTGAGAAGAGTTGGTGGTACATGAATCTTATTAGCGTAGATTTGGAACTTGTGACACTTCTTTGCAAACTTCTAATAATCAGATTCCATTGTTATCCAATAATAGGCTGCTCTTAAGAGTTTTTTCGCCATAACATGTCCATTGGCTTGAGTACCAAAGGACCCTTCATGAATCTCAGTCATTAACATGCCTGCTTCTCTTTTGTCTACACATCTCAGCAGGACTATGTCAAAATTCCTTTTGTAAAGTACGTTATTGCTCAAGAGAAAATTACCAGCCAATCTCCTCAATGTCTTTTTATCCTTATTGGAGACCCCAACCGGGTATTCTTGTCTTCGAAGAAATGCTTCAATGTCATGATACCAAGGTTTACCATCGTCGACTTCTTTTATTGAAAACACGTAAGCAGGCCTGTCGAGACGCATAACATGGATGTTAGGACAATTATTCCAACGGTTTACTACAATCATAGAAGCCAAAGTTGCCAAAGCATCAACCATCCTATTCTCGTCACGAGGAATGTGATGGAACTCCATCCTGTTGAAGAAAGGGAGCAATCTCCTTGCATAATCTTTGTACGGAAGCAAATGATCTTGGCGAGTTTCCCATTCTCCTTTAATTTGATAAATCACAAAAGCAGAATCACCATACACGTCCAAGTTCTTGATCCTTAAATCAATTTTCTCTTCAAGGCCCATAATGCATGCCTCATATTCGGCTTCATTGTTTGTTCATTTGAAAGTTAATCGGGAAATAAATGGGATATGGGATCCATGAGGAGTCACAATGATTGCCCTAATTCCATTTTCATAATTGTTGACGACACCATCAAAAATCAAACCCCATTGGGAATTCGGCTCAGGCCTTTCATCTGGCAAGGGTTCCTCACAATCCTTCATTTTTAAATACATCACATCTTCATTAGGGAAATCATCCTCAACAGGATGATGGTCTTCAATAGGTTGATAAGCTAAGTGATCAGCCAAAACACTTCCTTTGATCGCCTTCTGAGTGTGATACTCAATATAATATTCCGACAATAACATCGGCCATCAAGCTATTCTTCCTGTCAGAGCGGGTTTCTCAAAAATGTATTTGATGGGGTCCATTTTAGAAATCAGCCAAGTGGTATGGTTTAATGCGTACTGGCGCAAAGTCGCACAGCCCAAGCCAAAGCCCAAAAGGTTTTCTCCAGCATTGTGTATCGAGACTCATAGTCAGTGAATTTCTTACTCAAATAATAGATAGCATGCTCCTTCTTTCCTGACTCATCTTGTTGACTGAGTACACACCCCATGGAATCTTTCAAAAATGATCAAATACATGATCAAAGGCCTTCCTTCAACCGGAGGGATCAAAATAGGAGGCTTGAGAATATACTCCTTGATACTGTTGAATGTTTTCTGACAATCATCGGTCCAGACACACCCCTGATATTTTTTGAGAAGCTTGAAAATTGGTCCACAAGTGGTTGTCATATTCGAGATAAATCGAGAGATGTAATTCACTCGCCCTAAGAAACCTCTGACCTGCTTTTCAGTAGTTGGAGCTGGCATCTCTTGTATGGCCTTAACTTTATCAGGATCCACTTCAATACCCTTCTGGCTAACAATGAAACCTAAGAGTTTGCTTGAGCAAACACCAAACATACACTTGTTAGGATTCAAACGGAGATGATACTTCCTCAACCGCTAAAACAACTTCAACAAATGCTTAACATGGTCTTATTCAGTCTTGGACTTGGCTATCATGTCATCCATATACACCTCGAGCTCTTTGTGCATCATATCATGAAACAGGGTAGTCATGGCCCTTTAATATGTTGCCCCAGCATTTTTCTGACCAAACGGCATAACTCTGTAGCAGAAGGTGCCCCAAGGTGTAATGAACGATGTCTTCTCCATGTCTTCGGGAGCCATTCTGATTTGGTTGTAACCTAAAAAACCATCCATAAAAGAGAATACTTTGTACTTTGCAGTGCTATCTACCAGCATGTCAATGTGTGGCAGAGGAAAATCATCTTTTGGACTGGCTTTGTTCAGGTCTCAGTAATTAACACACAAGCAAACTTTGCCATATTTTTTCGGGATGGGCACAATATTGGCCAACCATTGCGGATACTCAGACGTAACGAGGAACCCGGCGTCAATTTGCTTTTGTACCTCTTCTTTAATTTAGAGCCATGTCAGGGCGAGTTCTTCGGAGCTTCTGTTTAACTAGCGAACATTCTAGCTTCAAAGGCACACGATGCTCCACTATAGAGGTGTCGAGACCAGGTACATCTTGGCATGACCAAGCAAACACGTCAACATACTCCTTAAGTAGTTCAATCAATCTTTATTTCACATCGGTCACAAGTAAAGCTCTAACTTTCACTTCCTTACGATCTTCGGTTGTACCCAAGTTAATGACTTCTACGGGCTCTTTGTAAGGCTGAATGACTCTATCTTCATTCTCAAGTAATCGAGATATTTCCTTAGGAACCTCTTCTTCTTCCTCCTCTGCTTCAAACACAAGAAACTCAAAGTTCGGAGAAGGCATTGGGTCATTGTTTTTGATGGTTTGTTTGTGCAATAATCTGCGCATGTGATTTGGCTTTATTTTAGATTTTATGAAAGTGTAAGTGTGTGCACAGAACATGCAAAGTGAGAAAAATGGGTTTTTTATGATTACGTTTTTCCAGAAAAGCAAAAGTGTAACATAGATAAAATGAAATCACAAAATGACAATTTTATTGATGATATCAGTTCATTAAACAAAAGCCCTAACACAAAATCACCTTTGCCTTGGGCAAAACAAAGGGAATTATGAAAAATAAGCCCACACAACAACTCTTTCGCCTTGTGCAGAGCGAAGAGCTAAAAGCAAAAGACAATTACTTTGAAAAATGGACAACAATAGGAATGTTAACATCACTCCAGTTCTGAGCGACCACTCCATGCGTCACAAAGTTGGGATGATCTTCGTCAAACTCATCTTTGAGAATGGCACAAGCTTCATACTCAGGTCCCTTACGTCTTGACTGAGGAGAATAAAAAGGACAATAAGCATCTTCAGTCTCAGACCCATATCCAGGATCCTCCAAATAAGGCTCCCAGTCTTCAGCATGGATGTGATCATTTTCAGAGACGAATGGTATGTACCCTTCAGAGTCATTTTCTTCAGTTATAGCATTAACTCTTGATGGATGAATAACTCCTCCACTATGAAAAACATCTTCGATGGGGGGAATAATCATATTTCCTGTGGCAGGCTTGTCGGAACTGACACTTGAAAAACCTTCGTTTCCAGGTAATGACAACACTTGCCCCCACTCTTCTTGGGAACCACTTTCCACGACGCATTGCGCATCCTTGAAAGATGAAATAGAAACCCCCGCTCTTTTTGGCACTACCACGATCAATTGAAAGAGCTTGGTACTGGGTTCCTATTTCCTCATCAGCATCAATATATGAAAAAGAAGAAAGATGACTCACCACTAGAGCCATCTCCACATACTGTGACCAACTTCCCTTCATTAACAAATTTCAATTTTTGGTGTAGCGTAGATGTGACTACCCCGGCATCATGTTTCCATGGCCTACCTAAAAAGCAACTGTAAGCAGCACGAATATCCATGACTTGGAATGTGATCTCGAAAAGATGGGGGCCAATGGTCATAGGTAAAAGGACCTCCCCAATGACGGTCTTCCTTGATCCATCAAAAGCCTTTACAACAATACCACTAGGTCTCAAAGGCGCTCCTTGGTATGATAATCTTGTGAGGGTCGTCTTTGGCATCACATTTAATGATGATCTAGTGTCAACCAACACACTGGATAATGCGTCATCCATGCAGTTCATCGAAATGTGCAACGCCATATTATGCTTTTTCCCTTCTTTTGGGAGCTCTTCATAGAAACTGAGATTATTACATGAAGTGATGTTGCCTATGATCCCATCAAATTCGTCGATGATCATGTCATGATCGACGTAAGCCCACTCAAGGACATTCTGCAAAGCCTCTCTATGGCCTTCAGAACTCATCAATAGTTGTAGCACAGAAATCTTGGAACGGGTCTGCAGAAGTTGGTCTACAATCTTATACTCGCTTCTTTTGATCATCTTCAAACATTCATCAGTTTTAGAGGGAAAACCAATCCCACTAGACTGCCCCAGAGTGGAATCATTCACAACCGGATGCTCAATAGAAATTTCCTTATCTTTTGGAGGTGTTACAGAGAAAACACGACCACTCCTAGTCACTCTATTGATATCAGCAATATTAACGACTGACGGCAGTATAGGAAAAGGTACCTCTTTCTCATTTTCCATCTTAGTGGCATTGTACTTGTAAGGGACTGCTTTGTTGGTGGCGTAAGGAGTCAGGCCAGGAATGTTAATGACCAGAGGAGTTGGAGAATATTTCCAACTGTCATAAACGATCTCAACGCGTTCCACTTCATTGAAATGAGGTACTATCACCAATACCTCATCTCCTTCATTATCATTCCTATCAACAAGATCTCCATCACAGGTGATTGTAACAACCCTTCGGTCTAATAAATCTTGAATATCTTCTTTTATGAGCCCACACCCTCGTGGATCAGTAGAACAAACCCGACATACAACATAATTGTGACCCTCATGGTCAAAGGAAAACATCTTGGATAAACCTTCATGCATTTTTACTAATGATCCTTGAATATATTTGACATCAAACACAACATTCTTGCTGGAGGACCCATTCAACATGTTAACACTGGCTGATCTATGCGTAGGGAGAGGATTAGCTTGTACATTAGGGTTAGAGTCCTTGAAAGTTAGAATTCCACACTTAACCAATCTCTAGACATCCGCTTTCAACCCAATACAATTTTCAATGTTGTGCCCGGGTGCACCTTGGTGGTATGGACAGAACTGATCAGATCTATACCAAAAAGGGAGATCTTTAGGTACTTCAGGTGGAGACTTGGTTTGCATATGCCCATTTTAGTAGCAAAGCTGGAAACAAATCAGCATAGGACATTAGAATGGGATCAAAATCATGCATTCTCTTTGTACGGTTCTGGTTGTTGAATGGTGGCCGAGCCTGTTGTAAAGGTTGTTGATTCTGATAACGTTGCAGTTGCTGTTGTTGTTGTTGTTGTTGTTGTTGAATCGGTTGTACTGGTTGATGCGGTTGTGCAAACTGTGGCTGATAAATTAGAGTGTTGATAACCGGTGTCACTGCTGCAACATGCTGAGACTGTTGATGTTGTTGGTTTCTCCTCCGGGGTCGAGGATGGTGTATGGCTCTTACATCCTATTCCTTCTTCTTCGCAAAGTTACTTCCGTGTTTCTTCACATTACCGAAAGTACCAGTTTCTTTTGTCAGCCTACCTTCATGAATTCCTTCTTCTAGGTGCATCCCCATATTTACCATTACGGTAAAGTCACTAGGAGCGCTGGCCACCATTGTCTCATAGAAAAAAGGACTTAGAGTCTTCAAGAAAATCTTAGTCATTTCCTTCTCTTCGAGGGGCGGTGCGATCTGAGCAGCCACCTCGCGCCAGCGTTGGACGTACTCTTTGAAACTTTCTCTCTCTCTTTGGGTCATGGCCCTCAACTGATCTCTATCCAGTGCCATATCATCATTGTATTTGTATTGTCTGATAAAAGCATCACAGAGATCGTTGAAGGTATGGATCTTCAAATTTTCCAGCCTCATATACCACTTGAGAGCTGCACCGGTCAGACTATCTTTGAAATAGTGGATCGGCAGTTGATCGTTATTTGTCTGTGTTGACATCTTGCGAGCGTACATAATAAAATGGCTCTGAGGACAAGAGTTTCCCTTATACTTCTCGAAATCAGGTACCTTGAACTTTGGAGGAACCTTGACATTCGGAACTAGACATAGGTCAGAAGTACTTTTTCCAAATAAATCCTTCCCTCGGAGGGTTTTGATCTCCGTCTGCATTTCTAAGAATTTATCCTGAAATTTATCCATTCTCTCATCAAATCTGACATTCTCACTCGTCGCGGTGTGGAACACAAGCTCTTCCAAATGGTATGGGATAGCATTCACCACAGGTGGTGGCGCAGTCATAACATTGGTTATGGCAGGAGCTTTAGGAACTGGTGGACGGTAGCCAACTGGAATAAAATTATGAGGCATTCCCCATGGAAAACCAGGAGGCATAGACAACTGGGATCGATGCAGAGACAATCTCTGAGATAACGGTCCTTGGAATATCGTCTTGCAAATTATGTGATGACTTATTCTGAGCAGTCGCCAGTGCCTCCATCATTCCATTAAGCTTTTCCAAACTCTCTTTCAAAGTTGTAACCTATTCGCGGAGTGCTCTGTTCTCCTGCTCAAGTTGATCCATCCTTTTCTGGTGACCTGCTCGTGTGTTATATCGGTGATTCAGCTTGTTTTTTTGAAGAAGAAGTAAGGGTGTGAACCTGAAATGCAAAGAATGCAATGCAAATGATGTATGCAAATGCGCGATGCAGAGATGAATCAAGGAACTCAAAAGCGTATTTGCAAACATTGTAGACATTGAGGATACGTTTTAAAACAACTCATTTCATTAATCAACTTACATGTTTTTCAAGATAAACGGTACAGCTCCAAGGTCCATTACACAAGCAAACGAATATAGTGAAACAACATAAAAGGAACTAAGAGTTTAATCCATCTGATGATGGTCCTTCTCCTCCATGGAGCTCCTTAATGAGTTTGTCGATCTGTTCTTGTATCCTTGCTTTGTCGAGGGTCAGCTCCTCCAATGCCATCTTCATCTTCAACTCTTCACTTGTATTAACTACAGGAGGCTTATGACGAGGATAGGGCATCCTTAATGTTAGGGCTCTTTCACGTGCCCACACCAAGCAAGCTTCTGAGACAGTACAATCAGGATGTCCTATTGCAGTCATTCCTTGTTTATTTATCTGGCGCCAAACGTATGCGATTCTGGCTTTAAGCTCAGGGTTTCCCCCTCTTCAAGGAAGAGTCTTGTTAGGTTACTGGGGTTAGGTTCTTCATTTATTGGATGTCCAAGTTGTCGACGGGCGAGAACAGGGTTGTAACTGATCCATCCCTTTGTGCCAAGAAGAGGCACATTAGGGAAGTCTCCATAGCTGTGGATCATAACAATTCCCCCGTATATCGGATCGTACCACTCGATATTTGAATGTGTGAGCGTCGTGAGTTTCTTAGACCTTGGTAGATGCGATATAAACCACCTATAGAGGAGAGCGACACAGCACATGATCTAACCTTCTCCTTGCAGAATCTTCGAGTGAATGGCATGATAGTCATCGTCCAACAGAGTAGGGACTGGATTCTTGAGCATATAAATCTGGATGGCATTGATGTCGACAGAGTCGTCGATGTTGGGAAACAGTAATAATGCATAAGCCAACAATGCGAAAGTGGACTCAAAAACCTCAGTGTTCTTCGTATCGGCTATATACTGAGCCTTCTCAAATAGGAACTGAGCGGGCAAACCAGAGAGTCCTCCCTTAATAGTCATGTGAGTTCGAACATCTGACAACCTTAGGCGTGTTGCCCTTGCAATATCTCTCTCACTGAGTTCATCCTCTAGCCCGGAGAATGGAGGCAGGGCATTGACTGGGAGGTTCATTAGAGTAGAGTATTCTTCTAAAGTAGGCATCAACTAGTAATCAGGGAATATGAAACAATGATAGATGGGAATGTAGAGCTGGACCAGCATCTCTAGTAGTCCATCAGCCTTTTAAAGCTTCAGCAGCGGGAGAATCCTTCCATATTTCTTTGAGAAAGCCAAAGGGTCCTCGATCATCCCTCTTAGTTCCCTTAATTGCTCAACATTAGGAGCCTTGAAGGTATACGACAAAGTTCCTTTCTTTCCAAAATCCATCTTACAATGTCTGCAAAACAAGTTTTCAGTTCCTTGAAAAAAAAAGAAAAGAGAATGCAATGCAAATGCCATGCAAAAATCAAGGAACTCAAAATTATATTGACAAACAATATCGGACAAAGAACACGTTTTGAAATCAAAGGGGAATCTCATTTCATTAATGATAAACTTTAAAAATTACAAAATGGATTACACCTTCAAAAGTACAAATAAAAAGAAGCTAAATCCTAGGCTATCTGATGAGAAGATCCTTCTTCTCCATGAAACTTCTTCATAAGCCTCTTGATTTCCTCTTGCATCTTCGCTTTCTCAAGAATAAGTTTATCCACGTATAGCTTCCACACGCCCGTAGTAGGGGAATGTCAGAACTGAAAGCAGGCATTGATGGTATACTAGAGTAAAATAAATCCCCTTGCGTCTTCTTCTTTTTGGCAGACTCTTCTTCTCCCTTTTGCTTGTGGAACTTCTGAAGCTCTCCCATCTCGTAGTTGAGGACTTGATACTTGTTCCTCCTAGCATCTCTTTCTCGCTATGCTTTAGCCAAATTAATTTTCAACTCTTCCTCATTGCTCATGAAGATCAAAACGGGGTCCCTTGGAGCTAAAGGGATGGGCTCATGACGAGGATAAGGCATTTTCAACTTAACAGCCCTTTCTTGTAATGATTGGGTATAAGACTCTGAAGCAGTGTACTCAGGTTTCCCCAAAGCAGTCATTCTTTTCTTATGTACGTGGCGTCAGGCGTGCATGATCTTCTCCTTGAGAACGGAGTCCTCACTTTCCTTAATGAACAGTCCTTCCAAGTAGATATTGCTTGGCTTATCCCTCATAGGATAATCGAGCTGACGACGAGCTAAAGTCAGGTTATAGCTTATACACCCTTTCGTACCAAGAAGAGGCACGTTGGGGAAATCACCATAGTTGTCAATCATAGTCATCCCTTCAAGTGTAGGATTATACCACTCAATATCAGTATGTGTGAGTGACATAATTTTCTGCGACCAAAGAAGACCATTTTTAAGATCCAAAAATGTGGCTGAGTGAGCCAAGTGCAAAGTAAACCACTTGTATAGCAAGTTATCATTCCTCCTCCATGAGAATTCCTTAGGTATACGGAATGATAAGCGTCAGCGTGCAGAGTCGGGACTGGATTCCCAAGTACGAAGATCTTGATCGCATCCATATCAACGAAGTCGTCAATATTCAGGAAGAGAAAGAGTCCATATAGGAGAAGAGCCAGGATAGCTTCATAAGCACCCATGTTCTTCATACCAGCATAATGTCGAGCTTTCTCCATCAGAAATTTAACAGGTAACCCAAAGATTCCTCCTTTAGTAACCATATTATCCTTGATGTCTGATAACTTGAGGTGAGTGGCTTCTGCAATATCCTTCCCACTAGGTGTGCCTTCCAAACCAGAGAAAGAGGGTCTTGAAGAGATAGGAAGTCCAGCCAAAACAGAATATTCCTCTAGAGTAGGCATCAATTGGTAATCAAGGAAAGTGAAAAAATGGTATAACGGGTCATAAAACTGCACGAGAGTGGAAAGCATCCCATCTACCATCTTGAACTTCATCAAGGAGAAGATTTTCCCATACTTGTCTTTGAATGCTGAAGGATCCTTGATCAATTCTCCTAGTTTCCTTAAATTTTCCAACTTAGGACTTTTGATGGTGTACTTCTGTGTTCTTCTTCTCCCAAAATCCATCCTATAAGGTTTGCAAAACAACATTGAGTTCCTTGAAGATGGTATGATGAAAGATGTATGGATGAATGTATGCGATGAACAAAACACACATATACAGATAAACACATATACACATATATACATGTAACAAGCAATGGAGGGCCTAGGTTTGGAGATCACGAGCGTGGAGCCATGGTCTACCCGTCCCAAGAGGTATGTACTATGGGTTTATGATCTGCAAAACAGGGTTCTAAAAAGTTCCCAGAGTCAAAAACCCATCTTTCGGATATTATCGATTTCCCAATTACTTGGTATTCAATAATATTCTCAAGAGAGTCTCGTCCGAGTGTAGCATCGTGTATCAACTATTTCGGGACTACTCCCTCATAGTCATCGCAATATGTTCTAAGAGGCCAAGTGGGGGTAAAGGGTAACTAAAGTTCCTCAGCATCACGGGCTCCTAGGTCGAAAGTGGCAATGCATTCACGATTGCTTGTTCAACATATACCACCCTCAAGAGGGCCTCAATTGAGCGTGGAATCTCAAGTCAACTCCTTTGGGATTACTCCCTCGAAGTCTCCTTGACTATATCCACCATCCTATCATAAGTACACTCTCAAATCCGGGTTAGGATTTATCCTCACCACTCAAATTAAACACCCTGCACACAGAAAAACCCAAGCACAACAGATATATATAAATATGTACAGATAAACAAGCAAGCAAACAAATAAGATAACACAAATACAAACAAGGTGGGCTTAACCCTCTTTTTGTTTCCCCAGCAGAGTCGCCATTTCTGTCGCGGTGAAAATCAGATATCAAGCTATTGAAATAACTTGAATCACAAATCATAATTCACCACCGAACATTGATTTATCCAAAGGAAAAGGTAAAGATTGAAAGCCCCAATTGCAATGTAAAACAATGCAAGAGATCTAAGGTTCGGGGGTTGATTATACCTAGGGAAGGTGTTAGGATCCTAGATATCTGCAGTACTCTACATGAACCTTTTGTTTGATTGTGTTATGATATTGTTTGCTTACTAAGGGAGATGTGCTAAAGTAAAGACCTAGGGGTATATACACTAATTATGCTCTCCAAGACGTCGCATCTCGTGCCTATGTATCTTGTCTAAAAAGGAATCAGAGCGTTCGTAGTTCCCCTTAATAAGGGTAAACATAGTTTGTTGATTGGTTTAGGAGAAGAGATAAGTTGTCATCTCAAGGGGAAAACTCAACTTAAACCACCACAAACATGTGGAAGGTGGATATTTTATTCACATCAAGAGAAGGGCTCTGACTCAGATATAAGATCGACCAGTGTGCCACATACCTCTCTTGAGCGGAAAAGAATCTACATCTTTCTCAACTATGTCATGGGGTAGGAGAATTACATCTCAACTAGGGATGACTCATGTCTAATTCTCTCATGGGAGAAAAGGGAGACTAATTGTAAGTTGTCTAAAGTTGAACATCCTAAGGGAAACTACTCTAAGGGAGACTATCCTAAGGGGATGAATAGTATGAGTATTCAAACTAAGTAAGGTAAGTCTAAACTATCCTAGAAAATGACTTAAGAGTCAACAAGGTAACTTTCCTTTGGAAGAAGGAACAACTACTTGTAAAACAAGTGTTGAAGAAAAGGGAGTTTCAAGGTGAAGATGAATAAAAGCCAATGGACAAAAGCCAAAGATCAAAATGAAATGACATATCAAGGGTGGCAGCAACTATATCATATCATGTTAAACATACAAAAATACTCATGAATGAAGTCAAACAAGCACCAAACCATCAAGCATACTTGCCACAAGTTTCACCACACAAAGACAAATGAAAGAGAAAGCTCAACAAGGAAATCATGACTCATAAACCAAGAGGGAACTGACATACACAACTCATGAATCTCATATTCAACACCAACATGTCAAAATAAACATCAACATGGAACACATTTAGGGATAGCAAGATTATATGCAAGTGACAAGTCAAAACATCATAAAATAGTTCAAACAAAACAAAATATGCATAGATGATCAAATGGACAAACAAAAACACCTTTAAATCATGAAGTCATAAATGAAACATGCTTTTCAAACCATGAACAAACACATATTCAAACCACATTAACACCTCAAGATGCATACCCAAGAAACTAGGTCAAGATTGGCACAAAACATGGATAAAAGAAGATCACATTAGCATGGTACTCAAAAAATAAGAAAAAGAGTTGACAAATCCCAAACTAGAGTTCAAACACATGCTTATACACTCAAGTGTGTGCGTGAAAAAGGTTGTTAATAGAAAGGCCCAAGAGCTAGAACAAAACTATTCATTAAAGCAAAGCGCCAAGGGAAATAAGCACAAATCGAGGGCTATTAATAAGCAAATGGAAATCATGTCAAAAAACTTCATCCAAGGGAAGAAATCATTCTCAAATCATCCTCATAATGTGTATTAAAAAAATCTAAAAAAACAGCCCAAGAATCAAAGGGAAATGTTCTCAATCAAAGCCAAAGTTCAAACTAGTTTAAAAATGAGCACCTTACACTAGAAAATCCAAAGTAAATATCAAAATAATTTAAAAATAAAATTAAAATTTATAGAAAATTAAATAAGACTATAAAATATAACCATGAATATTTTTGGGATTTTTTGACAAAAGGAGGTATTTTTAATAAATAAAAATCAAACAAGAATAAAAAAGAAATAAAAGAGAAAAAAAGAACAAGAGGGGTGCATGAATAAAGCCCAAAACAGTAGGGACTTTGTTATTGTGCGCTGATGGGCCAAATGGTGGTGGTGTGAATAGAAAAAAGATTTAGGCCCATGCGCTTTCAATTCAAACTAAGCCAACAAATCATTTTATTTTCTAAAAAAAATCTGAGTGTCACAAATGTTATGTGACCCCTTATCAATTGGGCAAGGTCACTTAAAATCACTAAATGACAAAAGAAGATCCCACAATCATACGTCTCCCACTACTTCACTTTCAGATTAAAAAAAAAATTAATGAAAACAAAGAATGCGTGGCAGAGAGAGAAAGGGTGGTCAACAAAACCCATGACCAATGAGGTAATGACAACTTCGTATTCAACCTCTTAACAACACAAAACCAGCAAACAAATTCCTAGCTCAGTGACATTACGCCATTTTCGGTCCATGATATCTCTCTCTATAAGCCATGAAATTGAGTGAAATAAAAGCAAAAAATGAAGGTCTACATACGTAAAACACAACCACGGCCTTAGGTTTAACAAACAACAACTTAAACACTAAGAAAATCAAGCAATAAGTCAAGTATTCAGAACTTAAAATGAACTTTACAAATGTCAAAAAGTCAAATAATCAACCAATGCCTCTCTTGGAGGACTTCTAGATGCAGTTCATGAATATCCTTAAAGCATTTATGAATCTAAAATGAGAAGAAACCAAGGTGAGAAGTTTACCAAGTGGAGCTTTTTGTAGTATCAGTTCTTACGTGCAAAATGCCTTCAAAAGCCCTTCTTTACCTTCTAGGAACTTAGAGAAAGTTCTCTGAGGCCAGGAAATGGAAGAAAAGATCCAGAAAAATGGGACACGAAGGAGAACAGGTTTTGAAGGGAAGAGATTTTTTGAGTGGTATGCGGCTGTAGAATGCTCTCTGAGTGAAGCTAGGGTTTGCTCTTAGTTTATATATGAAGTTCTTGTGTGGTAACAACAGCTGTTACTGAGGTTAAACCTTATGGTGAAAATTTTCAAAAGAGAGTGGAAATGGAGGGAAGACACGCATGGCATGGTTGGTGAGCTTTTTTCATGTTGTGTAAGCATTGGTACTGGGCAAGAGGTTCAAAATGGTCTTGGATGAAGTGAATCCTTGCTAGGCAAGTTTTGAAAATTAGTCTCTTTCCCAAGTTTGGCAAAACTTGTTAATGAGGCTTGGAAAGTGGAGAAAAGTTGTCATGAAATGATGTCTACCAATGTCACCAAAAGAGAAACTTAGAAAAAAAACTAAGTTATGAAATGGCCACTTTGTGACACTAACTTTAAAGCATTATAATTTGATGAATATTTGTCCAAATGAGGAGTTCTAGTAATGGATGGAAAGCTTGGAAAAAACTCTATAACTTTGATGTCCAAGGAAAATTGAAATAAGGCTCGTATCATGATGATAGATTCCTTGGAAGACTGGTCCACAAAATTGTCAAAAACTTGTCAAATGCAAACCCTATCTTGATAACTTCATAACTTGAGTTCTATTCCTCCAATGGAGGAGTTTTAGTACTCAAAAGAAAGCTAAAATGATACTATACAACTTTCATGTCCAAGGAAAATTGAAATGAGGCTTGTATCATGGTGAAAGAATGCTTTGAAAAACCATCCTCCGTGTTGAAATTCCATACTTAGAAAAATTTCTAAGTACAAAATTACAAATCTTTGTTTTTCCCAACTTTAGGCCTCCAAACCTTGAAATCTATGAATTTCTTGAACACTTTTCCTTCTTCAAACTTGAAGTACATGGTGTCCTCTTTAATTTGATAGCTAATTTGCTCCATTATGGATGTTACAAAATGGCTAAAAATTGGGATTTTCACACTTAGAAATTTCTCTTCCAAAACCCTAATCCTTCAAACTTCTTGATTTTATGCTTCCTCTTGATTTTCTTTGGTCCAAAATCATAATAACACTCAAGATGATATGTCATGCTTATGGTTGACCTCAAAGTTCCAAGTTTGACTTTTTAGAGATACAGTTGACTTCTTTGAACAAGTGAGTCTCCAAACCTTGACTTTCAATCAATCAGCAATCTTCTGGGTCATTTGGGTGTGTTTACGAGCCTTACATCATGTCTCAAGGTATGTGGCCAACTTTTGATCAAGATCCAAAGGTGTAACTGACTTTGACTGGAAAAAACCCTAATTCTTGATTAGGTGTTATTGATCCTCTGAGGAGCTTAAAGTGAGGGCATCTTATACTTGTCATTTAATGGGAATGAGCTTCCTATGAGTGTGAGGACTTGCTTGATTGATGATGCCCTCAAGACTTGACTAGCTAAATCCTTGAGGCCTTCTGGAGCAATCCCTAATTCAAAAGTGAACAAAACAAACAAAACAAAGCAACAATACCTAGTTAGTTATGCATGAAATGCTTGACCTAAAGAGATGGGATCTTAGGGTTAAAAATTAGGGTGTGACACCATGCCCACTGTAATTAGAGGAACCATCAAACATCAACTTCCAATGGGAACCTGGCTCAGGACCTTCATCAGGACCTGGTTCTTCACAATCTTTTAGCAACATGATGTCTTCGTCAGGGAAATCAAACTTCAAAGGCTCGTAGTCTTCGGCAAGTTGATCTGCAAGGTAGTCAGACAAAACACTTCCTTTGATAGACTTCTAGATTACATATTGGATATCGTATTCAGATAACAACATATACCAACGGGCGAGTCTTCCATTCTGAGTAGGCTTTTCAAAAATGTACTTTATTGGAGATCAACAAAGTAGTGTGACAAATCATGTACTTCCTAAGAAGTTTAGCAGCCCATGCTAAAGCGCAACAAGTCTTAACCAAAAGTGAATATCGGCTTTCACAGTCATTAAACTTCTTGCTCAAATAGTAAATGGCATATTCTTTTCGTCCAGTCTCATCATGTTGGCCCAATACGCAACCCATAGATCCTTCGAGAATACTCAAGTACATGAAGAGAGGCTTCTCTAGAATAGGTGGGATCAATATGGGAGGTTCTTGAAAGTAACCTATAATCTTCTCAAAAGCTTGTTGACAATCAGATTTCCAATCAATGATTTGGACCTTACGAAGTAGCTTGAAGATAGGTTCACATGTAGCGGTCATATTGGAGATGAATATGGAAATGTAATTCAGACGCCCAAGAAAACCTCTAACTTGCATTTTAGTTTGCGGAGCTGGCATTTCTTGGATTGCTCTGATCTTGTCAAGATCTACTTTGATTCTTCATTGACTAACGATAAACCCAAGTAACTTTCCAGATCTAACACTGAAAGTGCACTTAGCAGGATTCAATCTCAACTGGTATTTTCTGAGTCGTTCAAACAACTTCAACAAATGATCCAAGTGGTCCTCTTCACTTTGAGATTTTGCAATCATATCATCGACATACACCTTAATTTCCTTATGCGTCATGTCATGAAAGAGGGTGATCATCACCATTTGATAGGTTGCCCCTGTGTTTTTCAGACCTAAGGGCATAGCCTTATAACAATAGGTTCCCCAAGGGGTAATAAACGTGGTCTTTTCCATGTCTTAAGGGTCCATCTTGATATGGTTATAACCGGAGAAGCCATCCATGAAAGACAAAACTGAAAAATGAGCGGTGTTGTCCACAAGTGTATCAATATGTGGTAGAGGGAATTCGTCCTTCTGACTAGCCTTGTTCAAATCCTTGTAATCTACGCACATCCTGACCTTACCATCCTTTTTAGGCACCAGCACAATATTAGCTACCCACTGAGGGTACTTTGAAACAGTTAAGAAACCTGCATCAAGCTACCTCTTGATTTCATCTCGAATCTTTAGAGCCATGTCTGGCTTGGTTCTTTGATCCTATTTGCGAGGGATAATTAGTCTTCTGACTCAGCTGGAAACTACTCCGATCCTGACACTACTGGGGAATCAGCAACCGTTATCAACACAGAAAAGCTTGAAGCTGTTGGAAGTACTGAATGGGAGAATCGACTTAATAAGATACAATTGTAATAACCCAAAATTTACTCTCCCCTTTTGGCATCATAGTTTAGCATTATCATATATCATATCATATCCACCTCATTAGCATTGCATTGCATTTAACATAGAAAAATGAAGCATAGCATTCCTCTTACCATCAAGGCATATGATCAGGTGGAAGGTGGACAACCAAGGGATCATTCAAAGCACAAAAAGGTCAATCAAGTTGCCTCAAGGCAAGCCAAGAGTCTCTCATGTCTCATACCATCTCAATTGATCATCCACAATCTCAAGGAAGTGAGATCCAATGGGAGATTGAAGCAATACATACTTCAACATGCAAGAGGTTCAAAAAACTGAAGGAAAACCCTCAAAAGAGATAGCTCATTGATCCAAAATCATCCTCAAATGGCATATCCCATCATCCTTTAAAAGGATGCACAACATACTCTGAGGAATTTGAAATTGAAGACTGCACTTTTCCCTCCTAACCAGAGGAGGTCAAAATTAGGGTTTCTAATAAAATCAGGATATCTTTGATTTTTTGGACAAAACTTGATGTCATGGTGTTCTACATGTCCTTAAGTGTATGGATGTGGAAAATTGCTTCTCAATTGGTTTTAGAAGTGGTTCAATTAAAAGAAAAATCAAAAATCAGGGAAATTGGGGCCAAGTCAAATAATTAGAGGAAAAAGTCAATTCTTGACTTTTTGAGGCCAAATCATAAAATTCATGTTATATGTGTCCAATGTACAAAATTTGGTCAAGAAAATCCAAAGGAATCATAAAAAAATCAAGATGGGGAAAGTTGCCATTTTTGGATGAAGAAGGGTTACTAAAAATAGCAAGTTTTGGCCATTTTGCATCAGAGTTTGAACCAAGGCCATTTAAAATTGAAGCACCAAATGAAAATTCCACTCAGCCACAACAAAAGTTCTTTCTTTAAGCTTCAAATCCTTGTGTAGAACATCTCCATTGGATAAAAATTGAGTGAGATATGACTGATCAAAGTTGGAGAAAAGTAGTGCAAAAACCAAGTCATGACCAAGGATTTTCAAGCTCGCGCGCAGTCATTTCTACAAGCAGGTGGTGTGCCAAATGTCAAGCTCAATTTCTCCAAGAAGAAAGCTTCAAATGGAAAACTTTTTAACATCAAAGTTGTTCCTTGTAATGTCATCTTCAATATTCATGTGGGACAAAATTCCATTTGATCAAGTTAGGATGGAGATATATTGGCCCAAAGTCATGGTGATCATGCTGAAAATCCATGCTATGCACACCTTATCAACCAACCTCATTTCCTCGCCCTTGTACCAATTCCCAAACCTCTGTGTTTCAAGTCATTTTTCAACCTTTTCTAAGCATTATGTCAACTCATTTTTCATACCAAAGTTGTTCTATTATGATCCCTCTTTCCATTGATTCCAAAACCATGCAGTTTCATGCCATGAACATGGAGAATTCCATTCTCAAACACCCACTGTTACAATGATGACTTGCTGTATAATTCTGGTTCAAGCACACATCAAATACATGACAGAAGTTTGTATGCTTGCTTCCTCATTAAGACCAACACATGCCTGCCCTCTTTACACACTTGATCGAGTCATACATGAAAAGGGAAAGGTTGGAAGCTTGCTATAGAAGCTTAGCAGCAAGAACATGGTAACACATTATGAACCAGCCACACCATATCATTGCTCTCCCTAACTAACTTGACTTAGTTAGTTAGGGATGACTCAGTTTAACCACCTTGACTCACTCTAACTCACTCATTAAACCATGGTTAGCTCACACTATAAAACCAAATCAAACTCTCTAATTTCAGATTCAGCTTCATTTTTTCACATTCACTCCAAAACCTCTCTTCTTTCTCTCTCAGTTTCTCTACATTCACTCTTAGCTAGCACGAATCCATCATTGTTCTCCTCTAACTTCATTCTCAAGCTTCAGCCTTAAGCATCACTGAACTTGAAGTGGCATTGTATTGTGGAAGTAGCTACACTGTAGGTTCGTGTTCATCTCAATTCTTCAGAGATTGTAAGCCTTTATTTGGCCAGATCAAGTTCAAGACTCATTGGAAAGGATCTCTGGTTTTCTGAAGACTCAAGCAACTTCAAATTTCAGGTTTCGATTCATGCTTTTGTTGCTTGATTTTTGTTGATATTCAACGTGTTTGAGCTCAATAGGAGCATTTGCTAACTCCGGCTAGTTGATAGGCCTTCTAAAGGCGTAGTTGCAAAACTTAGGGCATGATTTGATCTCTTCTGTTCTTGCTATGTGTGTGTGTTTTGTGATTTTTATGAGCATATTCATGATGTACATGAGCTTAGCTTTCGATTGATATTTGCATTGTGAATTTCTGGGAGAATGTGAGTTTGCAGGTGATGGATGTTGGCCGGAGAAGATGACCGGAAGTCATCTCCGGCCGGTGATATTGAATGCTAGGGTTTGTGTGCGTTTTAATCATGTCCGTCCATTTTTCATGATCGTGTGGTCTATAGTGCGACAACACATTAAAACGCATGTACTTCTCACGTGCTCATTCTGATTTTATTTTCAAACTTTGTGTGGCGTGGTACATGGTATGGAGTGTTGTCATGCATGTACATGCGTTAGATTAGCCTACTTTGACTGTATGTGTGACTTGACTTCATCCAATGGCTGTAATTGCTTTGACCTTGTGTTGACTGAGCGTACATGCTTGTTATTGTGTTATGCGCTTATTGGACTTAAATCTGATTGCTAATCACACCCTCACGCTTTCAAAGCCCAATCATCTGAACTGTTAGTTTACTATGTTTGCACCCCCTTTCACATTTACATGTCATTTTATTTTTTCCATCTTCATACACGTTTGCTTTTTAATTTTAAAAAATACCAAACTTCATTATAAAATTCCACAAAAATTCATGAACATCAATAAAACATTTATAAAATTTTTGGTGATTTTATTTTTTGATTTATCACCTTTTTGCCCTTGCTCCATAATTCTCTTTGAATTTTTTTGGTGTGCATGCTTAAAGTGATACATGATTTTGTTTAATTTTGTTCTTGATCATTAAAAATTGTCTTGATGCTCTTCTTTTTGTATTGAGTCATTAACATCTTGAAGTATGTCATATGATTTTTATTTTATTTTTTTAGGTCTTTTTATGGCATGTTTGGTGTTCATTTTTGTGTTACTTTGTATGATGTGGATATTTGACCTAAGTGCATTGTATAAAACCTTTTTTCCTTGAATTTTTATATGCTATTTTGATATGTGATTCATTTCTGGTTTGTGTACCTCAATACCATGTTTGAATAATTCTCATGAACTCATTTGACTTTTGTTTAAGACATTTCATTTGAAGCATGATAACATGTCATATCATTGTAATCTTTGTGCATGTTTACATGATTTCGTTTGTACATACTTGCATGATCATTTGCATATTTGGTGAACCATTCACTTGACATTATAGGTCATTGATACATATTATATGTCATCCTTGCATGTTGACTTTCATTTGAACCTTGTGCACCTTTAACATGTTGTGTTTGTACTTGTGTTCTCTTTTGAACTTCCATTTCAATTCTACTTCTTCTATCACTTCTTAAATGTCTTGATGTTTACTTCATAAATACTTGTGAGATGTTGGTGAATCATTTTTTATTTCATTTCAATTCTGATCCTTAGATTACATGTTCCATTTATGCATGTTCTATCATTCCTTTTCATCTTTCATCTTCCTTTTCTTGTGGTAACATGTTCTAATGCCATGGATGATGTTTGTTGTTGCTTACTTGGACTTGCTTGATAATAATCATTTGTTTTCCATATGATGTACATTCTGGTTGTGACATTAGGATTTGGTTTCTCACCTAATTCTTTTGAGTTTTATGGTGCATTAAATGTTCTTTTACTTCTTATACTTCTTATACATGTTTACTAACCATGTAGGGGCTTTGGTAAGTTGCAATTGAGTGTGGATAAGGAATCCACATTCAAACTTATATCCCTTCTCTTTTACAATTCAATTTTGTGTTTTGTTAAGCACTTATGTGCTTTCTTTTAATAACTCATCACTTTCCCTTTTTTTGAATTACAATTCATCTTCTACTTTAGAAGTGAATTGTTTAATTCATTCTTTCTTTAGACTTTAGGTTGAAACCTCACAAACCATTAGGATCACTCCCTTTAATTTTCAATTAGGATTGAGTCTTAGATCATATAGATTTTTACCTTTTCTCCTCTCTTGAGTCTCTCTTCTCATCTTAAAAGAAAATTCAAAATATCTAATAAAGGCAAGCATTTATTGCTTTTAGGCCTTTCATATAAAGAAAAGATTATAAGGGGTCTACTCTTATAATCTTAGAATGTGTAGCATATAGCCTATCTTGGGTCAATGTGTTAGACATTTGATCTTGTATGATGGACTTAAATGCAATACTTGTTGAAGGTACAACTAATAAAAACACTTCTTCATTTCTTAATCAACAAAAACACTTAATAAACATAAGTATGTTAGTGTGTTTGAACCTTGACAATTGGAACTAAGTGTGGGGGTCTTCTTCACTCTTAGTGTGCTTTCTTACCCATTCCATCTTGGAACGTGAGAATGTACACATTCCAATGACTAAGATTCAGATACACTATCATATGCAAACAAATGAAAAACTCTTAAAAGACAAAAACAAACAATAACGTCTTTCCTTCGGGAATTCTTTTCTCACCTCACTTACTCTCAGCGTACGAACGTTCTTCTACTCGTTCTCTTGCAAGATGGTAACACACTCGGACCAGCGAGCCTGCAACACCTGAGCTAGAACGTAAGCCGTTCTCTAAAAAACACAAACAACTTTCCCTAGTGAAGGGAACTACGTCGCTCTGATTCTCATGTTCCCGATGAGATACGTAGGCAGTGGGGTAGGGCCCATGCGAGCACTTCTTTTATTTTCCCTACATTTGTTTTTCTCCTTTCTCTCTTTCAGTTCCTTCTCAGTATTCTTTTCTATCACCCTTTGATTGAAGCAAGCAAGCGTGGATCCCATCGGGTACGATGGACGTGAGGGGGTGCTAATACCTTCCTCTCGCGTAACCGACTCCCGAATCCAGTTCTCTTGGTCGCAAGACCATGCTTTTTCCTTCCTTCAGGTTTATGCAGTGTTTCCTTTCCCTCTCTTGGGATAAATACACATTGCTGGCGACTCTGTTCGGTGCCACTTTCGCGTTTGTACTTGGATGAAAATCCCGGGAGCGACAGCTGGCGACTCTGCTGGGGAAGTATTGACCTATTGCTGGTCCATCCTAAGCGAGTCAATCCTAGCGCTTGTCTGTTTTTCTTTCATTGGGTGTTTACCTTTTTTTGCTGTAGTTACTGTTGTATTGCATTGCTATTTACTATATTGCTGCTTTACTGTACTTTACTGTATTTATCGCATTTACCGCATTACATATCATTATTGTGCTGGACTGTGCTATTATTTTCTGTTTGGCGGGTAGGGTGTTCTGAGAGATAAGCCCACTACCAAGGCTTGAGTACACACATAGGTATTAGAGTGGATAATCATGACGCGTGCGTGGTGGTGACCACGTATTGTTGTTCATGAGACCCACAACCAGACGAGGTTCTATCAGGAGCTTTCTGCTACTGCATGTTATGCAGGCCAGTAGTTATTCTCTTGAGGAACTGTCGACTCTGGTGACCATTCCCGAGGACTCAGTTGCGGCACTCCTCCCGAGTTGTGACAGTGGCAGACCACATTCTGTGGCAAACCCATTGCATATTCTCGATCCGAGGACCCAATGCTGGGAACTTGCTATAGGTTATCCCTTTTGAAAGAGAATCAGTGGAGGCACTCCTCGATTGGCGATAGTACTATACCCCGAGGGATGAATGTACTATTGCTTCTCGACCTCAGTGCCAGAAGCTGAGGACCTTTCGTTTTGGAGAATCAGTTGAGGCCTCCTCGATTGATGATGATGCCAAACCAGAAATGGTGAAAGTATCATCATTTCTCGACCTGAGAGCCCGGGATACTGAACATCCTAGTACCCACATGTGTGAAAAGCGGGTTGTTTACAGGTTTGCAGGAAACCATAACCTCCTACATACCCGGTTTTCTATCATCGTCGCTCACAAGGAAGTTTCATCCTATTGTATTCAGATGGTCTTTATCTATGGTTCTATATTGTTCTCAGAGCTACACTGACACCGTGCACGGTCCAGCACAGGCACCTGATTACCTGATCACATTGCCCTTTGCATTGCATTATCATATCCTAACATACATGTTTATTCATTTCCAGGTGCATATATTACCCTTGATTCCAGTCATCAGGTCCCTGCAAAGATGAACACTAAAGAGAGGAAGAATATCATCAGCTATAAGTTCCTTACGCCTACTTTGGGCCCTATTGTTATGCTGAAGGGAATGGCGAGCCCTGCAGTACGAGAAGCTTTTGAAGAGAAATATGGGTGGATTTTATCTATGGTCCGTAATGTCAGTGATTATGAAGCCAGAGGTCTCCATACGTTGATGCAGTTCTATGATCTGCCTCTGAGATGTTTTGTATTTCCAGACTATGTGTTGGTTCCTACCTTGGAGGAGTATTCCAACATGTTGGGGATTGCTATCAAGGAGGAGCCCCCTTTCTTTGGATCGGTGGGGGATCTTGACTTTGGAAAGGTGGCTAGTGCTCTTTATTTGAGCAAATCAGAGTTAGACGCCAATGTCTCCAATAAAGGAAAGATTCGTGGTTACAAGCTGGAATATCTGATTAAGAAGGCCCAGGAAGCAGCTAAAGGCGAGAATTGGCTTGTTTTTAATGCTTTGCTAGCCCTTTGTATATACGGCATAGTGTTGTTTCCCAACGAGCCGGATTTCATTGATACGGACGCCATACGGATATTCATGATGAAGAACCCGGTGCCAACGCTACTGGGAGATCTTCACTACTCTTTGTACAACCGAAACGAAAAGAAAAGAGGAGGGATAATTCGTTGTTGTGCACCTTTGTTCTATAAGTGGTTTGCAGGCCGCTTACCACAATCAGGGGCTTTAGTGGATTCCAAAGATTCTCTAGAGTGGAAACAGCGTTTAATGGGATTGGTGGCCAAGGACATCGTATGGGTAGATCATGGGCTGATTGGGAAGAATATTATCCATAGCTGTGGTAAGTTCCCTAACGTTCCACTGATAGGAAGAATGGGTGGAATTAACTACAATCCTTCTTTGGCCATTCGGAAATTTGGGTATGCCCTGACAGGTCCGCCTATTAAGAGAGATGTGGAGGAGTCCCTCTATTTTCATACATCAGATGGTTGGGAAGCAGCACAGAAAGCTTCTGAAAGCTGGGGTAGCATACTGAAAAAGGGGAAAGTTACTCTAGGCAAGCCTAACAACCGGGTTTATCCAGCATATGAAGAGTGGGTGAAGAAAAGAGTTGAAGATTTTCTCTTGCCTTTTGGTAAGGCACCCCTTTTGTATCCGGAGAATGAGAAAGCAAGAAACACTGCTACTGTGGAAGAAGTTGACAAGTTGCAAGCCTTGGTGAAAAAGCTTCAAGGAGAGAATTCCGAGTTGAGTAGCTGTCTTCAGAATGCTCTACATGCCAACAAAGAACTGGAACGGAAGGCCCAAGATGCTGAAAGAGTCCTAGCAGCAAAAGAAAAGGATTTTGCCGAAAGAGCGCAACATTTCTGAAAGATTAGTAAAGGTGCTGATGATGCTACTCAAGCCCACAAGCAGACCAAACAGGCGTTAGCGCAGACCAAAGAAAAGTTAACAAAGTTTTAGCACGCTTGGGACGAAGTCAGGATAGAGAATGCTGAATTACAGGAACAGTTGAAGATTAAGGACGAAGAGCTTAAAAAGGCACATGAGCAGAGGAGAAAGTATCGGGAAAGCCTCAGTAAGAGCCAAGAGCAGTTAGAGGAAGCTAGAGGTGAGCTGAGGAATACCAAGAAAGAGCTTGAAGAGGTCGTGATAGAAAAAGAGATACTCAAGACGCAAGCCGGCATAAAGAGACACAAAGGAGTGTGTGATGACGAGGCTCTGATGCTGCATATGGGTTCTTTAACTGAAGCTCTTGAGAAAAGGGATGTCTTGATCAAAGAAATGATTGAGAAGCCGAATCACCAGCGTACTCGCATACTCTTTGAGGAGATCAAATACACCAGTGATAAGCTGAAAGATGTAGAATTATCAGACTGATGTTTTTCGTAGTCTTTTGTCAATGGTTACCATCAGGCTTGTTGATGGATCCATCTTTTTTCTTGTATTTGCTGATGAACCTCTCTTGAATGTACTTGAGTATTTTGTTGAATGAGTATGAGCAGTCTTATTCAGAATTATTCCTTATCAGATAGCTGCACACAAGCACATGACCACGACACGTCTCTTTATATCACGATTTCTGGTCTTCAGATTTCCGTGGTTAAGATTGGAATCAGGGTGTGAGCCACCTCGGAAATGATAAACATGGCATTTGCATTTGCATGGCATATCATTTTTTGCATTGTAGGTTTTCTTTTTTGCAGGCGCCTGCTAACCTTTATTTGGTTTTCAGGCACGATAGCTGATACCCCGGTTCACCGATACTCTACCCGACGCAACCAAGCAAGAGTCATGGAGCAAGTTCAGACAGAGTTAGCTGATTTGAGGGGAAGGATGGAACAGTTCATGAACCTCATGCAGGGGATTGCTCAAGGACAGCAGGAGCTGAGGACTGGTCAAGAAAACATGAGGATTGGACAAGAAGCTATGAGAACCACTATCCAGAGGCTAGAAACTGAAATCCCAAATCGCAATGTGCGCACTCCTCCTGTTGGCACAATCCTTGCTGGTGGGGCACATCTGGGATTTGATAACAACGAGGATGGTCAGGAGGACCAGTTCACTGCATTCAACAATGACATGGGTTTCTACAATGACGACCAGAAGTATGAAGGGCTGGATGAAAGACTCAAGGCTATTGAGAGCCAAAATCCTCTTGGAATTGATGTAGAAGACATGGGTCTCGTGCAGGGTGTGAGAATTCCTCCCAAATTCAAGCTTCCTACACTAGATAAGTACAACGGCAGTACATGTCCCAAAACCCATTTGCAAGCTTACAATCGCAAGATTGCCGCTTACACCGAGGACCAAAAGCTCTGGATGTACTTTTTCCAGGATAGCTTGTCAGGCGCTTCCCTGGAATGGTACATTAAGCTGGACAGGGTTCATATAAGGAATTGGAAAGATTTGTGCGCTGCTTTTCTGAAGCAGTATCAATATAATTTGGACATGGCACCTAATCGTACTCAATTGTAGAGCATGACTCAGGATAACAAGGAGGGCTTTAAGCAGTACGCACAGAGATGGAGAGAATTGGCTGCCCGAGTTCAACCACCTTTGGGTGATCGTGAGATGGCTGATATGTTCATGAGCACACTTCAAGGGACGTATCTGGATAGACTTGCTGCATGTCCTTCCACGGGGTTTGCCGACATCGTCGTTGCTGGGGAACGAATAGAAAGTCTGCTGAAATTGGGTAAGATTCAAGATGTTGCTTCAAGTGCGAAGAAACCCTTTGCCAATGGACTAAGGAAAAGAGAAGGGGAGTCCAGCGCTGTGCATAGAGGAGGGGGCAGAGGAAGGAATCAGTCCTATCATCAGGTGGATGCGGTAACCATTCCGGTTCCAGCTGGACAGCAAACGCCAGATCAGCAAGGTAGACCCCGATTTCAGAACAATAGACAAAGGGACCGTAAGTTTGATCCCTTGCCTATGACATATGCTGCTTTGTTACCACAACTGCTCAAAGAGAAGTTAGTTGAACTTCGGACTATGAAGCCGCTGGATTCCAGAAAATTGCCTCAAGGTTACGATGCTAATGCTCGATGTGAATATCATTCTGGTGCGCCAGGTCATTCAATAGAAAAGTGCTGGGCATTTCAACATAAGGTTCAAGATCTGATCGACGCAAAAGCTATCAACTTCTCTAGGCCGCCGAATGTTCATGACAATCCAATGCCTCATCATGGAGGTGCAGGCACAAATGCCATTTTTGATGGCGAGAAGTTGAATTTGATTACTGATGTTAAGTTGGTGAAGACTCCGCTGTTGATTGTAAAAGAACATTTGTTAAAAGGAAAGGTATTTCCTGGATGCGCCTCTGATTGCGAGGATTGTTCAAAGCAGGTTAACGGCTGCAGTAAGTTGAGAGTTGGACTGCAGGATCTTATGGATGAGGGAAGTCTTCAGTTTGATAAAGTAGAGAAAGAACAGGATGTTTCTGCCGTTACCATTTACTATAATCCAGTCGAGATACAGGTGCCTGTTGAGGAGCCTGTCGCTATCATCGTGCCCGAGAGGCCGAGACCAGTTACGATTATAGTTCCTGAATCGGCTGCTTATGTGTCTAATAGGGCAGTTTCGTGGCAGTATGGAACTCATACTCGTCAAGGAGGAAGTCGGCAGAAGGCAGAGGCTGTTGGTACTAGCATTGAGAATGTCAGTGGACCAAGTGGTTTTACTAGGAGCGGTCGACTGTTTGCTCCCCAGACTCTAAGGAATGATAAAGAGGCTGAAGCCGCTGCAAGAGCAAAAGGAAAACAGGTTGTTGATGACAAGGTGCCTGCTCAGGAAGAGGACCCTAAAGTCAATTTTGATAATGATGTTGAAGAATTTATGAGGGTTATCAAAAAGAGTGATTACAAGATCATTGACCAACTTAATCAGACACCCTCTAAAATTTCGATATTATCCCTGTTAATGAGTTCAGATGCACACCGGGCTGCTTTGTTGAAAGTTCTGAATATGGCATACGTTCCCCATGAGATTACAGTGAATCAGTTGGAGGGAGTAATTTCTAATGTGAATGTGAGCCACGGGTTGGGATTTACGAACAGGGATTTGACACCGGACGGACGTAACCACAACAAAGCACTGCACATCACACTTGAATGCAAAGGAGCAGTTTTGTCGCATGTGCTGGTTGACACAGGTTCTTCCTTAAATGTGTTACCCAAAAAAGCCCTGATGAAAATCGAAGTAGATGGATTGGTTTTGAGACCCAGCGATCTGATTGTGAGAGCTTTCGATGGATCCCAAAGATCGGTGTTTGGGGAGGTTGAGCTACCAATACAGGTTGGTCCACAGATATTCAAGACAATGTTTCATGTTATGGACATTCAGCCTGCTTATAGCTGTTTGTTGGGCCGACCGTGGATTCACGCAGCAGGCGCAGTTACCTCCACACTTCATCAGAAGCTCAAGTATGTGTTCGAGGGTCAAGTGGTTACTGTTTACGGCGAGGAAGATATATTCGTGAGTCATCTATCCACTTTCAAATATGTGGAAATGGATGGAGAAATTCATGAAACTTTGTGCCAATCTTTTGAAGCCCTGAATATCAATAACTTACCAGAGTCTACTTCAGCAGAAGTAGTGTCGAATGTGCCAGGTGGGCCGAGTGCATCAATTGCGTCATACAAGCAGGCCAGAGAAGTGGTCGAAAGCGGGAATGCCCAGGGTTGGGGTAAAGCTATTGACGTGTTTATGAAAGAAGATAAGTTTGGCATTGGATACCAGCCGGGCCGGATGCCAGTTCCCCGATTCCGTGGGCCAATCAGTTTCAACAATGGAGGAATTATCAATCCCAACCAGTCCTGCTCAGCAATAGAAGATGGCGCTGAAAGCTCAGATTATCTAGACAGATGGGTATATGCACTGGCTCCAGGCGAGGCGTTGCAAAATTGGTCTAGTGAAGAAATCGTTCATGTTGTTCACCATTCAGAGTAATAATTCTTGTCTTTCATAATGCATGAAATCCCACGCTCTGCCCAAGGTGTGAGGATCCATTTGTAGGGCCACCATATTTTCTCATATAATGTTCAAATATCAATAAAAGGACGTTTTTGTTTACAAATTTGTGTTCCTTTACTCTTTCTTTATTTTATTTTTGCACAAAGAAAATTAAAAATGATAATGCACTTTCTTTTCTTTTGTTTTCAAGCAAAAAATAATCTAAAATAAAGCATAAACCCAATCATGCTGACTGGATTCTGTGGATTTCTCTGAAAATGATTCTGTTATGCCCACGTATGATTTCGACAATCCGATCTATCAAGCTGAGGAAGAAAGTGATGAAGACTATGAACTCCCGGAAAAGTTGGCTAGGTTGTTGAAACAGGAAGAGAAGACCATTCAACCTCATCAGGAAGCTCTTGAGATCATCAATATTGGGTCAGAGGAAAGCAAGAAAGAGATCAAGATCGGTGCAAGTCTGCGGGCTGATGTAAAGCAGGAGTTGATAGTCATGCTACGTGAATACGTTGACATCTTTGCTTGGTCATATCAAGATATGCCGGGTTTAGATACAGACATAGTTGTGCATAGACTACCATTGAAAGAGGATTGTCCACCGGTCAAGCAGAAACTGCGCAGAACGAAACCAGAAATGGCTTTGAAGACCAAGGAAGAAGTACAGAAACAGTTGGACGCAGGTTTTCTGGCAGTAACCAATTATCCTCCCTGGGTGGCTAATATAGTACCGGTGCCGAAGAAAGATGGCAAAGTCAGAATGTGTGTGGATTACAGAGATCTCAACAGGGCGAGCCCTAAAGATGATTTTCCACTCCCTCATATTGATGTGCTGGTTGATAATACCGCTCAGTTTTCAGTGTTCTCATTTATGGATGGATTCTCCGGGTACAATCAGATAAAGATGGCGCCTGAAGACATGGAGAAGACGACATTCATTACCCCGTGGGGTACCTTCTGTTACAAAGTAATGCCTTTTGGGTTGAAGAATGCAGGGGCAACTTATCAAAGAGCAATGGTGACGTTATTCCACGATCTAATTCATAAAGAGATCGAGTGCTATGTGGATGACATGATTGCTAAATCAAAGACAGAAGAGGAACATCTGATCAACTTGAAGAAGTTGTTTGAGAGGCTGAGGAAATTCAGGTTAAGACTGAATCCTAACAAGTGTACTTTCGGCGTGCGGTCCAGAAAATTGCTTGGTTTCATTGTCAGTGAAAAGGGGATAGAGGTTGATCCTGCTAAGGTGAAAGCTATACAAGATATGCCTATACCAAGGACTGAGAAAGAAGTTCGTGGCTTTCTAGGAAGATTGAACTACATTTCAAGGTTCATATCGCACCTAACTGCCACTTGCGAACTGATATTCAAAATGCTACGAAAAGATCAAACGGTCAGGTGGAATGATGATTGCCAAAATGCCTTCGATAAAATAAAAAGATATTTGCAGGAACCTCCAATCCTGATACCTCCAGTTCAAGGGAGACCACTGATTATGTACTTGACAGTGCTCGAAGGATCCATGGATTGTGTTCTCGGTCAACACGACGAGACAGGTAGGAAAGAACATGCTATCTACTACCTGAGCAAGAAATTTACAGATTGTGAATCGCGTTATTCAATGCTTGAGAAGACATGATATGCACTCGCATGGGCCGCCAAGCGATTGAGACAATACATGCTCACACATACAACCCTGTTGATCTCAAAGTTGGATCCGGTCAAGTATATTTTTGAGAAACCAGCACTTACAGGCAGAGTTGCAAGGTGGCAGATGGTACTGACAGAGTACGATATTCAATTTACTTCGCAAAAGGCAATCAAAGGAAGTATAATGTCAGATTATCTTGCGCAACAACCTCTCGATGATTACCAACCCATGAGATTTGATTTCCCTGATGAGGACATCATGTTTCTCAAAGCGAAAGACTGCGAGGAACCACTTCTGGAGGAGGGGCCTGACCCTGAATCCAAATGGAGTTTGATGTTTGATGGGGCAGTTAATATGAATGGGTACGGAGTTGGTGGAGTCCTTATTACGCCAGAAGGTGTTCACATGCCCTTCACTGCCCGAGTAACTTTCGGGTGTACCAACAATGAAGAAGAATACGAAGCTTGCATACTAGGGATCGAGGAAGCTATTGATTTACGAATCAAGACCCTCGATATCTTTGGTGATTCAGCACTGGTAATCAATCAAGTAAAGGGAACTTGGCACACACATCAGCAGAATTTGATTCCGTATAGAGATTATACGAGGAGATTGCTGACATTCTTTACAACTGTCAAGTTGTACCATGTTCCCTGAGATGAGAATAAGTTTGCAGACACCTTGGCCACCATATCCTCGATGATCAAAGTGCATGGTTGGAACTTTGTGCCCAGGATTGATGTATCTCGTCTTGATAGGCCTGCTTTTGTGTTTGAGGTTGATGCAGTGTCTGACGATAAGCCTTGGTACCATGACATCAAATGCTTCTTGAAAAATCAAGAATACCCGCCTGGGGCGTCTTTCAATGACAAGAAGACATTAAGAAGGCTAACTGGTAGTTTCTTCTTGAACAAAGATGGAGTGCTGTATAAAAGTAATTTTGACACGGTCCTGCTCAGATGTGTGGATAGACACGAGGCAGACCTGTTGATGATTGAAGTGCACGAAGGCTCTTTCGGTACCCATGCTAGAGGACATGCGATGGCTAAGAAATTGTTGAGATTGGGGTATTATTGGTTGACAATGGAGTCAGATTGCTGCAAGTATGCCCGCGAGTGTCACAAATGCCAGATCTATGCAGACAAAGTGCATGTTCCTCCTAATCCGTTGAGTATCATGTCCTCTCCGTGGCCATTTGCAACGTGGGGCATTGATATGATCGGGAAA
The DNA here is from genome assembly GCA_022829125.1 of Lathyrus tuberosus. Taxonomy (NCBI): domain Eukaryota; kingdom Viridiplantae; phylum Streptophyta; class Magnoliopsida; order Fabales; family Fabaceae; genus Lathyrus; species Lathyrus tuberosus. The sequence goes on from JALAZF010000043.1 coordinate 17,254,648, forward strand.
ATTGAGCCTACTGCTTCAAACGGCCATTGTTTCATCTTGGTCGCCATTGATTACTTCACTAAATGGGTTGAAGCAGCATCTTATGCCAATGTCACTAAGCAAGTAGTGGCTCGTTTCTTGAAACGAGATATCATTTGTCGATATGGAGTGCCCGAAAGAATCATTACTGATAATGGTTCTTATTTGAACAATAAGATGATGGCTGAACTATGCCGGGACTTCAAAATCAAACATCACAATTCTTCTCCGTACCGCCCGAAGATGAACGGCGCGGTCGAAGCGGCCAACAAAAATATCAAGAAGATTGTGCAGAAGATGATTGTCACGTACAAAGATTGGCATGAGATGTTACCACTGGCTTTGCATGGGTATCGAACATCAGTCTGCACGTCCACTGGGGCAACACCATACTCGCTTGTATATGGTATGGAGGCGGTTCTACCGATAGAAGTTGAGATCCCCTCTCTCCGAGTATTGATGGATATTAAGTTAGATGAAGCTGAATGGGTACGAGCCAGATTTGATCAGCTGAGCCTTATTGAGGAGAAGCGATTAGCAGCGGTATGCCATGGCCAGCTATACCAGCGTAGAATGAAGAGGGCATTCGATCAAAAGGTTCGACCTCAAGTCTACAAGGTCGGGGATGTGGTAATCAAGAGAATACTTCCTCCGAGTACAGATCACAGGGGCAAATGGACTCCTAACTATGAAGGTCTGTTTGTGGTAAAAAAGGTTTTCTCAGGTGGAGCCTTGTTGCTGACAACCATGGATGGTGAAGATTTTTCATCCCCTGTTAATTCAGATGCAGTTAAAAAATACTTCGTATAAAGAGACCCGCTGGATAAAAAAAAAAGAATCCAGGCAAAAAAGGGCATCCCGGCGAACCAAAAACAGAATAAAGGTTCGGGCAAAAATTAGGGATATAATTGAAAAGAATTGTACACCCGGTAAGTTGAAAACCCGAAAGGGCAACTTAGGCAAAAATGGGTATCCCGGTGGATTGAAAACCTGAAAAGGCGATCCACACAAAAGAGGGATTAAAGCGAATGACTGCAGTCTGAATTAATCTGTACGTCTTCTACTCTTCAGCAAACTGGCAAAATTCCAAAGGAGGAATTGGTCCAATCATGAGCTTCTGAAGGCAAAGATAATCAGGAGAGTTGGAGTACATACTGGCTATAACAGAATCAGAAATCAGTTGGAATCCAATTTCCACATTATCATTAGGATAGATTTCTTTTCTCAATTTTATGGCAATCGCCTCTTTCAGGGGTTTGCTTCTGATTGTAAATTCGCCAATTTTTGGCATTTCATCAATAAAGTTGAATATTCAGTCACGGGCTTTTATTTTCATTTTACTGTTTTGTTTGCAAAAACGTACGATTTTTGATAATAAAACGTTACTTTGAAAATATCTTGGCTTTGCAAAAACATGCACAAAGACAATTGAAATTACTTTTGCTTGTTGGACAACCTTGGATGATGGACCCAAAAGACCATGCAATATCCTGGGGCATGTGCATATTCTTTTTCTGTTGCAGGTAATGAGCACGATCGATCCAAACAGCATGATCGTAACCACGAGCAGATATTTGCTATGACTTGATATTGTTGTATCTTATTAAGTCGATTCTTCCATGCAAGAGTTCCCACTAAGTCTCGTGACGGCAACGATGTTCGAAGATGGATTTCTTCTGTGTTGATAACGGTTATTAATGCAGTGAATACTCCAGGTCGACAACAAGTGCCAATCCTCCAGTACCTCGCAGACGATGTGAAAGGTATTTCAAGGAAGAGTGTTTGTCTAAGAGTTTGAAAACGCTTGGTTTTCTATAAAATCCTCTTAAGAGATGAAACTTTTAGTACCAACATCCCTTGTGGAGTTTACTCTTGGCAGGATGTACCAGCAAGTGGTAGTATCATGTCTCCCGCAGGTTTCGGCATGGGAAATTTGTCAAAGAATAATCCCCAGCAGAGTTATTGACCCTCCCATGCATGGGGCATGTAACCTCCCCAGCAAAGGATATCCCCGATCTATAATCCCCAGTAGAGTTTGAGGACATTTGGTCTTCTGTAAAATCCTCTCGAAGGGCAGCCCCAACAAGAGACGCTTAAAATCCTCTTGAAGAGTAACTTGAACAATTTCTTCAACAGACCAATTGCAAAGCTCTTGACCCGGTACACATGGGCGCACCCAATTGTCGAGATCACAATCACTATCGACGCCATCTTCACTTGCAGCACACATCTGATTTGGATTAATGATTCTCCCGCTATAGAAAGTAATCGGGCCCTTGCGCTCTGTTGCAGCAGCGTAATACGGATTATAGCCCACACCGAACTTATCTTCCTTTGCAGAGACTTCAATCAATTTGACCCAGCCTTGGGCATTACCTGCTTTGACTACTTCCTCTACCTGTTTGTAAGAAGTAATAGAAGTACCCACCTGTTCTTCGCTCTGAGAAGATACTGCCTTTAAAGACGAATCACCAATATTGACTACCTCAAATGCTTGACACAGCATCTCATGGATCTCTCCATCCATTTCCACGTACTTAAAGGTAGACAGCTGACGAAGATGTCTTCCTCTCCACATACAGTCACCACCTGACCATCAACCACATATTTCAACTTTTGGTGCAACTTAGATGTCACTGCCCCAGCGGCATGAATCCACGGTCTGCCCAATAAGCAACTATATGCGGGTTGAATGTCCATCACGTAGAACACACACTTAAACACTTGAGGACCAATCTTTACTGGGAGCTCTACTTCTCCGAATATAGAACGCTTCGAACCATCGAAAGCCCTCACTACCAAATCACTTGGTCTTAGAATAATTCTGTCAGCGTCTAACTTCATCAAGGCCTTCTTCGGTAACACGTTCAGGGAAGACCCCGTGTCTACCAACACATGAGATAATACTGCACCTTTACACTCCAGGGTGATGTGTAATGCCCTGTTGTGATTGCGACCCTCAGTAGTCAAATCATAATATGTAAAACCTAGCCCATGGCTAGCATTGACATTAGAAACAACAGACTCCAATTGATTCACAGTAATTTCTTGAGGTACATAGGCCATATTCAAAACCTTCAAAAGTGCCTCTCGATGAGCTGAAGAACACATAAGCAACGACAGGATATAAATCTTTGATGGCATTTGGTTCAACTGATCAACCACTTTATAATCACTCTTTTTGATAAGTCTCATGAACTCCTCGACTTCTTTCTCAAAAGTACCTTTCTGCACAGATTCAGGAACGACAACATCCTCTGTAGCCACCTGTTTACCCTTGGCTTTGGCTGCTGCCTCAGCTTCAGCATTATTCTCAAGGTCTGTGGAGCAAACAAGCGTCCACTTCTGGTGAAGCCATCAAGACCTCGAACATTACCAATACTGGAACTACCCCCAGCCGGAGTTTCCACTTCTTGCTTTTCTCCTTGTTAGTAAACCTCTTCACCGTAGTGCCACGGGATAGTCCGCTCACTAGTATAAGGAACTGGTCCTAGTACCGTAATAGTAATAGGACTCACTACATCAGGCACCATGATAGCAGCAGGCGCTGGCACTTGAATTTCAGTTGGCGTAAAATAAATGGTAACAGCCGACACATCATCGTCTTTTTTGTCCTGCTAATCAAACTGCATACAGCCCTCATCAATCAAACTTTGAATGTTGGCCTTCATTTTATCACAACCATTATTCTGATTCTCACAATCAACACAACCTTCTTCACAGCCAGGGAACACTTGCCCCTTTAACAATCGAGCCTTCACAAAACTCAAAGGAGTCCTCACCCTGTTCACACCAGTTACCAAATTCAAAACTTTCCCATCTTCAATGGCGTTGAACTTTGGCACATTATGATCTGGCATAGGATTCTGAAGCAAATTTAGTGGAGGTGAGAAATTGATTGCCTTGGCATCAATCAAATCATGTACCTTATGCTGAAATGTCTGACACTTTTCAATAGTATGACCTGGAGCCCCAGAATGATACTCGCAGCGGGCATTAACATCATAACCCTTTGGTAATACAGCAGGAGCCGGGCCCATCGTACGAAGCTCCACCAAATTAATCTTCAACAATTGAGGTAACAAAGCTGCGTAAGTCAAGGGCAGAGGGTCTATACGCCTGTCAGTTTGTCTCTGTTGGTATGATCTCCGTCACTGTTGATTATTCTGTGGCTGAACATTCTGTTGTTGTAATACCCCATAAATTATTTTACTCTGGATAATATTATTTGTGAACAACTGAGTCCCAGTGTGCTCTGAGAAATTATCTACAGAGATCATTAGGGTAACTGTTGAACTTAGAGTAAATCCAATTAATATTATCTGACTCTGAGATATTTAAGTATTTGAACTTTAGAGACTTTTTGGGCAATTAGTAGTATTGCTAATTGATGATATTTTTCCCTATATTATTTCTTTCCTTTCATTTTCCAAAGAAAAAGATAGAAAGGATTTTGGAGAGAAAGAAAAGAGAAGGAAAGGAAGAGAAAAAGAGGGAAAAGTCCAAGAGCAAGATCATCAAGAACATCATCAAATCTACATCAAATCATCTTCCAATCTTCACCATCTTCATCTATTCAAGGTGGGTTCTAGATAGAAACTTAAGTTCTAGAGTTAGAATTGATTATAGCTTAAGTTATGTTTTGTGAAAAATTGCTTAAATTGGAAATCGTTGGAATTTAATGGTTGAAATGTGTTACAAACTGAGTAGTATAAGTTATTTGAGTGTAGAATCATCTATATTTGATTGTAGGATGTTTGGATATATTTTGGTGGAGTTTTAGACCCATGGGAACTCAGCTGTGACGCTGCAAAATTTCTGTATTTCCCCAGATTCGCACTGCGAATCCCCCAGCGAAGGGGAATCGTGCACTCGCTGGATGTTCGCACGGCGAATGGAAAGGCGAACGTTGGCCAGACATTCACCAGTGGTTCGCACTGCGAACTTTAGCTTGTTTTGGTTCTGCCACTGTTCGCCAGACATTCTCACTGCGAATGGGGCAGTGAACCAGTGTTGGCTAGGCATTCGCTGGGAGTTTCGCACTGCGAATGAGTAGCGAGCACTCGCTGACTTCTTCGCATTGCGAACATGACAGATCACCCAACTTGTTTCTTTCATAACTTTTGACTCGTTTATCCGATGTGAGTATTCTTGGTACCGTTGTGAAGCTATGAACATCCTCTAGCTAATGGTAGTGAGAAGCATATGTTTATTGCCCGATTAGATAAATCGGAGGGAATCGTGAATTGGTGTAATGTGTGATATGTTGCATTATGTGTTTCCATTATGTGATTAATAACTATTTGCCTATGTTCTTATTGTTAAACATATTTGAATATGTATGCATGTTAAAATATGAAATAGGTAGAGTGAGGAATATTACCGTAAACAATTGTCGGATAGTGTGGAAATGACATAGTGACAACGCTCGTGCACGAGAGGCCGAGGCGTGTGTCTAGTAATCATAACCAGTTTATCTTACAGTGTAGTTCCATGAGACTCGAGCACCTCCTCTGAAACGTATGCACAATTACTTGGCAGGTTTGATTCCCGCGTGTAGTACGATTGGAGCCTATGCATTGGGTTGAGACTTGTGATGGCTACCAGGCCATGAGAAGTGACAGTTCACGGTTAACAGGTCGGTCATCCTGAATCCAATTCGTATGCCAAGTAACGACAAGGATCCATGACTCGGGTCGTCTTCTAGACGTAGAAGCGGACGGGAAAAGGGGATGCCTTGGTACGATTATTGATTAACGAGATTCTTGAGTTAACAGGCTCACTAGTGTGAATCCACATATGGCGTGTGTGTACTCAAAGTCATTTCCCTTTCCTTTTTGACTTGAGTTAGGATATTAGAACCTTGTAAAGCCGAGAGGACTATAAGATAGCGAACTCACTGAGATTTGATGTATCTCACCCCACTGTTGTTGTTTACATCACAGGTACTGCAGGTTCGGCGAAGGGTAAGGACAAAGTAGTTTGACTTTTCCTTACGGATCGTAGCTTTTGAGATGGCATGGCTTCCGCTATGGCGTTTTATTTTGAGATCATTGTAGTGACTAGTTCTTAGTGCATTTTGGGTAATCTTGTATATGTTATGCCGTAGACTTTAGAACTTTGTATTAAGGGCATTTAATCTATATAATGTGTTAACTAGGAACTTATAGTATTTCAGTACCAAATACTTGGATCTATATATATTATTTATGCTTTGATGTATGAGTTTTATATATGGGTGTTATAGTTGGTATCAGAGCAGGTCGTATCCTCGACCTAGCCATGGAATAATATGAGTATTTTCCTTCCGTTTCATATGCGTTGTGTCGCCATTGGTCTTAAGTGTTATATGTATAGTATTGAGCCTGATCAACTTAATCCTATCTATATGACGTTTAGGAACATGGCTGGCGGACGCAGAAGCAATCGTTGTAGACCCACAAACCCTCCAGCTGGGACGAATCCGCCAGGCGGCGAGGAGAATGCTCCTTTGTATCAGGTTATGCAAGAGATGCAGCAGCAACAGAATCAATTCATACAACAGATGGTGCAACGGATGAATGGAGGTCCTCATCCTCAGGTGGTTGTTCCATATGTGGTAGGTGGAAGTTTTCGGGATTTCATCCGCCTGAATCCTCCAGAATTTCATGGCAGATTGGATCCTGTGAAAGCTCATGACTAGATTGCTGGCATGGAGAGAATCTTCCTGATAATTTACTGTAGTAAGGAGGACAAAGTAGTGTTTGCTTCTCACTCACTGATAGGTCCTGCTAAGAGGTGGTGGGATATTGTTTCAGCTTTTATGACTATTCAGGGTGTGCCTAAAGTGTGGGAGCAATTCAAGGCTACTTTTATGGAAAAGTACTTTCTTAGTTCTTTGAGGATCCGAAGAGAGTTTGAATTCCAATAGTTGAGGCAAGGTAGTGTGGCAGTAACTGCTTATGTCGGGTCGCTAAGGCAAGGTTATGTGGTTGAGAACGATTTGAGGAGTGTTCAGACAGAAGGGGGTTCGTGTAGGTCTAATCAGAATGATTGTGGGAGGTCAAGCCAACAGTTTAGGCCTAGGCGACGAGCTTTCAAAGGGAAGCAAGTCCAAAATTCTAGGACTAGTGCGCCTCTTGTGTGTCGTACTTGTGGTAAGATGCATTCTGGTAGATGTCGCTATGAAGGAGTGGAGTGTTATCAATGTCAGAAGGTGGGCCATATGGCTAGAGATTGTTCTCAGAATAAGAATCAAGCACAAGGAAAGAGTACCGGTCGAGTATATACTCTGGAGCAAAGAATGCAGAGGGCGATAACTCCTTGATTGCAGGTATGTAGTTCGTAAACGGACATTCTTGTTTTGTTTTATTTGATTGTGGAACAACACACTCCTTTGTGTCTATGCAATGTGTGAAATTGTGTATTTTCGGTAGTCTGTGAATTTTCGGAAGTTTTTCCCGAGGATATCACTTCTCTTCCTCCGGAGAGGGAAATGGAATTTTCTATTGACCTGATACCGGGAACGGCTCCGATATCCGTTTCTCCGTATCGGATGGCACCACTTGAATTAAAGGAACTAAAAGGGCAATTAGAGGAGCTTATGGCTAAGAATTTTGTTAGACCTAGTGTCTCACCGTGGAGAGCTCCAGTATTGTTGGTAAAGAAGGAGGATGGTGGAATGCGGTTATGTATTGATTACCGTCAGTTGAATAAGGTCACCATCAAGAACAAATACCCAGTGCCAAGGATAGACGATCTGTTAGATCAATTGAAAGGAGCATGTGCATTCTCGAAGATTGATTTACGGTCGGGTTATCATCAAAATCGGGTGAAGAGTTCAGATGTACCAAAGACCGCGTTTAGAACCCATTATGGTCATTATGAATTTTTGGTGATGCCTTTCGGTGTGACGAATGCTCCGGCAGTTTTCATGGATTATATGAATCGAATATTTCAACCTTATTTGGACCAATTTGTGGTGAATTTCATTGATGACATTCTTATCTATTCTCGTGACCCTCAAGAGCACGGAGAACACCTAAGAATCATTTTATCCATCTTACAAGAGAGGCACCTTTTTGCTAAGTTAAGTAAGTGTGAGTTTTGGATGTCGGAGGTCAATTTTCTTGGACATGTCATATCTCAGGGAGGTGTCGCGGTTGATCCATCAAAAGTCGAAGCAGTGATAAATAGGGAGAGGCCGAAGAATATGTCTAAAGTTAGAAGCTTCTTGGGACTAGCAGGTTATTATAGAAGGTTTATCAAAGGCTTTTCCCAACTAGCTTTACCGATGTCAAGACTTACTCGGAAGGATTATTCATATGAATGGGATTCGGCTTGTGAGCAAAGTTTTATGAGTTTGAAGGAAAGATTGACAACCGCTCCTGTTTTGGTTATTTCTGATCCCAGCAAGTCTTATGAGGTATATTGTGATGCATCGAAGATGGGTTTAGGAGGTGTGCTAATGCAAGATGGACATGTAGTGGCTTATGCTTCATGACAATTAAAAGTCCATGAAGAGAATTATCCAATGCATGATTTAGAATTGGCGGCCGTTGTATTTTCCTTGAAGGTGTGGCGTCACTATCTGTATGGTGTACGTTTTGAGATGTTTAGTGACCACAAGAGCTTAAAGTACCTCTTTGATCAGAAGGAGTTGAACATGCGTCAAAGGAGGTGGATGGAATATTTGAAAGATATGATTTAGAACTAAAATACCATCCGGGTAAAGAGAATAAAGTGGCGGAATTGAGCAGGAAAGTGTTGCATAGTGCCGACTTGATAATGTTAGAGTATACTTTATTGGAAAAATTTCGAGATCTAAATCTTCAATTTGTTTGGACCCCTAATGGTGTGATTATGGGAAATTTGAATATCACTTCTACCCTTCGGGAAGAAATCCAACAAGAGCAAGGGTTAGATGAGAAGTTACAAAAAGTGTTATTGCAACCGGGTTTTGTGCGAGCTACCGACGGAGTTATTGTATTTAACCGAAGGATTTATGTTCCGGATAACACGAAGGTAAAAAGGAGGTTTTTGGAAGAAGCGCATAAGGGTGCTTTTACTATACATCCGGGATCTTCAAAGATGTATCAAGATTTAAGGAGGGACTATTGGTGGTCCGGGATGAAAAGAGACATTGCGGTGTATGTGTCGGAATGTGCGGTGTGCCAACAAGTGAAGATAGAACACCAAAGACCGGGTGGCTTGCTGCAACCTTTAGAAATTCTGGTGTGGAAATGGGAGAGTATATGGATAGAACTTTTGCTGTTAATTGAGTTCTCTTATAATAACAGTTATCATGCAAGTATTGGTATGGCACCTTATGAAGCATTATATGGAAGGAAGTGTAGAACCCCATTGTGTTGGGCGGGGGTTGGCGAAGATAGAATGTTGGGACCCGAGATTGTTCACGGAACTACGGAGAAAATTAGGATGATCCGTGATAAGGTCAAACAAGCACAAGATTGTCAGAAAAGCTATGCAAATAACCGTAGGAGACCTTTGGAATTTGATGAGGGCGATCACATGTTTTTGAAAGTTACTCCGAGATTGAGGTTGAAAGGACCATTTGAATCACGGAAGTTAAGTCTGGGATACGTGGGACCATATCAAATTTTGGAAAGAATTGGTGAAGTAGCTTACAGATTAGCCTTACCGCCTTCTCTATCTGAGATGCACGACGTTTTTCATGTGTCTCAGCTTCGAAAATTTGTCCCAGATCCTCTTCAGCCCATTTTATCAGATACAATTGAGATAGAAGCAGATTTGACCTTTGAGCCTCAACCGAGTCGTATCACCCGAAGAGAAACTAAGGTGTTAAGGAATAAAGAGATTCCTCTTGTTAAGGTCCAGTGGGATGAGACGAATCCGGACGATGCAACTTGGGAATTGGAATCGGAGATGCGGGAGGTCTATCCTCATCTTTTCAGGTAATTGTTTTAAATTCGTGGGCGAATTTCTATTTAAGGGGGGGAGGATGTAATACCCCGTAAATTATTTTACTCTGGATAATATTATTTGTGATCAACTGAGTCCCAGTGTGCTCTGAGAAATTATCTGCAGAGATCATTAGGGTAACTGTTGAACTTAGAGTAAATCCAATTAATATTATTTGACTCGGAGATATTTAAGTATTTGAACTTTAGAGACTTTTTGGGCAATTAGTAGTATTGTTAATTGATGATATTTTTCCCTATATTATTTCTTTCCTTTCATTTTCCAAAGAAAAAGATAGAAAGGATTTTGGAGAGAAAGAAAAGAGAAGGAAAGGAAGAGAAAAAGAGGGAAAAGGCCAAGAGCAAGATCATCAAGAACATCATCAAATCTTCATCAACTCATCTTCCAATCTTCACCATCTTCATCTATTCAAGGTGGGTTCAAGATAGAAACTTAAGTTCTAGAGTTAGAATTGATTATAGCTTAAGTTAGGTTTTGTGAAAAATTGCTTAAATTGGAAATCGTTGGAATTTAACGATTGAAATGTGTTACAAACTGAGTAGTATAAGTTATATGAGTATAGAATCATCTATATTTGATTGTAGGATGTTTGGATATGTTTTGGTGGAGTTTTGGACCCATGGGAACTCAGCTGTGACGCTGCAGAATTTCTACATTTCCCCAGATTCACATTATGAATCCCCCAGCGAAGGGGAATCGTGCACTCGCTGTATGTTCGGACCGCGAATGGAAAGGCGAACGTTCGCCAGACATTCACCAGTGGTTCGCACTGCGAACTTTAGCTTGTTTTGGTTCTGCCACTGTTCGCCAGACATTCACACTGCGAATGGGGCAGTGAACCAGTGTTGGCTAGGCATTCGCTGGGAGCTTCGCACTGCGAATGAGTAGCGAGCACTCGCTGACTTCTTCGCATTGCGGACATGACAGATCACCCAACTTGTTTCTTTCATAACTTTTGACTCGTTTATCCGATGTGAGTATTCTTGGTACCGTTCTGAAGCTATGAACATCCTCTAGTTAATGGTAGTTAGAAGCATATGTTTATTGCCCGATTAGATAAATCGGAGGGAATCGTGAATTGGTGTAATGTGTGATATGTTGCATTATGTGTTTCCATTATGTGATTAATAACTATTTGCCTATGTTCTTATTGTTAAACATGTTTGAATATGTATGCATGTTAAAATATGAAATAGGTAGAGTGAGGAATATTACCGTAAACAATTGTCGGATAGTGTGGAAATGACATAGTGACAACGCTCGTGCACGAGAGGCCGAGGCGTGTGTCTAGTAATCATAACCAGTTTATCTTACGGTGTAGTTTCATGAGACTCGAGCACCTCCTCTGAAACGTATGCACAATTACTTGGCAGGTTTGATTCCCGCGTGTAGTAAGATTGGAGCCTATGCATTAGGTTGAGACTTGTGATGGTTAACAGGCCATGAGAAGTGACGGTTCACGGTTAACAGGCCGGTGATCCCGAATCCAATTCGTATGCCAAGTAATGACAAGGATCCATGACTCGGGTCGTCTTCTAGACGTAGAAGCGGACGGGAAAAGGGGATGCCTTGCTACGGTTATTGATTAACGAGATTCTTGAGTTAACAGGCTCACTAGTGTGAATCCATATATGGCGTGTGTGTACTCAAAGTCATTTCCCTTTCCTTTTTGACTTGAGTTAGGATATTAGAACCTTTTAAAGTCGAGAGGACTATAAGATAGCGAACTCACTGAGATTTGATGTATCTCACCCCACTGTTGTTGTTTACATCACAGGTACTGCAGGTTCGGCGAAGGGTAAAGACAAAGTAGTTTGACTTTTCCTTACGGATCGTAGCTTTTGAGATCGCATGGCTTCCTCTATGGCGTTTTATTTTGAGATCATTGTAGTGATCTAGTTCTTAGTGCATTTTGGGACATCTTGTATATGTTATGCCGTAGACTTTAGAACTTTGTATTAAGGGCATTTAATGTATATATTGTGTTAACTAGGAACTTACAGTATTTCAGTACCAAATACTTGGATCTATATATATTATTTATGCTTTGATGTATGAGTTTTATATATGCGTGTTACAGTTGTTGTGGCTGTGATTGAACTTGTGGACTAGGAATGGTCACAGCAGCAACCTGATTATATGAATCTTGGTAGCCTCTACCTCTTCCTCTATTCTTGTAGACAACACTGGTCTCCCCATCTCTCTTTCTAGTAGCTCCAGCAAATGGCTTCCTCACTCCTGCAGAACTAGCACCACTGACATCTTGTATTTTTTCGAGCTTCAACAATCTCTCAATCCATTCCCCAGCGATTACAATGTCCGCAAACCCAGTTGAAGGACAAGCAGCCAACCTATCAAGATAAGCTCCCTGAAGAGTACCCATAAACATGTCGGCCATCTCTCGGTCCTGTAGTGGAGGTTCAACCATGGCAGCCAACTGGCGCCATATTTGAGCATATTCCTTAAAACTCTCCTTCGCATTCTGAGCCATACTCTACAGCTGAGTACGGTTTGGAGCCATATCCATGTTGTATTGATACTGTTTGAAGAAAGCTTGAGCTAGCTCCTTCCAGTTCCTTACAGAAGTCCTGCTCAACTTCATATACCATTCCTGAGATGCCCCAGTAAGGCTGTCATGAAAATAGTACATCCACAATTTCTCATCTTCAGTATGAGCGGCTATCCTCCCCACATAGGATTAAAGATGAGTTTTAGGACAAGTAGTGCCATTGTACTTGTCAAATGTTGGTGGCTTGAACTTGTGTGGGATTCTGACTCCAGGTACCAATCCCAAGTTGGAAACATCAAAACCAAGAGTATTTTGGGATTCAATAGACCTGATTTTTTTAGCTAGCTCATCAAATCTGCGAGTGTTCTCATCTTCATCATCCAACAGAGTGAACTGCTCATCTTGGTTATCTTCCACAACATGATGAACCCCAGTATTTCTAGGAGGGTCACCGCCTACATCAACACCAGTCTGATTACTGTTTCCATTCTGCACCTCTACTTGTGGCCGCTCGACCATTGCCCTGAGTCTTTCCTGATTTTGGACCATACCAGTCATTAATGTCATGAACTGGTCCATCCTGTTCCTCAGCTCAGTCAACTCAGTGTGCATCTGCTCCATGATCTTAGCTTGGTTTTTGTGAGTTGCGTACCGGTGGACGTGGTTATCAGCTATAGTGCCTGAAACCAAATAAAGGTTAGAGGACCTGCAACGAGTACCTATCATGCAAAAATGATATGCAATGCAAATTCCATGTTCATCATTTTCGAGGTGCCTTACACCCTGATTCCAATCTCAACCATAGAAATCTGAAGATCAGAAATCGTGATATGAAGAGACGTGCCGTGATTATGTGCTTGTGTACAGATAACAGCCAAAGGAATATTTATGAATAAACTGCTTGCTTCAATTACAAAAGAAATCAGACATACGCACAGCGTTCAACAATGAGTTCAAACATCATACATCAAAATAATGGATTCATCAATAAGCCTGATGATATCCATCAGCAAAAACTACATTAAGAGCATGAAAGAAAAAACTGTCAATCTGACAACTCCAGATCCTTCAACTTTTCACTTAAGTACTTGACTTCCTCGAAGAGTATGCGAGTGCGCTGGTGATTTCGTCTTTCGATTAACTCCTTAATCAGCACATCTCTTTTCGCCAGAACTTCAGTCAACGAACCCATATGCATCAGGAGAGCTTCATCATCACAGACCCCTTTATGCCTTTTCACACCGGCTTGCATTTTGAGTTTCCCCATATCTACCATAGCCTCTTCAAGCTCCTCCTTGGAAGTCTTTAGCTCCTCTCTAGCGCTTTCTAATTGCTCTTGACTTTTGCCAAGGTTCTCCTGATACCTCCTCCGTTCTTCGTGCGCCTTTTTAAGCTCGTCATCCTTAATCTTTAGTTGTTCCTGCAGCTCTGTATTTTCGATTCTAACCTCATCCCAGGCTTGCTGAAACTTGGCTAGCGTGTCTTTGGTCTGAGCTAAGGCCTGTTTTGTCTTCTTATGAGCTTGAGTGGAAGCATCGGCACCCTTACTAATTTTCTGGAAATGTTGAGCTCTTTCGGCAAAATCCTTTTCTCTTGTAGCTAAGATTTTTTTGGCGTCTTGGGCTTTATGCTCCAAATCTTTATTGGCATGTAGAGCATTTTGAAGAAGACTACTCAAATCAGAATTCTCCACCCGAAGCTCCTTCACCAACTTCTGCAGCTTGTCAAATTCCTCGATGGCTACCGTGGTAGGCTGCTCTGGCATTACGGGATACAGAGGGGGTTCCCTTGAAAAAGGCAAAAGTAATTCGTCTACCTTCCTTTCAATCCATCTTTCATAATCAGGATAAGATCTGCAATCCATTTTTCCAAAAACTATTTTTCCTAATTTATGCAGGTGCCCTCAAGCATTCACAACTTCTCTCGGCATTTCCTCATCTTCAGTCCCTATAAAGAACAAAGATTTCTCAATATCCCTATCTGTGGGAGGGTGCCTGGAAGCATATCCAAACTGTCTAATGGCCAGGATCGGGTTATAATTGATTCCCCCTTTCCTGCCAATTAGAGGCACATTGGGAAAATTCCCACAACTGGTGATAATCTCTATTCCCAGCAACTTACGTTCAAACCAGACAATGTTATTAGCAGTTAATCCCATTATCCGCTTGGACCATTTTAAGGAATCCTTTGTATCTACAAAAGCACCTGCCTGAGGTAAATGCTTCAAAAACTAATGAGATAAAAGTGGAGTGCAACAGTTGACAGATCCTCCCCTTATTTTTTCGTTCTTGAAGTGCACAGAGTAATAAAAATCTCCTAACAAAGTGGGAACAGGATTTTTGAGAACAAAAACTCTTATCGCCTGCATATCCACAAAATCCTGTTGATTAGGGAACAGAACAATGCCATATATGCACAAAGCCAGAATTGAATTGTAAACTGCCCAATTCTTTGCGCCAGCAGCCTCTTGAGCTTGATCAGCAAGAAATGCTAAGTGAAAACCTTTGACCCCATTTTTTATAGTCACATTCCCTTTTAGCACTAAATCTTTCACCAGTACCACAGCTGCAATCTTCTCTATGTTAGGGTGACTACCAGAAAAGAATGGTAATGCTGATTCGGCCAGAATTCCCAAAATAAATGAGAACTCTTCCAAAGTAGGCATCAAAATGTAATCAGGAAAGAGAAAGCATCTCAATGAAGGCTTATAAAACTGTAGCAAAGTGTGAAGAGCATCATGTTCATACTGTGTGATTCTGCGGACCATCTCCACCAATTTCCCATATCTCTTCTGGAAGTTGACAAGAACACCCGGGTCGGCCAGAGCTATCACCTTATGCAGTAAATCCAAAGTAGGTTCTGGGAACTTGTAGGCAACATTGTTCTTCCTCTTGGCAACTGTCTCTGTCGAGCCCATTGATTGGAATCAGAAGTGTAATAAGCACATGTAAATGACAAACATGAATGTTATGACATGATAATGCAATGCAAAAGGGCATGGTATCAGCGTGCTCTGTGTTTGTGCTAGACTGTGTGCACGGTGTATGTACAAATTTGGGAATATTACTGTAGATAGAAACCCACTGACTGTAATAGATTACATCATTTGTCTGTGAAAATACCAGAGTATTAGGGTATGTGGGAGGCATGGTCACCTGCAAACCTGTAAACACCCGCCCAAACACACATGTGGGTACTAAAACAGCGGTTCCTCAGTTTCGGATTCTCTATTTTGAGAAGCAATAGTACATTCATCCGTCGGGGTACAGTATTATCGCCAAACAAAGAGAACGTCCACTAATTCCCCAAAAATAAAGGTCATCCTATGCAAGTTCCAAAGTGGGCCCTCGGGTGCGAATGGGTTTGCCACAGAATGTGGTCTGCCACTGTCACCACAAAAGAGGGATGTTTCCACTAAGGTCCTCAATGATCGGTCACTAGAGTTGACAGCTTCCTAGGTTAACACCCCGAAATGCACAAGACGCGCAGATCAGAGCTTCTCCCAAGAAAACCTCATCTGGTTGTGGCTTTCGTGTAAACTATATGTACCAAGACGCTACTTAGGCCACACTACTTTCCACTCTAATCCTATGTATGTACTCAAGCCTGTGTAATGGGCTTATCTCTCAGATCACCCATCCCGCCAAACAGAAAACCAGCACAACACAGTCCAGTATAACAATGATATGTAATGTAGTAAATACGGTAAATACAGTAATGTACAGTAAAGCAATAATATAGTAAAAACAGCAAATACAGTAAAAACAGCAAAATACAGCACCACAGTAAACACCCAATGAAATAAAAACAAACAAGCGCTAGGATTGACTCGCTTAGGGAACCAGAGATTCTGGGTTCGATCCCCAGCAGAGTCGCCAGCTGTCGCTCCCGGGATTTTCATCCAAGTACAAACGCGAAAGTGGCACGGAAATAGAGTTGCCAGTAATGTGTATTTATCCCAAGAGAGGGAAAGGAAACACTGCATAAACCTGATGGAAAAGGAAAGAACATGGTCTTGCGACCAAAAGAACTGGGTTCGGGAGTCGGTTACGCGAGAGTAAGGTATTAACACCCCCACGCGTCCATCGTACTCGATGGGATCCACGCTTGTTGTC
The DNA here is from genome assembly GCA_022829125.1 of Lathyrus tuberosus. Classification (NCBI taxonomy): domain Eukaryota; kingdom Viridiplantae; phylum Streptophyta; class Magnoliopsida; order Fabales; family Fabaceae; genus Lathyrus; species Lathyrus tuberosus. The sequence goes on from JALAZF010000043.1 coordinate 17,271,232, forward strand.
TCGATCAAAGGGTGTAGGAAACTGGATATGAACTACTAACTGGAGAACTAGAACTGAAAGATAGAAAGGAAAAGGGGGATGAGAAAGAAGTGACTCGATAGGACACTATCGTTGTCCTAGGCCTACGTATTCCCTCGGTGCAATAGGAATGTCAGAGTCAACGTAGTTCGACGGACTACGGGGAAAGGTTGCTCGTCGAGATATCACATCTCGTGCCTACGTATCTTCAATCAGACGAGAAAGAAGAATCAGAGCAAACGTAGTTCGGCTCAACAAGGGTTTCTTTGTTTGTGTTTTTTAATGGAAACGTCAGAGTGCGCGTCCCAGCAGTTAGGTGTTGCAACTCGCTGTATGGAGACTTAGGCGTTACTTGTTTGCGGTAGAACGGACATGACGAGTCCTTAAGGAATAGAATGAAGGAGATGAGGAGAGAAATGCTTGTTTTTGTATTTTATAAAGAAGTATTTTGATTATTGGTGTGTATAACGCATATTGTATTTAAGTCTTTCACGTAGGATCGAATGCCTCACATATCGACCCAAGATGGGACGTATGCTAAACATTCTAAGAAAGTGAGAGAAGACCCCTCACTATCTTATTCTCACATGAAAGGCTCAAATACAATATATATTATGCCCTTATTAAGTGTTTTTTGCTTTTTGTTTTGAGATGAGAAGAAGAAAAACTCAAAGGGTGAGAAGGTGTGTGTGGAAGCCTATCCACACACATGACTTACCATTAGCCCCTACAAGCAAAGGTTAGTTCAATAATGGAATAAGAAAACACGAGTGAAAGAAATCATACAAGTAAGTACCAACATCTCATGAAATGAAATTAGGCATCAAACAAGGACTAAACCTAAAAGGAAAGGACTCTAAGTGTTCAAAGGATTTCTAAAGTCAGTAGCTATGTCTAATGATGTTCAATTAAGGTCAAGGTACTTGATGAGTTCAAACTATGTCAAGGAAGGTGCGAAAGATCATACAAGTTCAAGTTAAGCATTGAAGATGAAGTATGAATGTGTATGACATACAAATATGCATGAATGCATGAAGAAATGTCAAAGTCAGAGGTGAATGGCATATTATAATGCATATGGAAGTAGATGAATGATCATACAAAGCATGAATGCAATGATTCAAGAAGAGAAAGTAAAAAGAATCAAACAATGTTCAAGTTCAAGTAAGAAAAGAGAAAACTTGTAACACAAGTCAAAATTGAAGAACATGAAAGTAAAATGCAAATGGATGCAAGTCAGAATCAATCATCATATTTGAATGTCCTATAATTTCTATGAACAAGCATACAAATCATGGAAAAGAATATTCAAGTAGAAGAAGTTAGATGAAGAAGTAGGGAAAAGGAGAGAAACAAATTTCAATTAGATGCACAAATTTACATGTTAAAGATGCATGACATATGAAATGAGTATGAGTGCATATAGACCAGTAGCATACAATTGATGATATGCAAATGATATGAATGAAATGGCATACATAATGCAAACACAAACCATGTAGAGCACAAGAAGAAATGAGATGTGGAATTAGGTCAAAATGCAAGTTAAAATGCACAAACACACATCAAAGGTAAACACAAATCAAAAGGACCTATAAATGAATCAAGAAGGACCTATAATCTTCTAGACAAACCCTATAATCTCACACAAAGCAAGCATAATAAGGTGGCATAAGTGCCTCATCAAAATCATGTTAGATGGAAGTAGAAGAACATGCACAAATGTTGCTTCAAATGCAAGGTATCAAACAATTACCAAATCACATGAGAAAAAAAATGAAAATAAGTCTCAACCAACCTAAGTCATGGGCTAAACATGCATCAAAACTCATGTCAAAACTCAAAAGGAAACATGATCAAAAGGTCTCACAAAGTCTCATTGAAACACATCAAAAGAAAACTCAAATATGAACATCAAAACCCAAGATAAAATGAATTTAAAAATAAAATGAAAATGTTTTTAGATACCTCAAGATATTTCCTAAACATGACAAAAAGAATGAGTGCAAAAGAAGGTGTGAGTTAAGAGAAATAAAATGGGGAAGTTCAATTACCAATGAAGAAAATCATTTAAAAAGAAATTAAAAAGAAATTCTGAAAATATAAGGAAAAATTATTAAAATCAGAATTAAAAAATGTGAAACATTAGTTAAATGTATTTATATGCCATGGGAATTTATTTGGAATTGTTAGAGTTGAATTAGTATTTTTAATAAAAGAAAATCAAACAATATAAAAAAAAAAGAAAATAAAAATGTAAAAGAAATAGTTCAGAGGGTGTGGCGAAAGTAAAAATGAAGTTTAAAATGAATTGGGCTCAGAATATGGGTGTGTGAAAAGCAATTTAGGCCCAGGTCCAATTACGCACGTGTGTGTGTGAGAACTATGGTGCACCTCAGTCAACATTTGACTCAATCTGAGCCATACGATCAGGTCATGATGAGATTATCATAGAAGTAATTACATCCAATGGATCACAACGCACGAACACCACAACTACCACGCACACACGCACATGCAAGTCATCAGAGGCAAATAAAATGGCACGTGATGAAGAGGGTACTCATTTATGTGCTGGCATGCTAATGGCCTTAGGATTAAACAAATCCAACGGTTGTGATATAAACTGAGCCTTAAACCCTAGCTGAACCTCACCGGCCGGAGAATGACCTACGGTCATCTTCTTCGGCCATCTCCGGTAACTGCAAATATTACATGCTTCCAGAAATTCACAAAAAGTACACCAATCGAAAGAGGAAGTTACGTAGATCACGAATCCAGCAAAAGATTTCACAAATAATGCACCATCAGAGAGAATCGACAACAAACATTTTGCCCTAGAATTTAGATCTAAGCACTTAAGGTGCCTATCACTAGCCGGATCATTTATATTGCTTCTATCAAGCTATAATCAACATGAAAACAACTTAAACACAAGAAAATGAAGCAAGTTCAGTTGAGGAATTTCAAACCTAGCACTGTGAAGAACTTGAATCAACAAGAAATCCAGAGGTGTAGGCTTGTTCTTGAGCTTCCAAGGAGCAAAATAAATGCTCTTGTACATTGGATCTTGAAGAGAATAGAGAGAAATTCACTCTGCAATGAAGCTGTGCTTGAGGAAATGATCTTGTTCTTGCTTGCTCTTGAACAATGATGAACAAATGATGATGATGATGATGATGATGATGATGATGAAATGTGGAAGCACTCGTGCAAAGAGAGAGAGTTCAGAGAGAATTTTCAGAGAGAAAATGTGAGAGTGATTTGTGAAATGTGTGAAAATGAATGAATATCTTCCAATTATGTTAGAATGAGACTTATATAGGTGTGGTTAGTTTTTAACTGGTGTGGTTGATGGTTAGAACTCAAGTTAATTGAGTTAGTTAACTGAGTTGTGAGTTAACTAACTGAGTTAAGTTAGTTATGCCACGAGTTTCAAGGTTTAGATTGAGTGTGGAGAAGCTTATGAGGTGGTATGGTGAGGATGATGAAGTGAGAGGTGGTGATGGTTCTGATCTTGCAGCAAGACTTGTAACACAAGTTTACTCACTTCCTCTTTGGTGTATGGAGCAACATATATACATGTATGTGTAAGATGGTGGTCTAGCCAAATGAAGTAAAAGGTGGCTGGTGTGAAGTGTTTGTTGTGAACCTGAACCAAGATAATGCATGAAGCTTCCAAAAACCAGTCAATGCATTGATGGAAATATGGTTGTTTGCAGATGAAATTCTCCCCATGTAATGCATAAAAATGCATGTTTTTGGTGGCTATGGATCAAGGACATGAAGTAGAACAAGTTTGATGTTAGTTGCAAGTTGAAATGAACCTTTAAAATGGTTTGAAAATACCTCCAAAGACATTGGTGTCAAACTGGTTTGGTGTCTTGGTAGGATGTCACGCGTGCCTGGCCAATGGCCCAAGGCAAATTCAGTTTGGAGACCTTCACTTTGACCTCCCATAACTCTTAATCCTTTGATCAGATGAAAAAATGATAAACATGAAAGTTGTAGAGGGCATGGAGATGAACAATATTGGTGTTTAACATTTTTCCATTTGAAGTCTTCTTCTTTGAGAAAATTGGCTTGACATTTGGCACACCAAGTGTTCAATGAAATTATGGCCTGGAGGCCTGAATCTGCCTTGCCATGACTTGAGATTTGCCTTAATTTTGTCAAACTTTGATTGATCATAACTCTCTCAATTTTGATCCAATGGAAGAGTTCTTTATATGGATTTGAAGCTTAAGATGTGATATTTAATTGGCTCAACTTGGGCCTGAATTTGGAGCTTTTATCATGGAGAAAGAATGCCTTGAAGTGTAGTGCAAAATGGTCCAAACTTGCCATTTTTGGAAACCCTAAGTTTCTAAAACTGGAAACTTTGTACAATTCTTGATTTTTCATGATTCCTCCATCATTTTTGGATCAAATCTTGTCCAATGAACATATGTGACTTGAATTTCATGAATTTGACCTTAAAAAGTCATGAGTTGACTTTTTCCTCTGCACAGTTTGACTTTTCCCCAAATTTCTTGATTCTCAAGCAACTGGCCAATTGAACCTCTTCTGAAATGAACCAATGGGCAATCTTTTATCCTTAGACACTTGACATCATGTAGAAAACATTGAAATCAAGTTTGAGAGAAAATTTCATCAGGAGAGTGCTTGAATCACAAACCCTAATTTGGACTGTTTTGTTAGGAGATGATGAACTGTCCAAATTCTTGGTGAATTCCCATCTTCCAATGACTTGTGAGATCAAATGAGATGATATATGATATAAGAGACCCTTGAGGCTTGTTTGAAGACCCTTGGCTCTTGTTCTCTTGCTTTTGATAGTCAATGCTCTGAAGGCCACTAATCACATGCCCTTGTGCAACATGTATGATATATGAGATGCAATGAGATCTAAATGCAATGCAATGAAATGAAACATAAGCCATGTAACAACAAGAGGGAAAATTTTGGGGTGTTACATAGAGGAAAATAAATCCTCTCGTGCCTTCCTCTTCTTAGTGGATTCTTCTTCATCCCTTTTCTTTAGAAGCTTTTGAAGTTCTTCATTCTCATGACTGACGACTTGGTACTTGTTCTTCCAAGCATCCCTTTCTCGCTTTGCTTTGGTCAAGGAGATTTTCAGCTTCTTCTCCTTACTCATAAAGATCAAAGTGGGATCTCTAGCAGCCATAAGTAGGAGTTCATGATGGGGATAGGGCATCTTCAGCTTGATAGCCCTATCTTGCATCCATTGGAGATAAGGCTCCAAAGCAACGCAATCAGGCTTTCCTAATGCGGCCATTCCTTTTCTATGAACATGGCGTCAAACGTGCATGATTTTCTTTTTAAGCACTGGATTCTCACCTTCTTTGAAGAAACGTCCTTCCAAGTAGATGGTATTAGGCTTATCCTTCATGGGATAACCAAGTTGTCGACGAGTTAGAATTGGATTGTAGCTTATGCAATCCTTCGTACCAAGAAGAGGTACCACAACTGTCAATCATTGACAACCCTCCAAAGGTAGGATTATACCACTCAATGTCGGAATGAGTGGGCGGCATAATCTTTAATGACGAAAGAAACCCATCCTTGAGATCCCAAAAGGTAGCTGACCAAGGCAAGTGCGAAATAAACCACTTGTAGAGCAAAGAGGTGCAACAAGTAATCATTCCTCCTCCATGAGAATTTTTCAGATGCAGAGAGTGATAGACATCTGCAAGCAATGTCGGGACTAGATTCCCAAGTAAGAAGATCTTGATAGCATCAATATCAACAAATTCTTCAATATTGGGGAAGAGGAAAAGTCCATAAATGAGCAACAAGTAATCATTCTTTCTCTTGAACTTTGTAACCGTGCGAAGAACATAAATAATCTTCCCATAATCCTTCTTAAAGTACTTCAAACTACTCGGAGTAGCCAAGGCAACCAGGCTGTGAAGTAAACTCAGACCAGGTGAGGGAAACTTGTAAGCAATATTCTTCTTTCTGCCAGTGTCCATCTAAAAAAGATCTCGGCAACCAGAATCAACGATAAGATAAACCCCTGGAAATAAAGAAACATGTAGGTTAAAATGCAATAATGATATGATGCTATGAATGCAAAGACCTGGGATCAAAGCTCCCAAATTCTGAATAATTATTATGCTGATGATGGAAAAGGTTCAAAAGTCTGCTCTGACTAGGGATACTCATGGACAGTTAATTTTCATAACCAAACCATAACCATAAATAATCCATATGTCATAACCGATTATTAAAACCAATAGTCATAAGCGGATTTTATTTTTGTAAAATGGTTATAAACCAGTTATTAACCGGTTATGTCCATAACCAATTTTATAATTAGTTTTGATTTAATTTGGTTTTAAAATCATTTTTTTGCAATAATTTTTAAAAATAATAATATTTATGTTAAAAAATAAAAAATAAAAGTTTTTTTAAAATTTTTGGAAAAAATATATTTTTTATTTTAAAAAATCATTTTTTTAATTTTTTGAAAAAAAAATCTTAAAAAAAAATTTCAAAGTTTTTTTTTATAAAAAAATTGACTAATTTGGTTTTTATTTTGAATATGGATGTCCAAATTATGGATTTGGTTAAAACCATATTAAAAATATATCCAAAATATGGATTTGGTTAAAAACCATACTAATAATTAACCGGATTTTAATAATCGGATTTGGATATGGATATGGATTATTTAAATAACCGGTTTATTTGAGCACCCATAGCTCTGACAAGAATACGAGAAAACCCAAGTTCAAAAGTTCACACTGACAAGAACACCAGAAAACCAGGTAGGATGAAGGTCAAGGTTTCCTGCAAAAACCTATTCCCTCTCACATATGGGTTCTAGTCTTGGACAAGGCTCCTACTAGGTCCCTAGCTTCTCTGGCTCTCAGGTCGAGAAGCAATAATACGATCACCATTTCTGGTTTGGCATTATTATTCCTCAAGGAGGCCTCCACTGATTTCCTATGAACGGTCTCCAGAGTCATAAGTTCTCTTTGAGAACACCATGTCATCTGCATAAGACACGCAAGACATAATATCTCTCAAGAAAATCTCGTTTGAATGTGGGTCTCGTGTCAACTACACGCAACAAGACGCTACACAAGCCAACACGACAATCCACACTAATCCTATGTATACACTCAAGCCTGGGTAGTAGGCTTATCTCTCAGTAACAATCCCACCCAACAGCACAAGAATAATCCAGAATAGTGGTGAGCGAAACAAAATGCAATGCATGCAACAAATAAACAAGTGTTACGGTGAGAATCGGGTATCAAGCTATTGTATTAACTTGAATCACAAAACATTGAATGTTCACCACCGAACTTTAATTTATCCAAAGGAAAGGTAAAAGATCAAATAAAACCCTAATTATGCAATGTAACAACAATGCAAAGAGATCTAAGGTTCGGGGGTTGGTTATACTAAGGGAATGTATTAGCACCCTAATTATCTATAGTACTCTATAGGAACCTTTTGTTGTATTTGTGTTATTTCTATTGTTTGTTTTCTATTGGTTGGGAATGCTCTATGGGGAAAGACCTAGAGGTTTTACTAGGTATGCTCGCCAAAACTTCACGGTCTTGTGCCTACGTATCCTTACAAGGATGGAATCAGAGCATCCATAGTTCACCTTAACAAGGGTGAAGAACTCTTGGTATGATCAAGGTTCCAAAGGGGAAAGTAAGTGTTTATAACAATAACACTTATATAGAGTTTACAAACTCTAACCTAAGGCTAAGATGAAAAGGTAACGACTCTAACAAGGTCATAAGGGAAATTAAGGTAAGGCTAAGCTACCTATGACAAAAAGTCAACAAAAAGACATTTCCTTTGGATTTGGTAACAAAAGAGAAAAAAGAAGGATGAAGGCTAACAAGCTAACATCACTTGGGGATAACTTGACAAAGTTAAAAGTAAGTATGAATAAAATGAGTGAATATGGGTAAGATGAACAAGGATGATTTTCAAACATGATATCAATTATAAGTAGCAAAGATAACATTCAAACATGATGTGAATAAAGGAAACACATGAGATATGGCAAAATTGAAATGCACATGGTAACAACCAAAGCACAAAGGTAGATGTGACAACATCTAAAACAAAGATTTAACAATGTAAAACCTCATATTATCTAAATGCTCAATTGGATATCAGATGAGATCAGGTGAGTATCTATGTGCTCTATTTTTGGTAAATTGGATTCATGGAGTATTCTAAGTATTTTAAGTATTATTAATTGGGATCAATAGAGCAACTGGTGAACTCTAAAGAGATCAATTATTTTATTAAAGAGACAGATTTATATTTATTAATCCGAGAAAGTAATTTTATGGTAATTCTAATAATTGATCAATTGGGTTGAGACGACAAATATCAATTGGAGATATTTTACCCTGTTGGATTTATATTATATATTAATGATTATGTATATATATATAAGAAAAGGAGAAAGAAAGAAATAGAAAGGAAGAAGGAAGAAAAGAAAGAAGAAGAACTTGGGAAGAAGAAGTTCATGGGCCATCATTTCATCATCTTCTCCAAACTCCTCTTTGGTTACGAGGTGGGTTCTAGTTAGACACTCTAAGTCTAGAAATATAAGAATTGAACTTAAGTTAGATTGAGAGAAAATGAATTCTAACGGATGAAATTCGATATAAATTGCATAGAATACTTTTTAATTGTGTTGGAACATATTTGGATTGATATATTGTGATTTGGAAGTGGTTAGATGAGAATTGGAGAAGTTTTGGGGAGAAATTCGTAACGGGAACAATGCAGGAAAAATTCTGGGTTTTGCTGCCCATACGCGTATGGGACAGGGCAATACGCCTATTGGGTTGGGCAATACACGTATGGAAAGGAAGGATTATAGGCAATACGCGTATGGCATTGGGCAATACGCGTATGGAGTGAGGCAATACGCGTATTGGTTTGTTAGTGGAATTTTTCAGGAGTTTTGGTCTCTGCGCATACGCGTATCACTTTGGGCAATACGCGTATGGATGGACGAGTGAGCAAGGCAATACGCGTACGACCAGGAGGGTGCAGAATTGTGTTTTTTCGCGATACCATTTCTCGTTATGTCCATAACTTTTGACTCGATTATCCGTTTTTAACATTCTTGATATCGTTGGAAAGCTAATAAAATGTACTTTCTTATTAAAATGGTTTTAAGATTGTTGGCCGATTTAATTATGTCTGGATTTTGGAATAGTATCATTTTGTGGACTTTTATCGTTTAATGGTGGGTAATTGTTGTTGAATTATGTGTTTCCATTATGCGATTGATGATTATTTTGCCTATGCTCTTATTGTTAAACATGTTTGTATATATATGCATGTTAAAATATGAATTAGGAAGAGTGAGGAAACTTTACCCCAAAACAAATGGTAGAGTAAGATTGTTATAATTCTAGGTTGTGAATAGAATTATGAAACACTAGTATGGAACATGTGTGTAAACCTTTGTGGTTTGTGGTAAGGATTTGTGGCCTTGTGATTGTCGAATATAATCACGTGGTGTGTGTGATCACGTAATCATAACCATTTATCTTGCGGTGTAGTTTTATGAGACTCGAGCACCTCCTCTGAAACGTAGGCACAATTACTTGGCAGGTTTGATTCCCGCGTATAGTACGAATGGAGCCTACGGGTAAAGAGACTTGTGATGGTGTACGGGCCGTGTGAAGTGACGGATCACGGTGTACGGGCCGATGATCCTGAATTCATTTCGTATGCCAAGTAACTACAAGGATCCATGACTCCGGTCGTCTTCTAGACGTAGAAGCGGACGGGAACAAGGGATGCCTTGGTATGGTTATTGATTAGCAGAATTCTTGAGTTAACAGGCTCAGGACATATTCCGATTCATAAGGAATCTTAAGTTAACAGGCTCAGGGCGTAATTCCTTTCGTGTGATTTTGATGAGTTATCAGACTCATGACGTGTTTCCATATAGTGTGAGATTGTGAGATCGTGTACTCAAGGTCTTTTCCCTTCCCCTGACTTGAGTTAGGATTGATAGAACCATGTAAAGCCGAGAGAATCTATAGGATAGGGAACTCACTGAGATTTGATGTATCTCACCCCACTATAGTTGCTTTATTTCAGGTGCAGGTTTGGTTACAAGTGGAGCGATGCTTGGATGTTTCAAGAGAAGCTTAGTTAAGCTTATTCCGCTGTGTATTCTTTTATTGTATACAATTGAGGATATTGTATATTATTCTTAGTTTTTATTATTTTGGCTAGTTTCCATGACTTGTGCCATGTAGTGTATTTGTGTTTTAGAAATGGACAAGTATGTGAACTATGCCATTAGGCGCTTTTGATGTGTCAGTACCAAATAAAGTGCTTGTATTGTATTATTCTAGATATATATTATACAGGGCATTACAGACAAAGTTACAAAAGATCAAGGTAAAAATAATGAACAAGGATGTAACAACATCCAAGACTTAATGAAGTCACAAATAAACATGGTAATAACCAAGGTAAACAAACTATGATGTTATAACACCTAAGCATACATAAGACATAGTTCTAACAAGACTAAATCATCATGGATGTAAACAAGGGATCAAATTAATCATGGATATAACAATATCAACATGGTATCATGGATGAAAAGTTTAAGGTTACAAATAGTCAAGGTTAGGACATGGATTGGGGTTTACTAACACCGCTTAATCATGAATACAGGACAAACGTGGACAAGTTGTAACGACACTTAATCATGAATACAATTTATTTAAACATGGATAAGTTGTAACAACACTTAATCATGAATACAATTTAAACATTCAAACATGGATAAGTCATAACAATACTTAAACATGAAAACAATTTAAACATTCAAACATGGATAAGTCATAACAATACTTAAACATGGATCCAATTTAAACATTCAAACATGGATAAGTCATAACAATACTTAAACATGGATACAATTCAAAAGTCCAAACAAGCATGGATAAGTCATAACAATACTTAAACATGGATACAATTTAATCATTCATGGATAAGTCATAACAATACTTAAACATGGACACAATTGAAAACCAATCATGAAAGACAAGTTAAGACATTACTTTAATCATACAAACAAGTTTGGACATGGTTCAAGACATAGGTAACAACCTAAGGTACTTGTTAAGGTTCATGGTAATCGCATTTCAAAGGTTAAAACATCACAAAGGTTTGAACATGGTAAGCATACAAGTTAGGAATCATGTAAAGACATGTTATCAAAGTTTAAGACATTTATGAACACATGGTCAAACACAAGGGCATACATGCACTCAAGAGTTCCATAAGGCATAAAAGAACCACAAGTATCATGGCAAAGGTTAAAAGAAAAGTTTTACAACTATACATGGAAGAAACAAGTCAATTGTACATGAAAAAGTAAGCATTAAAGTACTTAAAACTTAGGAAAAGCTCAAAGAAACATGTTGTCAACTTCACTCAAGGTTTATTTATGGTGTATTATGTTCACAAGAGTCAATATGCACAATTAGAATCAAGGAACAAGTCAAAAAACAACTTCTAAGGACTTAATAAAACCCTAAAAATGTGCCTACTTTAACTATACAAAAGTGTATGAAAAATAAATATTTTTTTGAAATTTAAAATGGAATCATAAAATAGACTTAGAAAGGAAGAGGTTTGCAAAAATTAGGTCAAAATGATGTGTGGTTTGGGAGTTATGGTTGAATGAATTTGTGAAAAACAATGAAAATACAAGTGATAAAAATAGAATGGGAATGGTCCTCCAAGGGCTTGAACACGCAGCCTGAGGGTTTCATGTAAAAGCATTTACCACTGGGACAGTTGCTTGGCCCAGTTAGAATGTGTACACGTGTATATATATATATGTAAAGTACGCTTTAGAAACATGAAAAAAAAAAGGAACTGGGGCGAGGGGGATTCGAACCCCAACTCCTATGGTCACAAACATCGAAAACACGCATGCACAAGCCACTGGGGTGGCAATACATCCGTGTATTAAAATGAAACCCGTTAAATAAATATTAAAAAGGCAACCAAAATTGCACCCTGGCCACATCATCTTCTTCTTCAACAAAACACACTTTCTCCTTCTTCTCTCTCTTGTGCCCTAACTTTCTCATTTTTTCCAGATTTTCCAACCACAATATTTCTCTCAATTCTCCATATTTTTCAAAGTTGTAAAAACCAAAACTCATCTACTTTCCACAAGGATTATCATGGTACTAATTTTGGAACCTAAAACTCAAAGACTAGGGTACACGAAGGGTGTAAACAGAAGCAAAACTCTAGGTTTCAAACATTGAAAACTTCACATGAACACATGATACAAAGCATCCAGCAATAAGAACACACTAAACACACAAAGTTCTACATTTTTGCTTCAAGAGTTAATCAAGAATGGTGCATGAACAAAGAGTTTCAAGGTGCAAGAACCATACATATTAGAACAAAGCCCAATGCCCCTTCTTAGTAGCTATAGAAATAAGATAAAGATTCCAATGGCCTCCTTGATCCTTAGAGAGAATGTTTGAATGGAAAACTTGGCTAGAAATTGTTTGTATTTTTCCACATGATTCCTTTTGCAAATATGGAGGTGAACATGGTAGGTGATGATATGGATGATTCAGTAGTGGTTTGAGGGTTTAGATGGACTCTAGGTGATGTATATGAGAGGTTTAGATGGTTGGTTGAGAGAGAATTCAACAGATTTGCAAGTTGTGGCTTTTAGGTTTTTGAACTTGCAAAAATGGTGTTTTTACAAATTTTGGTATGGAGAGGAATTGATGTGGTTTTAGGAGTGATTTCTTGTGTGTCTTGAGGCTTAGGGGATGCCTCTATTTATAGGAGAAGTGGAGGGATAGAGAGCTGGTTAGATTATGAAGTTATGGAGTTTTGGTTTAGTTGAAATCAAATGGTATGGTTTCATGCAATTGTGAAGTTCCAAGGCAAAGTACAAGGGTGTAGGGTGGTTGAGAGGTTGCTTCTGATCTTTTGCAAAAGGTTTGTGCAGAAGAAACAATCACAAAGCTCAAAGAGAGTGGACTTTGTGATTAAATCTTCTTTATACAAATGAAAGTATGATCTTTTTGCCAAAAACTTCCATAAATGGCATGATCACTTGGATAATGGCTCAATACTTTGTGTAATGCTTCAAAAGTTTGTGTAATCTTCTGATTAAAGATATATTTGCAAGTTACAAGACCTGTAATCAAGGGATTTGCAGCATGGGATTGGTTTTGCTCAAACTCTTGCCATGAAAAATGACCTAAAGTTCATGTGTGGAAGGCCAACTTTGTTTCTTCAAATCTCCTAGCTCAAACATGGGAAAAATGAGTTCTTAGACTCTTTGGAAAGATTGGAACATGCTCTACAACTTTCATGTTTTGTATTTTCCTTGAATTAAATTGGATCATGGTGAAAAATGGCTCTCAAGTTGGTTACTTTTATAAGGCAGATTTGCATCAAAAAATTTCTAAGTGTTGGAATTCACATTTGAATGAAACACCAACTTCATGGCTTCATAACTTGAAATCCATGCACTTTTTAGGAATTCATCCTCAAGGACAAAGTTGTAGTATGGAATGAGCTCTTCAAATTATTTTTTTTGGAGCAAATAAAATAGATGCTTGGATTGGAAGTTATGGCCTTGGCATGTTGGACAAAAAACAGTGTGCATCCATAGCTTAGAAAATTTTCAATTTCTCTTTTGTTGCCCTTTTGCAAGTAACCTAAATTCTCTTGATTTTTCTTGATCAAATTCAATCATCAAACATATTTTCATGAAATTTATCTTGAGAAACTCATATTTGACAAAAAAGAAACTAAAGCCAAAGGTTTGACTTTGCAGTGACTGGCTTGTGTATCAGATGAACTTTCACTTCTCGACCTTTAATGAATTCAATCTTATGTGATTTTTGGACACCATGGGATGACTCCAAGGATGTATTTGAGTGTCTTGAATTATGTCCCAATATTTGAGATCATGTCTTTATCAAAAGTCAAAGATGCAGTTGACTTTGGTGGAAAAGCCCTAATTCATGGCCAGATGAATTTGAATCTTTAAGAACTTGTAATGAAGCCATATTGCACTTAATATTTGATGAAGGGAGGTCTCATGAGTGTATGAGAACTTTATTGATTTATTATTAATCCAAAACTTTGACTGATCAATCCCTTGAGCCTCTTAGGGCAAACCCTAATTCACAGATGAACAAAACAAAGTCATATCTTGATAATTGGTTAGCTATGCATGAATGATTAACCTAGAATGTTATGCAAATGATAATGGAATCTAGGGGTAAAATTTGGGGTATGACAACAAGGAAAGCATATAGATAAACACCCAAAGAAAAATAAAACAAACAAGAGTTAGAACTGACGCACATAGGGAACCAGAGTCCCCAGTAGAGTCGTCAGTTGTCGCTACCGCAAAAAACCACCGGCGAAGACACAGAGTCTCCATCGAACTTTATTTATCCCAACGGAGAAAGGAAAACATCGAGAAAACCTCATAAGGGAAATAACATGGTCTCTCAACCAAATTCGGGGTTTGGTAGTCGATTACACAAGAGGAAGGAATTAGCACCCCTCGCGTCCGTTGTACTCAACGGGATCCACTCTTGTTGATCTAATTAAAGGGTGTGTATATCTAAAGATTACTTGCTAAGGGAAGGTGAAACGAAAAAGGGAGAAAAACAAAAAGGATACTAGATAGGATCTCGCAATCCTATGCCTATGTATTCCCTCGTGCAATGGGAAAGTCAGAGTCAACGTAGTTCAGAGGACTACGGGTGAAAGGGAAGGTTGCTCGCCAACGATTGGGGCCCTTGTGCCTACGTATCTTCATTCGGACGGGAATAAAGAAATCAGAGCTAACGTTCACATTCCCACCACTAGGTTTTACTGCTCGCACACGTGGAGACTTACGCTTTAGCCTGTTTTGCGATAGAATGGAAATAACATGCCCTTTCTGAAAGTGATTTAAAGAGAAAATCCCGAATGACAAAATGGTTTGCATTTGTTAAAGTGTTTTAAAGAATTGAATTGAATCGGTTTGCAACGTGTATCTTGCTAAAGTCTATGAAGGAATGAGCACTTTATATGACCGATCCGAAACGGCTTGCGAATAAAGCTTTCTAGATGAGGTAAGGAAAGACTCCTGCTCATCACTTCCCATGTGCTTAAGGCTCGTGATGCACTATACACATCTTATTTATTAAGTGTTTTGAGTAGATTAGGAGAGAGAAGAGAAGGACGCAACGTAAGATCTAAGGGAGACTGGGCCCTAGATGTTATCATGCAATGCGGCCCTAAGGTTAGGATTAGAAGACG
Organism: Lathyrus tuberosus; assembly: GCA_022829125.1. NCBI lineage: Eukaryota > Viridiplantae > Streptophyta > Magnoliopsida > Fabales > Fabaceae > Lathyrus > Lathyrus tuberosus. The sequence goes on from JALAZF010000043.1 coordinate 17,286,607, forward strand.
ATTATATCCTAATTTTGTCATGCAAGATCGCCCTAAGGTCGAGGATTAGGGAAAACTAACCTAATGTTGTCATGCTTAGATTAAAAACCTAATGTCTATCCTACTCCAATCTTAATCAAAAATTAAGTTGGACTAGGAAGCTCTAAGCGAACATGCAAGAGCAAGCGAAACAAGCTAAGAAAACAAAGAGCGGCATACAACAGCGCTTCAAACAAAATAGTAGTGTATTTCCAGCAACATCACGACAACATTTAAAAGAATGTATGGCAGCAATTAGCAACACATGAACAGGATAGTTGTGTATGCATCGGTAGAATGCATGCATTCAACAATGAAGCAATTAAACATGGACATGCATCAAGATGCAACAATCAACAATGCGTACGAACATGCATCAACATTTAAACGATTGATACAAACATGTAATTAATAATCAAGCATCATGAATATGCAACAACAACAAGCAATCATCAACATGTAATCAATTAAGTACCACAAACAAGCTTCAAGAATGCAAGCAATTCGCATCAGACATCCAACACATAATCCACGATCATATATTAAAGCTTCGCATACGTACTGCAAATGGAGGCTAAACAACTCTAGAAAATTCCACAAATAACAAGCATATCAAGTCATTAAGCTTATGAAAGTTGTAAAATAAGCAAAAATGAGTTTGGATCTAGAAATCACCAACCTACAAAGCAAAGATTTAGTTTGGTAATTGTTGCAAATAGAATTTGATGAATCAAGCAAAGAAAACCAGAGATCCGGAAGATTATTCACAAGAAAAATTGAAGAACAGTGCAATAAGCTAGAATTGCTCCAAAATCACTTCAAAAAAGTGCTTCAAAAGTTCAAATCTAGATTCAAATCAACTTCTACTGAAGTATTTGATGTTGATGGAAGGAATTGATGAAGGTTTAGCTCAAGGATCAATAAATTCCAATGAAGAATTTGTTAACTCTAATGGAAGAGCTTTGGTGAGGTTAGGGATGAAAATTAAAATGGAGAGTGAAAAGTGAGAGAGAATTTGAGAGAATTTGAGTGTGAAGTGTAGAGAAATTGGAAAAAATGGGTTTTTCCCCTCTTGGAATGGAGCAAATTGGTTTAAATATGGTCTAGGTATAGAATGAGAAGGAGGCTTGGAAATTGGTTTTGAATGAGGGTTGTATTTTTGGTTTGGAATAAGGAGTGGAAATCATTTGAATTTTAAAGGGAAAATGAGAATAATTCAAAAATGAGCTGATATCTTGAAGCATCTAGATCCTTCCACTGATGTAGAATTGATTCCAACTGAAAATGAATGTGAATGAAACTGCTATAGTGCTGAAAACCTGCTGTTTTTGGCAAAATTGGCATAGTGTGATCGATTTGCACCTATGTGTTAATAAATTACACCCTTTAAAACCTGCATAATGGCGCCTCCTAGAGGGGTGTAATCGATTGCACCAAAGTGTCAATCAATTACACCAAGGCAAAAAATGCAAAAATTGCCCTGTTGCAACCTGTTCTGAGCCCAGCTTCGCGTTTGAACCTTAACCACTGATAATACCCTTGAATAATGCCTAAACCATGATAGATAACTTGTCTAAAACCAAATCATGTGAACTCTGTGCTTTCTGTTCTTGATTCTGAAATAACTAAACCACCTGTTGAGCAAACTAAATGCTTGATGCCTATGATGACTTCCTGTTTAGCCCCGAATGCTACTGAAACACTCTCTACAAATAGAGAAGGCTCTGAGCTACCAGGAAAACATTTTGATCCGATGTCTTAGAAGCCCAATGCACTGCATGATTAAATGCATATGAGATGCGTATAGGTGCAAAACATAAGCCAGTTAAGGTTAGAAAAAACAGAGGGCAAATTTTGGGGTACAACACAATTCACCTGTTGTTGATAATTTCTTGCAAGGCTCTCCTTGTCCCAAGGCTTTCACCTGGTTGAATTAATCCCAAGAGCACATTCGTTGAAACCCAATATTTACTAAGACGATCCAACATTTCACGCTACTCCCTTGCAAGGCACACCTTGTGCTAAGACTTTCACTCGATTAGATCTGAATTGTGTAATCTTGTCCAAAACCTTCAAATCCTCAACGATCTTGAACGAAAACCCCAACTTAGTTTTCTTATTTGAAATCCTCAAAGTTCTCAGCCCAATATTCTCGGTACAACAACCTAATTGGACATTATCAACTCTAATCTAGATGGTCACCCAATCCAAAATGATTATGTGTAGTTTGATTGGGTGTATGCATAGAAGAGAGTTTGAAGACGATGAGAATAATTTGAAATCCCGATTTTGTATAGGTTTACTCTAAAACCTTTCTAGAAATGATGCATGTATCAAGTATTTATAAGTATACAAGTTTGGAAGCAAAAGGAATGCAAAAGAATGGAGAAAAATGTGAATTTTGGAAAAATGCATCGTATGAGTCGACCTATGAAAGTTATAGGTCGACCTATGAAGATCTTGTGTCGACCTATGAAGGTCTTAGGTCAACCTATGAAGGTCTTAGGTCAACCTATGAAGGTCTTGTGTCGACCTATAGTAGTCAGCACATGAACAGAGCCTACAAGCTTAAAAAATGCAGCGTGTGCGTCGACCTATAGATTGGATGTGTAAACTTATAGAAGAAAATTTTCTTCTGTGTGTCGACATATAGTCATATGTGTCGACACATACTATAATGTACATCATAAAATTTGTTTTCAATGCAATTTTTTATGTATGAACTTTTCCAAAATATTTTAATGCTTCCTAATGCTAAGATGTACATATAGAATCAGAGAATATTATCCAATATACATTAACGCTAAAGAATCCTAGTTTTGACAACATGCAAAAACACTCACACACTATTTATACACATCGATCCTAAAATGATATTAAAAACTTGAGATTTGGGTGATAGGCGTACTTTGAACAGTTAGGCTCGTTTCTTCACGATGTTCATTAGAGAATGAACTTTGTCGAGAATTTCATCCAAAACATCATTTCACACTTTTGGTTTTATATCCATTCTTTTATGATTTTCATTATACTTGATATTGTTTAATCATCATCAAAACTTGTATGCACATAGAACCGCATACGTTGTTAAGAAATTCAATAAGGAGTGTTTCAATAGGATTGACAAGTATGATGAGTGTCCAAAGAATTTTAGGAGCATCGTTGATTTGAGGACGAAGGTGGTCGACCTTGAGGATATTGCAAATAAACAATGGAAATTTATTGGTGACCAAGAAGTTGCCTTAAGGAAGGCTCAAGAAGTTATGACTTCTGAAAAGAATGTATGCCCTCAAGGAGGCTAATGACACCTTCAATGAAGCTTGAGAGCCTTGAAAGTGAAAGAGTTTGTTCTCGTCATGGCCCATGAAGCTCTGGTCATCAAGGACGAGGTTGTCTAAGAAAACCAGGAATATCTAAAGGCGACGAGGAAAGAGAGAAAGTGCATGGACAAGCAACTCAAAGAAGTTATGGATGCCAGTATTTCCTATTTCCAAGAGTCGTTTGAAAATGATCTAAGAATGAGAACTTCTTCATCCCGAGATCAAGATATCATGAAAGTAGAGCAACCCTGACCAAAAAGTATGGATGGGACGATTGTCCTTTTTGAGTCGTCAACTTAGCTTTATTGTTTTCATCTATATTTTGTACATTGTAATTTTTAATGGCCTTAATAGAACCACTTTTATGAAGTTTGGGATGTTCTTTCCTTAATAAATTATTTTTTCTCTATTTTCATAGAGTTTAGTATATTACATATAAAAGGTGTTAAGTGCTTTTAAATATTCAAAGTGAGTGTGATAGCTTTTAGCACATTCTATTTGTCGTCTGCTTATATGAGGTTGGTGTCCCAAACTCCTTTTGTCAGTTTTAGGAATTTTTGTTCCATATTTATTTGGACTTCTCTGGGAAGTGAGGTCGGAAAATTATACGTTCCTCATCCTTACCCTTAAGTGGTAACTTAGCTTGAGGTTGACGTTTATCATGGACGTTGTCACCTTCTCTCTCTAGTGTCTAGCTAGCAAATGGGGTTAGATAATTTTTTAGTGCACTACCTACTGTCGTATCTCAAAAAATACGACCTCATGAGCGTTCGCACGCTTGCGGAAATATTTGAACAGAGTCGCCACCGAACTTTATTTATTCCAAATAAGGAAAGGGAAAATATCAATAAAATCGTCAAAAGAAGAAAAAAAAGATGGTCGTCGCAACCAAATTCGAATTCGGGAGTCGATTACACAAAGGGAAGGTATTATCACCCTTCACATTCATTGTACTTTCCGTGAACCATTTAGTTAAATTTGAGATTGAATGTTACTTTATGTTAATTGTTTTCTTCGAGTGATAAAAGATTGAAAAGGAAAATAAAGAGGGGTCTCAAGATTTTTTATTAGGGTGCTTGACAAGATTGCGGGTCTTGCTCTTACGTATGCTCGGGTACGATGTAGAATTCAAACTGACGTAGTTCTGGGCAAGACAAAAGATATTTTTGGGATTTTTGTTATAGTGCTTGACGAGATGTTGAATCTCACTCTTACGTATCCCCATGTGCAATGGGGAACTCAAAGCTACGTAGTTCCTGGTAGAAAATTAATGTTGATTGATTGATTTTAGAGAACGAATGTTTAGATACCATTCCAGCGGCTAACCGTTTAATTTTATGCTCGCGCATGGTACGCTTAAGTGTATGGTTGTATCACGGTAGAAAGGATCCTGCTTGATTGTGTCATAGCGGTTAAATGTTGCTTTCATGCTCGCGCATTGGAGGCTTAAGCATATGTTTGTATCACGGTAGAATGGACTAAACAGCGTTCAGTTTGAAAAGGTTTCCGATCACGCGGGGGTGAGAAAAGATAAGTTTGATTGGTTGAATTATTTTTAGAAGGATGACGATTGCTCGAATGGTCGAGCTAGGAAACTTGTATCCAAATAATCAGGGAAAATAATAGTATGAATTATACCATTTTCTTTTTCATCCTTAATTGCAAAAGGATTAGATATTGTTATGGTGTTTTGAATAGACAATGAATACTCGAATGGTCGAGTTAGGCAACTTGTGTTCAAGTATTTGGGGAAAAGAATAGTAGCACTACGGGAAAAGAGGGAAAAGAGGGCGCTTTTTTTGCCCTATAAAAGCGCTGTCTAAGCCTGCGCTGTCGTAGGTAAAGACGGCGCTTTTTTATTTATGAAAAAGCGCTCTCTAAAAAGGAACTTTAGACAGCGCTTATAAAAGCGCTGTCTAAAGTATACTTTTAAAATTAAAATTTTTTTTTTTATAAACTTTAGAAACCGCTTTTTCCTTCAAAAGCGCTCTCTAAAGGTGTTTTTAGACAGCGCTTTTGAAAGCGCTGTCTAATGTATACTGAAAATGATTTTTTTGTATACCTTTAGAGAGCGTTTTTCCCTAAAAGCGCTCTCTAAAGTGTACTTTAGAGAGCGCTTTTTCCTTAAAAGCGCCCTCTAAAGTATACCTATAATTTTATTGGTTTTTTCTACGTATAAAAAATCCCATTTTAGCCATTTTTTTAATGCAGAAACCTGCATAGTTTCAAACCAGCATTTCTTATATAATTTCTTGCAACAACAGAATTCTTATACATTTCATGAAATAGAATTCTTGCAACAACAGAATTCATATATACATTTCAATAAAATTAACATTCACAAGACTTACAACAGAATTCACAAAAGTTACAAAATTCACAAAATTCTTGCAACAACAGATTTCATATATATACATTAACAGAATTCACAAAATTTACAACAGAATTCTTCTTGCAACAGAATTTTCTTATATTCACAAAACTAAAAGTTACATCACAAAACTATACATTCAAATAATTTTTTTTAGAAGAAAGAATTCGCACAATTCTTCCGTAATATAATTCAATTGTTTCTTTGTGTAAGAAGAACACGCCATATCTTCGAAATACTACATAACAAAACAAAATACGCATTATTTAGTTAAAAATAATAAATTATATGACATATCCGATATTAAAATCCTAAGTTATAAAACCATGCATACCCTAATAGGAATCTCCAATTGTTCCATTTGAATGATTTCTCTCATGAACCTCAAAACGAAGTACCCGCAGTCTATGCCATTACGCTAACGAGGGCACTACACATAGACAAACAAATAAGAAATAATATATAGATGTTTTGTGTTATTAAGTAGCATCACTAATAAGCAATATTGTGAAAATTAATATACCTCCACTTTGACCCATGTAATATTGGTTGATCTAGCCCGTGCTACTCGAGTCTCTCTTTGTGCACGGTATAGTAGTATAGCTCTATAAAAGAAAAACGTAAGAACAATGTCACAGAAATAATTAGATATACAAATACACACGAATATTTTGAACAGTCTCACTTATGTGTCAACCACATCCTTCATATTCTGATATGTGGACCAATCAGTATCTAATGAATTAAGATAATAGACCACTTCTGTTATAGGATTAATGGCAACCAACAACCAGTGTCCACTGTAAAGTATAACAAAAGTTTAGATGGATAATTTCTACGCAAAAGATACAAATTAAAGATTAGAATGAAATTATAATGAAAATCTTACCCGTTTCCAGTATTATACGGTAAAAGAAATAGACATTCTGTGTGGCTGGCCGTAAATCGCTCAAGTAAGTGGTCTCTTACTTCAATTGCATTCATACCAATTCTCGGTGCATTAACAAGACTGCAAGAGAAGAAACGGAATTTGTTTGACAAATCCGTCCCCCGCATGAATTTTTCATACATGCACCTTAAATAAAAACATAATAAACATTAGACTATTATCATTGAAATGTGTAAATAAATTGTACAACTAAATAAATAATAGATTGATTGGAGTACCAGATGTATGAATGCATAACACCGATGCCTAATTCAGTATGATTGAAAACCTGCTCCATGTCCTCTTTTTCGATTATCTCTGAATGAGGAAAACCAAAAACACCTTCGTCCATGTTGATTTGACGAATAACACCTTGCATCAAATCAGACATTTCCAAAAGTGTACCTAGACACGTCTGAAAGTGAGGTCTACTTTTTTCCTTCACGGTTCTTGTAGGCGCTTTTTTCTTGCCGGTCTGTTGTGAAGGTTGAGCAGTAACCTAACAATCATATAAGTTAGGTAAAGTAGAAAATCATGAATTCGGATAATAGAATAACACTTAAAAGCTACCTCTCTGTGTGATTCAACAGACTCATTTTGCAGCAAAACCCCTTTATTCTTTGCTGCGGGTTTTGTAGGAGTCTAACATTACCATGTAAAAAAAAGTAAGTAATGGTTCAGAATGATTTTCATAATCGTTAAGAATTGACATTTGAATACTAAGAGATTCGTAATGGTTTTCAACATACCTCATCACCTATGCAAATGAGGTCTAACGGCCATGCAACAAATGAACCTATTGCATCCCGCAGCAATGTAACCTCTGAAATCGAGTCTGGTATCGGTAGTAACGCATCCGTATCTAAAGCGATATCAACCGACACTTTCAGATAACCTTGTGGGAGCGGATGATGGTGAAGTAAAGCTCTCGCAAAGTTATGCACTTTTCCCTTTCCAACCATGCGATAAGTCGGAAACGACAAATATAGCTGGCAAGATGAAATGCCCTGAAGCAATGATAAATATGTAACTGTTAATATGTATAAAGGTCAAATAAAATAAATGTGTCAATTTAATTAAAATAAATATGTGCTAATTACCTCGGGAATTTTATTTGGAGAATTGATACTAGCTTTGTCACTAGCATCTTTCAAACCGGACCCGCGCCTTTCCGCCTCATATCTCTCTTTATCCTGCTGCAATGCTTGGACTTGCGCTTGTAGTGCCATCACAGTTTGCATGATTTCTTGGGTGGTGGGATTTTTTTCCCTTGATTGCTTATACAAGGATGATGGAGTCACACCAAATCCTTTACCTCTCACCCGACCGGGATACTCAGGAACATTTAGTACTCGACTAAGAATGCTCCTGCAATCATCCTCACCTGCGGGTATGGATTTAGATAGATTCTCCTGAAATTTATCGAAAATTATTAGTGGGGATTAAAAATTAATTATAATTTAATAAAATTTCAATTAACTTTGAGACATAATGTTATACTTACACATTCTTCATAAACATGCTGAACATCTTCTGTAACAGCTCCACCCTTACCCACGCGAGCTTCCTTCCACAAAACATGGTCCGGAAGTGATGATTCTTCACTTTTAGACTCTTCTAACTACACATTTAGTTAAATAATAAGTTCATCAATTATAACACAATAATACAATTAATAAAATCATAGCATTAATATATACTTACCAATTTTTGTTGTAATCGTGCATATCCCAAACGCCCTTTTCTGTATGGATATGCGGGGTTTGATGCTCTTTCGCGATTAATGGCACTCAATTTCTGGATAAAAAATTTTAAGTCATATCAAAACAAACTTATGAAACAGATATATAATATAATCAATGGACATGACAAGACAACATTACATTGAATTCTTCGGTTTTCCGTTTGTCTACAAAAATGTCCCATTCTTGCGGTGTAATCACATCCGCATACAACGGTGGAAGTTCTGCTTCAACAAAAATTTTGTTCTCGTCCCTAAGATATTTGTTTGATAATAAGGCTCTAAACCCTCTGTGTCTCTTTCCGGCCAATTGAAGACAATACTTTTGCCGGCTTTCTTCAATATTAAAGGACCTCTACGAAAAAACATACACATATAAACATAAAGTGTTTTAGTATAAGTAAATTAAAGACTTAATCGTCAACAAAAATCTAATAACATCAATCATATTTGGTAAGTACCTGTATCTCAGTCCATATCTTTTCTTTACCGGCATCCAACTATTTACTCCTCCAATTATCACTAGTGATTGGAATGTGCTGACGGACAAGTGAACCAATGTATGAAGATAACATTGAACCGTTAGGCTCAACTAGTTGGTTCTGTTCACTCCAATGTACATCAAATCTCATCCCTTTATCTCTAGCACGGATGATTCTCTTCATAATGGTTTTTCCTCTTTTTATTTCATGTTCTAGATTCGAAGCTTCATTCTGAGATTCCTGTGTATCTTGTGTCTCGTGGATGTCTTCCTGGTTATTAGACATTTTACCTGTAAACAAGAAAAAAACAAAAAGTAAATGACAAATATAAACTCATAAATAATTAATACTTCACTGTTAATGAATACTTACAACTTACAAAGCCTAAGCAAGTTAAAGTGAAAATTGAAAAGGAAAAGAAAAATAATTAATAAACACTGAAATTGATACTTGTTAGTAACAGGTACCAAGTAAATAAACAAACACCCTTATAAAAGAATGATAAGATTCAGAGTTTCTAATTCTAACAAGAAATTGATACTCCTTCCATTTTTAATTAACAGGTTACTTTCACTTCATTCTCAACCCTTTATCTAATATTCCTTCCATTTTAATTATCATATATAGTTGTTTGTTACTATAAAATAAGTATCTAAATAAAAACATGGCTAAGTTGGTACACAAACATCATTAACAGGTTTACGGCCAACAGAAACAAAAACAAAAAAACATCAACAAAAACAACGAACAACAGTAACAACGAACAACAGTAACATGCAAGAACGATTTACGGCCAGCAACAACGAACAACAGTAACAACGAACAATGCAAGAACGATTTACGGCCAGCAACAACGAACAACAGTAACAACGAACAACCGTAACAACGAACAGTAACATGCAAGAACGATTTACGGCTAGAAACAACGAACAATGTTAGAAGTAAGAACAGCAACAATAATGTTAGAAGTAATGTACCTCTTCTTCGTCACGACGGCAACAAAACGATGGTAATGGCAAAGGGTTTCAGCAGAGAAGAAAGAGAGCAAGCGTCGCGAGAAGAAAATGATTAGAAGCAGTTTCAGAAAATGAAATGAAATGTGTTTTATATTTTAATTAATAATGACCTTAGAGGGCGCTTTACTTAAAAAGCGCTTTCTAAGGTGAGGAGACTTAAAGACCTTAGAGGGCGCTTTTCTTAAAGCGCTTTCTAAGGTTAAACTTTAGACAGCGCTTTTCAAAAGCGCTCTCTAAAGTCTATTTTTAGAAGCCTTATAACAGCGCTTTGTCCTTAGAAGCGCTGTCTAAGGTTTACCTGAAAATGTCAAAAAATATAAAAATGAGTCTGGGGCGAGGGGGATTCGAACCCCAGACTCAAAGCACGACAATCAAACACACAAACCTCCTTGACCAGCGGTACTACGCCCTCATCCATTATTTAGACTGACTTAATAAATATATAAAATAAGTTCACAACATATATATTTAAATATATTATTTGAATAATTTTAATTATAATTTAAAATAATTTGAATATATTAAATATAATTTGATATATTAATATAATTTAAGGTATATTTAAATTATATGTTAATATAATTTAAATAAGTTAAAATGTTTGTATTTAGAACATATATATTTAAATATATTATTTGAATAATTTTAAATATAATTTAAAATAAATTAAAATATAATTTAATATAATTTAAATATATTAAATATAATTTGATATATTAATATAATTTAAAGTATATTTAATATTAAAATATTTTAAATTATATATTAATATAATTTATATATATTAAATATAATTTAATAAGTTAAAATGTTTGTATTTAAAACATATATATTTAAATATATTATTTGAATAATTTAAAATTAATTTAAAATAAATTAAAATATATTAAATATAATTTGATATTTTAAAATAATTTAAAGCATATTTTAAATTAATATATTCTAAATTATATGGTTAACTTTAGACAGCGCTTTTCTAAAGCGCTCTCTAAAGGCTGTTTTTAGAAGCCTTATAACAGCGCTTTGTCCTTAGAAGCGCTGTCTAAGGTTTACCTGAAAATGTCAAAAAATATAAAAATGAGTCTAGGGCGAGGGGGATTTGAACCCCAGACTCAAAGCATGGCAAACAAACACACAAACCTCCTTGACCAGCGGTACTACGCCCTCATCCATTGTTTAGACTGACTCCATAAATATATAAAATAAGTTCACAACATATATATTTAAATATATTATTTGAATAATTTTAAATATAATTTAAAATAAATTAAAATATAATTTAATATAATTTAAATATATTAAATATAATTTGATATATTAATATAATTTAAAGTATATTTAATATTAAAATATTTTAAATTATATATTAATATAATTTATATATATTAAATATAATTTAATAAGTTAAAATGTTTGTATTTAAAACATATATATTTAAATATATTATTTGAATAATTTTAAATATAATTTAAAATAAATTAAAATATAATTTAATATAAATTAAATATATTAAATATAATTTTATATATTAAAATAATTTATATATATTAAATATAATTTAATAACTTAAAATGTTTGTATTTATAACATATATATTTAAATATATTATTTTAATAATTTAAATTATAATTTAAAATAAATTAAAATATAATTTAAATATATTAAATATAATTTGATATATTAATATAATTTAAAACATATTTTAAATTAATATATTCTAAATTATATGGTTAACTTTAGACAGCGCTTTTCAAAAGCGCTCTCTAAAGGCTATTTTTAGAAGACTTATAACAGCGCTTTGTCCTTAGAAGCGCTGTCTAAGGTTTACCTAAAAATGTCAAAAAATATAAAAATGAGTCTGGGGCGAGGGGGATTCGAACCCCAGACTCAAAGCATGGCAAACAAACACACAAACCTCCTTGACCAGCGGTACTACGCCCTCATCCATTATTTAGACTGACTCCATAAATATATAAAATAAGTTCACAACATATATATTTAAATATATTATTTGAATAATTTTAATTAAAATTTAAAATAATTTAAATATATTAAATATAATTTGATATATTAATATAATTTAAAGTATATTTTAAATTATATGTTAATATAATTTATATATATTAAATATAATTAAAATAAGTTAAAATGTTTGTATTTAAAACATATATATTTAAATATATTATTTGAATAATTTTAAATATAATTTAAAATAAATTTAAATATAATTTAATATAATTTAAATATATTAAATATAATTTGATATATTAATATAATTTAAAGTATATTTAATATTAAAATATTTTAAATTATATATTAATATAATTTATATATATTAAATATAATTTAATAAGGTAAAATGTTTGTATTTAAAATATATATATTTAAATATATTATTTGAATAATTTAAAATATAATTTAAAATAAATTAAAATATAATTAAAATATATTAAATATAATTTGATATATTAATATAATTTAAAGCATATTTTAAATTAATATATTTTAAATTATATATTTATATAATTTATATATATTAAATATAATTTAAATAAGTTAAAATGTTTGTACTTAAAACATATATATTTAAATATATTATTTGAATAATTTAAAATATAAGTTAAAATAAATTAAAATATAATTTAATATAATTTAAATATATTAAATATAATTTGATATATTAATATAATTTAAAGTATATTTTAAATTAATATATTTTAAATTATATATTAATATAATTTATATATATTAAATATAATTTAAATAAGTTAAAGTATAAAATTTAATTATATTAAATATAATTTGAAATATTAATATAATTTAAAATTCGTTTCCATACATAAAGGGCGTGGGTTCGACCCCCCATTTTCCCAAACAACAAATACAGCGCTGTCTCAGAAAATGTTTAGAATTGTTTTATATTTTAATTAGTAAATGAACTTTAGTGGGCGCTTTTCCTTAGAGAGCACTTTCTGAAAGCGCTTTCTAAGATCATACCTATAGCAGCGCTTTTTAAAAGCGCTCTCTAAAGGGATACCTATAGCAGCGCTTTTTGGAAAGCGCTGTCTAAGGTGGCACTCTTTTACATTCTTTTACAGCGCTTTTGAAAAGCGCTTTCTAAAACCTTTCTTTTAAGGCGCGTTTTTTTAGCGAAATTTTTTTATTCTTTTTAGCAGCGCTTTTGCATAAAACCGCTGTCTTTTTGGTGCTGTCTAATCATATTTTTGGCGTAGTGTAGGTACTAGACCATTTCCTTTTTCATCGAATTTATTATGAAAATAAGTTCGCTTAAGTTTTGATTACAAAAGAGATTTGAGGTGAATCAGGTTGATAGTTGTTAACGGATGACAACTGTTCGAATGGTTAAATTAGGCAACTTGTATCCGAACAATCGGGGAAAAGAACAGTAGGCACTAAACCATTTCCTTTTTCCTTCTTTGTAAAAAGATATTTGAAAATGATTAGGTATTTTGAGTGGACGGCAAATACTCAAATGGTCGAGTTAGGTAACTCGTATTCAAGTACTCGGGGAAAAGAACAGTATGCAATACACCAATTCCTTTTTCATTCGATTTGTTATGAAAAAGATTTAATTGAGTTGTGAAAATAGGTTCGAAGAAAATCCAAAATAGTTGAGAAAGAGATGAGATGCGAATTGTAGCACGAGGTTCGAGTTTAAGCGCAAGGGTGCAAACTATAACACAAAGGCGCGAATTAATGCCACAAATTATAAAAAACATAATATCGCACGCACTCGCGCAACAATATGACAGGAAAGCAATCGGTGTATAACAATCATAACCACACACATTCAATCAAAAATGAATTAAAAAGTAAATATACATAGGAAATTAAATGCAACGCAATGACACAAATTGATTTCACGTAACACGGGGATGTACAAATCAAAAGTGCCAACGCGGAATTCAAATCTGATTTAAACGTAATAAAAATGAGATGGAACTTAACATGTGCAAGGTAATGACTCAAAATATGGCGACACAAAAATGTTACATTACGAATCGAATTGTACAAAAAGGTAAAGCATCAAAATCATACCGTAGTAACATAATACATCGTAACCAAAATTAAAGCGAGCATTATTGCAAATAGCGCATGCAAAACTAACAACAAAATGTTTAAAGTCTGTTTATAGGTAACGACAACAAGAGCGAAATTTCATAAACAAACGCAATGAAAAGAATTGTAACTCGATGAAATATTACATCAATATATCGAAACAAAAACCCAACAGTATAACGGCATATACATGATGTTGAATCCGTTAATTATATTTGATTTACACGCGAACTCAAGCAACAAAAACAAGCATCAACATATACAATATTTACAACGTCCAACATGATCACATATTATTACAACACTTAAACAAAAAATCTAGCACAGATGCGGAAACAAATTCGTTGTAAAAACGTAATCGAAACAAAGTTTATACACACAATACAGCAGATATACAACGTAGTCAAATCAAAACCAAAACAAATATCAAAGCATCATACAACATAATTCAACAGAAAACTCATTTCCAATTGTTATCGCAATATCAAATCGTTGTTTTGTGTTGCCATTGAGCTTTTGTTGGTGGTGTGCGAAAGCTTATTATGGTTGTGAATTTCGAATCGTCGGTGTGAACAGTAACGGATTATGTGGTAATAAGTTAGAACGCGAATATAATGTGTTCATTTTTTTCAAAACAAAAAGATGAGATGAGGGACATGTATGGACGCGTGTTGAGTTCGAGTTGGGATGAAGTGAGCGCTGGTGTCACTGGAAAACAAGTGAGGTGAGGGTGGTTCACGCGGTTGTTGTGGTTATGAGGTTAAGTTTATGATGAAGATTGATTTATAAGGTTAAGATATTGAGAGAAAGAATTCGATCATGAAGGTGGTAGCAGGGTGTATGTGAGTTAAGGTGTTTCAGTTTGGGGGTTGTGTTATATTGCTTCGCCAAAAAAAAGGCGGTGGTCGAAGTATGTGGTTGGCTCTGCTGGATCAGAGGGTTGTACAAAAAAGAAGGAAAAGGTGTACTATTTTAAGGTGGTGTTGATGTTTAGTATAAGGGTGATGGAGTGATAGTGGTGGTTGAAGTGGGTTATGTGGTGTTAGCCCGGTGGTTCATGGTGGGAGGATGGAGAAGGATGGGTGAATCGCGGTTGATGTGGGTGGAGTTAGTGGTGACCGCAGTTTGTTTTATGGTGGTGGTTGTGGGTTGTAGAAGTGATTCAAAGTTATGTTAAAGGTGGATGTGTTTGTATGTTGATGGGGAGAAGAAGATGTGTGTTTGTATGAGCTGGTTAGGTGGAAGAAAAAGTGGAGAAAGATGAAGGAAAGGTCAAAAGTAATGTGTTTTAAGAGAGAGAGAGAGAGAGAGAGAGAGAGAGAGAGAGAGAGAGAGAGAGAGAGAGAGAGAGAAATCAGGGGATGAGTATCTTGTTTGAGGCTAACATGATGGTCCTCTCCCAACGGACAAAACTCTTTTTCAAGCTTTTTCTATTTTTCCCTTTTTTTCATTTTCAAAATTTTAGAGAGAGACAATAAGAAGTAGAAGCGTGTGATTGGTGAGAGATACTGATTTTTTATTTGAGCCCTCGTCAACTTCCTACCTAAGATTGGAAGGTGATTAAGCACTCCCTAAACTACCCTTTTCTTCATTAAAATTTTACACTACAAAAAGCCCTTTTTGGTAGTTGACTATCTCATTATTCTTCCACCAATCATACTTCTTCTTTTGTCCACATGGCTTTCTATTTGCCACTACACTTCCAAATTTCAAACATTGTCAATCATACCTTCCCTCTCTCTTTCCCGTCACAACCTTCCCCCTTCTCTCTCTCTCTCTCTCTCTCTCTCTCTCTCATTTCCTCTCTCTTTGGCCATCAAACCCTAGCCCTCCGCCGCATCTCTGTGAATGGGAAGACGAAGCGATCTCGCAAACCGCGGGAATTCCTTCCACCACTTCCTTTCCATTCCCCTGTCTATTTTTTCGTTTTCTCTGTTTTTGTTGTTCTTCTTCTTCTCAATATTTCTTTTTAAAATCACATAATGCAAAGAAGAAGATGGTGATATGTTTATGAAAGATGGAGATCTGGGCGTGTTTCGATTTCATAAAATGTTTCAGATTGAGTTTGAGAGGAGGCTAGATCTAACAGGTAGAAATTACTATCATAAGGATGTTGTACTGGCCCTTAAAACTTGTTTTCATATTCTTTCAGTTTTATTTTTCGATTAATTGATAAATTTTCAAACAATTTATGATTTTTATACTAAACCCTAAATGCAGGTTTTTCTCCATTAGATACGGGAAGATTTACTTGAAAACTGCCAAGAATTAAAGTACTGGCTTTCCTTTTGCTTTTGGTAAATCCAAAGCCAAATTTCAAATGGAACCAAACACCGGAGTTACATTTGATGATGTTACTGGAGTAGATGAAGCCAAGCAGGATTTCGTGGAGGTAGTGGAGTTTCTAAAAAGGCCTGAGAGGTTCACTGCTAGGTAGTGGAGTTTCTTAGTGTTTGACCTTTGCCAAATGTGTATTATATTTCTGACTTCATCACTGATGCTGATCAAACCCTTCTTCTCAACAATGTATTAATATTTTTCATTTTGAACCTATTGGTTCTTTAGTTAACTATATGTTTTCTTTGTAAAAAAGTGTTTTTTTTGGCTTGGTTTGTTGTTAGATTTATGGAGCTTCTTCATCTAAGTGGAAGTTGTTGAAGAATAGAAGGCTTTAGAATTGGGGTATGGTTTATTGAGTATATTAGTTTCTGCACTTCACCCCTATAAATATAGAAATAGTTTAGTTTTTTGAAGGTTGAGGTTGGTAGAAAGTGGAGAATGATTGGAAAATAGAAATTAGGAAATCAACTTCCTTTTATAAGAAATTTTGTTTATGATCTATGTAGTGCCACACTCCAGGACTTTGCTTGAATTTTGTTTACATTCGATTCAATTACTTACTTTTACTTTTTTGCAAACTATTATCAGTATCGACTAATTTGTGTCGTGATATTGCATCATAGTTATGATACACAATGCATTCTTCCTTTTTTTTTAGGAGAAGGATGTGTGTTAGAATTTCCCATGCCATAGTCCTTATTTGTGCTGTCATGACACAAAATCTGTCACATTATACTAACCTATTTCATAGTTATATTCGTTAAAACCATAGTTGAAATATTGTTATTGAGCAGGCGGTGTTGTCCATGAGAAGGGCCTTCTACCTCAACCTTGTAAGTGTTGAAAAGTGTATTGTTAGAATTACTCCTATTGAAATTACGACATTGTTGCTTCAGCTTTACACATTTTATCTACCTGCTGCAAGCCCAAGATGGTTAAATGGTTTGAATTTTCTTTTTTCTGCTAATATATTATGATATCTCTCTCTCTTGTAGTGCCTCCATGGTTAACAAATCTCACACATAAAATATCTGAAGAATCAGGACTATTCCCATCACCAATCAATCATGTTCTCATAAATGAATACAAACCTAACCAAGGCATAATGGTTTGTATTGAACCTCAACCCTTGCTTCTCAAATTATTTTATTTTACCCAAATTATAATCGGTGTCGACGTGTCAATGTCAATCTATGATATACTAACACAAGCACCAGACATGTCGTCGGTAGTAATTTTAAAAAACTAATTAATTGAATCTAATCACGTGTATCGGGTACACAACCTGGTTTTTTTTACTTCACTATGTTTTCTTGCTGAGAATGTGGACCATAATTTAGGATTAGAGCTCCGCTAATATTTGCCAATGATATGCCTGCAGTAGTGTTAATGTGTTTTACTGTTGTGGTCTGTTCTTGGGTACATTCAGGGTTTTGTGGTTGAGGACTGTTAATGTGTTACTGATATTTACTAGATTTTGTTAATGATATTTACTAGACGTTGTTGTGAGTTCTATCTGCAGCAACTGAATTTAAGAGTGTTATGTTTTTCAATATTTTACCCATCTCCTTGCTCCCATAAGTTGCTTCTATTTGTCATTCGTTTAACAGTTAGTTGTCGTATGCCATTATGCACTATATGTTGCTTACAACACAATGTGTTGGCGGTTGGTCTGGGTAACTGCGTTTATATCTGGAATGCTTGTAGCAGTAAAGTGAGTTTTTTTTTTCATATGATTTGTGTTTTATGGATTTCAATTTTTCTGTTAATGGGTGATTCTGTTAGGAAGATTTAAAGCATGGATGTTTCTTTTTATTAATTGATCCAATTTTGTTATTCTATATGCAGGTAACTAAACTATGTGATTTAGGGGTTGATGATTGTGTTTGTTATGTTGGCTGGGCACAACATGGTACTCAGCTTCCTGTTGGAACTAACAATGGTAAAGTTCAGGTAAGAGTTTATGAGCTAGATACTGATCATGCATGGTGTAATAGTTTCCAATTGAGTGTGTTTGATTGTATTTTTGGCAATTGGAGGTTGCTTTATTTGAGTTTTTCTTATTTGTGTTGATTTTCTTCATGTGTTTTCCTTGTCTGTTTTATTTTGCTTCCATACACTTCTCTTCTATTTCTCAATTAAGCAAATGGAATTTTCTTCATAGGCTGCAGAGCTACTCAGAGCGGTCTCTCCCTAACATAGGTTAAATCTTTATCTCATATGCAAGCAACCTTCTATTTTTTTGGTGTTAAAGTTCTGGTTTCGTCCAAGGATTTGAAATTGTTTAACTTTACTCAATCTTCCTAATTATCTATATGTCATAACCACCATGATAATTCAACCTGGCCCTGTGGTGGATTTCTTAATTTCCAATCAAAATGCGGGAGATCCTTTTCAAATTGACTGGGCAAAGGTATTGCTATTTGCTTAATATTGTTTATCATCATTTATTGATCTTGTCTGATCTTTTACTTGGTTCCTTAATTAGGCTAAAAGGACACTAAAAAATCTGAGGGTCAAAACTCATCCATCCAATCAAGAGGGGAAAATTTGTGGACTCAGTGACGTCCCATGCAAAGAGCTTACGTATTTCTTTTATTTCCATTTTATTTTGTTAAATATCTTTAACTGAGGAACCCATATTGTTGTGTTGACCTTGTGTATGATGAGTTGTTTTGCACGATGAGTTAATTTTTAAAATTATGAATCGCATTATGCAGCTTTACTTTGAAGAAAAGGGACGGGGATGGTACTGAAGAAATGACTGTTTTGGATTATTTTGTTAATGTCCGTAAGATAGATCTGCGCTACTCTGTTGATCTGCCATGCATTAATATTGGTAGGCCTAAACGGCCAACGTATATACCCATCGAGGTGAATTTTAGTTTTTCCATTTGTTAATTATTGTGTTTTTTCAGTGGTTTAAATTGCGTATTTGGTTATTAACTCTCCCTTTGTTCATGTTTGCTCCTCTAGCTGTGTGAACTGGTGTCGTCGCAAAAATATACAAAAGCTCTGTCCACATTTCAAAGGGCTTCATTAGTCAAAAAGTCCAGACAGAAGCCACAAGAGAGGATGAGAATTTTATATGATGTACATTGTTTTGCTTAGTTTTTATTGATATTGCCATGTCATCTATATGCTGTGGCTGAAGGGTTCTTTTTGTTGTAGGCACTCCCTAAGATTGGAAGGTGATTAAGCATTCCCTAAACTACCTTTTTCTTCATTAAAATTTTACATTACAAAAAGCCCTTTTTGGTAATTGACTATCTCATTATTCTTCCACCAATCATACTTCTTCTTTTGTCCACATGGCTTTCTATTTGCCACTACACTTCAAAATTTCAAACATTGTCAATCATACCTTCCCTCTCTCTTTCCCGTCACAACCTTCCCCCTTCTCTCTCTCTCATTTTCCCTCCTTTCCTCTCTCTTTGGCCATCAAACCCTAGCCCACCGCCGCATCTCTGTGAATGGGAAGACGAAGCAATCTCGCAAACCGCGGGAATTTCCTCCACCACTTCCTTTCCATTCCCCTGTCTATTTTTTCATTTTCTCTGTTTTTGTTGTTCTTCTTCTTCTCAATATTTCTTTTTCAAATCACATAATGCAAAGAAGAAGATGGTGATATGTTTATGAAAGATTGAGATCTGGGCGTGTTTCGATTTCTTAAAATGTTTCAGATTGAGTTTGAGAGGAGGCTAGATCTAACAGGTAGAAATTACTATCATAAGGATGTTGTATTGGCCCTTAAAACTTGTTTTCATATTCTTTCAGTTGTATTTTTCGATTGATTGATAAATTTTCAAACAATTTATGATTTTTATACTAAACCCTAAATGCAGGTTTTTCTCCATTAGATACGGGAAGACATACTTGAAAACTGCCAAGAATTAAAGTACTGGCTTTCCTTTTGCTTTTGGTAAATCCAAAGCCAAATTTCAAATGGAACCAAACACCGGAGTTACATTTGATGATGTTACTGGAGTAGATGAAGCCAAGCAGGATTTCGTGGAGGTAGTGGAGTTTCTAAAAAGGCCTGAGAGGTTCACTGCTAGGTAGTGGAGTTTCTTAGTGTTTGACCTTTGCCAAATGTATTTTATATTTCTGACTTCATCACTGATGCTGATCAAACCCTTCTTCTCAACAATGTATTAATATTTTTCATTTTGAACCTATTGGTTCTTTAGTTAACTATATGTTTTCTTTGTAAAAAAGTGTTTTTTTTTTGTTTGGTTTGTTGTTAGATTTATGGAGCTCCTTCATCTAAGTGGAAGTTGTTGAAGAATAGAAGGCTTCAGAATTGGGGTATGGTTTATTGAGTATATTAGTTTCTGCACTTCACCCCTATAAATATAGAAATAGTTTAGTTTTTTGAAGGTTGAGGTTGGTAGAAAGTGGAGAATGATTGGAAAATAGAAATTAGGAAATCAACTTCCTTTTATAAGAAATTTTGTTTATGATCTATGTAGTGCCACACTCCAGGACTTTGCTTGAATTTTGTTTACATTCGATTCAATTACTTACTTTTACTTTTTTGCAAACTATTATCAGTATCGACTAATTTGTGTCGTGATATTGCATCATAGTTATGATACACAATGCATTCTTCCTTTTTTTTTAGGAGAAGGATGTGTGTTAGAATTTCCCATGCCATAGTCCTTATTTGTGTTGTCATGACACAAAATCTGTCACATTATAATAAACTATTTCATAGTTATATTCGGTAAAACCATAGTTGAAATATTGTTATTGAGCAGGCGGTGTTGTCCATGAGAAGGGCCTTCTACCTCAACCTTGTAAGTGTTGTAAAGTGTATTGTTAGAATTACTCCTATTGAAATTACGACATTGTTGCTTTAGCTTTACACATTTTATCTACCTGCTGCAAGCCCAAGATGGTTAAATGGTTTGAATTTTCTTTTTTCTGCTAATATATTATGATATCTCTCTCTCTTGTAGTGCCTCCATGGTTAACAAATCTCACACATAAAATATCTGAAGAATCAGGACTATTCCCATCACCAATCAATCATGTTCTCATAAATGAATACCAACCTAACCAAGGCATAATGGTTTGTATTGAACCTCAACCCTTGCTTCTCAAATTATTTTATTTTACTCAAATTATAATCGGTGTCGACGTGTCAATGTCAATCTATGATATACTAACACAAGCACCAGACATGTCGTCGGTAGTAATTTTAAAAAACTAATTAATTGAATCTAATCACGTGTATCGGGTACACAACCTGGTTTTTTTTACTTCACTATGTTTTCTTGCTGAGAATGTGGACCATAATTTAGGATTAGAGCTCCGCTAATATTTGTCAATGATATGCCTGCAGTAGTGTTAATGTGTTTTACTGTTGTGGTCTGTTCTTGGGTACATTCAGGGTTTTGTGGTTGAGGACTGTTAATGTGTTACTGATATTTACTAGATTTTGTTAATGATATTTACTAGACGTTGTTGTGAGTTCTATCTGCAGCAACTGAATTTAAGAGTGTTATGTTTTTCAATATTTTACCCATCTCCTTGCTCCCATAAGTTGCTTCTATTTGTCATTCGTTTAACAGTTAGTTGTCGTATGCCATTATGCATTATATGTTGCTTACAACACAATGTGTTGGCGGTTGGTCTGGGTAACTGCGTTTATATCTGGAATGCTTGTAGCAGTAAAGTGAGTTTTTTTTTTCATATGATTTGTGTTTTATGGATTTCAATTTTTCTGTTAATGGGTGATTCTGTTAGGAAGATTTAAAGCATGGATGTTTCTTTTTATTAATTGATCCAATTTTGTTATTCTATATGAAGGTAACTAAACTATGTGATTTAGGGGTTGATGATTGTGTTTGTTATGTTGGCTGGGCACAACATGGTACTCAGCTTGCTGTTGGAACTAACAATGGTAAAGTTCAGGTAAGAGTTTATGAGTAGATACTGATCATGCATGGTGTAATAGTTTCCAATTGAGTGTGTTTGATTGTATTTTTGGCAATTGGAGGTTGCTTTATTTGAGTTGTTCTTATTTGTGTTGATTTTCTTCATGTGTTTTCCTTGTCTGTTTTATTTTGCTTCAATACACTTCTCTTCTATTTCTCAATTAGGCAAAAGGAATTTTTTTCATAGGCTGCAGAGCTACTCAGAGCGGTCTCTCCCTTAACATAGGTTAAATCTTTATCTCATATACAAGCAACCTTCTATTTTTTTGGTGTTAAAGTTCCGGTTTCTTCCAAGGATTTGAAATTGTTTAACTTTACTCAATCTTCCTAATTATCTATATGTCATAACCACCATGATAATTCAATCTGGCCCTGTGGTGGATTTCTTAATTTCCAATCAAAATACGAGAGATCCTTTTCAAATTGACTGGGCAAAGGTATTGCTATTTGCTTAATATTGTTTATCATCATTTATTGATCTTGTCTGATCTTTTACTTGGTTCCTTAGTTAGGCTAAAAGGACACTAAAAAATCTGAGGGTCAAAACTCATCCATCCAATCAAGAGGGGAAAATTTGTGGACTCAGGGACGTCCCATGCAAAGAGCTTACGTATTTCTTTTATTTCCATTTAATTTTATTAAATCTCTTTAACTGAGGAACCCATATTGTTGTGTTGACCTTGTGTATGATGAGTTGTTTTGCACGATTAGTTAATTTTTAAAATTATGAATCGCATTATGCAGCTTTACTTTGAAGAAAAGGGACGGGGATGGTACTGAAGAAATGACTGTTTTGGATTATTTTGTTAATGTCCATAAGATAGATCTGCGCTACTCTGTTGATCTGCCATGCATTAATATTGGTAGGCCTAAACGGCCAACGTATATACGCATCGAGGTGAATTTCAGTTTTTCCATTTGTTAATTATTGTGTTTTTCAGTGGTTTAAATTGCGTATTTGGTTATTAACTCTCCCTTTGTTCATGTTTGCTCCTCTAGCTGTGTGAACTGGTGTCGTTGCAAAGATATACAAAAGCTCTGTCCACATTTCAAAGGGCTTTATTAGTCAAAAAGTCCAGACAGAAGCCACAAGAGAGGATGAGAATTTTATATGATGTACGTTGTTTTGCTTAGTTTCTATTGATATTGCCATGTCATCTATATGTTGTGGCTGAAGGGTTCTTTTTATTGTAGGCACATAAAACCAACAACTATGGTGCTGAACCTCAGCTTCAAAGTTGTGGAATTATGGTAAAAAGCTGAGTGGCTACTTTCTACATGTAGTTAGTATCACTGCCATTTTTGAACTCTTCTGTATTTTTTCCCCATGTGCCTGATTTTTATTGCTTTCTTAATTATATCAGAATGTCTTATTTATTTAATTCAATCATTCTCCTGCAACTTGGTGGGTTAAACTCATTGCTGAGTGTTGAAAGTTCTCCGTCTCTTCCTATTGTTTTCAAAGCACCTACTCTCATTCTAGGAATGGATGTGTCACATATTTTCTACATGTTTAAATTATTTAAATTATTATGTTGTCTTGCATTTTGTCAAATAATTTGAGTATTTTGAAATACCAATAATTCGTGTGAGTTACATGTCATGTACTGCAATTTTGTAGAGCATTGTGTATTAAGTGCCTTCCTACATATCGTATTGTTATCTGATGAATACATACTTGCAATTATTTTACTAACCAACGTATTTCGTGAACTATATTGCTTAGTTATATGAACTTAATACCATAAAGGCAGATGACTTGATTTTAAGCTAAGAAATATTTTTTATAATTGCAATTAGGCATATACCATTAACATGAATTAAAAATTTTTAGTTTGCACTTAATCTATTTCATAAATAGAGATTAAAAAATAACTTTTACACTGTAGTGAGAGAAAGTTCAACTAAATCTTTTGGTAAATTATAATTACAAGAAAATTTCTATGCTGCAATTTGCTGCTAAATTTCTACTATGCTAGGGGTCTGAAAATGTAGGGTGAAAATGTTCAAAATTGTTGAACTTAACATTCAACTCACACTTGATATTTCTCTATAGGCTGGTATAGTAGAGAACTTGGATGTGTTAGTAAAGGAGTTTGTAGCTGCTAATGATGAAGAGAAGAAGACCTTATTTGACAAAATAGAAGAGGAAGTTGGGAAGCTTCTGGGTTCTTCTTCTAGGTAATCTAACATCATCCTTTCATAATATTGTGATGGTTAATTGGCTTGAAATTATGCCCCTTGAGATAAGTTTAATTTGCTCTGTTTACTCTCTATACTTTAAGCCAAAAACTAGAGGCATAATGAAACTATTTTTCTCCATTAGATATGAGAAGATTTACTTGAAAACTGCCAAGAATTAAAGTATGCTGAACACTTATTTAATTTGCTTTCGTTTATGAATTCGTTTCGAACACTTATTTATCTTTTGGTTTAGTTTGATATTTTATTGTATGTTGAACATTGAACTATTATGAGATTTGTGTTGGATATCCTGATAATGATAAGTATTACATTGATGTGGATGCGTTCACTTTGAAGAAAGAAATTAAAACTTGTGTGACACTCAAGTTTCCAAATGTATGCATCACCAGTAGCATTAAGACAAGTACAGATCCAGTCTTACATAATGTAGAGGAGACGAATTCTGTACATGTCACTATGAGCACAGTGCCTATTATATAACGAATCATAAGCCCAAAACTTATGCTGCTGACTAATGGATCTTGACATAAATTTGGTGTTGTTTTGCTTTGTGAAGGTTGTAAATGTCATGAATTTGGAAAGGCTGTTTGGAGGTACAGGGAGTGGTCTTTAGATTGTAGCTGCATCCTGATATTTGGAGGTTTATGGATGGTTTTGCAGCAGTATGTTTGCTTCAAAATGGTAGGATATTGGCCTGTTATTGGAGTTTTGTAGCTTGCGCAGGGTTGTTTGGAAGCTTGTGCTTATCGTGTAGTCCTTGTTTGACTGGTACAGTTCTGGTCTTGGGATGGCAGATGGTAGCAGCAGGCCTGGTAGTACGGTTTCGTGTGGTGTCGATTGCTGCTTCTTCCACTTTGGTTCATGTGGAGAGAGAAGTTTCTGCAAAGGCTTCTGAATTGTTCACAAGAGATGATAGTTATGTGAGCAAGTCAAAGTCCATTTTTCATCCAAACCCCAAATAATGGATTCATCGTTGAAATCCACAACTGCTGCTGGTATGATATTTCAATATGTTAATTTAGTTATTCATGTTATTGTTTGTTTAAGTCGTCGTATTAAAGGTTTTGAATCGAGATAGTGATGGTAACGGTTGCTTGTGGCCCAATTTTTAATATTATGCCGAATCATGGTGTCGAGTGTGTTTGATGTTGTTTACTGAGTTTAGTGTGGGTTTGTTACCTCAAATGATCTGATGTTGTAACAAGGTAATTGAGATTGAGTCTCTTTTGCATATGATATTTTTGTAACTCATTTATGTAATTATTCATTATCTTCTGTATTGAACATATGGATGCCACTACTCGAAGGCTAGGTATGATGAAATCGTGATATTTTTGGAGACACCCTTTTACTAATTCTGGACATTCAGATTTCCAGATAAGGAAGCGTATGCTGATTCTTCGTTGACAAGGCAGGCTGCTGAATCAAAGAAATCACAACTTCTGATGCTTCTACAGCTGGTACAGTGCAATTCTTAACATTACATTACATGTTTGCATGTTGTCAAGTATAATTGATTCTAGATCTGTAGAATTGATTTTGACATGTTTGGTTGCCTTTGAATCGTAAATGAAGGTTTTGATTCC
The DNA here is from genome assembly GCA_022829125.1 of Lathyrus tuberosus. Taxonomy (NCBI): domain Eukaryota; kingdom Viridiplantae; phylum Streptophyta; class Magnoliopsida; order Fabales; family Fabaceae; genus Lathyrus; species Lathyrus tuberosus. Next base: position 17,312,636 of record JALAZF010000043.1, read on the forward strand.
GAAATGCTGATAGTGGTTTTGTTTTTACTTAGGTGGATAATCAATATAGTCAATGTTTGGATGAGGTTCACACTGTTGTATCTGCATTTCATGCTGCTACTGAGCTGGATCCACATATACATGCAAATTTTGCTGTCAAAACGGTTTCTCGACTCTATAAGGATTTGAGAGAGAGGATAAGCAATCAAATTCTTGCCATGGGATCGAATTTCAAGAGCTCGCGTTCGGAAGAGGATAAAGAATTCTCTTTAGAAACTTCATTCATTCAGAAGCAATGGGCTCTATAACAGCTGAAAAGGAAGGATCAGTTATGGAGGCCTCAAAGTGGCTTGCCAGAAAGATCTGTTTCTGTTCTACGCGATTGGATGTTTCAGAATTTCCTTCATCCTTAAGTATATGTAATCGAATACTTAATCAAAGTTTTACAGTAAAGATCTTGTGCGATTGCGGTCACAATGTTCAAGGTTTTAACTATGATCCGATGAATTTCAGGTATCCTAAAGATGTGGAGAAGCATTTACTTGGATAAACCCATGCTTTTAGCTCAAACTGCTGCTGTATTAGAGGTATTTAGTTGAAAAAGTTGTGATAAACCTATGGTTCATGAATTCTTTCTATTTGATTTTTGTTTTGTATACTTTTCAAATTTTACTGTTGCAAAGCTATGCAGAACAAATTAGAAATAAATTGTGATGTTTATGACGGTTACATTTATTGAACTCTTGCATAGTTTGAAATTAGAAATGAGTTCTGTCATAATTGCAGTGATAATTAGAAATGGCTTAAAAGTTAAAACAGGCACCAAGAGTTTGGTGTAAGAGGCTAAAAGTTATTTTGCTGGTTCTACAGTTTAAATCAAGTCGGCGTGATCTTTCGCTTTTCACTTAACTAATTATGCTCACATTGTTTATCAACTTGGTTTTTGTAGTTCATATTATATTATCTTCACATGCAATTCATCTCAGTTGTTTCAGTAGCCAACTAGCAGAAAAAATGTCTATAGGAGCCTTGCTACTCGAGGGTCACAACTATGAGTTCTGGTTAAATTAGAAATGAGTTCTGTTATAATTTCTAAATTATAACTAGGGCCATGTCTTTTTTATCATTACTATCCTATTGGTAGCTTATAAGTAAGTATAAAATATCTTATATCCATCTGAACCAATGTAATTTCCTATTATGGTTTAACTAAAGTATATCAACTCATAATATTGCCAACTAATACTAATGCCAAGGCACTTTAATGTCTGAATTTTGGATTGATAGAAGTGTAACATAGTTATTATCAATCATCAACGTTTAAATTTAGTTTATATGAGATTCTCAACTTAATTAGCATATGCCCTTTAATCTGTCATTGTTCTACAATTAATGTTTTGAAGTTTATTGATTTAGTTCATTTGTCCAATTCTTGACTTTAAAATTCATGGATTTTTTTGTCAAAAACTACATATATAGCTTTCCTCATCTGTGATGGAACAAATTACAGAGACCTAAGAAAACACGATTACTTAGATTTGAAATTCACTATGATATATTACATTTATATAAATGGTTAATAGTAAAAATATCATATTACTGGTCCCTTTTTTCTTTTCATTTTGTATGATTTTTTAATACAATTGAATTTTATGATTATTATATAATTCAATCTTTTCAGTGTAATATAGTTGAAGAACCTACTCATTCTCCCTCTAAAGAAAATTTATTGTTATTTTATACGCGCTGGACTAACTCTCATTTATACTTGGGAGTAATGTTGGAAATAAGATTGAATTAATATGATTGTGGCACAGAACACAACCAATTAGATCTCACTGTATAAATATTACTTTCAATGTGCATATACTTTCAATGTACTATAAATTATTAAATTTATCACTCAAACTATCAATTTATTATTGTACTTTCAATGTTATATTTGTAAAGTTTACCATGTTCTGTGAATTTTATCACTAATACTCACTATTTTCATGGGTCACTATCACCACAATACCTTTTTTTTAATCAACCAAATATTTATAAATATTTATAATTATTAATGATATTTATAAATATTTATAGTTATTAGACATATTGGATTTATAATATTGGTGACTTTCTACGTTGAATACATGGACTTTCGTGGCTCATTAGTTTCCATATGCATTTCAGTACAATTGTATAGTACAAATGCTTATTCAAATCCTCACGGGTCACTACCATAACAATACCTATTTGTTTTTGCCATTCTTAAGCTTGCAAATGTGAACCCTTGCTTTCTTCGACGGCTTGGACGATCCTTTTGTTTCCAACTCTGAACTAAACCCTAACAAAAAAATACAGTACTAAATTGGACCCTTTTTAGTGTCTTTATCCCCATCTTATACCCAAACATTTCATCACGTAGCCCCATTTGTTTTTTATGTATTTTTATTTCTTTTACAACTTCTCTTTATCTCCTTACCTAACAATATTACTTTTTATTCTTTTTCAATTATTTTATTTTTTCTCAAATACTCTTTTCATTGTTAATTTAATTTCTACCTAATTAATATTTATTATTATTTACTTTTTAATATTTTTATATTACTTCATTTTAAACCAAACAACAATAACCCGTGCATCCGCACGGGTTTTTTACTAGTTTATCCCTATACTACATGTTTTTCCCCTTCCTTTATTTCTTTTTTTCTTTGTTATTTCTGTATCTTTTGATTGGTGGAGAGAGATATGAAAGGATAGTGATCCAAGTGAATTGATTGGGACACTTTGAGTTGTTGATTAATTCAATCCAATGGCCAATGAGAGTTAGCACATACTTAGGATTTTAATTTAATGCAAATGCAAATGCAAAAAAAAAGTCCCTAGATATTTTTAGATGATTAAAATGAGTTTAAAAGAATTAAATGAAATAAAATTCAAATCTTTTTTAATAAAGCAAATAAAAATCAAATGATTATTTATTTGTATCTATTTATTTTTTCTGGATATTTTCAGAAAAAACAAAAATAAAAGGAATAAAAATGAATAAAAATCGAGCGCGAAAATAAAATGAAATGAATGCTTTAAAATAATCTAAACGGAATAAAGTTTTGTAAAACAGACAGTTACTGATCAAATCTCACAGTAAAAATTACTCGGATGAAAATGCTCAGACAGATCAAAATACAACCGCCCGAAGGCGCGAAAAATAAACAGAGCACACCAGGTTAAACTACACGTAACTTAGATCAATAAAATATGCATTTGTAGATCGAAATCTAAAAGAACTATTCACTAATTTTACGCATGGTCAAGAAATTGATTCAACCGGTCTGTCTGCAAAAACGAAATTTTATTTTATGCAAAACAAACTAAAGTTGGATGCATGAAAGTTTAAAATTCCCAGACAAAATTGGGGTATGACATTTGCCCCTATTTAATTGCCTTAAACTTAAAGGAATGAATGACAACGATCTTCGTACATTCATGTTGGGAGATAGTTAAATACAAAAATACCCCAAATTTTGTCCTTGGAAATGTAGAGATGAAATGCATAATTGGCGAACGTTGGAAGATTCCCTGAGAACTTATCAAAGAAAACTTCAACTGGACATCACTGAGATATTTTTCGTGAATTAGCAGGTACAACTTTCAATTAACAACTATCGAAAGATCCTCTAATAGCTAATGAAGTGAACATTCAACTAACTGGTATTTGAGAGTTTTGTACTGTTGTGCCCACTTTTGAAAATTAAATACCAAAGTGCCCTAGTTTGAAAAAAAATCCAAGATGCCCTATTTTTAGTGTGCGCTCAGCCATTCAAATGGCGAGCATGTGAAGGAAAAATGTGTATGTAGGTGCCCGTCCATTGAAGTGGAGAGCACCCTAATATTTTTTTTCATTAGGTTCTCTCCACTTCAATGGACGAGCACCTACATACATATTTCTCCTTCACATGCTCGCCATTTGAATGGCCGAGCACACACTAAAAATAGGGTATCTTAGAAATTTTTTTTCAAACTAGGGCACTTTGGTATTTAATTTTCAAAAATGTGGCACAACAGTAAAAAAAACGTTATTTAAAGGTTTTCTTTGAGAATTAATAGAGCGGACTTTCAACTTTGCCTCGCCAAAATGTCCTTTGATACTTATGCGAAAACTTCTGACGATAAATAAAAGTGAATGATAAATAGGAAATCTTTTGAGAATTAAATATTGGATATAGGTAACAAACTATAGATCCTCTAAGAGTTGATATAGCAATAACTCCATAAAAGAAAACCGAGACTCTCTAAAAATTAACAGAGCATGGCCTCAAATTATTACGTAACAATCGGGAGATGCTCTGGGAATTGACAGAGAACAACACTCCATGGAAGACAGTTGAGACTTTATGGGAATTAATATCCAAAATACTCAACATAATACCATAGATACTCTCTTAGCAGAGCGACATCTCGAATGAAATAACGAGTGAAAGATGCCCCAAGAGTTAGTGGAGATCAAACTTCACAAAATACATTTGAGACTTGAAGGTAGAGAAAAACACAATAAAGGGGGTTTAAATTGGGGTTTTCAAAACTTTTTCAGAGAAATGCTTTACACACACAAACAAAATGTATAAACCAAGAAGAAAAGTGACACGTTTGATTTATATAAGTTCGCCTATAACGAGGTTACGTCTTATCCACCCACAAAGGTAATTTTTCCTTTAATAAGGACTTAATCCACTAATCTTGAAAGATTACAAAAAGTTCATCTAAGTGTTAGAAAACACCTTCGCCCTCTCACGTATACAGACTAACACTTAGTCACTTAAGGAAAAAATAATATCAAAAAGATTACAATGAAAGTGTTTACACAAGTGCTTCTAATAAGCGAATGAAACAATTTAAGAACAATGTTTACACAAATATGAGCAACAACTCTTTGTGTTTAAGAATATTTAGACTTGGAGTTTTTCACTCTTGCATTGTTGTTCATGATTGTCAGTCTATTTGCAATGAGATAGTGACTCCTTTATATAAGCACAATAGTTGAACGTTGGAGGGTACAATTGTCACTATCAGTGCCAGCTGCCATAACGGTTATACGAAGATCATGGGAGACAAGAGTAGTAAATTCTCATAACATTCCTTAACAATATTGGCGCACAATTAGTTTTTACCAAATTAGGATTGTACTGTTGTACGAATTATTTTAACGCAAGTTTTGTCTTAATCTTATCTTCTGATGGAATTTATCTGATGTGAAGTGATGATGAGCCTAGAAGGTAAATGTACTGAAAGGTATCAGATTCTTCAGAGTTAGAAGCTGTCTTCACTTATGTCTTCTTAGAATGATTCTGTCGTAGCCACAAGCTTGATTATCAGAAGAGGATTGATAGATCTTCAGAACTCAGAAAATTGACTCCAGAGATGGAAGTGAAACTTATCTGAGAAGCACACAATTTTCTTTTTATTTAGAGGCATTCAGCATTCATCATAATTGTTGATGTTTCTTCAGAAGCTGTCGAAGTAGTTTCTTGAGGCATGCCAGAATTGATTCTGATGAGATTTCTAGAGAGCTATTCATAATCAATTTAAATTTAGTATCTGCACACTTCAGAAAATTGTTAGAGTACAAAATTGTTAAATATAAATATATGCATTGTTATCATCAAAACTAGAGAATAGATGCAGAACCAAAACTTGTTCTAACAAGACTTTCTGAGAATTGACAGATAAGACATTCAACATAATACATTTGAGACTCTCTTAGAAGTGACAGAGCAACATCTCAAAAAAACAAATGAGACTCCCTGAGAATTGATAGATCAACATCTCACGTTATATAATTGAAACCCTTCGATAAAGGAGAAGCATTTCAAACTATACGACTGAGACTCTCGGAGAATTGACATAACAGAATCTCACATGTTCATCCACTGAGGAAAATAATCCAGAAAAGACTCCCTTGGGATAAGGTTTACTGGGAAAAGCTCTGCAGGGGAAAAGGCTCCAAGGATACTTCTTTAGGGTAACCTCTTCATGGGGAGCAAAACTTAGCGAATTCGCTGGGGAATATCATCATTAACAACATAGTTGAAGAAAGGCTTGCTGAGGAAAAACCCCATGAGTACACGTGAGGTAGGAACTCATTAAAAGAATTACCACCAACTAGGCTGAGGACTGACATGAACTCTCGTGATTAGTCCCGAATCCTGATTTATATTATGTATGCATGTTTGATTTTTAATGGAGTAATGTTTCACCTTAATGAAAATGCTATGCATGGTGTATGAAATTCATGTTATGATTTTTTATGACGTAATGCTTCACCTCGTCGTAAACGTTACGCACAATGCAAGAAATGTCATAATTAATGCGTGTATGAATGCAAATGAATATATTGATTGTTGTGGCTTGATCTTATTTCATCAGAAAGGTCAAGTAAAACTGAAATTAGGGTGTGCCAGTAATGATTGGATTTTGGAGGTGAACTGTTAGACGAGAACTGGATTGAAGGATAAACTACCAAAAGGGGAATGGTGAAAAAGATTAAGCTGCCATACGGGAACTTGATTTAGAGGATAAGTTACCATACAGGAACTCGTGTTTTTTTATTTTTTTGTCATACGTTAACTTACTTTAAAATAGGCTACTAGACAGAAACTGGTGTTTTGCTTTTTGTTTGTCAGACATGAACTGACTTTAAACTAGGCTACTAGATAAGAACTAGTCTTTAAAAACTGTTAGAGGGTAATTGACTTTAAAATAGGCTACCAAATGGGAACAGGTCGTTATTATTTGCCACTAGACGGGAAACAATGTTGTTTTTGGTTTTTCATACGGGAATTGACTTTAAAATAGGCTACCATACAGGAACTAGTCTTTAAAAACTGTTAGACGAGAACTGGGGTTTTTTCTTTGATCGTCAGACGGGAACTGACTTTTTTTAAAATGACTACCAGACAGGAACTGGTTTTAGTTTTCTTGTCAGATGAGAACTGACTTTGAAATTTAAGTGCCAGACGCCAACTAAATTTATGATAGTCTACCAGATGAGAACTGGTTTTTTATTTAATGTCAGACGAGAACTCACTTTGGAATTAGTATAATAGACAAGAACTAGTTTTTGGTTTAGCGTCAGATGAGAAGTGCCTTTTAGATATGCTACCAGATGGAAATTGGTGAAAAAGATTAGGTTACCATATGAGAACGAGTTTTAAAATGAACTACCAGACGGGAACTGGTCTTTGGGAAAGAGGGTGAGCGCGACTCATGATTCATGCTATGAGATTGACTTTTATGCATATAGTATTCAATGATGCCTGACATGATGATTGATCGATGTATGTAATGTTGATTTTGGCTTGTGTCATTGAAGGTTGGACCTTTTGATGTACCAAGTGTAATACCTCAAAATTTTCCCTCTTATCTCTCTCCAATAATTGCATATGTTTCATTCATTGCATTTCATAATAGGTCATAATAAATCATACACATCATTGGTTGCAAGGCATGGTATCAAGTACATCAAGGTGTGGATAGTTCAAAGCAAAAGAGACAAGAGTAAAAAGCTTTTCCAAACAAGTCACAAGGGCTCCACACATCTCAAATCATCTCATTTGATATCACAAGATGAGAATTCAATAGAAGAATTGAAGGAAGTCATATTCTCCAAACTACTGCAAACTAGGGTTTGGAATGCTGGAGTATAACACCCCAATGGGCAGGATCTTTGAGCTTTTATCATCTCCAAATGGCATATCTCATCTTTGTTGGAGAAGGTACCCATCATACTCAGAGAAATTTAGATTTGGAGGATGTGTTGATTTCTCCTAGACTAAGGGTTCAAAAATAGGGTTTGCCACAAAATCAATTTATTTCTGATTTTTTCAGGCAAGGCTTAATTCTATGGTATTCTACATGTCCTCAAGGGTCTAAGGATGAAGAATTGTCCATCAATTTGATTTGGAAGGGTTTCAATTGATCAATTGATTGAGAATCAAGAGATTTGGAGGAGATTCAACTGTGCAGAGGAAAAAGTCAAGTCTTGATTTTTTTAAGGTTAAATTCATGTTCCTCATGTCAAATATGATCATTGGTGAAGATTTGTTCAAGAAATAATAAGGGATTCATCAAAAATCAAGAAATGTGCAAAGTTGCCAAAAATAGAAACTAGGGTTTCTATTTATGGCAAGTTTTGGCAAGGTGAGAGGTCAACTTCAGAGCATTATTTCTCCATGTTCCAAGCACCAAATTAAAAGGTTAGGGAGGCCTCTCAAAAGTTCACATTTCAAGCTTCAAAACCATACCAAGAACATCCCCATTTGATCAAAATTGAGAGAGATATGATGTTTCAAAGTGAAGAGAAATCAAGGCAAAATGGCAAGTCATGACCAGCCAATGCGCCATAATTTCCACAAACACTTGGTGTGCATGTTGTGCCTAAGTTCATGGTCAAATTTCTCAATGATAGAGACTCCAAATGGAAAAAAGTTTAACATGACTGTTGTTAATTTCCATCTCTTCTTCCACTTTGGTGTTGGATAATTTTTCATTTGATCAATGTATGAGGAGTTATGGTAAGTCAAAGTAGGTAGCTTCACTGATTTTTTCCACACGCGCATAAGCTGGTGAGGCCAAGCCAGGTTGACATGTTACATCAGTTATGCATACCCATCTTCATGATCATTTTTTATTACCTTAGAGGTTCTATTTGCAATTGTTTTGAACATCAACCTTGCTCTACTCCATGTCCTCTTTCCAAAGAGCCACTAACAATGTCATGTCATTCCATGGTCATGGAGATATTTCTTGGCAAAGTCAACAACACAGCATCTAATTTTCTTACATGCCAAGTAACCAAATGCAAGGCAAAATCAGGTTGCATTGGTGTTGTCAGCCTCCTATGTGCATGCTACAATCATGTACCTCACACATTGCATTGCCATTTCAAGACCAACATGCTATTACGTGCCATGCTGCACATGTACCATCCATGCCATAAATGCTCGAACACAAATGAGAAGGGAACTTGTGAAACAAGCTTGGCCAATTCAGTATTTCATCATCACCTTTTATTTGGGCAACACCATAGTTTTCATGCTCTCTCCCCACTCTAGCAAAACACTACAACTCGTGCTATAACAAACTCTACTCACCCAACTCACTTAACCTCACTCAGTTAACCTTGGTTCTAACTGTCAACCATGACAGTTAGAACTTGACTCAAGGTATATAAGACTCCCTCTAACAGAATTGAGGGGAAGAGACTTTATTCTACACACTTCTCTAAATTTTCCACCTTCTTTCTCTCAATCTTGTCTCTCTTTCTCTCGAAGATTTACTCATTCTCTTTGTAATTTTCTCCTCCATTCTTCATCAAGAGGCATCCATGGAGTAAAGGAAGAGATTCAAGCTGCTATATCCAGATTGATTCACACATTCAATAGTTAATTTTCAAGAATTTCTAAGCTTCTTCATAGCCTTTATTTGGCCAAAATCAAGTTCAAGAAACAAGTGGAACCTCACCTCTGGTATTCTTTGAAGCTAAGGAAGCAGTAAAAAGCATAGGTTTCAGTTCAAACCTTTTGTTCTAATTTCACTTATTTGTGCATGATTGAAGCTCAGTAGGAGCAATGTGATAACCGGCTAGTTGATATGCACCTTGGGTGCGTAGTTTCAAAATCCTAGGGCAAACTTGTTGGCTTCGATTCTCTCTGTATATGTGTTGTTTGTGATTTTTGATGCTAGATTCATGATCTACTGGTTGAGATGAACATTTTGATATAAGGTTTGTGTGCTTATGGTCACCTGAAACTTTGTCCACGACGGAGGATCACCGGAGAAGATGACCAGAGTCTTCTTCGGCCACCTGAGTTGATGAATTTACATAAACCCTAGCCTGAGTCCAGTTTAAGTCGTGGTCGTTAGATGCTTTTGATCCGAGGGATGATAACATGCTAGCACATTAATGAACCACACTACCCTCACGTGCTTCTTATTTCTGAACTAATTTGAATTTGGTGTTTGCATGGGGTTGTATCATCATATTTTATCATGAGCACGCAATGTGATTTGTTGGATGTGTGTACTTTCTGGATGATCATGTGCTAATTCCATCCAAGGAATGAGATTGAGTCAATGGATTGACTGAAGTCCACAACATACACCTCATCTGAGAGCGTGTAATTGGATTGGCCTTTTTGCTATACGCACCCCCTATTATGAGCCGAAGGCTATTTGTGAACTAGCTTTTTGCTATTGTAGCACCCCCCAGCTCCTTTCTTTGTTTTTTATTTTTCATTTTAATACATGTTTGATTTTTAATTTTTAAAATTAATTTCAAGCATCCAAAAATTCTACAAAAATTCATGAAGCATCTAAAAACATTTAAATGATTTTTGGTTATTTTTATTTCTGATTTCATCATTTTATGCTATATTTTCATGAATTTCCATTTAATTTCTTTTGTGTGAACATTTAATCATGACCTATGCTTCATTCCAAATTTTTTTGACATAGTGGTGTTTTGAATCTTTGCCTAATAATTGGTATATGCATTTATGATATGTTGAGGCATGATATGCATTTTTTATGGATTTTTTTAGGTCATTTCTTGTTGACTTTTGAGTGAGGTCTTTGAGCCAATTGTTTGTGTGTTTTGTATGGCATTGTGAAACATCTTTGAGCATGATTCCTAATGATTTTTGAGCCATCCTTTTGGAGCATGCTTACACACTGATTACACCTCAATTCACTTGTCTTTTCTTAATTTCTCATTATCTTGACATGACTTTATGGATGGTGTGAAAGCATGTTGGTTGATGTGAATGTAGAAGACTTATGTTTAGGTCTTAATGAGCATTGTGTGCTATCTTCTTTGACCATTTATTGAGGATTTTTAATTCATGTTGCATGAATATTATAGGTCACTTTAATCATGTTATAGGTCATTCAAAGTTCATCCTTACATGACTGTATGCATTTGCTTTAACTTGAAATACCTTGTGTAATTATGCATTTTTCTAGGTTCTTCTTTGAGTATATGTTTGTATCAACTCTTGCATGATCTTGAACCATCATTTAGACATGATTCACTTCTATTTGTAATCATCCTCATCCATATTCCATGGCCCATAATTACACATTACAAGTTTTCTTAAGTGCATAAACTTTTGTATGCTTGCTTGACCTAGCTTGAACATGTTTGCTCTTAATCTTCAATGTGCTTCAATATGACAATTGTGGGGACTTTGTGCTTACATTCTTGACTTTTAAACATCATGTTAAATGTCTTGATCTACTGACTTGCATTCATATTACATGATTGTTCAATTTTAATCTTCATTTCTTACTTACATTACAAGTATGCTTCATTGTTGGAACTTGAATGATGTTTGTTCACAATTTTTCCTACTTGTTCAATACTTGCATACATGAATCATAGGCCACATTAATGAAATATTGATGCATTCTTAAATGTCCTTCACTTCTGACCTTAATGCTTACACGTGCATTCATCTATATTCATGATTCATTTGCATCCATATTGCATTGGTAATGTTTCATTTGCATTTGTGTGGTTGTTTGGTACATAGTTTGCCTTCATTTGTTTTCATATGGTATGTTTACATTAGTAGGATCCTTTAACATGTAAATACATACTTTGAATGTCCCTTAACCATAAGGACCTTTCCCTTTTGGTTTGAACTTCATTTTCTTCGTAATTTGTCTTCTTAAATCAAATAGTTTTGTTTGGTTTAATTTCTTGTACTTGTTTTCATTACTTGTGATGATTATGTATTAACCTTTTGTGTAGGGGCAGAGGTAAGTCATTTGGGTATGTGGATGTTAATCCATACTCATCTCTTCTTTCATCTCTCATCTCTTTCATTACAATTTCTCTTTTGCGAAAAGCATGATATAATGCTTGATTGTGTAGAACTTTCTCACATCCCTTTGGGATCCTAGCTCATCCTTAATTTTTGATTAAGGTGAGGTAGGATAAGCATTAGATAATGTTATCCCTCTATTTCCTTTAGAATTAGGTAGCTCTTATACCCCACACAACCATAGGATCTCTATGCATGACAACATTAGCATAACTAGTCCCCCACTTAGACTTTTTCCTTTCTTCCTTTTGAGTCTTCCTTTCTCATCTCAAAACAAAAAGCAAAAACATCTAATAAAGGATTAACATGTATTGCACACGAGCCTTGCATGTGGGAAATAAGATAGTGGAGAATCTTCTTTCACTTTCTTAGAGTGTTTAGCGTACGTCCCGTCTTGGGTCGATATGCGAGGCATTCGATCCTATGTCATAGACTTTAATGCAATATGTGTTATAAACACAAAAAATAATCAAAACACTTCTTCTTAAAAGAAAAAAAAAACAACAATTCTTCTCTCACTTCCTTTTCTCCATTCATAAAAGATGTGTCACTTCCGTTCTACCGCAAACAGGTAAATGCCTAAGACTCCGTACAACGAGGTGCGACACCTAACTGCGGGAACGCAAACCTTGGTGTCTTCTATTAAAAGACATAAACAAAGCAAAGTTATCCCTAGTGAGTCGAACTACGACTGCTCTGATTTCCTCCTTCTAGTTAGATTGAGGATACGTAGGCACAAGACGGTGATGTCTTGGCGAGCAACCTCCCCCTAGTTCGTGTCCGATTTACGTTGACTCTGACTTTCCCATTGCACGAGGGAATACATAGGCCTAGGACAGCTATGTCCTATCGAGTTACTTCTTTTTCTTTTCTTCCTCGTTTCTTCGTTCTTTCCCGTACCTGTTCCTTCTCGTGTCCAGTAGCAGTGGAGCTCCCGACGACGACACCCTTTGATCGAGACAACAAGCATGGATCCCATCGAGTACGATGGACGCGAGGGGGTGCTAACACCTTCTCCTTGCGTAACCGACTCCCTTACCCGTTTATCTTGGTCGTGAGACCATGCTTTTCCTTCCCCTCAGGTTTACGCAATGTTTCCTTTCCCTCTCTTGGGATAAATACATATTGCTGGCGACTCTGTTTCAGCGCCACTTTCGCGTTTGTACGTGGATGAAAATCCCGAGAGCGACAGCTGGCGACTCTGCTGGGGTGTTTTATCTGTTTGCTTGTTTTTTATTATAGGGTGTTTTATTTGTTTGCTTTACTCGCTTTATTTATGGCATTGTTGCATTTTTATTGTTTTATTACATTTACTTGATTTTCATTTACTGTTGCCATATATATTGTTTGTGCTGGACTGTGTTGGTTTTTCTGTTTGGTGGGATGGGTGATCTGAGAGATAAGCCCATTACACAGGCTTGAGAGTACATGCAGGATTAGAGTGGAAAGTAGTGTGGCCTACGTAGCATCTTGGTACGTTTAGTTTACACAAAATCCACAACCAGACGAGGTTTTCTTGGGAGATGTTCTGATTTGCGCGTCTTGTGCATTTCATGGTGTTAACCTAGAAAGCTGTCGATTCTGGTGACCATTCCCGAGGACTCAGTTGCGACACTCCTCCCGAGATATGATAATGGCAGACCAGAAATGGCAAACCCATTATGCATTCTTGATCCGAGGACCCAATGCTGGGAACTTGCTATAGGATATCCTTTTTGAGGGGAATCAGTTGAGGCCTCCTCGATTGATGATGATGCCAAACCAAAAATGGTGAACGTATCATCATTTCTCGACCTGAGAGTCCGTGATATTGAGGATCCTTTCCTTTTTAGTACCCACATGTGAGAAGAGGCAGGTGTTTACAGGTTTGCAGGTAACCATAACCTCCCACATACCCGGTTTTCTGGTATTATCACACAAAAGCGAATATTCATCCTACTATAGTCAGACGGTTCTTGTTCATAGTTCTATGTTGTTCTCAGATCTACACTAACACTATTCACAATCCAGCACAGACACGCGACACTCTGATACCATGCCTTTTGCATTGCATTATCATATTATAACATTCATGTTTATCATTTCTAGGTGCTCACTTTACCTCTGATTCCAGTAAATGGGTTCAACGGAGACGAATGATAGGAGGAAGAATAATGTTGCTTACAGATTTCCAGAGCCAATGTTAGACCTACTTCACAAGGTGATAGCTATGGTTGACCCGGGTGTTCTTATCCTCTTCCAAAAGAAATATGGGAGATTGGTGAAAATGGTCCGTAACATTACAAAGTATGAGCATGATGCTCTCCACACATTGCTGCAGTTCTATGAGCCATCGTTGAGATGCTTTGTCTTTCCGGAGTATATCTTGATGCCTACGTTGGAGGATTTTTTGTTCATCCTGGATATCTCAGTCAAATCTACAGTACCATTATTTTCGGGAGATCACCCTAACATAGAAGAAATTGCAACTGCCTTACAGGTGGAGCAATTAGTGCTGAAGAGAAATGTTGCTGATAAGAATGGAGTTAAGGGTTTTCACTTGGAATTTCTTGCCAACCAAGCTCAAGAGTGTGCCAACACCAAGTTTTGGGCAGTCTACAATTCTATCCTGGCCTTGTGTATCTACGGTATCGTCTTGTTTCCTAACCAGCATTACTTTGTGGATATGCACGCAGTAAGGGTTTTTGTCTTGAAAAATTTGGTTCCTACACTGTTGGGTGATTTCTACCACTCCGTGCATTTCAAGAATGAGAAGAGAAGGGGATGACAAGTCAACTGCTGCACTCCACTCTTATCCAACTGGTTTTTGAATCATTTACCTCAGACTGGCGCCTTTGTAGACACGAAGGATTCCCTAAAGTGGTCTAAACGAATAATGGGGTTGGATGTTGATAATATTGATTATTTTGACCATCAGTTGCAAGGAATAGAGATCATTACCAGTTGTGGGATTTTTCTGAATGTGCCTTTGATCGGCAGGAAAGGGGGAATTAATTATAACCCTATCCTGCTATCAGGCATTTCGGATATGCCTCAAAGAACCCTCCTGAAGACCAACATATGGAAAAGTCTTTGTTCTTTAATGGGATTGAAGATACAGAGGTGCTAAGGAAGGTCGTACACACTTGGGGGCACATCCATAAGACTGGGAAAATTGTTTTTGGAAAAGGTGATTGCAGAGCCTACCCGCAATATACATAGTGGATCCAGAGGAAGGTTGAAGAAGTTCTCTTGCCTTTTTCACGGGAGCCACCTTTGTATCCAGTGGTGCAGGAGCAAACTACCATAGTGGCCATTGAGGAATTCGAAAAATTACAAAATCTGGTGAAAGAGCTTCGGATAGAGAATTCTGATATGAGCAGCCGACTTCAAGATGCATTACATACCAACAAGGAGTTGGAACGGAAAGCCCAAGACGCCGAAAAGATCTTAACAGCAAGAGAAAAATATTTTGCCGAAAGAGCCTGGCATTACTAGAAAGCTAACATGGCCGCTGAAACCCCTGCTCGAATTTACAAGCAAACTAAACAGTCCCTGGCCCAGACAAAAGATAAGTTAGCCAAGCTTCAGCAAGCCTGGGATGAAGTTAGAATGGAGAATGCAGAGCTGCGAGAGCAACTAAAAACCAAAGACGATGAACTTCAGAGAGCGCATGAACAACGGAGAAAACATCGGGAAGACTTTGGAAAAAGCCAAGAGCAGCTGAAGAATGTCAGGGATGAGCTGAAAGTTTCCAAGAAAGAGCTTGAAGATGCCATGATGGAGATGGGAAGACTCAAGATACAAGCTGACGTGAAAAGGCCTAAGCAGGTGAGTGATGACGAGGCTCTTTTGATGCACATTGATTCATTAGCCGAAGATCTGAAGAAGAGGTATATTTTGATTAAAGAAATGATTGAAAGGCCAAACCATCAGCGCACCAGAATACTCTTTGAGAAAATCAAGTATTCTAGCGAGAAGCTGAAAGATCTGGAGTTAAATGATTGATAGTTTTATTTCCATTTTCCTAATGCAGTTGTTGATGTACTGTGGTTACCATCAGGCTTGTTGATGGATCCGCTATCTTGATGTATTTCCAATTTACGAACTCCTTGTAGAATGCTTCAATGCGTACTGGTTTTCTGTTAAATTCAAATGAATGGTTTATTCAGAAATGGTTCCTTGGCAGCGCTCTATTCACAAGCACATTATCACAGCACGTTATCACATCATATTTCTTCTCAAAGAATTTCTCCCAACAATATCTGTATATTGCTCAGCTTCTTGTGATTAAGACTGGAATCAGGGTGTAAAACGCCTTGGGAATGAAAAACATTGCATATGCATACATTTCATAACATATCATTTTGCATAACAGGTACTCATCTCAGGGAGTTCCTAACCTTTATTTGGTTGAAGGCAGAATAGCTGATCTCAACATTCATCGTTACCCGACTCGACAAAATCAAGCCAAAATCATGGAACAGGTGCATGCAGAACTCACTGAAATGAGGACCCGTATGGAGCAGTTCATGAACCTTATGCAGGGCTCAGCCCAGGGGCAGCAAGATTTGAGAACTGCAGTTCAAAGGTTGGAAGTGGAAATCCCCAATGGTAATCCTCCTGGCGGAGCAACAGTTAATCCTCCTGGCGGAGCGGCAGTTGATCCTCCTGGCGGAGTTCCTGGTGACGTTGGCCATATTAATCATCAACATATGGAGGACCATCAAGATGATCAGTTCTCTGTGCTGAATGCTGACACGGGGATTCATAATGATGGTAATGACAGAAGGTATGAAGAGTTGGCTGAGAAGGTAAGAGCCATGGAATGTCAAAACTCAATGGGAATTGATGTTGCTGACATGGGGCTGGTGCAAGGGGTGAGGATCCCTCCAAAGTTTAAGCCTCCAACCTTTGACAAGTATAATGGCAGTACCAGTCCTAAGACTCACATTCAGGCATATTTCAGGAAGATTTCTGCATATTCTGGCGATGAAAAGCTGTGGATGTACTTCTTTCAGGATAACCTGTCAGGAGCTTCATTGGAATGGTACATGAAGCTGGAAAAAGCTTATATCAGGAACTAGAGGGACTTGGGCGATGCTTTCTTGAAACAGTATCAGTATAATATTGACATGGCCCCTAATCGTACCCAATTGCAGAATATGACACAGGATCCGAAGGAAGGTTTCAAACAATACGCCCAAAGGTGGCGTGAGCTAGCAGCTCGAGAACAACCCCCGATGATGGAAAGGGAAATGGATGATATGTTCATGAATACTTTACGGGGCCCATATCTGGATCGTTTGGTCGGATGTCCATCCACTGGGTTCTTTGACATTGTGATAGCGGAGAGAGAATTGAAAATCTATTGAAATCGGGGAAAATTCAAGATGGAAGCGGGGCAAGCTCTTCCAATTCAAAAAGGCTTTTTGGGATAGGCTCGAAGAAACGTGAAGGTGAAACTAGTACTGCCTATGGACAGGGGGGCGAAGGTAAAGGACGCCAGGGCTCGTACCATCAAGCAGCAACTGTAACTATTCTGGTTCCAGCTGCCGAATCTCAGTCACAATCTCAAAGACAATACCAACCGATGCAGAGATTGAGTGATCGCCACTTTGAAACTTTACCTATGACTTATGCCCAGATGTTACAGAATTTGCTCCGCTTAAAGTTGGTACAATTGAGAACGCTGGCACCACCAACAGGTAGGTTACCTTATAGCTATGATGCAAATGTGAACTATGAATTCCATTCGGGTGCGCCCGGTCACCATATAGAGAACTGCAAAGCTTTTAAGCACGTAGTTCAGGATCTGGTTGATTCAAAAGCTATCAACTTCGCTCCTAATCCTAATGTGATCCAAAACCCCATGCCCCTGCATGGCGGACCAAAGGTCAATGCAATAGAAGATGACAGAGGCTTGAATCTGGTTTCAGAAGTCAACTAAGTCAGAACATCTTTGGAGATCGTGAAAAAACGTTTGTTGAGAGGGGGCGTGTTCCCCAGTTTTCTGGAAAATTGCTCAGAATGTTTGACTGCGATGAATGGTTGTGATGAATTGAGGAAGGGCCTTCAGAAGTTGATAGACGAGGGTTGTTTAGAGTTTGATCAACGGAGAAAGAAGGATGATACGGTCTCGACAATTACCATTTACTTTACTCCAACAGAGATTCCCGTGCATACGCCAGTACAGGTCCCCGTGCCTGAGCAGTTAGCCCTTGTGACTATAACTGTTCCGGGTCCTATGCCATATGAAAGTACAAAAGCGATCCCGTGGCATTACGGAGCTGATGTTTATTACCAAGGGCAGAAGCAAGAAGTAGAGACTCCCCAGGAAACTGGTTCGAGTGTGAGGAACGTAGGAGGAATGGGTGGTTTTACCCGTAGTGGAAGGCTCTTTGCTCCACAAACGCTCCGAAATGATGATGCTGAAACTTCGACAAAAGCTAAAGGCAACCAGGTAGTAAATGAAGAGCCCGTGCAAAGGGCGGAGCCCGGTAATTCCTTTGAAAAAGACGTTGAAGAGTTTATGAGGATTATCCGAAAGAGCGATTATATAATAGTGGATCACTTGCATCAAACTCCCTCCAAGATTTCTATCTTGTCACTACTGTTATGTTCCGAGGCACATCGCAACGCCCTGCTGAAGATCCTGAATATGGCGTACGTCCCACAGGAAATATCGGTGAACCAGGTTGAGGGTGTTATCACCAACGTCAATGCCAGTAATGGGTTGGGGTTTACCGATTTTGATCTAACGCTAGAGGGGAGAAATCATAACAAAGCTCTCTACATCTCCATGGAGTGCAAAGGTGCCGTCTTGTCCCATGTGTTGGTAGATACAGGCTCGTCCCTAAATGTGCTGCCGAAGAAGGCTTTGGCAAAGCTGGATGTTGAGGGGGTTGTACTTCGGCCATGTGATTTAGTTGTGCGCGCCTTTGACAGCTCTAAAAGATCAGTTTTTGGGGAGGTAGAGTTGCCTGTGAAGATTGGATCCCAAGTGTTTAATATGGTTTTCTATGTAATGGAAATCCAGCCGGCTTATAGCTGCTTGCTAGGGCGCCCGTGGATACATGCTGCTGGGGCCGTTTCGTCAACACTCCACCAGAAGATAAAGTTTTTCATGGACGGTCAGGTTGTCACAGTATGTGGAGAGGAGGATATATTTGTCAGTCATTTATCATCATTTAAATATGTGTAGATGGACGGCGAGATCCATGAAACTCTTTGTCAAGCATTCGAAGCAGTGAGTATTGAAAATGACCCTCCTACCAGTGAAACAAAAGCGGGGACTTCTATAGTTTCTTACAAACAGGCTCTCGAAGTAGTACAGTCAGGCCATGCTGAAGGTTGGGGTTAGTTGATTGAGTTGCCTTTCAAGGAAGACAAGTGGGGGATTGGTTACCAACCTACTCGAGCTTCGCAGTCAGTAGGCCAGGAGCGTCAAGGATCTATCTCTTTCTCCAGTGGGGGGATCATCAACCCTGGTCAAGTCTTTGCTACAACTGAAGACGAGGGAGACAGTGATTATGACATGGACAATTGGGTGCGCCCATGTGTCCCGGGGCAGAAGCTGAACAACGGGTTCTCTAAAGACCTCATCCAAGTCACCCTGCAGAAAGAGTATTTTTCTTTGTTTTTCATGTTGCATGTAAAATCCTATGCCCTTGCCCAAGGCGTAGTGATTTCATTTTAGGGCCACATTTGTGTCATATGCAAGTTTATCATCAATAAAAGGACATTTTTTGTATTCAAAAATTGTGTTCCCTGTCTTTCATTTTACACTTTTCATTTTATTTCAAATAAAAATGGCAATGTTTTTCTTTCTTCGTAGTTTGTTTTCTTCCTTTTCAAAAAGTTATGTCTAAAATAAAGCATGAACCATCATTCATGCAGAAATAATCCTATGGATTCTGTTGATAACGGTCCTGCTATGGTTCGATATGACTTTGACAATCCAATTTACCAAGCTGAAGAGGGGGTGAGGAAGATTGTGAACTTTCCGAAGAATTGGCCAGATTATTGAAACAGAAAGAAAGAGTTATTCAGCCTCATCAAGAGTCATTAGAAGTTATCAACCTTGGCACCGAGGATGTGAAGAAGGAGGTCAAAATAGGGGCAAGCCTAGCAGAGAATGTGAAGAAAGAGTTGATTGAGATGTTGCGCGAAAATGTCGATATCTTTGCCTGGCCTTATCAAGATATGCCAAGATTAGATACCAATATTGTCGTGCATAGGTTGCCTCTCAAAGAAGGTTGTTCCCCCGTCAAACAGAAGCTTCGCAGAACTAAACCAGAAATGGCGATCAAAATCAAAGAAGAAGTACAAAAGCAGTGGGATGCAGCGTTTCTGGCCGTCACCAGCTATCCACCATGGGTTGCGAATATTGTCCCGGTACCTAAGAAAGATGGTAAGGTCCAGATGTGTGCTGACTACCGGGATTTAAATCGAGCAAGTCTGAAAGATGATTTTCCACTACCTCATATTAATGTGTTGGTAGATAATACATCTCAATTCTCAGTGTTTTCCTTCATGATGGCTTTTCCGGTTATAATCAGATTAAAATGGCGCCGGAAGACTTGGAGAAAACAACGTTTATTACCCCATGGGGCACGTTTTGCTATAAAGTGATGCCTTTTGGTTTGAAAAATGCAGGGGCAACTTATCAGCGTGCTATGGTGACACTCTTTCATGACATGATTCATAAAGAGATTGAGGTTTATGTTGATGATATGATTGCTAAGTCGCAGACCGAGGAAGAGCACTTGGTGAATCTGAAAAAGCTCTTTGAACGATTGAGAGAATTCAGACTGAGGCTGAACCCGAATAAGTGTACTTTTGGGGTGAGATCTGGTAAGCTGTTGGGCTTTATTATCAGTGAAAGAGGAATCGAGGTTGATCCAGCAAAAGTAAAAGCAATACAAGATATGCCCGAGCCAAGAACAGAAAAGCAAGTATGTGGTTTCTTAGGGAGATTGAACTACATTGTTAGATTCATCTCTCATCTTACAGCCACTTGCGAGCCAATATTCAAATTGTTGAGAAAAGATCAATCAATTCGTTGGAATAATGATTGCCAAAGGGCGTTTGACAAAATAAAAGAGTATTTGCAAAAGCCTCCGATTCTTATGCCTCCAGTTCCAGGGAGACCACTGATTATGTATTTGTCGGTACGAGAAAATTCAATGGGTTGTGTTCTCGGTCAACAAGACGAGACAGGTAGGAAAGAACATGCCATATACTACCTGAGCAAGAAATTCACAGATTGCGAGTCTAGATACTCAATGCTTGAGAAGACATGTTGCGCACTTGCATGGGCTGCTAAGCGTTTCAGACAATATATGCTGACTCACACTACTCTATTAATATCAAAGATGGATCCAGTCAAATACATTTTTGAAAAGCCAGCTCTCACCGGAAGGGTTGCCCGTTGGCAGATGGTGTTGATAGAGTATGACATACAATATACTCCCCAAAAAGCCATAAAGGGTAGTATTCTGTCTGACTATCTCGTTGAGCAACCAATTGATGATTATCAACCAATGAAGTTTGAGTTCCCTGATGAAGACATCATGTACTTGAAAATGAAAGATTGTGACGAGCCACCAGTTGATGAAGGACCAGATCCTGATGACAAGTGGAAATTGATGTTTGACAGGGTTGTTAATGTGAATGGTAGTGGAATTGGGGCAGTTCTCATAACTCCGAAAGTTTCCCATATACCTTTCACGGCCAGACTGACTTTTGATGTCACCAACAATGAAGCCAAATATGAAGCCTGCATCATGGGTATTGAAGAAGCCATTGATTTAAGACTCAAGACTCTTGACGTATTTGGGGACTCTGCTCTAGTGATCAATCATGTCAATGGAGATTGGCACACCCATCAACCCAACTTGATCCCTTACAGAGATTATATGAGGAGACTGTTAACTTTCTTCAAAACAATAAAGTTGTGTCATGTGCCTCGTGATGAGAATCAAATGGCAGACGCTTTGGCAACGTTATCTTCTATGATCCAAGTGAATTGGTGGAATCATATACCCAAAATTGATGTGATGCGACTTGATAGACCTGCTCATGTGTTTGCAGCCAATACAGTGACCCATGATAAACCTTGGTATCATGATATCAAGCGTTTCTTAGAGAGTCAAGAGTATCCAGCTGGGGCATCCAATAATGACAAGAAGACTCTGAGAAGGTTAGTGGGAAGTTTCTTCTTTAATGAAGATGGCGTATTGTACAAAAGAAATTTTGACATGGTCTTGCTCAGATGCGTGGATAGACACGAAGCAGACATGTTAATGCAAGAAGTGCACGAAGGTTCTTTTGGTACCCATGCTGGTGGACATGCCATGGAAAAGAAATTGTTGCGAGCTGGTTATTACTGGATGACCATGGAGGCTGATTGTTTCAAATATGATCGAAAATGCCACAAGTGCCAGATTTATGCTGATAAAGTGCATGCGCCACCGAATCCTTTAAACGTGATGAGTTCCCCTTGGCCCTTTGCCCTGTGGGGCATTGATATGATTGGGAAGATTAAGCCCACCGCCTCTAATGGACATCGTTTTATTCTAGTGGCCATTGATTACTTCACCAAGTAGGTGGAGGCTGCTTCATTTGCAAATGTCACCAAGCAGGTAGTTGCCCGTTTTATAAAGAAAGAGATTATTTGTCGATACAGGATGCCCGAGAGGATCATCACTGATAATGGTTCTAATCTTAATAATAAAATGATGCAAGAGCTGTGCCAGAGCTTCAATATTAAACATCACAATTCATCTCCGTACCGCCCAAAGATGAATGGTGTCGTCGAGGCAGCCAATAAAAATATCAAGAAGATTGTGCAAAAGATGGTTGTGACGTACAAGGCTTAGCATGAGATGTTGCCTTTCGCTTTGCATGGGTACCGTACATCAGTACGCACGTCTACTGGGGCAACCCCGTTTTCTCTTGTGTATGGTATGGAAGCGGTCTTGCCGGTTGAAGTTGAGATTCCTTCTCTGAGGTTCATGATGGATGTCAAGCTTGATGAGGCCGAATGGGTTCGAACGAGGTTCAACAAGTTGAGTCTCATAGAAGAGAGGAGATTGGCAGCAGTATGCCATGGGCAACTGTATCAAAGAAGGATGAAACGGGCATTCGATCAGAAAATGCATCCTCGGAATTATCAAACAGGTGACTTGGTGCTGAAAAGGATTCTTCCTCCTAATACAGATCACAGGGGTAAATGGACTCCGAATTATGAAGGTCCATATGTTGTCAAGAAGGTTTTCTCGGGCGGTGCCTTGATGCTTACAACTATGGATGGTGAGGATTTTTCGTCGCCTGTGAACTCATATTAGTTAAAAAATACTTCGCATAAATGGACCCGTTGGACAGTAAAAAGAGAGTCCAGGCAAAAAGGGCATCCTGGAGAACCATAAAAAAAAAAGAAAAAAAGAAAAAGGTTTGGGCAAAAATTAGGTGAAATTCTGGTATGACAGATCCCAGATGTCCTACAGGATGTCGAGACATCTGGTCTGTTATAAATAACATGGCAAGGTATAAACAATAACAGTACTAAAAAGCATAAACAACACACGGAATTTGTTCACCCAGTTCGGTCTAACAACCTACATCTGGGGGCATACCAAGCCAGGAAGGAAATCCACTATTAGCAGTATCAATTCATAGACCCTACAGTCAACACACCGGTTGACGATCTACTCACTTAATAACTACCCAATGACCCTTCTACCTAAGTCCTCCCTAGGCAAGAGACTCCATCTCACTTCTAATCATCGTAATGATGTCTAGCAGTCAACACCTCAGCCACTGTATCAACAGCTTGATTTCCAACAACTCTTCAAACACATAAAAATAGAAGACACACTCATATGCTAATACTCAGCCAAGACTCTTGACTAAGAACACCATCTTGAAGTTGCTTAAAAGCTTACTCCAAGAACAATACATCTCTTACCTACAGGCTTCGAGATAAACATGATGACTATCCCACAAACCGAGCGGTTCATCGACCAACACAACCCTTATAATTTACATGATGGCTGGCTTATTTTTCTAGGTTATAATGCTTCTATTTATAACCTAAACCCAACTGGATTTGGGCTTCAAATCACAACATATCAGCTGCTACAAATCTGCAAAAGATTCTCCTACAAATTAGGTCTTCAATCAAATCTTCATGCTTTAAATCAGCTGCAGAATTTTCTCCACATAAACAGGAACAAATCTCCAAGTAGTTTCCTAAAAAGTCTCCAAGATCCTTTTTATGAAATCCAATTAAATCTACACTTTGTTCCTAATAAATCTCCTTGACCTACGTATAATGATGAGGTATATCCAAAAAGATCTCATCAAATCAAATCAAATCCGTCAAGAGATATACAATAGCAGCAACTGCTGTATCATACAATGATGTTATGACATCTCCTTTGACATCTTGATTAACCATTACATGACAGCAAAACAGCAACACCTTAAAACAACTATGCACTCATATCAGCTTAGTGTAGCACAACATGTCAAGACATCACACTTGACATCTCCACAACCTGCAACTAATCTAATATGACATATACTGAACATAACTAGTTAGTGTAGAATAGCATGTCAAGACATTCTCCTTGACATTTCACAACCTGCAACTAAACTATTATGGAAGATACACAAAACAACATGTTAAAACAACTTAAGTGACATAAAGCTATCATATAGGTTTTAACAAAATTTAGCCAACACAAATACTGCATAGCTGCAGAACTAACAAACTCCCCCTTTGGCAAATTTTGGCTAAAACCATCATATCATATCAAATATATCAGCAGCAGAAAATAGTCACACACATCAGTAGCAGATAAAACAATTATCAGCACTACAACACCTACACAAGCAGATCAGCACTCAATCTTCATTTGCACACATACACAACCTCACACAGCCACTCACACTAACTCAGAGAAGTTAGAACATCATATAGAACATCATATAGAACATCATATGACAGCAGCACACTCATCTCCCCCTGACTCCAACCAGCTCCCCCTAAAGCCTAGGAACAGAAACAACAACAGCTAAGCTCTCCCCCTTTTTTAGCCACAATTGGACAAAGCAAAAACACACCAGAACAATATCCATACATCCTTTTGGATAACACAACCAGCTCCTCCTCAAGGAAACAACCAAGGACACTGGCTACTACTACTTACTTCTCCCCCTTTATAGCCATAATATGCCAACCCAAGCAACTATGCATTTAAGGGAAATCAACCAGAAGCAGAAAAAAACATTAGTATTACTCCCCCTGACGTGGATAACTAGTGCTCCTGAATGGAAAACATAAGATGCATCTTAATGTCTTCAAGAGATCACTCCCAGTCCAGCCACCTGCTGAAGCACATTCATTTTGGCACCACAATCCCTTTTGACAAGAAAACGTAGTCACTCACACATGAAGTTACATCATGCTATACGTGAGGAACATAAGGATCACCATCCTCCTTCAAACAAGCTAAAGCTCCCCCTAAAGCCAAGGAGCACAGAAAAACAATCAGAGAGCCACAAAAACTTCAAATCCACAAAACTTCAAATCCACAAAAAAAAACACATCACAGCCCATCACATCACTGAAGATCATAATAATACAAGAACAACACTCTCTCCCCAAGCTTTTCAACTGGCCTTAGCAAGGCCCCAACTCTCCAAAGGCAGTCATTCCCTATCATTCTCCCCTATGACAATCTGGAATACTCCTGATCAGTTGATGAGTATCTTCATCTTCAGACTTCTAAACAAACAATACCTGATCTACTTCAGTCTTTTCTACATTCTCCATCCAAAGCATACCTTCTACTTCATCATTCTCCCGTAAGACTATGTAGACGCTCCTTAGGCATAATGTAGGCACCACGCTTCTGAACCATAGCATAGTCATCCTTCCCCAAGGATATCCAACCAGATAATGTCCCAACACAAGTTAGAACATCTGCCACACACCAAGACATCATCACCATGATTCTTGATATGCTCCACCAACTGGACTTACTATAGCATAGTAATCCAAAGAACTAGAGAAATAAACTCTCATCCACCTTCAAGAAGAATAATCTCCTTGAGTCTTCAACTCATCACCCTTCTTCCCAAGAGTAACTTATTCCATGACAATCCTCATTAATAACCAGCTGCCACACTCTGATTATCTTGATTCTTCGAATCCACTTCTGAGATCAACCAAATGCCACAGTTTGATCACCTCATTCATGAATCCTCATATGAAAACAACCAAATGCCACATTTTGACCTTTTTCAAGTTTGTCATAACTCTCACAAAGATATCCTGATCCACCAAGGAAACTTGATCTTCAAGTCACATGTTCCAATTGCTCAATAGCAAACACACTTAGACTCCCAAAGCCATGGTCATGTAACATCTTCTCCTTCCTGCAGCTCCCGTAAACTGCCATGAGAATGATCTTTTTGAAACATCCTATTGTTCATTCCTGTAGATCACCCTATCATAAGCTGATGTGCCACATCACCAGCTGAGACTTCTCATGTTAAGATAGATGTCAGAATATTATGACATCCAGCTGTTGAATTCAGCTCTTCCTTCTGCCACTCAGAAGAACCTCCTCCCTTTGCAGAAACAGGTTTTTATGCTCTCATAGACTTGATTCAATAATCAAGTTTCAGTAGACAACCTTCATCCTGCTTAGAAACTCCAAAGACTTCAAACCTACCACATCTGAATCTTCAGAAAATAAGTAGTCCAAGACTACCCCATAGCAATACTAAAAAATGTCACTTTCCTTAGTAGAGCCGTCAGTAGAAAGCCAGAGATAACTGCCACTTATCCTCGACCTTCACAACCAGAGCAAACACCATGCTCCAAACCATAAACTGATCTAAGCTGTAACCATCAAGATTATGATGTCTTCATAGTCTTCCATCTTCATCTTCAACAGCACCACCATCTGGACAAGTCATCCACAATACTTTCTAGGAACAGATGCTAAGCAATAATCCCAGGTCAACACCTAGGCGACTTGTGAGTGAATATAGAACCCCTCCCATGATTCTCCAAACCTCTGATGAATAGATGTTAAAACAATTGACAGAACATCCTTAATCTTGTCTTTCAAGGATAATCAATTAAATACTTTTGAATTTCAAAAATAGCAATTGATCTTAAATCCTTGTGGTTTAACCCTTCTTCAGATTCCAGCATCTTCTGAATCTTCTTCATGACAAACCATCAAGACAACCATTCATACCACAAAAACATTCCAGGTTAGGTCAGTGTCTTGACCTTTCACTCCACCCTGAGCAAAGAACTGAAATGATGTTTCAACATCAGTTCTGACATCAGCAACCATAGTAAATCACATTAAACATCTACTATGACTTTGGAGACAACAACCATAGTAATCCACACACATCTCTTGCAAGGGACACAAGAGGATTGACCATCAGTAGCTGATCAACCTTCAAGCCCAGAACATACACACAAGCAGGAACCTGCATACTCTACATCTCAAGAATCTTCAAACTTCTAATGTCCATACCTCCTGTCTGTCTTTGAGATGTTGGATGCCATCCTTCTACACCTAAAGGAGAGAAACCATTGACTGGTCATCACAAACAACATAGACAAATATGCTTCTCCCAACACTTCAACCTACAAGGATGCTCTTCAATCCTTACAAAAAGATGTTCCATTATGTGAGGACACCACATAACTCTCCAGCTTCTCATGTAGATACCATAATCTTTTGGTCCCACCAACTCCTCCTTGATCCAAACACAACTGCTCATCCTAGATGGTTTGGATGACATTCCAACACCAGTCAACCAGTTAGGTTATTACACCTCCTCTATGCAAGCCAGGAGTAGGTTCCAGACAGATGTGATCAATACACATTTGCTTAGCCCCTAAGCAACTGCAATGTCAAATCTTTATCCGCAAGATTCTGCATACTCTGCTGGTTTGATGTCCCAACAACTGGTAGAACATCATTCAAGAACAGTACCAAGGGATCCTTCAATATATACCTGTGGATGTTCTTTCAGAGAAGAGAGCCAAAATAAATTGCATCCTTCTTATCTCTCATCAACAACCTTATTGAAAATGGCTTTATGAGTGGACTTGGGTTAAACCTCAAGTATCTTTGGTCACTTTAATAAGTCAGTTAATATTATCCTCAAGTATCATAACACCATGTGATACACCTTCAGAGTGTGTTGTGGCCTCAACACACAAAACCACCAGGAGTTTTCCATCAGATATATATATATATATATATATATATATATATATATATATATATATATATATATATATATATATATATATATGCAGCGGAACACACACCAGAAAACTCCTCTACAACCTTCAGGCAAATCATAATAACCTTTCCACAAACACGACACTCCATGTGTAATATGTCAACATAGGTTTGAAAATAAATCAAACCACACAGCAGCTCACCACCAAAGCTACAAGCCTGATAACAGACAGGTCCAATACACACACTGTCATGAACAATCCATCCTCCACTTCTAGGGACAATTCAAACAACAATATGAACTTCTCCAAGTTCAAACAACTTTTCAGTAGATACCATCTACCTTGCCCATAACCAGAAAATATCTTCCCTAGGATCTCACCCAGAAAATAGAACAGGATGCCTGCTCTGAGACCAATTGAAATTTAGGTATGACAGATCCCAGATGTCCTACAGGATGTCGAGACATCTGGTCTGTTACAGATAACATGGCAAGGTATAAACAATAACAGTACTAAAAAGCATAAAAAACACACAGAATTTGTTCACCCAGTTCGGTCTAACAACCTACATCTGGGGGCATACCAAGCCAAGAAGGAAGTCCACTATTAGCAGTATCAATTCGTAGACCCTATAGTCAACACACCCGTTGACGATCTACTCACTTAATAACTACCCAATGAACCTTCTACCTAAGTCCTCCCTAGGTAAGAGACTCCATCTCACTTCCAATCATCGCAATGATGTCTAGCAGTCAACACCTCAGCCACTGCATCAACAACTTGATTTCCAACAACTCTTCAAACACATAAAAATAGAAGACACACTCATATGCTAATACTCAGCCAAGACTCTTGACTAAAAACACCATCTTGAAGTTGCTTAAAAGCTTCCTCCAAGAACAATACATCTCTTACCTACAGGCTTCGAGATAAACACGATGACCATCCCACAAACCGAGTGGTTCATCGACCAACACAACCCTTATAATTTACATGATGGCTGGCTTATTTTTCTATGTTACAAAGCTTCTATTTATAACCTAAACCCAACTAGATTTGGGCTTCAAATCACAACATATCTGCTGCTACAAATCTGCAAAAGATTCTCCTACAAATTAGGTCTTCAATCAAATCTTCATGCTTTAAATCAACTGCAGAATTTTCTCCACATAAATAGGAACAAATATTCACGTAGTTTCCTAAAAAGTCTCCAAGATCCTTTCTATGAAATCCAATTAAATCTGCACTTTGTTCCTAATAAATCTCCTTGACCTGCGTATAATGATGAGGTATATCCAAAAAGATCTCATCAAATTAAATCAAATCCATCAAGAGATATACAATAGCAGCAACTCCTATATCAGACAATGAGGTTATGACATCTCCTTTGAAATCTTGATTAACCATCACATGATAGCAAAACAACAACACCTTAAAACAACCATGCACTCATATCAACTTAGTGCAGCACAACATGTCAAGACATCACACTTGACATCTCCACAACCTGCAACTAATCTAATATGACAGATACTGAACATAACTAGTTAGTGCAGAACAGCATGTCAAGACACCCTCCTTGACATTTCACAACCTGCAACTAAACTATTATGGCAGATACACAAAACAGCATGTTAAAACAACTTAAGTGACATAAAGCTATCATATAGGTTTTAACAAAATTTAGCCAACACAAATACTGCATAGCTGCAAAACTAACATTAGGGATAAAAAAAAAGAGTACACCCGGTAAGTTGAAAACCCGAAAGGGCAGCTTAGGAAAAAATGGGTATCCCGGTGGAATGAAAACCCGCAAAGGGCGATCCAGGCTAAAGAGGGATTTAAAAGCGAAAGCCTGCGATTTGAGTAACTTGTATCCCGTCTCGTTTCAACAAGAGGCAGCCCGAAGGATAGGAACTGGTCGAATCACCCCCTTGGAAAGTGAAGCACTTGGAGAGTCTTGAAGACATATGAATCATAGCAGGATTGAAACTCAATGGATTTCCGTTTTCCACGTTGCCGTTAGGATAGTTTCTTTTCTCTTTTAAGCAATTAACTCTTTCTAGGAATTGCCTCCTGATGTAAACGCCTCTTTTCGGGCTTTTCAATCAATAAAATTTTCTTTATTCAGAATAGCCATTTCTTGTGTTTTCTTTTACAGTGTGTTTTGATTGCAAAAAACGTCCGAGTTTTGATAAACATTGCATTTGAAAATGTTATTTCTTTGATTCTGTGGTTGGTATTTATTTTACTAAAACTATTCTAGCAGCAAGATGTTGGAACATGATGTTCTAGGTGGCTACATTCAACATGTCGAATGAAGATGTCCCATACCTGCTCATAGGACATCGCGTATGGATTTAGTTTTAAAGCAGATTCTGTAGCTGTGAATTGTTACTAAATATTCTGTGAATAATTGGTTATCCTATGTGGCATCCAAAGCATTTTTGGATTGTGTTTATTTGTTGGTTTTTCGGATTTTCAGTTGTTTCTAATTATGGAGACATATTAGGAAACTTTGGATTGAAGACCTATTTTGTTGGAGTTTATTTTGCAGATTTGTGAGCAGTCTATTTGCTGCGTTTTTGAAGCCCAATTCAGTCTAGATTAAATGCTATATATTGACTGATGTAAACCTAGTTTAGGTGTGGAACTTACATGTGTTTTTGTTAGGGTTTTCGAGTGTATTTTGTGAGCCTAACTGGTATCATTCTGATAACAGTATAAGGACTGGTTTTTGTGTTGTAATTTCTGTCAATTCTCATAAGCTTTGAAGTATTGAGAATTGTGTGTTTTTGAAAGTGTGACTTTCGGTTTGTTACTTGTGTGGAAAGAAACCAATCACGGGTTGTGGTTGTAGAGGGATTTGAGGAGGGCCTCATACCTAGGTGAGTCTTAGGTAGAAGTCATAAGAAGGTTAGTGATTAAGTGAGCAGATTATTCGGTAATTGTATGATCTGTGAATTGATACTATCGTATATTGGTTTCATCCCTGGCTTGGTAGCCCCCAGAGTAGGATTGTTGATCCGAACTGGGTAAACATATCATTGTGTTATTTAATTTCTACACTGTTAATTTTTAGTTATCTTGTGCATTGTGTTGGATATCAATGTCTCAACATCTGTGTAGGACATCTGATATCTGTGCCAGAATTTCAATTGGCATCAAGAGCTTGCACCCTTAATTGGTTCTGGGTGAGATTCAGGGAAGGTACTTTCTGGTACAATGGACAAGGATGGAGGATTTTTGAACAAACCACCTCTGCTTGATGGTTCCAACTATGACTATTGGAAACCAAGGATGATAGCATTCATCAAATCCATGGATGATCAAGCATGGAAAGCTGTTATAAAAGGATGGGAGCCCCCAAAGGTTAAAGATGAAAAAGGTACCCCTACTGATGTGGTGAAGGAAGAGGAAGACTGGGATGATGCAGATTACAAAGGGTCCGTGGGAAATTCCAAAGCCATGAATGCATTATTTAATGGTGTCAACAAGAATATCTTCAGGTTGATTGAACATTGCACCATTGCAAAAGAGGCGTGGGAGGTCTTGAAGGTTGCTCATGAAGGGACTTCAAAGGTGAAGATGTCAAAACTTCAGCTTCTCACTAGCAAGTTTGAGAGTTTGAAGATGAAAGAGGATGAGAGTATTCATGATTTTCACATGAACATTATTGAGATAGCTAATGCCTCTAGTGCCCTAGGTGAAAAGATGTCTGACAGCAAACTGGTCAGAAAAATCCTCAGATCTCTACCTAAGAGATTTGACATAAAAGTGACTGCTATAGAGGAAGCTCAGGATATAGACAAGATGAAAGTGGATGAACTGGTGGGATCTCTTCAAACATTTGAATTAGGGATCAGTGAAAAGTCTGAAAAGAAGAAGAGCATAGCTTTTGTGTCAAATGCTGGTGACTCAGAAGATGAAGGTGACCTGGTCAGAGATGAAGGGGTTTCTAAAGATCTGGTATTGCTTGGAAAACAATTTAACAAAGTGTTGAAAAGGATTGACTGGAAGTCGAGAGAAAATGGTCAGAACAAGTCACTCGACATCAGTAAAAACCAGGATGGAGGCAGAAGATCCAGAACTGAAGAAGACTCCAATCAAGGGAAGAGAGTTCAGTGTTTTGAATGTGAGGGATATGGGCACATAAAGACTGAGTGCCCCATGTATCTCAAAAGACAGAAGAAGGGCTTATCAGTGTCTTGGTCAGAAGGAGAGTCTGAGAGTGATCTTGAAGAAGAATCAGCAAAATTGGTGACAGCTTTGACTGGGATCTGTAAGGCTGATGGAGAAACTACTTATGAGTCTGACTCTGACAAAGAATCCTATATTGGAGAACTCACTAAGGAAGAAGTCTTCACAGGGTTCTCATAGTTGTGTATCAAGAATGAAGAAAGATGCCAGATAATATTAGAACAGAAGGTTCTAATAGCTCAACTAGAAGCTGAGAAAGAAGAACATCTATCAACCATTGCTGATCTGAAAGAGGAGGTTGAATGGCAAAAGTCAAAACTTGACAATATGACCAAGTCTATAAGAATGTTGAACAATGGTACCACGCAGCTGGATGAGATTCTTCAGACTGGGAAAGATGCTGGAAATGTGCAAGGCCTTGGTTTTAACAATCAAGCAGAGACTTACAAGAAGCCTGTATTGAAGTTTGTTCCTCAGAAAATAAAGCAAGAAGAGGGGATGTCAAATCACATGTTTCAACATCAGATGAAGCATCAGAAAAGAGTTTGTAGATCAAAGTATAAACCATGGAGATGCCATTACTGTGGAAAGATTGGTCACTTAAAGTCCTTTTGCTACAAGCTGCACGGCTATCCCAAAACTGTTCATCAACAAAATAAAGGACAGAGTTGGGGTAAAGTGAAGAGAAGATGGATTCCTAGACAAATGATGGCTGGTCTCATAGCACATACCTCTCTTAGAGCATCTGCAAGAGAAGATTGGTACTTTGACAGTGGTTGTTCAAGACACATGACTGGTGTGAAGAAATTCTTGTCAGATATCAAGCCTCACTCCACCAATTATGTCACGTTTGGGGATGGATCAAAGGGTGAAATAAAAGGTGTTGGAAAGCTAGACTGCACAGGACAACCAAATCTGGATCGTGTTCTATTTGTCAAAGGGCTGACCGCAAATTTAATCAGTATAAGCCAACTGTGTGATGTAGGTCTCAAAGTAAATTTCACCAAATCTGAATGTCTAGTAACAAATGAGAAAGATGAAGTTGTTATGAAGGGAACCAGGTCTAAGGATAACTGCTATCTGTGGAATCCTCAAGAACCTGAAAGTTTGTCTACTTGTTTGATGTCAAAGGAAGATGAAACCAAACTGTGGCATCAGAAATTGGGTCACTTGCACCTAAAAGGGATGAAGAAAGTTATGTCAAGTGAAGCTGTTAGAGGTATTCCCAAGCTGAAGATTGATGAGGATAAAATATGTGGTGAATGTCAAGTTGGGAAGCAAACAAGGGTGTCACACAAGAGGCTTCAACATCTTACCACAACTTCTAGAGTTCTGGAACTTCTTCACATGGACTTAATGGGACCTATGCAGGTTGAAAGTCTTGGTGGTAAGAAGTATGCCTATGTTGTCGTAGATGACTACTCCAGGTTCACTTGGATAAGTTTTATCAGAGAAAAGTCTGAAGTATTTGCAGCCTTCAAAGAGTTGTGTCAAAGGATTCAACGGGAAAAAGGATTGTGGTGTTGTTCGAATCAGAAGTGACCATGGGAAAGAATTCGAAAATAGCAGGTTTGAAGAGTTCTGCTTATCTGAGGGAATCACTCATGAATTCTCATCACCGATCACTCCTCAGCAGAATGGTGTGGTGGAACGCAAGAACAGGACTATACAAGAGTGTGCAAGAGTCATGATTCATGCCAAAAAGCTTCCATATCATTTTTGGGCTGAAGCCATGAATACTGCTTGCTATATACACAATAGGGTGACTATCAGATCAGGTACTTCTGTCACTCTTTATGAGCTATGGAAAGGTAGAAAGCCAAATGTGAAGTATTTCCATGTGTTTGGGAGTAAGTGCTATATCTTGGCGGATCGTGAGCAGAGGCGAAAGATGGATCCTAAGAGCGAGGAAGGAATATTTTTGGGATACTCTACAAACAGTAAAGCATATAGGGTATTTAATTCCAGAACTAAGGTGATGATGGAATCCATAAATGTGGTGGTTGATGACTCTGGCAAAGACGAAGATGTCCCAGATGATGTTGGAGCATGTCTGCCCATGAACAATGAAATCTCCTAAGACATTGAGTCTGTAGAAGATAGTGCTCAAGAAACCAACACTAGACCTGAGAATGAAGAGGTAGGGAATGCTAACAGGGGACCCTCTATAAGGATTCAGAAGGATCACCCTAAGGAATTGATTATTGGAGATCTGAATGAAGGTGTTAGAACCAGAACGAGGGAGATTGTGTCAAATGCATGCTTTGTCTCAAAGATTGAACCAAAGAATGTCAAAGAAGCATTGACAGATGAGTTATGGATAAGTGCTATGCAAGATGAACTTTGTCAATTCATGAGGAATGAAGTCTGGGAACTGGTACCACGACCAGCAGGAACAAATGTGATTGGAACAAAATGGGTTTATAAGAATAAGTCTGATGAACAAGGAGTTGTTACCAGGAACAAAGCCAGATTAGTTGCTCAAGGATACACACAGATTGAAGGAGTAGACTTAGATGAAACATTTGCTCCTGTGGCTCGATTGGAATCCATCAGATTGCTGCTATGAGTGGCATGTTTGTTGAAATTCAGATTGTTTCAAATGGATGTCAAGAGTGCCTTTCTGAATGGCTATCTTAATGAGGAAGTCTATGTTGAGCAGACTAAAGGTTTTGTGGATCCAACTTTTCCTGATCATGTTTTCAAGCTGAAGAAGGCTTTGTATGGGCTGAAACAAGCTCCACGAGCTTGGTATGAAAGACTGACTGAGTTCTTAGTCAACAATGGATACAGGAAGGGTGGCATTGATAAAACGCTTTTTGTCAAGGAGAAGGATGGGAAACTAATGATTACTCAGATTTATGTAGATGATATTGTGTTTGGTGGGATGTCGGATGAAATGGTCCAACATTTTGTCAACCAAATGCAATCTGAATTTGAGATGAGCTTGGTAGGTGAATTGACCTACTTCCTTGGATTACAAGTCAAGCAGATGGAAGATTCCATTTTTATTTGTCAGAGCAAATATGCGAGGAACATTGTGAAGAAGTTTGGATTGGATAATGCCAAGCATAAGAGGACTCCTGCTCCTACTCACTTGAAGTTATCCAAAGATGAAAAGGGAGTGAATGTTGAACAAAGTTTGTATAGGAGTATGATTGGCAGTCTGCTGTATCTTACAGCAAGTAGGCCAGATATAACATTTGCTGTTGGTGTGTGTACAAGATATCAAGTAGAACCCAAGGTTAGTCACATCAATCAAGTGAAGAGAATTCTTAAGTATGTGAGTGGTACTTGTGATTATGGGTTGCCCTACTCCCATGACTCAAGTCCCATTTTAGTAGGTTACTGTGATGCTGATTGGGCTGGAAGTGCTGATGATAGGAAGAGTACCTCTGGAGGATGTTTCTTTTTGGGAAATAATCTTATTTCATGGTTTAGTAAGAAGCAAAATTCTATATCGCTTTCTACTGCTGAAGCTGAGTACATAGCAGCTGGAAGTAGTTGTGCTCAACTGGTATGGATGAAGCAGATGTAATCTGAGTATAATGTCACACAAGATGTCATGACTTGTTTTGTGACAACCCGAGCGCTATTAATATTTCCAAAATCCCATTCAACATAGCAGGACTAAGCACATTGATATTAGGCATCACTTCATCAGAGAACTTGTGGAGGACAAAGTCATAACTCTTGAGCATGTGAGCACAAAAAATCAGCTTGCTGACATATTTACCAAGGCTCTGGATGCAGTTCAGTTTGAAAACCTGAGGATCAGACTTGGGGTTTGCATTCATGAAGAACTATAGCAATTAATGTTCCTTCTGGCTGCCAGATTGGAAAGAGTAAAGGAGGTTCTGGTAGTGCAGTGTGTGAATGAAGGGAAAATGCTGAAGTTTGTGCATGACATTTGGGCATGTGATGTGGTGTGCATCTACTCTCTGATGCAGTTTACTCTGGTTTATTTTTATTTTGACTTGTTCTACTTGCCTTTGTCATATTTATGGCTAAAAAGGGGGAGTAGTATGTTTGTGTGTGATATGCTTGTGCTGCTGTAGTAGTTGAGGGGGAGAATGTGGAATGTTGCTGCTGTTGAGGGGGAGTTTTGCTATGCTGCTATGTTGTGTTGTGTGCTGTGTGTTGTATGCAGTTGAAGGGGAGTGCTGCTATGCTGGATGTTTTTACTGTGTGCTGTTGGTAACTGTTGGTGTTTTCGCTGCTGTCTGATATGGATGTGGTGTTTTCGCTTCTTTGAAAGTTTTTTTTTGCGTGTAGTTTTAGCCAAAATAAGCCAAATGGGGAGATTGTTATTTCTTTGATTCTGTGGTTGGCATTTATTTTGCTAAAACTATTCTAGCAGCAAGATGTTGGAACATGATGTTCTAGGTGGCTGCATTCAACATGTCGAATGAAGATGTCACATACCTGCTCATAGGACATCGCGTCTGGATTCAGTTTTAAAGCAGATTTTGTAGCTGTGAATTGTTACTAAATATTCTGTGAATATTTTGTTATCCTATGTGGCATCCAAATCATTTTTGGATTGTATTTATTTGTTGGTTTTTTGGATTTTCAGCTGTTTCTAATTATGGAGACATACTAGGAAACTTTGGATTGAAGACCTATTTTGTTGGAGTTTATTTTGCAGATTTGTGAGCAGTCTATTTGCTGCTTTTTTGAAGCCCAATTGAGTCCAGATTAAATGCTATATATTGACTGATGTAAACCTAGTTTAGGTGTGGAACTTACATGTGTTTTTGTTAGGGTTTTCGAGTGTATTTTGTGAGCCTAACTGGTATCATTCTGATAACAGTATAAGGACTGGTTTTTGTGTTGTAAGTTCTGTCAATTCTCATAAGCTTTGAAGTATTGAGAATTGTGTGTTTTTGAAAGTGTGACTTTCGGTTTGTTACTTGTGTGGAAAGAAACCAATCACGAGTTGTGGTTGTAGAGGGATTTGAGGAGGGCCTCATACCTAGGTGAGTCTTAGGTAGAAGTCATAGGAAGGGTAGTGATTAAGTGAGCAGATTATTCGGTAATTGTATGATCTGTGAATTGTTACTATCGTATATTGGTTTCGTCCCTGGCTTGGTAGCCCCCAGAGTAGGATTGTTGATTCGAACTGGGTAAACATATCACTGTGTTATTTACTTTCTTCACTGTTAATTTTTAGTTATCTTATGCATTGTGTTGGATATCAGTGTCTCAACATGTGTGTAGGACATCTGATATCTGTGCCAGAATTTCAGAAAACATCGAGGTTTTACAATGACATGCGTGCAAAAGAAAACAATTAAAATTGGTTTGAATTCCAGGTGTTCTTGGATGATGAATTCAAAACCCAGGATACCCTGGGACATGTGTGCACACCCTTTTGTTTGCAGGTGTTAATGTTCCCTGGTTAGCCCATCAAGAACACGTGATGTCTTCAGTGTCTTTTCCAGCAAGACTTAAATAACAGTTCTCCCCAAGCAGAAGCGGTTACCTCAACAGGAATTTTCTTCCTTAAGGTTGTCATTCCCCAGCAGGAACATGGTTGATCTCAGTCCCTTAGCAGGTATTTCCTTCCTCAGCAAGAGTTTGTTTGATCTCAATTCCCTAACAGCCAGGTCAGAAAGTTGTCATTTTCCCAGCGGAGTTCTATGGATATGGTTCTTCCCCAAGCAAACTGGTTCAGATGATGCCT
Source organism: Lathyrus tuberosus (assembly GCA_022829125.1). Taxonomy (NCBI): domain Eukaryota; kingdom Viridiplantae; phylum Streptophyta; class Magnoliopsida; order Fabales; family Fabaceae; genus Lathyrus; species Lathyrus tuberosus. The sequence goes on from JALAZF010000043.1 coordinate 17,350,641, forward strand.
CCCCAGCAAGTTCATTATTCCTTACAGTAATCTCAATAGATTTGTCAGTTCAGAACCCAGATTAGGAGATCAGGTTAATTTGTTTTCCTCAGCATGAGTTGCGAACACGAGGACAATTTAGTTTGCTATCCCCAGCAGAGTTGACTTTATTTACCTCAGCATTTATTTTGCTGAGGGGACTCCTTGCATTTTGCATATAGTAATCATTGCATCCTAAAAACCGCCTAGCATTTCCATTCGAGATGGAGCATTACGCCATGGAAAAATTCAAACATATGCATGCGAAGCATAAGCCAGTTTTGGTACCTCGTGCAAGAGCCCAAAATTGTTTCCCTTCTATTATATTGACAAAACCAAAACGAATGCCTCTTTCATTCCTTAACAGACACTTCAAGGCAGTACAAGGGTTTCACTACTTTCCTCCCCACTAGAGTCCTATTCTTCGGTTTATAAATCTTTTGATCTTACATCTTAATCGCATTTTTAAGGAACCATTCCCGATAGGATTACCTTAGCCATTCCCGACAGGCGACCTTTGAGTTTTAAACCCAGCCGTTCCCGACAGGCCCATTTACCGTTCCCGACAGGTAAGCCATAGGTTTTCAACTTTAACCGTTCCCGACAGGCGACCTTTGAGTTTTAAACCTAACCGTTCCCGACAGCCCCATTTACCGTTCTTGACAGGTAAGCCATAGGTTTTCAACTTTAGTCATTCCTGACAAGCGACCTTTGAGTTTTAAACCTAGCCGTTCCCGACAGGCCCATTTACCGTTCCCGACAGGTAAGCCGTAGGTTTTCAACTTTAGCCATTCCCGACAGGCGACCTTTGAGTTTTAAACCTAGCCGTTCCCGACAGGCGACCTTTGAGTTTTAAATATAGTCGTTCTCGACTGGCCCATTTACCCTTCCCGATAGGTAAGCCATAGGTTTTCAACTTTAGCCGTTCTCGACAGACGACCTTTGAGTTTTAAACCTAGCCGTTCCCGACTAGCCCATTTACCGTTCCCGATAGGTAAGCCATAGGTTTTCAACTTTACCCGTTCCCGACAAGCGACCTTTGAGTTTTAAACCTAGCCATTCCCGACAGGCTCATTTACCGTTCTCGACAGGTAAGTCATAGGTTTTCAACTTTAGCCATTCCCGACAGGCGACCTTTGAGTTTTAAACCTAGCTGTTCTCGACAGGCCCATTTACCGTTTCCGACAGGTAAGCAGTAGGTTTTCAACTTTAGCCGATCCCAACAGGCGACCTTTGAGTTTTAAACCTAGCCGTTCCCGACAGGCCCATTTACCGTTCCCGACAGGTGACCTTTAAGCTTTAGACCTTAGTCGTTCCCGACAGGTGACCTTTGAACTTCATTTGTTCCGGAATCTTTTCCACCAACATCCATCACCACAACTGCTGTGTTTGTCATATATCCATTCTTTTTACCCACAGAGCACAAATTTTCTGGTTATTTTTGTATTCAATCCCTATGTACCCTGAATGTCTGACAGTCGTTGCTCTCATCCCTTCAGGTCCACAGTTGATTGAATAGGGGCAGTTGTAATACCTCAAAATTTTCCCTCTTATCTCTCTCCAATAATTGTCTTATGTTTCATTCATTTGCATTTCATAATAGGTCATAATAAATCATACACATCATTGGTTGCAAGGCATGGTATCAAGTACATCAAGGTGTGGATAGTTCAAAGCAAAAGAGATAAGAGTAAAAAGCTTTTCCAAACAAGTCACAAGGGCTCCACACATCTCAATTCATCTCATTTGATATCACAAGATGAGAATTCAATAGAAGAATTGAAGGAAGTCATATTCTCCTAACCAGTGCAAACTAGGGTTTGGAATGCTGGAGTATAACACCCTAATGGGCAAACTCTTTGAGCTTTTATCATCTCCAAATGGCATATCTCATCTTTGTTGGAGAAGGTACCCATCGTACTCAGAGGAATTTGGATTTGGAGGATGTGCTGATTTCTCCTAGACTAAGGGTTCAAAACTAGGGTTTGCCACAAAATCAGTTTATTTCTGATTTTTTTGGGCAAGGCTTGATTCTATGGTATTCTACATGTCCTAAAGGGTCTAAGGATGAAGAATTGTCCATCAATTTGATTTGGAAGGGTTTCAATTGATTAATTGATTGAGAATCAGGAGATTTGGGGGAGATTCAACTGTGCAGAGGAAAAAGTCAACTCTTGATTTTTTTAAGGTCAAATTCATGTTCCTCGTGTTAAATATGATCATTGTTGAAGATTTGATCAAGAAATGTGCAAAGTTGCCAAAAATAGAAACTAGGGTTTCTATTTATGGCAAGTTTTGGCAAGGTGAGAGGTCAACTTCAGAGCATTCTTTCTCCATGTTCCAAGCACCAAATTAAAAGGTTAGGGAGGCCTCTCAAAATTTCACATTTCAAGCTTCAAAACCATACCAAGAACATCCCCATTAGATCAAAATTGAGAGAGAGATATGATGTTTCAAAGTGAAGAGAAATCAAGGCAAAATGGGAAGTCATGACCAGCCAATGGGCCATAATTTCCACAAACACTTGGTGTACATGTTGTGCCTAAGTTCATGGTCAAATTTCTCAATGATAGAGAATTGAAATGGAAAAAATTTTAACATGATTGTTGTTCATTTCCATCTCTTCTTCCACTTTGGTGTTGGACAATTTTTCATTTGATCAATGTATGAGGAGTTATGGTAAAAATTTTAACATGACATGTTACATCAGTTATGCATACCCATCTTCATGATCATTTTTTATTACCTTAGACGTTCTATTTGAAATTGTTTTGAACATCAACCTTGCTCTACTCCATGTCCTCTTTCCAAAGATCCACTAACCATGTCATGTCATTCCAAGGTCATGGAGATATTTCTTGCCAAAGTCAACAACACACCATCTAATTTTCTTACATGCCAAGTAACCAAATGCAAGGCAAAATTAGGTTGCATTATTGTTGTCAGCCTCCTATGTGCATGCTACAATCATGTACCTCACACATTGCATTGCCATTTCAAGACCAACATGCTATTACATGCCATGCCGCACATGTACCATCCATGCCATAAATGTTCAACCACAAATGAGAAGGAAACTTGTGAAACAAGCTTGGCCAATTTAGTACTTCATCATCACCTTTTATTTGAGCAACACCATAGTTTTCATGCTCTCTCCTTACTCTAGCAAAACACTACAACTTGTGCTATAACAAACTTGAGTCACCCAACTCACTTAACCTCACTCAGTTAACCTTGGTTCTAACTGTCAACCATGACAGTTAGAACTTGACTCAAGGTATATAAGGCTCCCTTTAACAGAATTGAGGGGAAGAGACTTCATTCTAAAAACTTCTCTGAATTTTCCACCTTCTTTCTCTCAATCTTATCTCTCTTTCTCTCAAAGATTTACTCATTCTCTTTGCAATTTTCTCCTCCATTCTTCATCAAGAAGCATCCATGGAGTAAAGGAAGAGATTCAAGCTGCTATATCCAGATTGATTCACACATTAAGCAGTTAATTTTCAAGAATTTCTAAGCTTCTTCATAGCCATTATTTGGCCAAAATCAAGTTCAAGAAACAAGTGGAACCTCACCTCTGGTATTCTTTGAAGCTAAGGAAGCAGTAAAAAGCACAGGTTTCAGTTCAAACCTCTTGTTCTCTTTTGATCTAATTTCACTTGTTTGTGCATGATTGAAGTTCAGTAGGAGCAATGTGATAACCGACTAGTTGATAGGCACCTTAGGTGCGTAGTTTCAAAATCCTAAGGCAAACTTGTTGGCTTCAATTCTCTCTGTATGTGTGTTGTTTGTGATTTTTGATGCTAGATTCATGATCTACTGGTTGAGAGGAACATTTTGATATAAGGTTTGTGTGCTTATGGTCACCTGAAACTTTGTCCACGGCGGAGGATCACCGGAGAAGATGACCAGAGTTGATGAATTCACATAAACCCTAGCCTGAGTCCAGTTTAAGTCGTGGTCGTTAGATGCTTTTGATCCGAGGGATGATAACATGCCAGCACATTAATGAACAACACTCCCATCACGTGCTTCTAATTTCTTAATTAATTTGAATTTGGTGTTTGCATGTGGTTGTATCATCATATCTTATCATGAGTATGCAATGTGATTTGTTGGATGTGTGTACTTTCTGGATGATCGTGTGCTGATTCCATCCAAGGGATGAGATTGTGTCAATGGATTGACTGAAGTCAACAACATACACCTCATCTGAGAGCGTGTAATTGGACTGGGCCTTTTTGCTATACACACCCCCTATTATCAGTCCAAGGCTATTTGTGAACTAGCTTTTTGCTATTGTAGCACCCCCCAGCTCCTTTCTTTGTTTTTTATTTTTCATTTTAATACATGTTTGATTTTTAATTTTTAAAATTAGTTTCAAGCATCCAAAAATTCTACAAAAATTTATGAAGCATCTAAAAAAATTTAAATGATTTTTGATTATTTTTATTTCTGATTTCATCATTTTTTGCTATATTTTCATGAATTTCCATTTAATTTCTTTTGTGTGAACATTTAATCATGACCTATGCTTCATTCCAAATTTTTTTGACATAGTGGTGTTTTGAATATTTGCCTAATAATTGGTATATGCATTTATGATATGTTGAGGCATGATATGAAATTTTTATGGATTTTTTTAGGTAATTTCTTGTTGACTTTTGAGTGAGGTCTTTGAGCCAATTGTTTGTGTGTTTTGTATGGCATTGTGAAACATCTTTGAGCATGATTCCTAATGATTTTTGAGCCATCCTTTTGGAGCATGCTTACACACTGATTACACCTCAATTCACTTGCCTTTTCTTAATTTCTCATTATCTTGTCATGACTTTATGGATGGTTTGAAAGCATGTTGGTTGATGTGAATGTAGAAAACTTATGTTTAGGTCTTAATGAGCATTGTGTGCTATCTTCTTTGACCATTTATTGAGGCTTTTTAATTCATGTTGCATGAATATTATAGGTCACTTTCATCATGTTATATTTCATTCAAAGTTCATCCTTACATGACTTGTATGCATTTTCTTTAACTTGAAATACCTTGTGTAATTGTGCATTTTTCTTGGATCTTCTTTGAGTATATGTTTGTACCAACTATTGCATGATCTTGAACCATCATTTAGACATGATTCACTTCTGTTTTCAATCATCCTCAACCATATTCCATGACCCATAATTACACATTACAAGTTTTCTTAAGTGCATAAACTTTTGTATGCTTGCTTGACCTAGCTTGAACATGTTTGCTCTTAATCTTCAATGTGCTTCAATATGATAATTGTGGGGACTTTGTGCTTACATTCTTGACTTTTAAACATCATGTTAAATGTCTTGAGCTACTGACTTGCATTCATATTACATGATTGTTCAATTTTCATCTTCATTTCTTACTTACATTACAAGTATGCTTCATTGTTGGAACTTGAATGATGTTTGTTCACAATTTTTCCTACTTGTTCAATACTTGCATACATGAATCATAGGCCACATTAATGACATATTGATGCATTCTTAAATGTCCTTCACTTTTGACCTTGATGCTTACATGTGCATTCATCTATATTCATGATTCATTTGCATCCATATTGCATTGGTAATGTTTCATTTGCATTTGTGTGGTTGTTTGGTACATAGTTTGCCTTCATTTGTTTTCATATGGTATGCTTACATTAGTAGGATCCTTTAACATGTACATATTGACTTTGCATGTCCCTTAACCATAAGGACCTTTCCCTTTTGGTTTGAACTTCATTTTCTTCGTAATTTGTCTTCTTAAATCAAATAGTTTTGTTTGGTTTAATTTCTTGTACTTATTTTCATTACTTGTGATGATTATGTACTAACCTTTTGTGTAGGGGCAGAGGTAAGTAATTTGGGTATGTGGATGTTAATCCATACTTATCTCTTCTTTCATCTCTCATCTCTTTCATTACTATTTCTCTTTTGCGAATAGCATGATATAATGCTTGATTGTGTAGAACTTTCTCACATCCCTTTGGGATCCTAGCTCATCCTTAATTTTTGATTAAGGTGAGGTAGGATAAGCATTAGATAGTGTTATCCCTCTATTTCCTTTAGACTTAGGTAGTTCTTATACCCCACACAACCATAGGATCTCTATACATGACAACATTAGCATAACTAGTCCCCCACTTAGACTTTTTCCTTTCTTCCTTTTGAGCCTTCCTTTCTCATCTCAAAACAAAAACCAAAAACATCTAATAAAGGATTAACATGTATTGCACATGAGCCTTGCATGTGGGAAATAAGATAGTGGAGGATCTTCTTTCACTTTCTTAGAGTGTTTAGCGTACGTCTCGTCTTGGGTCGATATGCGAAGCATTCAATCCTATGTCATAGACTTTAATGCAATATGTGTTATAAACACAAAAAATAATCAAAATACTTCTTCTTAAAAGACAAAAACAAACAACAATTCTTCTCTCACTTCCTTTTCTCCATTCATAAAGGATGTGTCACTTCTGTTCTACCGCAAATAGGTAAATGCCTAAGACTCCGTGCAACGAGCTGCGACACCTAACTGCGGGAACGCGAACCTTGGCGTCTTCTATTAAAAGACACAAACAAAGCAAAGTTATCCCTACTGAGTCGAACTACGACTGCTCTGATTTCCTCCTTCTGGTTAGATTGAGGATACGTAGGCACAAGACGACGATGTCTTGGTGAGGAACCTCCCCCTAGTTCGTGTCCGAACTACGTTGACTCTGACTTTCCAATTGCACGAGGGAATACGTAGGCCTAGGACGGCTATGTCCTATCGAGTCACTTCTTTTTATTTTCTTCCTCGTTTCTTCGTTCTTTCCCGTACCTGTTCCTTCTCGTGTCCAGTAGCAGTGGAGCTCCAGACGACAACACCCTTTGATCGAGACAACAAGCGTGGATCCCATCGAGTACGATGGACGCGGGGGGTGCTAACACCTTCCCCTCGCGTAACCGACTCCCTTACCAGTTTCTCTTTGTCGCGAGGCCATGCTTTTCCTTCCCCTCAGGTTTATGCAGTGTTTCCTTTCCCTCTCTTGGGATAAATACACATTGTCGGCGACTCTGTTTCAGTGCCACTTTCGCGTTTGTACATGGATGAAAATCCCGGGAGCGACACCGAGTTATATTGGGCTTTTGATGTTTGATCTTTTGTACTTGTGTTACAAGGATTTTTTTATAATGTCAAATTTATGCTATGAGGTTATGTCCGATGAATGAGATGAGATGCATGGCTTAATGCTAGAGCGAAGTGACATGACTAATGCATGAAGATAATTTTATGCAATGATTTAAAGGTTTCCAAAGGTTCCCCCTATGGTGGGTAATGGATGGAACTTTCTTTTGTAGCAAGGTTTTTTGTCCGTCAAAAGGCACAAGATAATTTGATAGGGTGCTAGCATGATCCCTTACTTAAGTAGCTTGAAAGTATGGATAAACCTGCCCGTTTGTGGCTCATCTTGCCTTAGTTTGTCTGTTTTTTGAAGGAATTTTCCTTGTAATGAGTTTGGAAAAGCTTGCCATGTCATTAAGGTGGCTTGCTCCAGAATTTGAATCTTGCAGTGATCTGCCCCTGTTAACCAATTTTTAGAATGGTAAACTTCTAATTGACTAGCCTTTGGAGAGTTGAACTCACTATGCTCTTTGAGGTGGCTTGCCCTAGTACTTTGAATCCTAAAGCAATCTTCCCTTGATTAACTGACTCTTAGAGTGGTTTACCTCTGATTAACTGTCCTTTGGAGGGTTGGACTCATTAGACTCTTTAGGTGGCTTGCCCTGGATTGGCTGAGTTTTAGAGTGATTTTCCCTTAATCAACATAATCTCTAAGTGATTTTCTCCTAGTTGATAGAGTCCTGAGATGGTTTTCCCTTCATCAACTGATTCTTGAAATGATTTGCCCACTAATCAACTGATATTTGGAGACTTGTTTTAGATTGACCAATTCTTAGAGTGCTCTTCCCCTGAAAACATAATCTCTGGGTAGCATGCCCCTGATCCCTGGGTTCTGAGGTAGTCTCGATTATTTTCAGCATCGATGAATGATCAAGTTCCTCTCTGATTGCTCCTTGTTGGAATTTCCCTCACGTCGAGTACTTACTCGCAGTTAGAATTGTTCATTAAAAAATGGTTATTTTAATGCAATGCTCATGCAAGTTTTTAAAAAATAATTATCGAAATGATGTGGTGGTGTGTGACGAGTAGGCCATTAGTCCAAACGCGATGCTGATTTAGCTATTCATAATGCAAAGATATAGTGAGAATATGATACAATTAAAAAATATTAGAAAATTTCTAGGAGTCAGTTTAACGCAACCTTGTTGTAGTATGCTTTCAAAATAAACACTGCTTTAATTAGGTCTTTTGAGGGTTATAACGTGGCCTGGTTCACGGTTTTCGAAATAAAAGGATATAAGGCTCAAATTTTTATTTTTACCCACCACTTCTTCTTGAGAGACTCCAGACCTACGTTCAGTTAATTCAACACATGCGTTCAAATTCCAAGAGAGTTTGAAGGTGTAATGGTGAAAATTTAAGATCTAACAACATTTTCTTGAAATGACAGTCACCTTATTTTGCTTTTGTTGTGGATGTCGGTGACCCTTTTATTCTAGATATGGTGGTCACCTGATTTTGTTTTTCTTTGTTTTTGTTGAGGATTCAAATAACCTCTCTTTTGATTTTTTTTCATTTTTTCCTAGGCCGCTTCTTTGAAGCTTTTAGACCACCGGGATGCCCTAATTTTTGCCTAAACAGCCTCTTCGGGTGTTCGACTTAGCGAGCTTTCTGTTTCTTTTGTTTTTTTTTATTTTTTTGGAACAACTTTCTGGGAGCTTCTTTTGGTTTGGAAGGCTTGTGACCGACATGTCAATAGTTATTGAGGAACAAGCATCATAACCTTTGGATTTCTCAAGATTCCTTTGACACTTTGCAACGTGTACGAAGAATGGCATATGGTTGATCCCCATATGGGATGTTTTCTCTTGCAATTTGCATGTATAGTCAAATTAATTGAACCAAACTACCCTCCGGGTTAAGGGTAAGGATTTTTAGTTCCGAAAGAAACACCAACTTCTAGACTCAAAGTGGTTGACTAGGGAATACCGCGTTATCTTTCCAGTGTTTGGGGATTTGAAACAATGCCTTACATCATTAGCAAAGTTCTATTTGAAAGCATACCATTGTAATTTTGGGTATTTCGTTGTCGTCTTCCTCCCTCTATTTTCTGCTAAAACAACAGTTTGATAAAGAAAATAGAATGGGAGAAATATGGATATATTTTTTTGTTTTTGATATAAAAGAAGAAAAATGAGTGAATATGAAATGACTGATTCAGAAATGCATGATCACTTCATTAATACTACCATTAAAAAACAACAATGTTTAAAAATAAGCAGCATTTAATAGAAAAGAAATTAAAAATGAAAACGATAAAATATCCTAATGATTGCCAGCATTTAAGGATGACTTCCTATCTAATCCATTGGCTTTAGGATGAGCTCTCTGGCTTGTTCTAACTCATTCAGGCGAGAGGTTGACGTTCGCCACCAGGTTTCCTTCTGTAAAGTATATGTACTTGTTGTCAATCAACTATTGTACTTTATATTTGAAAGCTTTGTAGTCCTCACTCGAGTGCCCTATTCATCCGGCATGATATCCACATTGAACATCAGGATCATACCTGTTGCTCCCAAAAGATTCGCATCCAACGGTACAAACGCGAGAGTGGCGCGGAAAACACAGAGCCGCCAGCAATGTGTATTTATCCCGAGAGAGGGAAAGGAAACACTGCATAAACCTGAAGAGAAAGGGGGAATTACATGGTCATCGCAACCATAGTCCGGTTTCGGGAGTCGGTTATGCGAGGGGAAGGTGTTAGCACCCCACACATCCATCGTACTCGATGGGATCCACGCTTGTTGTCTAAACGGAGGGTGAGCTGTCCTACTATCTATGGCTGAACAAAAGAAAACGGGGATGAGGGTGACTAAGACGGACTCGGTAGGACATATTCGATGCCCTAGGCCTATATACTCCCTCAGTGCAATGGAAAAGTCAGAGTCAACGTAGTTCGGATGGGAACTGTGGGGGAAGGTTGCTCGCCAAGACAATCGCTGTCTTGTGCCTACATATCCTCAATCGGATGAGAGAGAGGAATCAGAGCTAATGTAGTTCGTGGGTACGACCACGAATGGGTAAGTGTTTTTTACGTGAGCGACGAGCTCTTTTCTAAAAATGGAATGGATCCAAACAATCCCGAAGGATAAAAATATTTGAATTTGTTTTTGTGTTTTTTAGACGGAAGTGTTTTTTAAGTTTGTTCATAACTTGCATTGCACCAAAGTCTAGGGCACAGGGACGAATACTTAACGAATCGTCCCAAGACAGGACGCCCGCTAAGCACTCTAGAAAGATGAGAGGAAGCCCCTCACTTATCATTCCCCACGCTTAAGGATCGTGCGCAATACACTTTATCTTTATTAAGTGTTTTCAAGAAGTCTTGAGATGAGAAGAGAGAAAACCCAAAGGAAACTCTAAAGGGAAACTAAGAGTCCTAATGTTATCATGCATGGGTAACCTATGGTTAGTGAGGCTTAGGAGAGATGACTAGCTAAAACCTAATGCTAATCCTACTCCAAGCTTAATCAAAAATTAAGTTGGACTAGGTAGCTCTAAAGGGAGAGAATCCAGGACTTAAATAAGTCTTGAGATTCATGGGAGGAAGAGAGTGAAAGAGAAGAATGAGAAAGAGAAGGAGAAGATGAGATACAATAAATGGAAGCAAGCACATCACATCATAAATGTCCCACTCAAATCATCAAAAATGTTTCAAAGATCAATGCAAAATAATTCAAGTAAGCATGCAAAGGTAATAATGAAAGAATGCAAGCATACTTGTATGAAATGCACAATTAAGCATACATGGACTTCAAATCAAGATGAAATGAGAAAAATAAGATGAAGATGAAAACAAGTCAGAACCAAGATCATATTATCATCAACAATTCACATGTGCAAAAGGAAATCAAAGCATGAAACATTATTCACCAAAGAAAGCTACAAAAAGAGGACAAAGTTCCAACACTTAAGCATACTCAAACATGATTCAAACATGATCCATAAATGGAAAAACTTGGTCCCAAGGGACCTCAACCAGGGTTAAACATCATATCAAATGCACATACAAAGAATCAAGAAGAAACTCAAGCAAATAGGCATGGCAAGTCAACTTGTGTAAAGAGGTGTCAAGATATAATCATGCTTAAGTCACTTAAGTACAAATAAACAAACATATATCAAATGACACTCAAAAATTGTGAGATTAAAACTCAAATGACCTAATTCATAAGCCAATCACATGTCAAAAGATCTCACAAAAATTCAAAGTTTAAGTACCTCAAACAATTAAGCAAAGATCACATAGGAACCATAAACCAATATGCAAAGGAGAGGGACTAAAATGCAATATGCAAAGAGTTTAAAAATATGAGAAAAATATTTTTAGGAACCTCAACATGTCCTCTAACAAATACAAAAAGAATGAGATGCAAATCATGCATAGATGATGAGAACCAAAATCAACAAGGCAGGGTGTGCATATATGAAATAATCCAAAAAAGAAATTAATTAAACAATTAAATCAGAGGCACAAAATAAAATAAAAATAGAAAATAAAATTTTCCAAAATTTCATAAAATGCCAAAGATGATCCATGATTTTTTTCGTAATTTTGGGATGCTTAAAACTATTTTTAAAAATTAAAAAGCAAAATGCAACAATTAAAATAAAATAAAATGAAAATAATATAGCCCGGGGTGCAAAAAGCAACTCAAACACGTTGAAAACACCAAATGGGCTAAATAGGGGGGTGCAGATAGCCATCCCAAGTAAAATGATCCATCAGCGCAAGTCAACAATCTCATACAAAACCCAGTCAATCATCTTGACCCTCACACACCACAAGATCAATCAAACGCATGACATTCAGTCAACCAAAATCAAAGTAATCATGATTAACGCATCAGATCACAAGGCACACAATAACAATGATACGCGCGCACATGCCAAATCATTCAGAAATAAAAAATAAAACACGTGAACAGCACATGGTATTTTAATGTGTTGGCTGAATCATCACCTCAGATCAAATCAACGCATACGAACAAGTCATCAGATAAAAAATTAAACAAGATGAGTGGTCAGGATCTGTGGTACACAATAATAAACATGGATCAACAACACGCAAGCAATAAAATAAAAACAGATTTTAAATGACGTGTCTGCGCATGGCCCATCAGATTTGGACCACCAATGGTCCAGATTTCATCTTCTCCATCAAAACCTCAGATGACCTGAAACAAAAACCAAGTGCCGGAACCCTAGCTCCGGTCACCTTCTCCGGCGACCTGCACTTCAAAAATTCCCAGAAATTGCAAACAAGCACACCATTCCAACCAGAATTCAACAAGGATTAAGAATATGCAATTAGTTTTCAGAAACAACCATCACACAAGCCAAATCGAATAGAATAAGTTTGGATCTAAAAACTTAAATCTCAAAATTCAAGCAATCCACACGTACAAACTCAAAACTAAATAGATCAGCATCATCAGTGAACATCATAGATCATTTTGCAAGCAAGAAAAACAAGTTACATGATCATGAAAAGTATGCTAACCTAAAAGTTGTAGAGCTAAAAATACACCAAGAACTCCTTCCAAAAGCTGCAGATCTTCCTCTTTTGAGTTCTATTTGCAAAATAAATGCAAATAGAGGCTTGAAATTGGCTGGATCTAAGGTTTTGAACTTGAGCAACTTGAACACGAACTTGATGAAATCCTCACTCTAAGCTCAAACCAATGGTAGATTCTTGTTCCTCTCACCACACTGATCAATAATGTGCAAAGAAAACTTCAAAAACTCTCAAGAGAAGAGAGATTCGAAGAGAGTAAAGTTTGGAGGTGAAAATGGGTTCTGAGAAAATGAGGGTGCATGACCTAGCTTTGTGCGTGTGAGTAAGCTTATATACTCTCCATTAGACCTCTCATCATGATTAGCAATTGATTAAACCCCTGATTAGTGAGTTTTGAGTGGTTTTACAATTTTGCAATTTGTGTTGTACCCACTAATCCACACGTGCACAGGTCATGGAATAAGCATGATTCACTCACATTCCACTTGCTGATCACAATGGGATTGAAATTGGGCCTTGTGGTTGATTGGTTTGTGAGTTTCAATCCATCTTGCAAAAGTGCATTTTGTGAAATAAGTGAAGTACATGGCACGAATTCACTTGCTTCAAGGGTTAAAAATGGTCCTCATGGAGTGTACTTGGATGTTGTAATGTGACTTGAAGCAATAGAATCAATTACAAGTCATTTGGAATCAAAATGCCAAAGGTGGAAAAAAATGAATACATGTGAAATCCTTAAAAACACCTTGCCTTCTCTTGATCACAACTTGAGGACCACAAATGGTGTGGAGACAATCTAGTACTTTTTGGAAATGGGAGAGAAAGATATTCAACTTTCATGTTTGAAGAAAATTCATTTGAAGCTTCCTTGATGATGAAAAGTCAAGTTGAATGTGGTGGAAAAACTACCAAAAATGGAAAGCTTCAAATTATAGGTCATTTCCATATTTAGTAACTTTTGCACAAACTCTTGATTCTTGATGAGTGACATGAATCTTGACATTTGAGGACCATATGAGGGCATAAGACCTTAAAAATCATGAAGAGGACCTCAAAATCCCATGGTTGACTTTCCTCCTTACAGTTGACTTTTACTTACTTCACAAGTAACTGATCCACTGAACATCTTCCACAATGAACCACTAGCCAAGTCTCTATCCATGAACACTTGTGAGCATATGGAATACCATAAGAATATGCTTGAATCCACAAAGTCTTCTCAAGAAGTCCATTGAACCAAAACCCTAATTTGGTCCCTCTGGTTAGGAGGGAAAGATTCCCTTGAAATCCTTTGCCATTCTTGACCTTATAGTGATATGATGAACTCCACAAAACACCTTGAGGCTTGAGACTCCTTTAAGATGAACCAAGTACCTTGATCCCATGCTAAGAACCCATGCTATGCACAAATGCTAATGCAAGAAATGCAAAGAAACATAAGCCAGTTAGCTAAAACAAGAAGGCAAATTTTGGGGTGTTACAGCTGCCCCTATTCAATCAACTTCGTCCTGAAGGTATGATAGCAACGGCTTTCATGCGTTCAAAGGATTCAAATAACAAAAGAAATCTGAAATTTGCAATCCTCAAAGGAGAGACGACTCCACTGGGGAACAAGCAATAAATGATGCATTGTCACAACACGGACGAGTGTGGGAAATCAATACATACGATGTATTGAAAAGTCTTGAAATAAACACGGACGAGTGTTAGCTATGCTGGGGATAAACACGAACTGGTGTCAAGGGATCAAAGATATCAGATACAGACGGGTATCGAAAAGGTACATGGACGGGAGTAAAAAGGTTTCAATACGGACGGGTATCGAAAAAACACACGGACAGGTGTAAAAGGTATCAATACGGACGGGTGTAAAGAGTTCAATACGGACGGGTATCGAAAAAATACACGGACGGGTGTAAAAGGTTTCAATACGGACGGGTATCGAAAAGGTACACGGACGGGTGTAAGGAGTTCAATACGGACGAGTATCGAAAAGGTACACGGACAGGTGTAAAGAGGGTTCAATACGGACGGGTGCTGAAGGAAACACGGACGGGTGTCATGGTAAAAAACCTCGAAGGGATGAATCAAAAGATCACCTGGACAAAGGGGTAAAAATGAAATCATGGATTAATGATCCTGGCAAACAACTCTGCAAGGGAATGTCAAATATTGCTTTGAATTACTAAACCCAGCACTTGTGGAGTAAAGTCGAATGATATTCTCCTGAAACCCGGTTTTCCTGACGAAGGAAAACCTCAAACCTGGCTTATGCTTCGGATGCATACGTTTGAATTTTGCCGTAATGCTCCACACGAAGTGGAAATGCTATGCATTTAGGAGGATGGCATGCAAAAAATGCTTATGCAATGCAAAAAGACTGTCCCGGCGAAATAAACGCTGAGAACAGAAGCAGCTCCACTGAGGACGACACACTACATTGTCATCAAACCGAAGAAAATGTGTTGAGGAAAACTTCACCCTGCTGGGGAAGATCACAATCACCAATTCTGTTGGAGATGGATGAAACTCCGAGAGAATACCCACTCTGTTGGGGACGGAAAGATCAACAACTCCGCTGGAGATGGACAAATCTCCGAGAGAATACCCACTCAGCTGGGGAATATCAAGATCAACAATTCTGCTGGAGATGGACGAAACTCCGAGAGAATACCCACTTAGCTGGGGAGGGAGATGAATACTGAAGATGGAAACTCCTCCGCCGGGGATCACCAAATACTTCAGAACTTGGATTTGACGCCTGCCAAAAATGATTGGACTTAAGATCTGCTGGGGATGCCAATCACCAACAAACTCTTCTTGGGGATGTCGGTGAGCTTAATATGCTGCTAGGGAAATAACTTTACCCTCACCCTGCTGGGGATTAGGTCAAACCGTTGTCGGTGAGACTATACTTTCTGACCAACTGAAGAAAGTAGACACCAGGACTCTGTGGGGATAATAACATCTTTGTCCACGAATCTCCTGCTGGAGATACAACAACATCCACCTTAGAGCAATCAACTTTTGAACGCTTACTGGGGAATAGTGATCCAAACACAACTTCGGCTGGGTATACAATCCTATGTACTCCTGCTGAGGGGGGTGATCCTCTTATGTCCTGCTGAGGAGGACGATCCTCATCGACACATCTGCTTAGAAAAAAAAAGTAGTTATCAACATCCACTCTGCTAGGGGATAAACACGCTGTTTCCTGACTAGCTGAGGAAAAAACGACTGCCCCATATTCCGTGGGGAAACACCATCTTTGATCAAAGAAGATACTCTATCAATCTCTTGCTGGAGAGGCTGCAGAAATGACAATTTCTGGCTACCTGCCGAGGAAATGTGAGCCAAATCACAACTCTGGCTGGGGTGAACCTCTTATGTCCTGCTGAGGGGGACAATCCTCAACGAATCCGCTTGGGAAATCACTTCTTTATACTTTGTTGAGGGAGACGATCCTCGATACTCTGATGGGGAAGAGTAAAAAAACTGTTGAGGACGATCAGACTTCAAAGTTGGGGAGAGCAGCTCTACTAGGGAGGTGCACCTGTCATCTTGCAAAACCAACAGAAAGGTCTATGTGCAAAAATGATTACTTTGATTATCATCATAGTTACTGACGCCTAACCAATTGCCACTGTTTTCCAACTTGTTTCATAAAGCTCAACATTTAGCATGTAATGTTTATAAAAAATATCGGACATTTTCACAAACAAAACAGGTAAAACAAGAAACAAAAGCTCTTTGACTGAAATGCAAACTTTATTGAATGATCGGCCTGTAAATAGGCATTTACATTTGGAAGCAATTCCTGAAAAGAGGTAATTGCGCAAAAAGCAAAAGAAAATGCACATGTCGGCAATGTGGGGAACAGACATCCACCATGACTCGACTCAGATATAACCCATATGATTTGTTTATCCGCAGATACTTTGGCCTTTGAAGATGACTGACTGGACTGATTCCTTTCCTTCGAATTTTCCAAGTGGGAATAACGATCACAGATTGAACGCGGATCGTAGTCTTTGCTTTTAAATCCCTAACTTTTTCCTGGATCGCCCTTTTCGGGTTTTCAATCCACCGGGATACCCTTTTTTGTCAAGGTTGCCCTTTCAGGTTTTCAACCTTGCGGGTTTATTTCTTTTTTCTTTTTATCCCTAATTTTTGCCCGAACCTTTTCTTTTTATGGTTCGCCAGGATGCCCCATTTTGCCTGAACCTTCTTTTTATGTTCACCGGGTCTCTTTTATGCAAAGTATTTTTTGACTACATCCTCGTTCACAGGGGACGTAAAATCTTCGCCATCCATAGTTGAGAGTAATAAGGCTCCACTAGAGAAAACCTGTCTTACTACATATGGCCCTTCGTAATTCGGAGTCCATTTGCCCCTATGATCTGTTTGGGGAGGAAGGATCTTTTTCAAAACCAATTCACCAGCCTGAAAACACCGAGGACGCACTTTCTGACCGAATGCTTTTTTCATCCTGCTCTGATACAAACGGCCAGGCGCAATGGCTTTCAATCTCTTCTCTTCAATGACGTTCAGTTCATTCAGCCGGGAACGCACCCACTCAGCTTCATCAAGCTTCACGTCTGTCAGAATTCTCAAAGAAGGAATCTCAACTTCTAATGGCAGAACTGCTTCCATACCATACACCAGTGAGAAAGGGGTTGCCCCAGTTGATGTGCGTACCAAAGTACGATATCCGTGCAAAGCGTAGGGCAACATCTCATGCCAGTCTTTGTATGTCACTACCATCTTCTGCACAATCTTCTTTATGTTCTTATTAGCCGCTTCAACAACCCCGTTCATCTTCGGGCAATAGGGAGAAGAATTGTGGTGCTCAATTTTAAAGCTCTGGCATAGCTCCTTCATCATCTTATTATTCAGATTTGAACCATTGTCAGTAATGATTCTCTCTGGGACTCCATATCGGCAGATGATGTCCTTCTTAAGAAACCGGGCTACTACTTGTCTGGTGACGTTGGCATATGACACTGCTTCCACCCACTTCGTGAAATAATCAATAGCCACCAGGATAAAACGATGTCCATTCGAAGCAGTCGGCTCGATCTTCCCAATCATGTCAATGCCCCACATGGCAAAAGGCCAAGGTGACGACAAAACATTCAGAGGAGTAGGCGGTACGTGCACCCTATTAGCATAAATCTGGCATTTATGACATTTCCGGGCGTATTTAAAACAATCAGACTCCATAGTCATCCAATAATACCCCGCTCTTAACAATTTTCTTGCCATAGCATGCCCATTGGCATGAGTACCAAAGGAACCTTCGTGAACCTCTTCCATTAACAGGCCTGCCTCGTGTTCATCAACACAACGTAGCAAGACCATGTCAAAGTTTCTCTTGTATAACACATCGTCTTTGTTCAAAAAGAAGTTTCCTGATAACCTCCTCAATGTCTTTTTATCCCTGGAAGATGCCCCAACTGGGTATTCCTGACTCTTTAAAAAGACCTTGATATCATGATACCAAGGCTTGCCATCTGATACCCCTTCAACTGCAAATACAAAAGCAGGTATGTCCAAACGCATGACTCTGATTGAAGGAGGTTTATTCCAACGATTCACTTGATACATTGATGACAACGTTATCAACGCATCAGCCATCTGATTCTCTATCCAGGGAATGTGATGGAAGTTCACTCTGTCAAAGAAAGGTAACAACCTTCTGGCATAGTTGTTATACGGAACAAGATTCGCTTGACGAGTCTCCCATTCACCTGTAATCTGATTAACCACCAACGCAGAATCACCATAAACATCGAGGTTCTTGATTCTCAAATCAATTGCTTCTTCTAACCCCATGATGCATGCTTCATACTCTACCTCATTGTTGGTGCATACGAACGCTAATCGGGCAGTGAAGGGTATATGAGAACCCTTTGGAGTCGTAATAACTTCCCTGATTCCGTTACCATATGAATTAACAGCTCCATCAAAAACCAACTTCCACTGAGATCCAATCTCAGGTCCCTCATCAGGAAAAGGTTCTTCACAATCCTTCATCTTCAAATACATGATATGCTCATCCGGAGATTCAAACTTCATCGGTTGATAATCCTCAATTGGTTGTTCGGCAAGATATTCTGACAAAACACTTCCCTTAATGGCCTTTTAGGAAACATACTGAATATCATATTCCGTCAGAACCATCTGCCAACGGGCTATTCTCCCAGAAAGTGCTTGCTTTTCAAACACATACTTGATCGGATCCATCTTCGAAATCAATAGGGTTGTGTGGTTTAACATATACTACCTCAAACGCTTAGCGGCCCAAGCGAGTGCGCAACATGTTTTCTCCAGCATCGAGTACCTTGACTCGCAATCAGTAAACTTTTTACTCAAGTAGTAGATGGCGTGCTCTTTTCTACCTGACTCGTCTTGTTGGCCGAGCACACAACCCATTAAATTCTCAAGAACCGTGAGATACATAATCAAAGGCCTTCCTGGCACTGGCGGCATAAGGATCGGAGGTTCCTGCAAGTATTCTTTAATCTTTTCAAACGCCTTTTGACAATTTTCATTCCACCTGACCGCTTGATCTTTTCTTAACAACTTGAAGATTGGTTCACACGTGGCTGTGAGATGCGAGATGAACCTAGCAATGTAGTTTAATCTCCCCAAGAAACCACGAACCTCTTTTTCTGTTTTCGGCACAGGCATTTCTTTTATGGCTTTTACCTTTGCAGGATCAACCTCGATACCTTTTTCACTAACAATAAACCCTAGCAATTTTCCTGATCTCACCCCGAAGGTGCATTTGTTAGGATTCAACCTCAGTCTAAATTTTCTCAATCTTTCAAATAACTTCTGAAGATTCACCAGATGTTCTTCCTCCATCTGTGACTTCGCAATCATGTCATCAACATAGACCTCAATTTCTTTATGAATCATATCATGAAAGAGAGTCACCATCGCCCGCTGATAGGTTGCCCCTGCATTTTTCAATCCAAAGGGCATCACTTTGTAGCAAAAAGTTCCCCACGATGTTATGAATGTTGTTTTCTCCATGTCCTCTGGGGCCATCTTGATTTGGTTATACCCAGAGAAGCCATCCATGAAGGAGAACACAGAATACTGAGCAGTATTGTCAACTAACAGGTCAATGTGAGGGAGCGGGAAATCGTCCTTTGGGCTTGCTCTGTTCAAATCCCTGTAATCAACACACATCCTGACCTTCCCATCCTTCTTAGGTACAGGCACGATGTTAGCAACCCATGGAGGATAATTTGTCACGACAAGAAAACCAGCATCTAGCTGTTTCTGAACCTCTTCTTTGATTTTGACAGACATCTCCGATTTAGTTCTTCTCAACTTTTGTTTGACCGGAGCACAACCTTCTTTAAGTGGTAGCTGGTGTACAACAATATCAGTATCGAGCCCGGGCATGTCTTGGTAAGACCAGGCGAAGATGTCCACATACTCACGGAGCATTTCAATCAATCTTCCCTTGACACTGTCTTCCAATGCAGCCCCTATCCTTACTTCCTTTCTGGCGTCCTCGGTTCCCAGATTCACAATCTCAATTTCCTCCTGATGAGCTAAGATGACCCTCTCCTCTTGCTTCAACAATCTGGCCAACTCCTCGGGCAGTTCACAATCTTCGCCAGTCTCTTCTTCAGCCTGATAGATTGGATTGTTAAAGTCATACCAGGCTATAGTTGAGTCATGATCGGTGTCATCTGAACAAAAAGACCTGCATGATTGATGAGGTATGTCTTATTATGTATGCAACAAAAGAAACACATTTCCATTTTGATGTGGGTTTTTAATGCATAAAAATAAAAACAGAAAGACAGAGATCAAAATATTTGAGTGTGAAAAGTCCTTTATTGATGATAAAGCAAAACATGCAACAGTTAAAAGCCCTACAAATAAAATCACTATGTCTTGGGCAGAACGCAGGATTAACATAGCAGGAAAACAAAGCAATTACTCGAAGCTAGTCACTTGAATGACTTTTTCAGAAGACCAGTTGCACAGACTTTCTCCCGGGACGCACGGGCGGATCCAGCTATCCATGTCACAATCACTGTCTCCTTCTTCCTCAATGGCATTAACTCTGTCGAAGAAAACACCGGCACTGGTGAAACGGACTGGGCCATATAATTTGGAAGGATCCCCATCTTTCCTAGATGGCTTGTATCCCAATCCATAGGTATTCCTCTTCTCCTGAACTTCAACCACTTGGCCCCACCTCTATGAGCTACCAGCCTCAACCACACCTTTGGCGTCTTTAAAGGAAGACATAGGGATCTCAGGCTGATTTGCCCCTGCAGGATGCTCTATAGCTTCAGACTGGACAACCTCTTCAGAAACCTTCACCTTCTCAAACCCCTGACACAAAGTCTCATGGATTTCACCATCCACTTCCACGTACTTAAAAGTTGACAGCTGACTAATCATTATGTCTTCTTCTCCGCACACTGTCACTACGTGACCATCAACCATGTATTTCAGCTTTTGATGCAGAGTGGAGGTTACAGCGCCTGCACCATGGATCCAAGGACGACCCAACAGACAGCTGTATGCTGGCTGAATATCCATTATATAAAATGTTGCATCAAAGATTTCCGGCCCAACCTTGATTGGAAGCACAATCTCACCAAAGACAGATCTCTTCGAGCCATCAAAAGCTCGCACCACCAAGTCACTTGGTGTACAAATAAGTCCCCTGGTATCTAACTTCATTAATGCTTTCTTTGGCAATACATTCAACGATGATCCAGTATCAACCAACACATGTGACATCAGTGAACCACGGCACTCAACCGAAATATGCAGGGCATTGTTATGATTCCTCCCAGCAAGAGTTAAATCAAGATCTGTGAAACCCAAGCCATTGCCAGCGTTCACATGCGCTACAACCCCTTCTAGCTAGTTAGCAGAAATCTCTTGAGGAACATATGCTGCATTCAAAACTTTCAGAAGAGCATTCCTATGAGCTTCAGAGCATAACAACAATGACAGCATAGAAATCTTCAACGGGGTTTGATGTAACTGGTCCACAATTTTGTAATCACTTTTCCTGATGAGCCTCATAAACTCCTCAACATTTTCAGAAAAAGCATCATCAACCGGCTTTACTGTAGAATCAACAATCAACGGAGTCTGAACAGAACCATCCATTACCTGTTTTCCCTTATCTTAACTTGAAGTACTGGGTTGATCATCAACAGGAGTAAGCACTCTACCACTTCTTGTTATAGCATCAGCTTCAACCTTAACCTCTGGACTAGAACTCACTGATGAAGTTGTCATTAATTCCTGCTTTTGACCATTGACAAACACCTCTGCGCCGTAATTCCAAGGAATAGCCTTTGAACTTTCATACGGAATGGGTCCAGTCCTTGTGATAACAACTGGAGGTGGCCTTGCCGGACCTGAAATAGTAATTGTTTTGAACGGAATGGTGATAGTAGCAACCTTCTCACCAACAACCTCTTCTTGCTGATTACCTCGATCAAACTGTAAGCAACCCTCATCAATCAGATTCTGGATACCCATCTTCAACGAATCACAACCATTATCCTTCGCCAAACAATCTGAATAGTTCTCATCACAATCCGGATAGACGCCACCCTTCAATAACCTATTTTTAACCACAACCAGTGGAGTCTTCAGCTCCTCAACATCCATGATCAAATTCAAAGCTTCACCTTCCTCAATTATCGCATTCACCCTCGCCCTATTGTGATCAGGCATCGGGTTTTAAATAACATTGGGCCCAGTATTCGAGAAATTGATAGCCTTAGAGTCTACAAGGTCTTGTACCTTGTGATGAAACGCCCTACACTTCTCCACAGTGTGCCCCGGAGCACCAGAGTGAAAATCGCAATGTGCGTTAGCATCGTAGCCTCGTGGGAGTTCCCCTGTTGGTGGAGTCAGGGTACGAAGCTCAACTAGACGCAACTGCAGCAAATGTTGCAAAAACTGTGCATACGACATCGGTGGTTGTTCAAAATGCCTCTCTGCATTTCTTTGTCTATTCTGATACTGGCCCTGCTGTCTGTTCTGATTAGCATTATTCCTTTGTTGCTGTGGTGGAGGTAACGTTGCTGGGATGGTTACCGATACTACTTGTTGATTATTGTTTTGGCGTTGTTTCCCTTTTCCCCTGTGGGATGATACAACATTGGCCTCTCCTTTCTTCTTATAACCATCAAAAGGCTTCTTTCCATGCCCGGAAGACGATCCGTCACCACTAGAAACTTTTCCAGCCTTAATTCCAACCTCTACCTTCTGTCCGATAGCAATCACATCTGCAAACTTGCCTAGTGAACAAGGCAACAGCTTCTCATAATATTGCTTAGGTAGCGTGTCCATAAACATATCCAACATCTCTTTCTCCAGCATTGGTGGTTGTACCCTAGCCGCCAATTCACACCACCTTTGCGCGTATTCTTTGAAACTCTCATCATTTTTCTGGGACATGCTCAACAGCTGAGTTCTGTTGGGAGCCATGTCTATGTTGTACTGGTAATGCTTGATAAAAGCTGCAGCTAACTCTCTCCAGGTACGAACATCTCTACTTTCCAGTGCCATGTACCACTCCAAAGACGCGCCGGACAGGCTGTCTTGGAAAAAGTGCATCATTAGCTTCGTCCTTGGCATGGGCAGCCATCTTCCTGGTATATGCCTTTACATGAGTTCTCGGGCAGGTAGAACTATTATACTTCTCCAGTGTAGGAATCTGAATCTTGTGTGGAATGAAAATATCAGGGACTAACCCTAGGTCGTCCAAATCTATTCCCAAATCATCCTGTTTCACAACCCCTTTCAGTTGCGCCTCGATTAAACAGATCCTCTCATCACTGACCACAGGAAGACCAACATCCAAGCTTTTGACTGAAAAAACATCATCCTGTTGATCATCAAAACGATGGTCATGGATAGCTCGAACAGTGCTTCCTTCTTCAACCATTGAAGGAATCCCACCCTGTCCACCAGCGCCAGGAATAGGAATGTTGATACCAGCATCACCTCTGCCCGGAGGAATAACACGATTAAGAAGACCATCGTGTAAGATACCATTTTCATCAACCTGCGACACCAAAGGCTGAACTAGAGTTCTGAATTCATTCTGACTCTGCACCACACCCTGCATCATCTCCATGAATTGATCGATGCGAGCTTGCATAACTCCTATGTCTGCCTGAACTTTGTCCATTACTCTGCTTTGATTAAGCCTGGTAGAATACCGATGAGTTGGTTGATCAATCCTGACTGTCAAAAAGAGAGAGCATAAGAAAACCAGAGAATCCAAGATAACCTGCAATGCAAAGATGAGATGACTATGCAAATGCAAATGCAAACATGTATGAACATTATCAAGGCGATTTATCCCTTGATTCTAGTTTTAACAACAGAAGAAAACTGAATTCATGATCATATAAAGAGAACAAGCATCTGTTACAACACAAGTCTGAATAAGCATAAACAAAGATCCCGACCAACAAGCTTGGCGGTGATCCCGGAAATACAAAGAAAACAGCAGCAAGGAAACTATGGCATATCATCAAGACTCATCCGTGCTAGAATTCCCCATTAGTCATTCTTCTTGCACCAATCCTGCACTTCCTTGAGAAGCTTCTTGGTATTAGGATGCTCTGGTCTCTGAATCAACTCCTGAATCAAAAATCCCTCCTGTGCAAGATCCCTGTTAAATAACGACTATGCAATTCCCAATCATCTTCTCCAGAAGCTCCACCTGAACTTGGACCTTCGCTTCTGGCTCTTTTCACTTCGGCTTGGATCTTCAGCTGTTCCATATCTGCCATGGTTTCCTTGAGCCTTTCCTCAACTGCTCTCCTCTCAAAGATCCCTGATAAAATCTCCTTATCCTTTTTCCAAAGCTCTGTCTTCAAACCTTCAATCTGTTCCAGATACTTGTCCTCTTTCAACATGTTGGCAGTAATTGCTGTATTCCGACGGTCATGGAACCTGTGAATTCTTGAGATAGCATAAGCCAACTCTTTTTTTTTTTACGAAAGGACCTTGCTAACACTTTTCAATGCTTGAGCCACTTTCTCTCTGGCTGTGGCTTCTTTAGACAATTCTTTCTCCTTCACAGCCAAAAGTTCTGATTTTAACCTGGTAACATGGATAGCTTCGCCTTTTTCGTGCTTCAACTGACCAACCTCTCTGCCCAGCTCACGATTCTCCTCTCGAAGTTTCTCCTTCTCAGCCCATAACTTATCATACTTCTCTATATAAACAGTCGTGGGAGCCTCGATCATCAAAGGATACAAAGGTGGTTCCACCGGGAAAGGAAGAAGCTCATCTTCTGCTCTTTTCTTAATCAACTCTTCATAGAAAGGAAAAGCTCGGTTATTACATTTCCCAAATGAAGTTTTTCCCTTCTTGGTCACCTGCTTCCAAGCATTCACAATCTTCTTTATCATCTATTGATCTCCAGTACCATTGAAGAATAAGGACTCTCTGATATCTCGCTCTTCGGGTGGACCTCTCAAAGGATAACCAAACTGCCTGATAACAAGGGAAGGATTATAGTTAATTCCATCTTTTCTCCCTATCAAGGGTACATTAGGGAATTCTCCGCACTTGCAAATAATCTCCATCCCTAGCAATTCATGGTTGAACCAAACAATGTTGTCAGCAGTCAAGCTCATTAACCTTTTTGACCACTTCAGAGAATCTCTCGTATCAACGAAAGCGCCAGCTTCGGGGAGATGACTCAGAAACCAAGTAGATAAGAGTGGTGCACAGCAACTCACAGTTCTTCCACGCCTATTTTCATTCTTGTAGTGAACTGAATGATACACATCACCTAGCAAGGTAGGTATAGGATTCTTTGAAATAAAGGTTCTGACAGCATGCATAACCACCAGATCAGGAACATTGGGAAACAGAACAATCCTGAAATTCTGGTATCAGACGTGTGATGTTAAGGTGTGATGTCACAACAACACACTCTGCACAATGGACAGCAATAACAGTAAAATAACACCAAGAATTGTTGACCCAGTTCGGTTACAACCAACCTACTCTGGGGGCTACCTAGCCAAGGATGGAATTAACTACTTGTAGATATAATTTACAGACTCAACAACCCGTTGACAATCTCCTAAACTTATACTCTACTAATGACTTCCTACCTAAGAAACCACTTAGGTATGAGAACACCACTCAATCCCTTACAAACTCTCAAAGAACCCACTTTGAGTACCCTTGATCTTACTTCACAGCTTCGATCAAGCAACCACTCTCTATTACTTCACAGCTTCTAGAGAGGACAGAAACGCAACACCTATTCAAACCCTAGAATAGTGTAAATATAAGCACTCTAAACAAACTCTAGACACTAAGCCTCCAGCTTCTGATCTTTTGAATGTTTTCTGTCCCCTTTTCCTTTGGTCTTGTGCGCTTTATATAGCTCCTTGAATTGGTCTTGGACTTGCTACAATATCTCCCAGATTTGTTATTTAAAACAGATTTTCTCCTAAAATCTTTTTAAATCTTCAACCTTTTAAATCTCCTACAAATCTGCAACAGATCTCCTATGCAGCAGCAAATATATATCCCAAGATATCCGCATCCAATGAGACATCTTGCTCTCCTCAATTCCAGCTAATACGCAACCCTAACAACATCACAACCTGCTGTTGTTAATTCTGCAAATCTGATGTGTGACATCAGACATCCAACTTCAGCAATTAATTACTTAACACAGCCTAGTGTTAAGACTTCAATGTTGCAACATCAGCACCTTGATATCAACATTGAATATACCTTGTTTTACCAAAATTCCAGCCAATCCAAGAACTAACAATCTCCCCCTTTGGCTAATTTTGGCTAAAACAATCTCTGCACCTTCAGAGACTTCAGCAGCGGAATAACTTCAAAAATTTGAAACTTTCAATCAGCAGCAGTTTGACACTTTTCATAGTCTTCATCACTTGATCTGCTGCAGCACCATCTTCATTATTGATAACAGCCAATTGGTGCTCCCCCTCTAAAATATGAACCAGCATCACAACTGTTCAGTAGCTCACAATGTGCAACACTTTTCTCCCCCTTGATGTCTGCTTGGCTGCACTCTTCAAATGTCATGATATCTTCACTAGTTCAGTCAAAACTCCCCCTTAATGCAACAACAACTTTCAACAATGTTGCATAGCAACTGTCAATAACTCCTCCTTAATATCTGCATCACACTGGAAGCATATGGCAATAATACTCTTGACTATCTTGGCTATTTTCTCCCCCTTTTTAGCCACAATTAGGCAAACTTCAGTTAGAAGCCCTCTTAACTATAGTCGGTACACCCTAGCTCTCATTGTTAGCCTCTCAGATAGTAAACAGGCAAAACAAATCATAGAAGGAAACTAAAACCAAAACTAGTGCATAAAACAACACAATATTTACATTACAAAACCAACAAAAAAAACTAAAAACTGAAACTACTATCTAAAAAACAGCAGATGGAGATTAGTCTTCATTCGAGCTTGTACCATCAGCATCTTCATCACCCTCATCTGACCTGGAATCCTCAGTGTCACCATTCCCATTGTCTTCCCCCTGTTCTAAGTCTTTAATCATCTGCTCAATCTTCATTTTCCTGTCAGTGCTGGTCTTGATAACCATATCAAGAACCTTGCAGGTTGCCCTTAATTCTTTAATCAGCTCAGATTTTGTACTGACCTTCTTAATCCCAGAGCTTGATGTTGTAACAATGTCTGGAACATGACTTCCAGCAAACAGTTTGGGATGCAAAGATAAAGCTGATTCCCTCTTACATGCTACCTCTGAGCTGGTTAAGATTCCAGGATGTTGATCTAAGACCATTCCATAGATAAGGGAAGGGAATGATATAGGCATTTTGATGGCATTGGTGGCACCATGCTTTACTACTTGATCAAATATATAGCTTCCATAATTGAGCTTGACCTTTTTCCCTACAGCATAGATGAACCTTCCTAATCCCACAGTTATAGTGGTTTTGTGATTAGTAGGTACCCAGTTGGTCGCACCAATTCTGTGCAATATAGCATACTTGATACTGAGTTTGCTGGCTGTTAATTTATTTTTCAGTGGCCACACCTTAACTTGAGTAGCAGTAATCTCTCTACACACTTCATTATCAGTCACCTCCAGCTCACACTCATCTTGGTCATCTCTTCCCAGATATTTATTGACAGTACTGGGAGAGAAGTCAATACACTGTCCCCTAACAAACACCTTCATGTAGTTCACACTTCTATTATCAGAAATGTTTATGGAAATGTTGACAAAAAATTCCTTAACAAGTCCACTATAGCACTTGGAGAATCTGGTCACAGTCTTTAGAAGTCCAGCTCCATGAATGAGGTCCATAATTTCTTTCATCTCCAAGACATCTTTTCCAAGCTCCCTTTCTAGAGCTAACCTTCTTTGGCACACAAACTTCCACAAGGATGCACTGCTCGCATAATGGAAGGATATGTTGTCCACTGGCACTTCAGGGACCTTATCAGAAATTCTCTTTAGAATGGTCTTTCTGACTGGTGTGATGTCATGGACATCTTCCTCAACTTCATCCTCAGACTCAGATTCTTCTCTAACCTTTCTCTTTTTGGAAGGTGTAACAACCTTGCTCCAAGGTTTTGTGGGACCAACAACAGTTTTCTTCTTTCCTTCAGTAGGCTTCTTAGGAGAGGATTCATTGGTATTTCCTTTCCTTGTCTTCAGTCTCTTAGCAATACTTGGAACAGCTTTTCCAATGACTTCATCATCAGATAAATCAACCACATTGATGACATCCTCATTCTTTTCTTCACCAGGAGTAGTTTCAGCAGGTGATGTTCCAACATCTCCCTCAACATTAGCTTCCTCCTGCACATCATCTTCTTTTATTCTTACTTCAGAATCTTCAATAACAGACATAGCAAGTCTATGAAGATTTGTAGCTGCACTTTGCATGTCGCTTTTTTCCCTTTCAGAATGTTCTGCAGGCATTTGTCTCAGTGGTCTAGATATACCCTTTATAGGGAGCCCTTTCTCAAAGATTTTATCAACAATCTGACCTAAGCTTTTGTCCGCATTTACCCTTTCCTCAACAGTTTGAGAAGTGGATGACCTAGGTGTTATTTTATTACTAAATAGCACACTCGTAACTATCTTTTTCGTTTCATTATCTCTAAAAATAGTCCCAGCCCTTTTTGGAACAAGTTTAGAAGGTCTAGATTTACCTGATTCAGGAAGAATGGTTGAGAGGGGCTCAATCTCCATAGGATCGGATGCTGAACCTTCGTCAGTGGAAACCCTAGCTCTTCCTTTTGTGGAACTTTGACACTCAGATTTCTTGGATGGAGACGCCATGACTCTTTTCAGTGAGAGTTGATTCTTGAAGTCGAAGGAGTTAATTTGTTGCGAGAACAGGGCCTTGAAAAAGCGTGATGTTGCACCACCGGGAAAGGGGAGTCTGAGGCAAGGAGCTTGATTTGGAGTGTCAAAGACTTTTTCCCTCCACAAATACTTTCCTTTTAAACAATTCACATCAGGACTCACTAACTCTGAGTGACCTTTCAGCCTCCTGATGTCATAGTCTGATGTTATAACATCAACTTGAACATCATTAGTTGAATTTCCTTCAAGATAAATCCACTGATAGCAGTTGTCTTTGGTTCTGGCACCCTTCATAACAATCTGATTATGCTCATCAGAAACCACACACTCATGCTTAGTGTAGTTTACCTTGTAACCTTCATCACACAACTGGCTTATGCTGATCAAATTTGCACTTAAGCCACTGACAAACAGAACATTGTCAAGTTCAGGTATACCATCACCTTTCATTTTCCCAATTCCTGCAACA
Organism: Lathyrus tuberosus; assembly: GCA_022829125.1. Taxonomy (NCBI): domain Eukaryota; kingdom Viridiplantae; phylum Streptophyta; class Magnoliopsida; order Fabales; family Fabaceae; genus Lathyrus; species Lathyrus tuberosus. Next base: position 17,380,200 of record JALAZF010000043.1, read on the forward strand.
ACACCTTTTTCTCCATTGCCAAACATAACTTCAAGAGAGGGGCAAGGTCTAAGTTCATCAAACATGGATCTACATCCAGACATGTGCTTGGAACACCCACTGTCAAAATACCATGTTCCTTCTTTAGCCTCTTTGTCAGTCAAGTGTGCCAACAAGCACTTCACCTTCTCCTTAGGTACCCATTGTTTAACAACTTTGGGCCTGTGCTCTCTCCATCTGTTTTGAGGTTAAGGGTATCCATGCAGCTTGTAGCAAGAGTACTGCATATGTCCAAACCTTCCACAATAATAACATCTCACCCTTTCATCTCTGAATCGTCTGCCATGATGAGATTGCTTATGCTGCCAACCATAATGTGGTCTTCTCCTACCATAACTGCCCTGCCATCTATTATGCTGGTATCTTCTCCCATAGGACGGCTGAGAATGTTATTTCCTTGATTGTCTCCCATGATGGTGTGGCTTTCTTCTTCCATAGATACACGGAACAACATTGGTGTATCCATATCCATAACCATACCAGTTGTCCTGATGTTGTGACACCTGATGAGACATGTGTTGTTTGAACTGAGCAGCTTGCATGCTCTCGTGGTATTGTGGGGGCATATACTGACTAGCTCCCTGTGGCTGTTTTCTCTTCTGATAGGGACCAGTCTTCTTCTCAGTCTTCTTAGGTTGTGAAACATCAGCTTTCTTAGGGGTAGAATCCTGCTTCTTTGACTGATGTTGAGATGAAAGTTGTGACACTTCCTTCTTTGAACCTGAAGTGCTTCCTTCTGAAGTTCCCTTATCCTCAGCCACATAACCTATCCCAGCGTTCTCTCCAGCAGATTTTTTTGACTGAAGGATCTTGTCAAGTGTGTATGTACCACAGCTCAGCATCCTAACAGACTTGGTCATTTGATCAAGGTGAGCTCTAACTAGCACCACTTCATTCTCCAGATCCGTCTTTTCATTCTCTAGCTGAGCAATTTGTTGTTTGTGGCACTTGTTTTCTTGATAAATCTCATCACTTTTTAAACACAGCTCTTGATAGGTAGAAGCTAACTCCTCATAAGTTACTTCTCCATCACTAGAATCATCATCAGAAACCATAGCTCCTGTTAAAGCTCTCACATGCTTTGTTGACTCGCCTTCTCTTTCACTATCAGAGTCAGGCCAGGAAACTGTCATGCCCTTCTTGTGCTTTTTCAAGAAGGTGGGACATTCTTTCTTGACATGTCCATACCCTTCACACTCAAAGCACTGAACTCCTTTATCTTGGGTAGTTTTCTCTTCACCCTTCTTGCTGGTGTCAAAAGTCATGTTCTTGACATTATTCCTGGAGTTATTATTCATTCTCTTGAATACTTTGGTGAACTGTATTCCCAACATCACTATGGCCTGAGATAGATCCTCCTGCGATTCAGAACTCTTTCCTTTTTCTTCTGCCTCATTTGACACCAGGGTTATACTTTTTGGCTTCTTTACTGGTTCTTCCTCATTCAACCCATGCTCAAAAGTTTAAAGAGATCCAATGAGCTCATCTACTCTCATCTTACTGATGTGTTGTGATTCTTCAATGGCAGTAACCTTCATCTTACACTTCTTAGGTAGGAACCTAAGGATCTTCCTCACAAGCTTTTCATCTGACATCTTCTCTCCAAGAGCACTAGATGCATTGGCCAGCTCAAGAACACTCATATGGAAATCATGAATGGTCTCATCATCCTTCATCTTCAGGATTTCAAATTTTGATGTTAAAATCTGAAGTCTCGACATCTTAACTCTAGATGTTCCTTCATGTGTAGCCTGCAAGATATCCCACGCTTCCTTAGCAACTTCACAGGTATTGATTAACCTGAAGATATTCTTATCCACTCCATTGAAGATTGCATTCAGAGCTTTGGAATTTCCAAGGGCAAGCTCGTCTTCCTCCTTGGTCCACTCTTCTTCAGGCTTTGGCTTAGAGGTGCCTTCTTTATCTTTACCAGCATCATCCTTCTCACACATGACAGGAGCTTTCCATTCTTTAATAACAACCTTCCAAGCCCTACTGTCCAAGGATTTTAAGAAGGTGGTCATCCTTGGCTTCCAATAGTCATAATTGGATCCATCCAAAATAGGGGGTCTGTTGATGAATCCCCCAACTTCTTTGTCCATCTTTACACCAGAAAGTAACTTCCCTAGATCTCACCCAGAGACAGACAGGATGCCTGCTCTGATACCAATTGAAATTCTGGTATCAGACGTGTGATGTTAAGGTGTGATGTCACAACAACACACTCTGCACAATGGACAGCAATAACAGTAAAATAACACCAAGAATTATTGACCCAGTTCGGTTACAACCAACCTACTCTAGGGGCTACCAAGCCAGGGATGGAATTCACTACTTGTAGATATAATTTACAGACTCAACAACCCGTTGACAATCTCCTAAACTTATACTCTACTAATGACTTCCTACCTAAGAAACCACTTAGGTATGAGAACACCACTCACTCCCTTACAAACTCTCAAAGAACCCACTTTGAGTACCCTTGATCTTACTTCACAGCTTCGATCAAGCAACCACTCTCTATTACTTCACAGCTTCTAGAGAGGACAGAAACTCAACACCTATTCAAACCCTAGAATAGTGTAAATATAAGCACTCAAAACAAACTCTAGACACTAAGCCTCCAGCTTCTGATCTTCTGAATGTTTTCTGTCCCCTTTTCCTTTGGTCTTGTGCGCTTTATATAGCTCCTTGAATTGGTCTTGGACTTGCTACAATATCTCCCAGATTTGTTATTTAAAACTGAATATTTAAAACAGATTTTCTCCTAAAATCTTTTTAAATCTTCAACCTTTTAAATCTCCTACAAATCTGCAACAGATCTCCTATGCAGCAGCAAATATCTATCCCAAGATATCCGCATCCAATGAGATAGCTTTCTCTCCTCAATTCCAGCTAATACGCAACCCTAACAACATCACAACCTGCTGTTGTTAATTCTGCAGATCTGATGTGTGACATCAGACATCCAACTTCAGCAATTAATTACTTAACACAGCCCAGTGTTAAGACTTCAATGTTGCAACATCAGCACCTTGACATCAACATTGAATATACCTTGTTTTACCAAAATTCCAGCCAATCCAAGAACTAACAAATCCCATAGATGCACATAGCTAGAATAGCTTGGAAAGCAGTCCAATTCCTCTCCTTAACATGTATGCAAGCTTTATCAAACAAGAACTTCAATAAGAAACCCTTAGCTCCTTGTTTCTTCACAATATTACTGCTCAGAGCGGATTCACCAATATGAAGAGCAATGGCCATTTCTTTTATCCCGGGGCGTTCTTTAGAAAAGAATACTATGTCATGCCTGATGGGGATTCCCAAAATAAATGAGAACTCCTCCAACGTTGGAGCCAAGATATAGTCTGAAAAGTGAAGCAACGCAAAGACGGATCATAGAACTGAAGAAGTGTATGAATGACATCCTTCTCATACTTGGAGATATTGTAGACAAACTTCAGAAGTCTCCCATACTCTCCACCGAACTCTGTACGAACTCCGGAACCAGCCATACTAATCAGCTTGTGAATCAACGTCAAGGTCGAGTCTGGGAACGAATAAGCAACAGTCTTCTTTCTCTGGACATCCATGTTAAGGCAACCTCAGAAAATCGGAATCAAGAGTAAGATGCAAGCCCTGAAAAATGTCAGACATGTTAGAATGCAAGAAAAATGATATGCACATGCAAGCATGGGATCAAGGCATCACTGCTGGATGTGCTGTGCTGTTAACTGGACGAGAACCACAACCCAGAAAACCAGAATTCTAGAATACCGAACCACTGAGATAACCAAAAACCCAGATAATCAAACACTGATGAGAAATCTAGAAAATCGGGTAGGTTGAAGGTTTCGGTTTCCTGCAAACCTGCAAACACCCATCCCCTATCACATGTGGGTTCTAGAAAGGCGAGGATCTTCAATATCCCTGGATCTCAGGTCGAGAAATGATGATACGTTCACCATTTCTAGTTTGGCATCATCATCAATCGAGGAGGCCTCAACTAATTCCCCTAAAAAATAAGGTCATCCTATACGAGTCCCTCAGCATTGGGTCCTCGGATCGACAAGTGTAATGGGTTTGCCATTTCTGGTCTACCATTATCACAGGTCAGGAGGAGAGGTGCAACTAAGGTATCGGAGAAACGATCACCATAGTCGACAACTCTCTAGATCAACACCCAAACATACGCAAGACACACACGTCAGAATGCGTCCCAAGATAGCCTCGTCTGGTTATGAATTTCGTGAACACACAAATGCACCAAGATGGCATGTAGGTCCCATTACTCTCCACTCTAGTCCTAGGGTGTACTCAAGCCTGAGTATTGGGCTTATCTCTCAGAACAACCCAACCTGCCAAACAGAAACCAGCCAGCACAATACAGCAATATCCAGTATGACAGTAATAAAATGAAATGCAATGCAATAAAAGCTGTAAACAGTAATATACAACATAATAAAGCACAACAAAAAACAGCCAACGAAAAAAACAAACAAGCGCTAGGATCGACTCGCTACAGGGGATGGACCAGCAAGAGGTCAACCAGAGTCCCCAGCAGAGTCGCCAGCTGTCGCTCCCGAAAGATTCGCATCCAACAATACAAACGCGAGAGTGGCGCAGAAAACACAGAGTCGCCAGCAATGTGTATTTATCCCGAGAGAGGGAAAGGAAACACTGCATAAACCTGAAGAGAAAGGGGGAAAGACATGGTCATCGCAACCATAGTCCGGGTTCGGGAGTCGGTTATGCGAGGGGAAGGTGTTACCACCCCACACATCCATCGTACTCGATAGGAACCACACTTGTTGTCTAAACGGAGGGTGAGCTGTCCTACTATCTATGGCTGAACAAAAGAAAACGGGGATGGGGGTGACTAAGACGGACTCGGTAGGACATATTCGATGGCCTAGGCCTACGTACTCTCTCAGTGCAATGGGAAAGTCAGAGTCAACGTAGTTCGGACGGGAACTATGGGGGAAGGTTGCTCGCCAAGACAATCGCTGTCTTGTGCCTACATATCCTCAATTGGACGAGAGAGAGGAATCAGAGCTAATGTAGTTCGTGGGTACGACCACGAATGGGTAAGTGTTTTTTACGTAAGCGACGAGCTCTTTTCTGAAAATGGAATGGATCTAAACAATCCCGAAGGATAAAAATATTTGAATTTGTTTTTGTGTTTTTTAGACAGAAGTGTTTTTTAAGTTAGTTCATAACTTGCATTGCACCAAAGTCTAGGGCATAGGGACAAATACTTAACGAATCGTCCCAAGACAGGATGCCCACTAAGCACTCTAGAAAGATGAGAGGAAGCCCCTCACTTCTCATTCCCCACGCTTAAGGCACGTGCGCAATACACTTTATCTTTATTAAGTGTTTTCAAGAAGTTTTGAGATGAGAAGAGAGAAGACCCAAAGGAAACTCTAAAGGGAAACTAAGAGTCCTAATGTTATCATGCATGGGTAACCTATGGTTAGTGAGGCTTAGGAGAGATGACTACCTAAAACCTAATGCTAATCCTACTCCAAGCTTAATCAAAAATTAAGTTGGACTAGGTAGCTCTAAAAGGAGAGAATCCAAGACTTAAACAAGTCTTGAGATTCATGGGAGGAAGAGAGTGAAAGAGAAGAATGAGAAAGAGAAGGAGAAGATGAGATACAATAAATGGCAGCAAGCACATCACATCGTAAATTTCCAACTCAAATCATCAAAAATGTTTCAAAGATCAATGCAAAACAATTCAAGTAAGCATGCAAAGGTAATCATGAAAGAATACAAGCATACTTGTATGAAATGCACAATTAAGCATACATGGACTTCAAATCAAGATGAAATGAGAAAAATAAGATAAAGATGAAAACAATTTAGAACCAAGATCATATTATCATAAACAATTCACATGTGCAAAAGGAAATCAAAGCATGAAACATTATGCACCAAAGAAAGCTACAAAAAGAGGACAAAGTTCCAACACTTAAGCATACTCAAACATGATTCAAACATGATCCATAAATGGCAAAACTTGGTCCCAAGGGACCTCAACCAGGGGTAAGCATCATATCAAATGCACATACAAAGAATCAAGAAGAAACTCAAGCAAATAGGCATGGCAAGTCATCTTGTGTAAAGAGGTGTCAGGATATAATCATGCTTAAGTCACTTAAGTACAAATAAACAAACATATATCAACTGACACTAAAAAATTGTGAGATTAAAACTCAAATTACCTAAGTCATAAGCCAATCACATTTCAAAAGATATCACAAAAATTCAAAGTTTAAGTACCTCAAACAATTAAGCAAAGATCACATAGGAACCATAAACCAATATGCAAAGGAGAGGGACTAAAATGCAATATGAAAAGAGTTTAAAAATATGAGAAAAATATTTTTAGGAACCTCAACATGTCCTCTAACAAATGCAAAAAAGAATGAGATGCAAATTATGCATAGATGATGAGAACCAAAATCAACAAGGCAGGGTGTGCATATATGAAACAATCCAAAAAAGAAATTAATTAAACAATTAAATCAGAGGCACAAAATAAAATAAAAATGGAAAATAAAATTTTCCAAAATTTTATAAAATGCCAAAGATGATCCCTGATTTTTTTTCATAATTTTTGGATGCTTAAAACTATTTTTAAAAATTAAAAAGCAAAATGCAACAATTAAAATAAAATAAAATGAAAATAATACAGCCAGGGGTGCAAAAAGCAACTCAAACACGTTGAAAACACCAAATGGGCTAAACAGGGGGGTGCAGATAGCCAGCCCAAGTCAAATGATCCATCAGCGCAAGTCAACAATCCCATACAAAACCCAGTCAATCATCTTGACCCACACACACCACAAGATCAATCCAACGCATGACATTCAGTCAACCAAAAACAAAGTAATCATGATTAACGCATCAGATCACAAGGCACACAATAACAATGATACACGCGCACATACCAAATCATTCAGAAATATAAAATAAAACACGTGAACAGCACATGGTATTTTAATGTGTTGGCTGAATCATCACCATCAGATCAAATCAACGCATACGAATAAGTCATCAGATCAAAAATTAAACAAGATGAGTGGTCAGGATCTGTGGTACACAATAATAAACATGGATCAACAACACGCAAGCAATAAAATAAAAACAGATTTTAAATGACGTGTCTGCGCATGGACCATTAGATCTGGACCACCAACGGTCCAGATTTCATCTTCTCCATCAAAACCTCAGATGACCTGAAACAAAAACCAGGTGCCGGAACCCTAGCTCCGGTCACCTTCTCCGGCGACCTGCACTTCAAAAATTCCCAGAAATTGCAAACAAGCACACCATTCCAACCAGAATTTAACAAGGATTAAGAATATGCAATTAGTTTACACAAACAACCATCACACAAGCCAAATCGAACAGAATAAGTTTGGATCTAAAAACTTAAATCTCAAAATTCAAGCAATCCACACGTCCAAACTCAAAACTAAATAGATCAGCATCATCAGTGAACATCATAGCTCATTTTGCAAGCAAGAAAAACAAGTTACATGATCATGAAAAGTATGCTAACCTGAAAGCTGTAGAGCTCAAAATACACCAAGAACTCCTTCCAAAAGCTGCAGATCTTCCTCTTTTGAGCTCTATTTGCAAAATAAATGCAAATAGAGGCTTCAAATTGGCTGGATCTAAGGTTTTGAACTTGAGCAACTTGAACACGAACTTGATGAAATCCTCACTCTAAGCTCAAACCAATGGTAGATTCTTGTTCCTCTCACCACACTGATCAATAATGTGCAAAGAAAACTTCAAAAACTCTCAAGAGAAGAGAGATTCGAAGAGAGAAAAGTTTGGAGGTGAAAATGGGTTCTGAGCAAATGAGGGTGCATGACCTAGCTTTGTACGTGTGAGTAAGCTTATATACTCTCCATTAGACCTCTCATCATGATTAGCAATTAATTAAACCCCTGATTAGTGAGTTTTGAGTGGTTTTACAATTTTGCAATTTGTGTTGTACCCACTAATCCACACGTGCACATGTCATGGAATAAGCATGATTCACTCACATTCCACTTGCTGATCACAATGGAATTGAAATTGGGCCTTGTGGTTGATTGGTTTGTGAGTTTCAATACATCTTGCAAAAATGCATTTTGTGAAATAAGTGAAGTACATGGCACGAATTCACTTGCTTCAAGGGTTAAAAATGGTCCTCATGGAGTGTACTTGGATGTTGTAATGTGACTTGAAGCAATATAATCAATTACAAGTCATTTGGAATCAAAATGCCAAAGGTGGAAAAAATGAATACATGTGAAATCCTTAAAAACACCTTGCCTTCTCTTGATCACAACTTGAGGACCACAAATGGTATGAAGACAATCTAGTACTTTTTGGAAATGAGAGAGAAAGATCTTCAACTTTCATGTTTGAGGAAAAGTCAAGTTGAATGTGGTGGAAAAACTGCCAAAAATGGAAAGTTTCAAATTATAGGTCATTTCCATATTTAGTAACTTTTGCACAAACTCTTGATTCTTGATGAGTGACATGAATCTTGACATTTGAGGACCATGTGAGGGCATAAGACCTTAAAAATCATGAAGAGGACCTCAAAATCCCATGGTTGACTTTCCTCCTTACAGTTGACTTTTGCTTACTTCATAAGTAACTGATCCACTGAACATCTTCCACAATGAACCACTAGCCAAGTCTCTATCCATGAACACTTGTGAGCATATGGAATACCATAAGAACATGCTTGAATCCACAAAGTCTTCTCAAGAAGTCCTTTGAACCAAAACCCTAATTTGGTCCCTCTGGTTATGAGGGAAAGATTCCCTTGAAATCCTTTGCCATTCTTGACCTTATAGTGATATGATGAACTCCACAAAACACCTTTAGGCTTGAGACTCCTTTGAGATGAACCAAGTACCTTGATCCCATGCTAAGAACCCATGCTATGCACAAATGCTAATGCAAGAAATGCAAAGAAACATAAGCCAGTTAGCTAAAACAAGAAGGCAAATTTTGGGGTGTTACAATACCCGGGTGGGAATGGTTGTGGCAACAACTTGAGAGATCTGGGAACCACTATCGAGCTTTAAATCAGAGGCTGTAGGAGTTGATTGCATGTCATAGGAATTGGATTGAAGGAGGTATTCCTTCTTTCTAGATTATTTTGAATCCTAAGTTGGGTTTAATGTTGATTCTGATATCCTCAACCTTGGGCTCGCCGATTTGAATGAGGAGCGGTTCAGGGTTGTTGGTATGGCACTCTGGGCAATGTTGGTAGCCCATAAGGAGCTCGCACTGGAAATGGTGACTACTAAAAAGATGGGGGATTATAAGGTCTTGTTGGTGCACCCTGAGAATACCCGACACCTGCCATGACTTCATTGGTTTCATCTACCTCTTCCTCTTGGGAACTGCTGAGGGATTCAGTCTCGCTAGTCTGGCTACTTGAGGCGTCTTGGATTTTTTTCAATTTTGAGGTTGCTCTTGACGTGTTCTCTCACTATTACCAGGTTAGAGAAGCTTGATGATGCACTGACCACCATTATCTCAAGATAAGAGCCATGCAGAGTACCTATGAACATGTCAACCAATTGTTTGTCTAAGAGTGGCAGTTGCACTTGGACTACCCATTCTATCAATCGTTGTGCATATTCTTTGAAGGATTTGTCTTTCTTCTGAGATAAGCTTTCCAACTGCATGCCACTAGGAGTCATGTCCAAATTGTATTGGTATTGCTTCAGAAAGTTGCTAGCTAAGTCCCTTCATAACTGAATACAACTTATTTCTAACTCCATGTACCAATTTTGTACTGAGTAGAGTCGACCACTCGCGAAAGAGCATAGTCATGTGTAAAATCGTACATTAGGTTAGTTATCACAGTAACACCTGATGTAGAACTGACATTCTCTATGATAGAATGTCAGAGATTGTTCTTCGACTGAGCTATGAGAGCTTCCAACATCTGCTCTAACTTGCCTTTCATGTCGCTCATATCCTTTCTCAGCTCGACTTGATTATGCTCCAAGCATTCCATTGTCCTTCAATAGCTATCATGGATTCGATATGAGCACCGAGAAGTTATCCTTCCGGCTATGGATAAAGGCAAGTTGAGCTTTTCTTGTTTGTGGAAAATGATATGCAGTGCATGCTGATGAAATGTATAAGCATGATTTTTTGTCATTTTTTTATATACAAGGAAAATGCAATGTAAAACTCAGGGTCACACGTACATCATGTTCTAGTTAATCATGATGAAAAGTAAATAATCAGTATCTCTGATTAATGGAACCCTATAGGTAGGCTCTACGGTTGTTGATTCCTAGAGTCATGGACCCTCCTTGAGCACATCACCTCTGTGAAGAAGACTCGTCCGACAGTGATACCCTCAAGATGAACTCTTCTATGTGACGTCTGGGTATCATCCCTAACAAGGAATACACCTCACGAGCCAATACTACACAACCATCAACTCCGAGGTTCTAAAAAAGGTCCCTAGAGTCATCGATCCCAATTGAAAATATTATCGTCGTGACGAAGACTCGATGGACAATAATATCTCTAAGTGAATTTACTCTAGGCGGGGTCTTCGTACCATCCCTAATGAGAAATACACCTCGCGGGCCAATACTACACAACCACTAACTTAATCCTAAGTTTCTTCTCAGGCTCGGGTATAGATTCTATCTCACAAAGTGCTAATAATCAGAGAGCCCCATAGTATCATATGAACAGGAAGCAGTTATAGCACATAATAAAATAAAGCATATGGAAGAAAACAATTAATAAATCCAACATTTTAATCGCAAAGTTAACCAAATTAGGCTTGACTCTCTCTTGTATAAGCAATTATCCTCATCAGAATCGCCAACTGTCGTACCTCGAAAAATACGAACTCACAAGCGTTCGCACGCTCGCAGAATTGATTGAACCGAGTCGCCGCGAACTTTATTTATTCCAAAAAAGGAAAAGGAAAATATCGATCAAACCCTTAAAAGAAAAAGAAGATGATCATCGTAACTAAATTCAGATTCGGGAGTCGATTACGCAAGGGGAAGGTATTAGTAACTCTCACGTCTGTTGTACTAAACGGGAACCATTTAGTTAAAATTGCAATTGAATGTTAGCTTATGTTAATTTTTGTCTTCGAGTGATAAAAGGTTGAAAAGATAAATAAAAAGGGGTCACAAAAAGGTTTTTATTAGGGTGCTTGACAAGATTGCGGGTCTAGCTCCTACGTATCCTCAAGTGCAATGAGGAATTCAAAGCCACGTAGTTCTGGGAAAGACAAAGGATATTTTTGGATTTTTTGTTATAGTGCTTGACAAGATGTTGAATCTTGCTCCAACATATCCCCATTGTAGCGAGTGATTTTGGATGTGGTTGCGAAGCACGATCGCTCTAGTACTACAGTTCGATTCATTTTTTATCCTATTGAAGCTGATGAAGGAAGGGAAATAGATGTCTCCAATTAATCCTGCTTGCATACTGAGGTTAAACAGTCAAAACTGTTGGTTTACAGATGCTATCCAAAGTGTGGGTTTTTCCTAGGTTTATTTTGTTAAAAAGGGGTGTTTAGGCTATCGGTTAAGATGTTAAGACAGATGTTTTTCAATGAGAGTACGGGATTTTAGGTTTTTGTTTAGTGTGCTCGCTAAGATTTTTTTTGCAATCTTATGCCTACGTATTCCCGTTTACCGAAACAAGGAAATCAGAGCGATCGTAGTTCCTCCTATTCTATGGGAGGAAATGGTGTTTTGGTGTCTTGTTCAAAGCCCAAGACGTGAGGCTAAAAGGTGGTTTATATCTTGTTCAAAGCCCAAGATGTGAAGCTGAAGGGTCTATTTGTATCTTGTTCGAAGCCCAAGATGTGAAGCTAAAGTTGGCTGGTATCTTGTTCAAAGCCCAAGATATGAAGCTGAAAGGTCTCGACTTTAGAGAGAATTTTTCATCTCTAAAGAAGGGTCTATTTGTCACAACTATTTATAAAGGAGAATTACTTTAACCGGGGTATATGAGTCCGGCAATGCCATAATTTCCTTTATAGGGACTTTCCAACCTGGAGGAGAAGACTTTAACTCAGTGTAGAGCAATGCTATCTTTCCTTAGGAATTTCTCATGCTAAAAGAGGGACAGTGGCATGGATGTAGGTGATCCAGAGGCTTGCCGCTTACAGCAATTAGATGAAGGAAAAGGAGTTGTTGATGTTTGTATACTGTGAACGAGGCACATCTTTGATGCTAAAAGGTTGATTGGCTCAACCGGGGTTTTCTTATACAAAGCCTAAGAGGAGGCTATTGGCCCAACAAGAGGGTTTTTATGTGTCTTGTACGAAGCCCGAGAGAGAGGCTAAAAGGGTTTGACTCAAAGATAGAGTCTTTTTATGTGTCTTGTACGAAGCCCAAGACGGAAGCTAAAAGTTGTTTGACTCAACAAGAGAGTCTTTTATACTCAACAAGAGAGTGTTTTGTATCTCATACGAAGCCTGAGATGAAGGCTAAAAAATGTTTGACTCAACAAGAGAGTCTTTTGTATCTCGCACGAATCCCGAGATAGAGGCTGAAGGGGATTTACTCAACAAGAGAGTCTTTTATACTCAATAAGAGAGTGCTTTTGTATCTCGTACGAAGCCCAAGATGGAGGCTAAAATTTGTTTGTTCCAATGGGGAGAATCATTGTATAAAGCCCAAGAGGAGGCTATTGTAACTATTTCAGTTGAGTGACAGATCCAATATGCTGATTTAAAGAGAAAATTAGTTCTTATATGAGTAAGGTTTGCACTCAGGGATTTTGATTCGAGGATCAGGGATATTCCATGTTCTTTAAGGAAATGGGAAATCCAAAGGGTATTGAGACTGTCCGAATCCACGAGTTTTCTTCCTAGTTTTGGGAAGGGAGCTTGAGAATGTATTTGAGACTCAAGAAAGTTAGACTGACCAAGTCTAGAGTTTTATCTTTTGTACTATGCTTTGAGAAACAATAGTAGTACGTTCACGGCAGAAAGATCTAGACTCTTTGAAAGACAGTTCTATGAAGATGACTAGTTTCTGTTCCTATACCTCTAGGAGGTCGTCGGGACAATTTGTATGAAGCCCAAGAGGAAGCTGGAAACTTTTAAGAAGCTGAGAGGTCCTTGTTTGAAGCCAAAGAGGAGGCTATCATTCCCGAAGGAAGAATCATTATACGAAGCCTAAGAGGAGGCTTTCAATACTACTAAGAAGCCGACGGGTCCTTGTACTAAGCCCAAGAGTAGGCGGGTATGCTTTTAGGAAGCCTGTGGGTCCTTGTACAATGCCCAAGAGGAGGCCGGTGCTTTTAAGAAGCCTGTGGGTACCCAAACCCCGAGAAATTCAAGACAGACTATCCACAGAGAATAGATCAAGCTAGGAAAGTTTTAGAATTTGGAAGAAACTCAAGAGATGCAATTCACGAAGAAGAGATCATCTCTGGGGAGTAGAGTTTCTTGACAATTCCTAAGGAGGACAGCCGAAGAGAAGACTGTATCTGGTGCTCCTATGGGGGATCTAGCTTTGTCTATGTCTAAGAGTGATCGAAACGGCTTTTCCTAGTGCTAGACTTAGTTGCCGGGGAAACTCTAAATATCTATACTATTATTACACAGTCGATATGAGTTTATGAAAGAAGACTTACAGCAAAACAGCCCCACAATACAGTTATATGTATATGAAAGCGTATAAACACTTACTCGGTTGTAGAGCTTCCATGCTATTTTGTTAGTTTGTTCAATAAAGAAAACTTTGAAAACAACAATATATTCAAAATCAAAGGAGAAAGTGCTTTGAAAAATAAAGATTGGGGCTTACAGCTCAAGGTGAGGCCCAGGGTTTTATCAGTGATCGCACTGTTGAATTTGTACAGGGATTTATACAAGTGACTGAGGCCCAAGAAAGGTTTTCTGTACAAAGGGATGGGTCTTACACTCTCTCAAGAGGCCCAAAAAGTTTTAAATAAAAAGAGGGGCTTATAACACGAGGGTAGGCCCAGATGATTTTTCGTTTGAAATGGCGATCGCGCCGAGGCTTTCTTTTAACGCTGAGGGACTTATATAATATCTGAGGCCCAAAATTGTTTTAGTTAAAAGGGGATTGGGTCTTACACTCTAATAGAGGCCCAAAAGTTTTAAATGGGTCTTATAGCTCGAGGAGAGGCCCAGATGGTTTATTTTAAACGGGCGACGATCGCGCCGAACCTTTGAAATACAACGGGACTTATACAATAAGTGAGGCCCAAAAAGTTTTAAGTACAAAGGGATGGGTCTTACACTCTCTCAAGAGGCCCAAAAAGTGTTTAAAATGATTTATGAGGGTTGAATTAATCAAAAACCCTAATTTGTTTTCAAAATGTATTTTAATTGAATAAAATTCAATTAAAATGATCAAAAATTGTTTAACATATGGAAAACAAATTGTGATCTTGGATTAATGCTTCATAAATCAAGTTTTGCCCTACAAAATGATTAGAAATCATTAAAATTTGCAAAATCAAGAAGGAAGAAATATTCAAAATGTCAAAAACAATTAAAATATTAATTCTTTGCAAAAATATCAATTATATGAAATAAATAATATTTTTGGGATTTTTTGGGAAAATAAAATATTTTAACATTTTTGTGAATTATTAAAAAAAGAATCAACTCAAAATCATTAAAACTCAGAGAGAAATTAATTTTTGAATCAATTAAATAAAAATAACAAAATTCAAATATTTGAATTTTCAAAAAAGGCGCCAAGAACACCCAAGAACATGCGCGTGTTCTGGGTTTTGCCCAGATTTGCATTTTCTCTCCAATCTCACTGAATACTTGATGGGATCATGCAAACCACATATCAATCTGCTCGTCTCAACCTCACGATCATGTCTATGGTCTTTAATTTCATTTATTTTTAACATGGAATGAGAAATCAAGACAATACCTCAAGAACCCTGAAATTTGCATGAAGGCTGAGAATTTTGATACACGATTCAAACAAAGCAATTAATTGAGGGGAAACATTCCATGCATGATTATGAACATTTGGTAAAAGTATTGTGCGAGGAAATATGCATAGATTCAGAGATGACCAAGTTTAGGCTTACCTTTAGGTCGTGACAGCAAGTGCAAGGTGATTTTTGAGTTGGAGGTGTTACAGATGAGTTGTGATGATCTAAACAGCTTCCCTACACCCTATGGAGTGTGTTTGAATGCTTGGACTTGATTGGAAATGGCTGGATCACTTCATGGCATCTCAGCTGCAACTTGGTTAAAACCTTGAGTAACTGGCTGGTGATTCTGAGAAATCAGTGTTCCAGATGTTGTTTAAGTGTTTGGATCACTTCTATATGATGTATGTGAGGTGTGGTGTGATTGGTTTGGTTGGAATTGCTCTCTATCTCAAAAACCGATAGTAATTTGCCTTAGAAGGCAAAATTGGAGTGAAAGAAGATATTTTGAGGAAAGCATTTGTTTGATGGCTTTGGTGTACTCAAACTGATCAAAATTGAGCTCTATTTATAGTAGAGCAAGTTTGTTTTGCAAGGAATAGTGAATGGCAACTACTGAGTAGGGTTGGCCAATGTTGAGCAATGAGAATCCAATTCTCCTATAGCCATTGACTAGAGGTTAGGGCACAGGCTGCTGATTCCCTTCGTCTTGGATAAGTCTTGACTGAATTCACTTGCTAATAGCTCAGTCCATGCCACCTTGGTGCTTCCATTGAATGTTCCAATCCAAAATTGGAGTCTTGTCCCTATTTTAGGCAAATCTAGGTTTAGCATGTTATTTCTTGTTCCAAGGACTTTGGAGGCTTGGCTCAGTGATTGTCCCCTTTAAATTTGATCCTCAGATGTGTCCAAGATGATGACAAGGCTTGGAATTGGCTGATTTTGGCAAATCGACCAAAAGTGCAAAATTCTGCCTTGCCTTGGCAGTTTTCAGCAAGGCATTTTGCCACTACCATATCTCATGGGTCAAATTGAATTTGGTGATGTTCTTGGCCATTTTGGAAAGCCCTTATATGATACAATAACTGTTTGATCATATTTGGTTTTGATACCTTTTGGATCCAAGTGAAAAATCCCCCTACATTTGGAAAAAAGTGAAGGCAGATTCTGACTTAGTGAAATTTTCACTAAGTGTTGGAAAAAAGTGACATTTTCACTTTTTGTCATTTTGATCACTCCATAACTCAAAATCCCTAATGAATTAGAATTAGGTCTAGTTGAAGTTTTTGTAAAGGGCCATGAGGGCTACAAATCAAGCTTTGGATGAGAAAAAATGGCTTTGTGGTTTAGGAGTTATGAACCTCCAAAGTTTGTACCCTTGCCACTTTGTTCCATAACTTAGAAAATTTTCTAAGTTTTTATGGTTACCCCTTTTACAAGTTATCCCACTTTATTTTATTTTTCTTGATGAATGATGATTCAAATCATACATAAACATCATTTTAGGGTTAAAAATCCATTTTTGTGAAAAATCTCAAAAAGTCAAAGTTGACTTTTGTGCACAGTTGACTTTTTGTCAGATGAATTCCAAACTGTACAATCCTTTTGGAAATCATGTCCTTGACCTAAATCAAACTTGATGGACATGTTACATGGGTGTTATAGGGTGTATTGAATCATGTCTTAGGGCTTGGGAGCATGTCCTGGTCAAAAGTCAAAGTTACAGTTGACTTTCCCCGCGAAACCCTAACTGTGGTTCAGATGAAATTGAAACTTGTCGCTCAAGCTTCTTGGATTGATCCATTGTTGCAAATGGACCAATATGGTTTATTAGAGACCCTCAAATCCTCTCTTGAGGTCTTGGTTCATGATTTGTCCCAAAAGTCAATTTAGGGGTGAATTAGGTCAAGAAACCTTAATTCCTGATTTTTGATGTATGCATCCCCTGAGGTCAAATTGACTTGATGATTGGGTCCATGAGGTTCCAAGGAGCGTATTAGGATATGCTTTGAGGCATTGGCTCATGCCCAGAGGAAAATTTTCATCTGGAGGCCCTGGTCGACCAAAACCCTAATTTGGTGACACTGGCGATCTTGAGGCTTGATCCACCTAGAAGGGAGCAGCCTTGTGCTTAATCCTTGAAGTGAGAGTCCTTTTTGATCCTTTGTGGATGTTTGAGAGTGTAGACAAGTTGAAGATCATGTCATTCTGTGATTGACCCTTTGTCTAAGAGCTCTGAGAGGGCTTGAAACCCTAAGTTTAACTGTAGTGGATGCTCAACAATTCCTTGAGGAGATGGATGAGGCATGATGGTTCATCCATATTGTGATGATGATTTGCAAAATATGGGAATCTAGGTGGTCAAAATTTGGGGTATGACACCCATTTACGATGAGGAACTCAAAGCTATGTAGTTCTTGGTAGCGAATGAGTGTTGGTTGATTCATTTTAGAGAAAGAATGTTTAGGTCGTGCATGGGAGGTTTAAGAAAATGTTTGTATCGGTGTACAAAGGATCCTGCTTGATAGCATTCTAGCGGTTAAAGGTTGCTTGTATGCTTGTGCATGGGAGGCTTAAGCATGTGTTTGTATTGCGGTAGAATGGACTAAACAATGTTTGTTTTGAAAAGTTTTCGATCGCACGGGGTGAGAAAAGACAAGTTTGATTGGTTGAGTCATTTTTAGGAAGATGACGATTGCTCAAATGGTCAAGTTAGGAAACTAGTATCCAATAAACAGGGAAAAAATCTTAGCCACTAGATCATTTCCTTTTTCATCCTTAATTGCAAAAGGATTAGATATTGTTATGGTGTTTTTAATAGACAACGAATACTCAAATGGTCGAATTAGGCAACTCGTATTTAAGTATTCGAGGAAAAGAATATTAGGAACTAAACCATTTCCTTTTTTCGTCCGAGTTACTATGAAAATAAGTTCGCTTAAGTTTTGATTACAAAAGAGATTTAAGGTGAATTGCATTGATGGTTTTTAATGGATAACAATTGATTGAATGGTCGATTTAGGCAACTCGTATCCGAACAATCGGGGAAAAGAATAGTAGGAACTATAGCATTTCCTTTTTCATCCTTTCCGAAAAGATATTTGAAAGAGATTAGTTATTTTGAATGGACGACGAATACTCAAATGGTCGAGTTTGACAACTCGTATTCAAGTACTCAGAAAAGAATAGTAGGCACTAGACCATTACTTTTTTCGTCCGATTTATTGTGAAAAAGATTTAATTGAATTGAGAAAACAGGTTCCAAGAAAAGCCAAAAAAATTGAGAAAAAGATGAGACACGAATTGTAGTGCGAGGTTGCGAGTTCAAGCGCAAGTGTATGAACTATAACGTGAAGGCGCTAATTAATGCCACAAATTGTACAAAACATGATAATGCACACATCCGCGCGACAAAATCATAGGAAAGCAATGTGTGTATAACAATCATAACTAGTAAGCATTTAATCACAAATGAATCGAAAAGTAAATATGTGTGGGAAATTAAATGCAACGCGATTATGCAAATTGAGTTCACATAACGCGGGGATGTGCAATACAATGGTGCCCACGCAGAATTCAAATCCGATTTAAATGGAATGAAAATGAGGTGGAACTTAACGTGCGCAAGATAATGACTCATAACGTGGCGACACAAAAAGGTAATGCTATGAATTTAATCGTACAAAAAGGTAAAGCAACCACATCATAATATAATAACATAATACATTGTTACCAAAATTAAAGCGAGCATTATCGCAAAGAGACGCACGCAAAGCTAACAACAAAATGCTCAAAGTTGGTTTATAGGTAACAACAACAAGAGCATAATGTAGTACGCAAACACAATGAAATGAATTGTAATGCGACAAAATATTACATCAATATATCGAAACGAAAATCCTACGGCATGACGAAATATAGATGATGTTGAATTCGCGAATTATATCCTATTTACATGCGAAAGCAAGCAACAAAAACAAGCAGCAACATATACAATATTTATAATGTCTAACATGATCACAGATTGGTACATCACTTAGACCAAAAAATCCAGCACAGATACGGAAACAAATTCGTCACAAAAATATAATCAGAACAGAGTTTGCACACAGAATACAGCCGATACACAACATAGTCGAATCGAAACTGAAACAAATATCAAAGAAGCACACAACATAATACAACAGAAAAGTCATTTTATATCATTACCACAATATCGAACCGTTATTTACCATTGCCACCTTGTCGGCGAGCTTTTGTTAGTAGTGTACGGAAGCTTGTAACAATTGTGAATTTCGAATCGTCGACGTGAACAATAGCAGATTGTGTGGTGATATGTTAGAATGCGGATCTACTGTGTTCTTTTTTTTTTACATAAACCAAAAGATGAGTGGAGGGATATGTATGTACGCGTGTTGTGTTTGAGTCAGGATGAAGTGAGTGCCAGTGTCGCTGGAAAATAAGTGAGGTGATGGTGGTTCACACGGTTGTTGTGTTTGTGAGGGTAAGTGTATGATGAAGAGTGATTGGTGAGGTTTCGATGGTTCACCAGGCTCTAATACCATATTACAACCACAATTGGTGTTTTCTCCATGGAAACGAAACGCCAAGGCGGTAAAATGAATATGAAAAGAGAAAAGAAAAACTAAATCTTGCTATTGCCCAAAAAGGCCAATGAATATATACAAAACAGAATGGGCCCAAAACAGACTAAAACTAATAAAGCCCATTAGCTTATTTTACTATTATCTAATGGTCGGGCGTGAAGGAGTTAGCAGGGTGTATGTGAGTTAAGGTCAGGGCCGGCCTTGGGCCAGGGCAACCAGGCCCAGGGCCCAGGGCCTCAAAAAATCGGGGGCCTCAAATTCGGGTGAAGTGTTAAAAATTTATAATAAATAATAAGTAATAAATATATTATATGGTAAAACAAATTAATATGTTGTAATGGTGGCATAACGGTATCATGATTTGTCTTAGAACTTTATGGTTGTGCGTTCGATTCATGTCGAATCAGTTTTTACAATTTCATTCTTTTGTTTTACTAAAAGGCAACTTGTGGGTTTGAGTCATAGTAGCAGGTTTTACAATTTCATTTTTTATTTTACTAGCAACTTGTATTAATATAATAATAAATAAAAGTTATATATATGCATCCTACGAATGATTCAAATTTTTAAAAATAAATTTTGAATAATATATATAAATTATATTTAATTATATTTAAAAAATTTATCATATAATAAATGCATTTATTAATAAATTTATATGATAAAATATAATATATTATTATTTGTATCTAGTTTATTGCTTTATATTTTATTTTATAGAAAAATATATTATTAAATATAATAAATTAAAAACTTAAAAAATTCATATTATTTTTTACTAAGACAATATAAATTTTAATACTATATATAATGAAATATTTAAAAACTTATCATACAACCATTCATTTTCTATCAAATTTTTATGATTAAATATAGTTCACTATCATATTAAATTTTAATGATTAAATATAATTCATTATCATTTGTGAAAATGAATCTTCAACAATTGTTTTTGTGTAACACTCTCTAAATCAACACATTAATTTGATTTGATTTGATCGATGCCAACATAAAATTCACATCTCCTTCTTCAATACATTTTCATTTTCACGAATCTATCTCTTTTTTAGCTCTTTATTGTCGAACATTTTTCTCCCACATGTCAACCATCGCACCGCCATCGCGTTGTGTCGTCGCCATCTCCGACGACAGCTACAACCACCACCCTTCCCTTTGAGTCTTACACAATGACCTTCTCCTCTAGAAAATAAAAGTGAAAAATAAAATCTAAAAGATAAAATAAAAATTCAAGATTAGTTGTTGAATATTTTAATAAGATTCAATTTTTATTATTTGCCCAGGGCTTCTAAAAAGTCAGGACCGGCCCTGGTTAAGGTGTTTCGGTTTTGTGGTTGTGTTATATTGCTTCATCGTATAAAAGGTGATGGTTGGAGTATGTGGTTGGCTCCGCCATCGAAGGGTTGTACTAAAAAGAAGGAAAAGGTGTATTGTTCCAAGGTGGTGGAGATGTGTAGTATGAGGGCGATGGAGTTGATAGTGGTGGTTGAAGTGGGTTATGTTGTGTTAACGCGGTGGTTCATGGTGGTCGGATGGATAAAGCTGGGTGAATCGCGGTTGATGTGGGTGGAGTTAGTGGTGGCCACAATTTCTTTTGTTGTGGTGGTTATGGGCTACGAAACTGATTTGAAGTTATGCTGAAGGTGGTTGTGTTTGTGTGTTGATGGGGAGAAGGAGAGGTGTGTTTGTATGAGGTTGGGTGCAAGAAAAAATTTAGGAAGATGAAGGAAGTGTAAAAAATAATGTGTTTTCTGTGTGTGTGAGAGAGAGAGACAAAAAATGAGGGGATGAATATCTTGTGTGAGGTTAATATTATGGTCCCCTCCCAACGGACAAAACTATTTTTCCAGCTCTTTCTATTTTTCCCTTGTTTTCATTTTCAGAATTTTAGAGAGAGTCACTGGGACATGGGGGCGTTGTATTGGTGAGAGAGACTTATTTTTTATTGGTGCCCTCACTATACTACATTTTTTATTGGTGCCCTCACTATTTCTACCTATACTACATGTTTTTCCCCTTCCTTTATTTCTTGTTTTTCCTTGTTATTTCTTTTTTTTTTATTGGTTGAGAGTGATGTGAGAGGGTTTTATTGGTACTCATTGACTTTTCTTCTTTTCCTTGTTATGTCTGGAGCATTTGCATTAAATCAAAACCCTAAGTATGGGACACTTGTGAGTTGTTGATTAATTCAACCCAATGGCCAATGAGTGTTATCACATACTTAGGGTTTTGATTTAATGCAAATGCCAAAAAAAAGTCCCTAGATATTTTTAGATGATTAAAATGAGTTTCAAAGAATTAAATGAAATGAAATTCAAATCTTTTTTAATAAAGAAAATAAAAATCAAATGATTATTTATTTGTCTTTGTTTATTTATTTATTTTTGGATATTTTGACAAAAAAACAAAAATAAAAGGAATTAAAATGAAAAAAAATCGGGCGTGAAAATGCGCGGAAAAAATAAAATGAACACATTAAAATAATCTATGTGAAATAAAGTTCTATAAAACAGACAGTCGCAGATCAAATCTCATAGTAAAATGTACCCGGATGAAAAGGCTCAGACAGATCCAAATATGACTGCCCGAAGGTGCGAAAAAATAAACCGAGCACACCAAGTTAAACTACATGTAACGTAGATCAATAAAATAGACATTTGCAAGCCAAAACCTAAAATAATTTTCACTGATTTTACACACGGTCAACAATTAGTTTCAACTGATCTGTCTGTAAAATCAAAATTTTATTCTAAGCAAAACGAACTAAAGTCGGATGCAAGATCTCTGCTTACCCGAGCTATCTGCTCGACTCACAAAAGATCGGTTCTTCAAGAATTTCGGGATGTACATAAAGCCCCAAAGCACGAGGATTGTAGGGGTGAAGTGTTTTAAATTTTATCCCAGACCATGTTCTTTTTCATAATCGTATTTTAACATAGTAAACTCCCTTTAAGTTCCTAGTTTTTTGAGGATGGACCAGTCTCTAGCATACAATGGAAATATTTACAACTTTGATGAAGGAGTTGGAAAACCCTGGTGGGTTTATAGAGAAGTCAGAGAGCCCTAGTGGTCCTGGCTAATTGGTTGTCACAGAACTCGTCAGGTTCTAGACATGTATAAGATGGAGAGCTCTAGTGGGTCTCGACTAATTAGTCATCATAGAAATCGGAAAATTCTAGACATATATAAGTCGGGGAGCTCTAGTGGGTCTCGACTAATTAGTCACCATAGAACTAGACAGGTTCTAGACATATATAAGTCGGAGAGCCCTAGTGAGTCTCGACAAATTAGTCGTCATAGAACTCGGCAGGTTCTGGACATATATAAGTCGGAGATCCCTAGTGGGTCTCGACTAATTAGTCGTCATAGAACTCGACAGGTTCTAGACATATATAAGTCGGAGATCCCTAGTGGGTCTCGACTAATTATTCGTCATAGAACTCGGCAAGTTCTAGACATATATAAGTCGGAGAACCCCAATGGGTCTCGACTAGTTACAGTTCCATTTTAACTATGTTAATGTCCATCATTGTCTTTAGGATTGTGTGTTTTTTAGTATTAGTAGTTGTCACGGCGGGAAAATTTTGAGATTAAGCTATTGATTAACTTAACTAGAAAAAGCAAGAGTCGCCACCAAATTTTATTGTTTCCAAGGGGAATGGGAAAAGATCGAACAAAACACATAAAAAGCTATAAAAAATCAAAAAGAGAGATCTGGATACGGGGGTTGGTTATGCAAGGGCAAGGTATTAACACCCCCCCCCATATCCATTGTACTCAACGGGAACCACTTGCTTATCTGTGTTGAAAAAAGTTATTATTGTTTGTTGATTGATTTTAAGTGAAAAGATATTTGGCATATTCAAGTGGAAAACTCAACTTACTACCCACAAGTATGAGGAAATGAGCATTTGCGTCATCTTGATATGGAAAACTTTTACTTGGATTTCATCAACAAGTACATCTCAACATTCAAGTGGAAAACGTCATTCATTTCTCAGCATCTTGTAGAAGTATAGCAGTTTAAATCACTGCAAGAATTAAACTAATATTTAATCTTTCTGAAAATAGGCTCTTAAAGAAAAAGGTGCACAAAGGCACAAAAAGAGTTTGATGATGTTAGTGTTTTTTAGAATTTTGAAATGAGTCTGAGAAAAGATTTTTTGGATCACTTGACAAAGCCAAGTTTATTAAGAAAGAGGTATGAAGTTTGAAAACAAGAAGATTTTGAAATAAAGAGAAGTTTTGAAAATTTAAGAATGGGAGAAGATGAAGAGACTATCCTAAAGCACAAAATAAATGGTCTCATTGTCAGGTAGCCTAAGAGAAAGCCTTTGTGTGTGCAAGTGAACTAACCAGAATAAGCAAGCATTTGACATCGGTCAAAACCAGCATTATGTTCCCTTTGAATTTAAGCCACGAGATAAGCAACTAAGCAGATGAACACAAGAGGATCCAAACAAATAAAGTCATAGAGAAACAGAGAAAGCACCCAAGGCTTGATTTAATGGCCGCATGTATCATATGAACTCAGGGTCTCAGATATTGCAAGGTATCAGGTGAACTTCACAGCTTCAGGTAACAGTACTCCAAGCAAAGGAAATCCTAAGTCTATGTCCATAGGTCCAAAACTCCAAGTAAGCACATGATAGTAACCATAGTACAAGATTAAATGACAACAAGTAAATTTCAAAAATATAAAGGCAAGAAAGTAAAGTTAGATGTTAGGAGTTAATTGTTAGTAGTTAATGGTCAAATGATCGATTTATCGAATCGGGGACAACTTAGCGTTATGTTAAGCAATCGTAAGTGGACTTATGCAAAAGTCACACCTATCTGAGGTCGGTCAATAACAATATTTGTGTTAAAACGTGCTAGAGAAATGATAGATGAATCATCCTCCTAAAGTCATGCCACACAAAAATAAAATAGGAGAAATGGTTTTATCTTAATCAAGAATTTCCATGATCAACCAAGGGCAACCTATCACTATCTCAAAGTGTCGAGAATGATCCAATGATCATTCATCAACATATTTGAAATAGTGAAGATTCAACATCCTTGAAAATTAATATTCCATGATATTTAGATTTTCATCAACCAAAAATAGAAAATTAAAAAATGTAAATAAAACAAAACAAATTAATAAGAGATGAAAATAGAATTGAACAAGAATCTTGAACAAGGAATCAAAATTAACTATAAAAAATATTAGAAACCTTTTAACAAAAATAAAGAAAATAAAAACAATTAAGGAAAAATTAAAAACAAGCATGGCAAGGAGGGAGTTCATCCGTAACATAGCATGTGTGGAAATGAGTTAGTGATTGGGCTTAGCCAAGATTAGGTCAAACTCACTTGAATTTCAACCATTGTTGCACACACACACTTGACCTAGTAACCTTGAATGAACCTTGATTCACCCTGGCAACACCTGAGCTTAGACAACAAGAAAATGAAAACAACAGGCACATATTTTGGATTTTTGAATAAGGGATAGTAAACATAAACAATATAAAAGCCACAAGAAACACAAATGAGTGCTTGACGTTCTCTTACACAACGGCAAAACCCACAAAGATGAGAGCTAGGAGAATCCATGTTTCTGATTGTAGTGAGATACAAATGATATAATAGGCGGAATCTTAGGGGTAAAAATTAGGGTATGACAAATTCCCTATTAAAGTTTCTTCTATCCGAAGATATGAATACTGGAAATCTTTATAACAACGGGATCGAAGAGACTTAAATATAGAAGACCCAAAATTTAGCCCTAAAATGCCGCACAATGCTTATGATATGAATGAATGCAAGAAAACAGACTCTGTGGAGAAAACACCACGCGGAACAAACCCAACCAAGAATACTGTTGGAGAAAAACTCGAAGGGAATCCACCAGAGAAACACAACTCACTGGGCAGTGAAAATAAAACCGCAAGGAGGCATGTTGGGGAAACAACTAGCAAGGAGACGCTGAACTTACAAGGGAAAGACCCTGAGTAATCAGTTGAAACGGGAAATACTACAAACTCATAGTTGAATGCAGTAAAGAGGATAATACCGACTCATGGATGATTGTGAACTACAAACTCATAAACGGAGGTAGAGAAACAAAATGATACTGACTCATAGACGACGTTAAACTACTAACTCATAACCGAAGGTAGAGAGACAAGATGATATGGAATCATAGATGACAGTAAACTACCAACTTATTGACGAAGGTAGGGAAAAAAGATGATACGATAATACCGACTAATAGATGACGGTAAACTACCAACTCATAGATAAAGGTAGAGACATGGTTTAAATTAATAACAAGCTTACCTTAACTTCCAGTCTTCCACCTAGAACGAGGCTCAGCTTCTTCTTTAACCAAGTCTTCCACCTGGAAAGGGTAATAAACATCCCATGACTTACGGTCTTCAACCTGGAACGGGTCTCAGTTTCTTCTTTGACCAAGTCTTCCACCTGGGAAGGGTAATAGACCTCCTTAACTTCTGGTCTTCAACCAGGAACGGGTCTCAGTTTCTTCTTTGACCAATTCTTCAACTTGGAAATGGTAATAAACCTCCCATGACTTCCGGTCTTCAACCAGAAATGAGTCTCAGTTTCTTCTTTAACCATATCTTCCATCTGGAAAGGGTAATAAACCTCCCATGACTTTCGGTCTTCAACCAGGAACGGGTCTCAGTTTCTTCTTTGACCAAGTCTTCCACTTAGAAAGGGTAATAAACCTCCCATGACTTCCGGTCTTCAAACAAGAATGGGTCTCAATTTCTTCTTTAACCAAGTCTTCCACTTGTAAAGGGTAATAAATCTCCCATGACTTCCAGTCTTTAACCAGGAACGGGTCTCAGTTTCTTCTTTGACCAAGTCTTCCACTTGGAAAGGGTAATAAACCTCTTATAACTTCCAGTCTTCAACCTGGAAGAACGAGTCTAAGTTTCTTCTTTAACCAAGTATTCTGCTTCGAAAGGGTGATAAACCTCCCATGAGTTCCGGTCTTCAACCAGGAACGGGTCTTAGTTTCTTCTTTAACCAAGTCTTCCACTTGGAAAGGATGGCAAACAAGCTTTCTTCATCTTTTGGTCTTCAACCTGAAGCAGTCTTCACTTACTGGGGATTGACTTTGATTTGGGGTCGTAACATGCTTCTCAAATAAATATATAGTCACCTGTTGGGGAAACAATCTGTTGTCTTTGATATGTTGAATCACAACAATCTTCTTTGTCGGAGATTGACTGAAGAGATAACCACTTGCTGCAGAAATAAGAATTGATATGCCTGGAACAAACAAGCTTTTCAAATAAAGAGACTGCCACTTGTTGTTGCAATAGGAATTGATAAGAATAACAAGCTTCTCAAATAAAGAGACTGTCACTTGTTGTTGAAATAGGAATTTATAAGAATAACAAGTTTCTCAAATAAAGAGATTGTCACTCGTTGTTGAAATAAATCTCAGGGAGATCACTGGAGCAATAACTATTGAGGATGATATCTTAATTCATTGAATAAGTTATTTTGCTGAGGAACAAAAGGTTTCAAAGTGCAAAGCACACCTTTAGTCATCTATGATTCAATTTTGTGGATATCAAAAGCAACGCTGCAGGAGGACCAAAGTTCAATCCAGGAACAAACTGGAGAGAAACGGTCAAACAGGACTCTTACCGACGAGGAATGAACTCAACCGGGGATTTTTTCCATCCAGGCAAGATGAGCTGGGGAGGAAAACTGAAACATAGATCTTCCACAAGGCACAAACTCAGTGGGGAAACATAGGATAGACTCATTGGGGAATACATGACCAGGAGTAAAGAATATGCATGTGAGTATGAATTAGCCTTCGACTATGCTCGATGATGATTGGTGAATGCAAAATGCATGTAATGTTATGCTTATGCTGACAAAACGGGTGATCAGTGCATTTTGATGCACATTCCTCTATATTTAAACTTAAGCATTTCTATGGTTTGGTTTGTTTATTTTTCTATTTTATGATGTTTTTATAATTCAATTTATTTTCAGCCTTATTTGATTTTCGTTTGTTATTTTTAGCATTAGCAACTTTCAATAAAAAATTCATAATTGGAGCTACAATAATTGGATTGAGGCGTTCTACTAGTCGTTGGAAAGCTAAGAAAAATATCTACAACTTTCATGTTGGACAAAGAATCTTATTCGGAGTGCATGGGTCTCGAATAATTTCTTGAAGTTTCTGACGGTAGAAATTAAGTTGTTTGCATATCAAATTGGCGTCGTTACCAGGGATTCTTTTCGATTTAGCCAATAGTTTAGTTTTAGGTATTGTTTGTTTTGATTTTCTGCATTTTTGTGTGTTTTCTTGCGTTTTCGCGTCCGACCTAGTAAAAAAATCGGTTTTGGGGGAAATTGCCTCCTTTTTTAGATCTATTTTGTGCATATGAAGCAGAAAAATCGTGCGATCAATTGTCCCTTACTCTAGAAGAGTTACAGGGTTTCGGCCTCAAATCGCCAAATTCCTCTTTTTACTATTTTTAATTAATTTTTTACTGTATTCACATTTTCGAAAAAATCCAAAAAAAATCTCAAAATTCTTATTTTGCTTCATTAGATTAATTTTCGTGTTTTTATATGTTTTTGAATTTGTTTTAATTGGTTTTCCTTCATTCTGTTTGTTTTTGTCTATTAGGGACATTGTTGGCATTTTCACAATTGTTGCTGCATTGATGTGCTTTAGTCCTGGCTACTAGGTCTTCTTGTTCTGATCTTTTGAATTTCGATCCTGAGGTAGAAAGAACTTTGCATGCACGTCGTAGAGCAGTCCAGGCTAGCAATAGTTCACCACCCACAATTGATTCCGATTCTGATTTGGATTATTTTAATAACTTGTTTGATTCGGATTCTGAAATTGTTTTTGATATGGCTGACCAAAGAAATTTGAGGCAGTTGGCTGCCCCTGATGTAGATTATAATGGTTTATGCATTGAGTATCCCGAAGCTGATGTACCTTTTGAATTAAAATTTGGTTTGATACACTTGTTGCCAAAGTTTAATGGTCTTGCAGGTGAGGATCCGCATAAACATTTTAAAGAGTTTCAGGTTGTATGTTCCACACCATTGAGGCCTGAAGGAATCACTGAAGATCACATCAAACTCAGAGCTTTTCCATTCTCATTTCAAGGTGCAGAAAAAGATTGGATATATTACCTTGAACCGAATTTCATCACAAGCTGGAATGCTCTGAAAAAAGTGTTCTTAGAGAGATACTTTCCTGCCTCCAGAGCTGCTTCAATCCGAAAAGAGATATGTGGTATTATACAAGACAACGAGTCACTTGCTGAGTATTGGGAAAGATTCAAGAAATTAGTGTTTAGTTGTCCTCAACACCAGATCACCGAGCAGTTGTTGATTCAGTACTTTTATGAGGGTTTGCTACCGATGGATAGAAACATTCTTGATGCTGCTAGCGGTGGAGCCCTCGTTGATAAAACTCCAGCTGCTGCTAAAGCTTTGATTAAAAATATGTCTCTTAACTCCCAACAGTTCACAATTAGAAATAATTCTGTTCAAACCAAGGGTGTGAGTGAAATTCACGTTTCTTCCAACAAAGCTTTAGAAACCAGAATTGACGAGCACACCTCGTTAATGAAACAATTGGCAGTAGGTAAGACTCAATCAACAAACCTGTGTGGTACTTGTACTTCTGAACACCCGACCGATACTTGTCCCATTTTGTACGATGAATCGATCACTGAGTTACCTAAAGCTTATGCAGCAAACCTTTACACTCAAGGCAACAGTCAGAATAGGTACAACAACACCCCTGGCCTGTCCACCAACAAATACCATCCCAATTGGAAAAACCATCCCAACCTTCGATATAGAAACCAACAGCCCACCCAACTAGCAGCCACTTCCCAAGCTACAACTTCTGCACCTTCTGGACCTTCATTAGAGGACATGGTTAGGAAACTAACTGTTAACAATCTTCAATTTCAACAAAGAAAGGAATCTAGTATTCAATCCTTGCAGACACAGAGTGGACAGCTTGCCACCTCGATGAATGCCATGCAAGTCCAAGGATCCAACCAACTTCCTGCCCAAACTGTTGCAAATCCAAAGGGACCTAATGCTAATGTGAGGCAATTTCCTTGCGATCCGGATAGGTTACAGAACCAACCCCTGAAAAAAATAAAAAAAATTATTGAGGTAACATCTGAACCTTCATCACCTTCTTCTATTGTGGTAGAAACTGAAAAAAATAAAGAAAAAGAGTATGTACCACCAATCCCCTTCCCACATAGAGTTCTGAAAAATAAAAGGATTGAAGAGGGAGACAAAGAGAAAGAGATCTTAGAGGTTTTCAGAAAAGTTGCGGTAAACATTCCGCTTCTTGATGTAATTAAGCAGGTTCCTAAGTATGCAAAGTTTCTGAAAGATTTGTGTACAAACAAGAGGAGGATGAAAGGAAGTGAGAGAGTTAACTTGGGAAGAAATATTTATGCTTTTATTTAGCCCAAGCCTTCATCCAAAAAAGTTGCAGGCGAGCAAAATGTGTCAGCCCTCACTCAGGTTTTGCCACAAAAGTGCAAGAACCCAAGAACTTTTGATATTCCTTGTACCATATGGAATAGTAAATTCGAGAATTGCATGCTTGATTTAGGAGCGGGCATTTATGTTATGCCTACTTCTGTTTATTATAACCTTTGTCTTGGTCCTTTTCAGCATATATGTTTAATCATTCAACTGGCGAACAGGAGCAATGCCCGCCCTGCTGGAGAAGTGGAAGATGTCCTTGTTTAAGTTAACGATTTGATTTTTCCTGCAGATTTCTACATTCTGGACATGGAAGGAGAAACTAAGTCAAGCAAGGATCCCATCATTTTAGGCAGACCATTCATGAAAACGGCGAAAACATAAATTGATGTTGACGATGGAACCATGTCTATGGAATTAGGTGACATTTTCGCAAAATTTAACATTTCGATGCCATGAAACACCCCATGGAGGAGCATTACATTTTTCATATTGAAATAATCTCTGAATTAGTTGAAAACACTTGTTCTGAATTGTTTTCACCTGATTTTCCATCTTTATCTAGTTTTGATGATGTCTACTCATGTTTTGATTGTACTGACACTAACATTTGTGTTGTATGTACTGAGATTGATGCTGCCTTGCAGGGTGACATGTTTACTACAGGTGAAGTTGTTATCGATGAAGTTGTTTATGTAGCTGATGCTCTTGACATCCCGGCTGCCCCAAGCATTCCCTCCATTGAGCAGTCACCTTCCCTCGAGCTGAAACAACTTCCTGAAAATCAGAAATATGCTTATTTAGAGAGTAATGAAAAACTCCCGGTTATAATTTCTTCTAAACTTGATGTCGTTCAAGAAAATAAGCTTTTGTAGGTTTTAAGGAAGCATAAAAAGGAGATTGGATGGACTTTGGCTGACATCCCAAGTATTAGCCCATCAATGTGTATGCACAGGATTTTACTTGAGGATGGTGCTAAAACAGTAAGGCAGCCCCAAAGGAGGCTTAATCCTTTGATTCTTGATGTTGTAAAAAAAGAGGTAACCAAACTCTTGCAAGCAAGTATCATTTATCCTATCTCTGACAGTAAATGGGTAAGCCCAATGCAGGTTGTACCTAAGAAATCTGGACTCACAGTGGTAAAAAATGATAAGAATGAACTTGTTCCCACTAGAGTTCAGAATAACTGGAGAGTTTGCATTGATTACAGGAGATTGAACCAGGCTACTAGAAAGGATCACTTTCCTTTGTCGTTCATTGACCAAATGATTGAACGGCTAGCTGGTAAATCACATTATTGTTTTCTTGATGGTTTTTCAGGTTACTTTCAGATTCATATTGCACCTGAAGATCAAGAAAAGACCACTTTCACGTGCCCTTTCAGTACATTTGCTTACAGGAGGATGCCTTTTGGTCTTTACAATGCTCCTGGCACTTTCCAGCGATGCATGGAAGTCTTTATGGATGATTTCACTATTTATGGTTCTTCTTTTGATGCATGTTTGAACAATTTGAATATGGTTTTAGAGAGATGCATCGAAACTGACCTTGTTTTAAATTATGAAAAATGCCATTTTATGGTTGAGCATGGAATTGTTTTGGGTCACATTATTTCTGAAAAAGGAATTTCTGTTGATCCTACCAAGATTGATGTGATTTCTACACTGCCTTACCCCTCTTGAATTCGCGAGATTCATTCTTTTCTTGGTCATGCAGGTTTTTACAGGCGTTATTTCAGTAAGATAGCTCTTCCGCTATCAAACTTGTTGAAGAGTGACGTCATTTTCAACTTCGATGAAAATTGCAAAAAGGCATTTGACATCTTGAAGAAAGCATTGACCTCTGCTCCCATCATTCATCCCCCTGACTAGACCCTCCCTTTTGAGATTATGTGTGATGCTTCCAACTATGTTGTTGGAGCGGTCCTTGCACAAAGAGTTGACAAGGCTGCCATGTTATTTATTATGCTTCTAGGACTTTAGATTCTGCACAATCTAATTACACCACCACTGAAAAGGAACCTCTAGCTTTTGTTTTTGCTCTTGATAAATTCAGATCATATTTGCTAGGTTCCAAGGTTGTTGTTTTTACTGACCATGCAGCTTTAAAGTACTTGTTGAAGAAGCCGGAAGCAAAACCGAGGTTGATACGGTGGATGTTATTTCTCCAAGAGTTTAATGTGGAGGTTAAAGATAAAAGTGGAGCTGAGAACTTGGTGGTTGGTCACTTGAGCAGGATAGAGAGGGTTAAAAATCCTTTTCTGATTCAGGATAACTTTCCTGATGAACAGCTTTTACTTTTGCATGGGGTTACTCCTTAGTTTGCTGATATTGTTAATTATCTTGTTGCTGGTGTTTTTCCTGCAGGTGCATCAAAGACACATATTCACAAACTCAAGAGTGACGCCAAATATTATGTTTGGGATGATCCATATCTTTGGAAGTTTGGTAGTGATCAAGTAATTAGAAGATGTGTCCCCGACTATGAGATTGAATCTATTTTGAATTTTTCTCATGCCTCTCAAGTAGGGGGACACTTTGGTCCGCAAAGGACTGCAAGAAAAGTCCTTGACTCAGGTTTTTATTGGCCCACTGTTTTTAAGGATGCTTATGAGACTTACCGCACTTGTAAAGAGTGCCAGATAGCAGGTACAGCCATCACTCGTAAGAGTGAAATGCCTCAGCAACCTATGTTTTTCTGTGAGGTATTTGATGTATGGGGAATTGACTTCATGGGTCCCTTTCATGTATCATTTGGTTATCTCTATATTTTACTTGCTGTTGATTATATTTCAAAGTGGGTGGAAGCTATCCCCACTAAGACTAATGCTTCTGGAGTTGTTGCATATTTTGTCAGGTCTAATATCTTTTGCAGGTTTGGAATACCACGAGCTATTATTAGTGACCAAAGCACTCATTTTTGTAACCACACCATGGAAGCTTTGCTCCGAAAGTATGGAGTTGTGCAAAGAGTCTCTATTGCATATCATCCACAAACTAATGGGCAAGCTAAGATCTCTAACAGGGAGATCAAACAGATTTTAGAGAAAATGGTACAACCAAACAGGAAAGATTGGAGCCGTCGTCTAGAAGACGCACTCTGGGCTCAAAGAGCAGCTTTCAAGATACTAATAGGGATGTCTCCCTATCGACTTGTTTTTGGTAAGGCATGTCATCTTCCTGTTGAGATAGAAAACCGTTCTTATTGGACGGTAAAGAGTTGTAATTTGGAGATGCAACAAGCAGGTATTGAAAGAAAACTCCAATTACAACAGCTTGAAGAGCTTAGGCTAGAAGCTTATGAATGCACTAGAATTTATAAAGAGAAAACTAAACACTTACATGATAAAATGATTTCTAGGAAGGAATTCTCTGTGGGCCAACAGGTTTTACTGTTTAACTCCCGCCTTAAGCTTATGGCTGGGAAACTTCGATCCAAATGGATTGGCCCTTTTGTTGTTACTAATGTTTTCCCTCATGGTGCAGTGGAAATTAAAAGTGCAGTTACTAAGAAGGTTTTCAAGGTCAATGGGCAGCGCCTGAAGATGCTACCATAGAAGAGTTTTCTTTGGAAGCGCCTAACTACACTGCAACTTGACCAGGGAGCACCCTTTCCTTTCTCTCACTCTTACTTTATAATTGAGTTCCTTTCATTGAGGACAATGTCTGTTTTAAGTGTGGGGGAGGGAACCATTAGTTTTCGTTTTGTTTTCTTTGTTTTTGTTTGTTTCTTTCTCTAAAAAAATATTAAAATTGCATGCTTTCTCGTTGGTTATTTTGTTACAACTGTGAGTTTTCTCTATGTTCCTTAACGAAAGACTTGTGGTGTGATGTGATTGATTCTTTTTGTCCATTATTAGTGTGTATGTATGACTAAACTCTAAATTGTACATCACTAGTGGTAGATCACTAACCTTGTGATATTTTGAGCCTAATAGTGGATAACATCAAAAATCTATCTCTTTCTTTCTTGTGTGATTTCACTCATGTTTGTTAGTCTTTAGAACTTGAATTAACTCTTGTTGAAGCTTTTTATTTACTTGTGCACACTGAAATGATAAAGGCATGTTGTTTTGTTTTATTTTTAGCCAGTTAGCCAAAAAGCCAACCTTGATAATATTACCCCTTGTTTTCAAGCCCCTTTGAGCCTATTATCCCTTTTTTGTTTAAAACTCATTACAAGCTGAAAAGTGAAAAACAATGAAATAACCATATTCAAAGGGTTAAGAGAGTCTTGTATGGAGTTATGTGGGGTTGAACATTACTTTTTAATTATTGTTGTAATGTTGTTATGATGTTGGCAGAAAAGAAAAAATATATATATAGAAAAAGAAAAGAAACAAAAAATGAAAAATAGAGAAGGATGCCAATACATATTCCTTCCGGAAAAAAAAAGAGAAAAAAAAAAGAAGAAAAATCAATTGTTATAGAGTTGTTGTTGAAGTGAATAAATCTTTTGTAATTCAACTCCCGCAATTTCTTTCAAGTCTCTTTCGTCCCTTTGAATTTTAGCCTAGTACCCCTTAGGATTTATCTCACCTTGACCCTGGCCAAGTTACAACCCGAATAAAAGTCCTTTTGAACTTTGTGTGCATGTAAGTCAATTGTGAATGTTAGAGTTTTTTTCAAGCTTATGGTAGTACTAACACTCATGTTGTGCTTTGAGTGTAAACAGTAACCTAAACACTTGAGAGTTGAGTGGAAACAGTTTATCTTGTGAGGATCTTGATGCTTGTGATGTACTTTTTGGTAATCTGCTTTGCATATATACTTTGAATGTCACAAAAGAGTACTCACTAATGTCATATTCTTGAAGCTTAGAATTATAAGTTTGATTGCGCTTTCTACCCAGAGAACCTTTGAGATTGCATGCTCTGTTTGGTTTTTGCTTTGAAGTTTCTGTTTTAAATTCTTGATTTTGCTCGAAGTGCAAAAGTTCAAGTGTGGGGGAATTTGATCAGTGCATTTTGATGCACATTCCTCTATGTTTATACTTAAGCATTTCTATGGTTTGGTTTGTTTATTTTTCTATTTTATGATGTTTTTATAATTCAATTTATTTTCAGCCTTATTTGATTTTCGTTTGTTATTTTCAGCATTAGCAGTTTTCAATAAAATATTCATAACTGGAGCCACAGGAATCGGTTTGAGAAGTTCTACCAGTCGTTGGAAAGCTAAGAAAAAGATCAACAACTTTCATGTTGGACGAAGAATCTGATTCAGAGTGCATGGGTCTTGAATAGTTCATTGAAGCTTCTGACTATAGAAATTAAGTTGTTTGCGGATCAACGGGACACTTAACAATCTAGGAAACCAAAACCACAACAAGGTACTCGGCCAAATCTCGACTAGATGGAGACTCTGCAATAGAGTTTGTCTTCTTCTTGGAAGCAACACCTTCCAATATAAATGGAAGTCTTAATGGGGATAAAAGATCCGCTGGGTAAACTTGAATCAATAATTCTTCTCGAATTGACAACTCTCTGATGAGGTAGCATTCTGCTGGAGAAATAACGTTGTGACAACAAACACTGCTTGGGGAAGTGCCATTAACTGATAACAAGTCTGGTAACAATTCCGCTGAGAACTTGAGACAAAAATCTCTATCAATCATCAATTCTCTGCTGGAGATAACACTCTTTCTAGCTTTGGTGCGGGAGGAATCCAAAATGGTCAATGCAACACCAACACTGCTGGGGAAAATCCCGTATCTATCAACAAATCTGGCAATAACTCTGCTAGAGATAGCAAATTTATTAAACCAAGGATATGCACTGGATAATCTCATGAACTATCAAAATGGGAAAGCTGAGCTTCACACTTAGAGACTTGATCAATCTTGAACAACTGTTGATACTTAGTTTGCTCAAAAGCCAAAGGAAAATATTTTGTAATTTTAAAACAAGTTTGTTATCAAAACTTTGTTTCAAAAATTATTATAAAAACTAAATGACATTTTGCACAGAACAAATATAAGAACTGAAATTGATTGGTAAAAATCAAGATTTTATTGATAGAATGGTAGTCCGCAAAAGAAGTAACTCCATGGAACATTACAAAGTTTGGGAAAATGGTAAATGAAAAGGATACATTGAAATACAATGACCACTATTCTCCCTAACAACTTTGAATTTCTATAGTTCAGCTTCCATTGAGAGAGATTGGACTAAGACTTCCAAATGATGATGGCGCTACTCCAAGTGATCAAGCCTTTCCTGATGCAGTTACTTGCCATGAAATCCCTAACTTTTTCCTAGATTTCCCTTTCGGGTTTTAATCTACCGAGATGAATTATTTATGTTTATGTCTCTAATTTTTGCCTGGACCACCCTTTCAGCCTTTCAGGTTTTCAATCCACCGAGGCACTCATTTTTGCCTAAGCCACCCTTTTGGGTTTTCAACTTAGCGAGTTGTTCTTTTGATTTTTTAGGTGAAGTATTTCTTGACTGCGTCGACATTCACAGGACGAGGGAGCTCCTCACCATCCATACTTGTAAGAATCAATGCACCGCTAAAGAAGGCTTTCTTAAAAACATATGGGCCTTCATAATTAGGAGTCCACTTGTCACGGGAATCATTGTGATTAGGTAAGATCTTTTTTAGCACGAGGTCGCCTTCTCTGAATTCACGAGGACAGAACTTCTTGCCAAATGCATTCTTTATTCTTTTCTGATACAATTGACCATGACACAAGGTTGTCATTCTCTTTTCTTCAATCAAATTAAGCTAATCATATTTATTCTGACACCACTCAGCTTCTGTCAACTTGGCTTCCATCAAGACTTGCATTGATGGGATCTCAACTTACATGGTGAGCACTGCTTCCATGCCATAGACTAAAGAGAAAGGGGTTGCCCCTGTTAAAGTACGGGTGGGCTTCCGATATCCATGCAAAGAAAAAAGAAGCATTTCATGCCAATCTTTGTAGGTTACAACCATCTTCTGCAGGATTATCTTGATATTTTTATTTGCCACTTCAATAGCCTTATTCATCTTGGGTCTGTAAGGTGAATACTTGTGATGTTCAATCTTGAAACTTTCACAAAGCTCTCTAATCATATTGTTATTCAGATTCGAACCATTATAAGTAATGATCTTGCTTGGAATTCCATATCGGCAGGTGATTTGATTCTTGATAAACCAAACTACCACATGTTTAGTCACATTAGCATATGATGTCGCTTCGACTCACTTGGTGAAGTAATCAATTACTACCAGAATGAACCGATTTCCGTTTGAAGCTTTAGGCTTAATCATCATCATTTTTTCCATATTTTTCCTTCTTTTTTCTTATTTTTTTCATTGTTTTTTTCTCTTTTTCATTGCTTTTTCTTTTTTATTGATCTTTTTTTCTTTTGGTAGACATTCTGGCTTAAGCGGCAGATGATGCTGACCAAACAAACTCTTTTGACAGCTCTATCAACCTGTTCTTGATATATTAACCAAGCAGTGCCCCAGTATTGACCTCTCTCTTATTCTCTTCAGAACCCAAGTTGATTAATTTGACAGGCTCTTTGTACGGTTGAATAGTCTTCTCCTTATGCTCAAGCAATCGAGTAATTTCTTCTGGAATATCATTGTCTTCCTCTCCCTCTCTCTCTTCTTCCACTTCAAATACAGGGAATTAAAAGTTGGAAGAGGGCACAAAGTCATTGTTTTCAATGGGTTTATTGCACATGATTTATGCTTTCATTCACAAAGCAAACAAATGCAAAGAGAAATGCAATAAATGGAAATTGTTTTTAACAGGTTTTTAGTTGCCATTTTCTAGAGAAATGCAAAAGTAAAAACACACATTGGATAACAAAATGACTTTTATTATTGATCTTAAAATTTGAAACAAAGGTGCCCTAACTAAGTCACTTTCACCTTGGGCAGAGTGAAAGGAATATTTGAAAAAACCAAATAAATTACTTTGAAAAATGAACGACACAAAGAACATCAACAGCAATCCAATTCTGGCTAGTCTCTCCACGTGTCACAAAGCAAGGCCATTCAGGATCTAATTCATTTTCATTGATGGCAGAAACAACCTAATCTCAAGGGTGGATGAATCCAGCACTATGAAAACACTTCTTGAATATGCTTCAACTCTCTTCTAGTTGTACAAGGTGAAAACCCTAAACAACTATGTTCTTATTCTCAACAAGCTCGGCAATCTGGCCCCAATCATATGATTGACCGCTCTCCACAACTTGTTGTGCATCTTTCAATGAAGCCATGGATGACCCACTCTTCTGAACAACATTGACAATATAGAGAGCTTGGAACTGAGTTCCAATAGCTTTATCATTTGCATCTATGTATCTGAAAGAGGACATGTGACTAACCAACAAAGCTTCTTCACCATAAAAAATTATAAGCTAACCACTCTTCATAAACTTGAGCTTCTGATGTAGGGTAGCCGTTACTGTCCCAACGTCGTGTATCCATGGTCTTCCCAATAAACAAATGTAAGCAGGGTAAAAATCCATCACCAAAAAAGTGATTTGGAAAACATGAGGACCTATCATCATCGAAAGATCAACTTCACCAATAATTGTTCTTTTAGAACCATCGAAAGCTTTAACCACCACACCACTGTGTCTCATAGGAGCACCTTGGTAAGCCAACTTAGACATAGTCACTTTCAACATAACATTGAGTGATGAACCGGTATCAACCAACACATTAGACAAAGTAACCTCTTAACACCTCACAGATATATGCAAAACACGATTGTTCTTCTTGCCCTCAGGCGGCAATTTTTCGTCTCTGAAACCCAAAATATTGCAAGCAGTAATATTTCCCACAACACTATCAAACTGGTCAACTGTTACATCATTATCCACATAAGCTTGGTCTAACACCTTCATCAAAGATTACCGATGAGCCTCGAAATTCAACAACAAAGACAACACTGATATTTTTTATGAAGTTTGAAGAAGTTGATCTACCACTTTGTAGTCACTCATTCTAATCAATCTTAAAAATTCTTCAGCATCATCATTTTTCTTGGATTCAATAGACGATATAACAACCACAAGTGTTGGGTTAACAACAGTGTCTTTACCATGCACTTTCTTACTTGTTGATACAGAATCAACCTTTTGGAGAGGTGTTAGAGTGAATAAATGACCACTTCGAGTCATACCGCTAACATCTGCTATATTCTCCACTGGACGAGCTGACTCAGATATCACTTTCTTATAATCTTGCACCACATTGGCACCATATTTCCAAGGAACAACTTTACTGGATTCATACGGAAACGACCCAGGAAAACAAATTATCAAGGGATCAATACGATTTCCCTTACCCTGATAAGTGATTTCAATAGGCTCTGAAACATCAAATTGAGGGACAATAACAACTACCTCATCATCTTTACGCTTGGCACTGACTTGCAGAATACCTTGTTCCATTAAACCTTGGATATCTTTCTTCACCAAAACACATATTTCTGGATTCTGTTTACACAACTAACGATCAGAATGATCACTATTGAACAAACCAGCTTGATATAACTTGGCATGCACACTAACCAAAGGAGTCTTCACCATATTTGTTAGTTCTCTAATTTTTGGATTGGCATTAATTTTAGTAAAACAAATATAGCAGCAATATGTTAAATAGGATGTGATTACTTGCTAAGAAGAACAGGTTAAGCAAGAAGTCCTATTTTATGTTGATACATGTTGAGATGAGAAGTTCTCATCATCTAGAACAACATGTCAGATAAGATGTCCTATGCTGAATCATTCGACATCGCGCCTGTGCTGAGCTGGACAGTTGAATTCTGTTATGATTTTACAGATGCAGAATATTCTGGGAATATTATGTTATCCTATGTGGCGCTGTTTTATAGGTCTGGAAGATTCAAGTCAGAATCAAGAAGAATATTGAAGAATAATGACTTTCTAATTATGGAGATAAATTAGGAAGGATTTGCTTGAAGACCTATTATGTAGCAGAAGTTTCTGCTGATATGTTGTGATTTGAAGCCCAAATCCAGATAGGAATAAGTTATAAATAGAATGCTTGTAACCTAAAAAAAGCACGGGTCCAAGATGTAGATCATTAGGGCTTTGTCTTTGTGCCACTCTCTAGGAGAGTTGGTCTGTGTTCTCACTCATAAGCCTGTAGGTAAGAGGTGTATTGTTCTTGGAGGAAGCTTTTAAGCAACTCCAAGATCGTGTTCTTAGCCAAGAGTCATGGCTAAGTATCGACATAGGAGTGTGTCTCCTCATCATGGAAGTGTGTCTTCTACTTTTCTGTGACTGAAGAGTTGTTAGAAATCAAGTAGTTGATGCAGTGGCTAAGGTGTTAACTGCTAGACATCATTGCGATGATTGGAAGTGAGATGGAGTCTCTTATCTAGGGAGGACTTAGGTAGAAGGGCCACTGGGTAGTGATTAAGTGAGTAGATCGTCAACGGGTGTGTTGGCTGTAGGGTCTATGAATTGATACTGCTGATAGTGGACTTCTTTCCTGGCTTGGTATGTCCCCAGAGTAGGTAGTTAGACCGAACTGGGTAAATAATTTTTGTGTGCACATTACTTTTCAGCAACTTTTTTAACTGTTTATATCTTGTATATGTTGTTGATAACAGACCAAATGTCTCGACATGTTTATTCGACATCTGGGATTGCTATACCAGAATTTCAATTGGTATTAGAGCAAGCATCCTATTCTGTTTCTGGGTGAGATCTTGGGAAGATACTTTCTGGTACGGTGGGCAAGGAAGGTTAGTCTACTGAAAAGTTATTTGAACTTTGGTAGTTCATATTATTGTTTGAGTGGTCCCTTGATGTGGAGGATGGACTATTCATGATAGGGTGTGTATTGGCTCTATTTGAAGTTGTCAGGCGTGTAGCTTTGGTGGTGAGCTTCTTTGTGGGGTGATTTATTTTCAACCTATGTTGACCTATTGCACCTGGAGTGTGGTGTTTGTGCAAAGGTTATTAAGTTTTGAAGGTTGTTGAGGGGTTTTCTTTATCTGTGTTCTGCTGCATATGTATCTGTCAGAAAATTATTGGTGGTTTTGTGTGGTAAGGCTGCAACACTCTGTTCTCCTCTTAAGGTGTATCATATGGTGTAGTGATACTTGAGGATATCTTCAACTAGCTTGTAAGAGTTGCCAAAGATACTTGAGGTTCATCCCAAGTCCACTCATAAAGGAACTTTTATATGAGTTTATTGAAAAGAGATCTGAAGAAAGTTAGAAGCAATTTATTCTTGCTTCCAACCCTACAAGGCCAATCTCTGGGCTTTGATAAAGGATCTCTTGGTGTGTTTCTTGAAAAGGGAACTAATGTCCTACCAGATGTTGGAACATAAAACCAACAGATTGTGCAAAATCTTGTTGGATAAAGGTATGGCATAACAGATGCTTAGGGGCTGAACAAATGTGTATTGATCACATCTGTTTGGAACCTACTCCTGGCTTGGAAGAGGAGGCATCTGGGTTGTGTGTCTAAGAAGTTTCTATCAAGAAACATGTCTTAGATAAGTGTGTTGGTCAAGAGATGATCAACATTATCGTAACTCATTGGATTAGTGTATTTCTGATCCAAGTGAGTAGGAGTACAAGGGCTTTTTTTTTTGTGGAGGTCAAGCTCAAATGTCAAGGACATTATCTCTAAAATCTGAAAGTTCCTTCTGAGCATAGCAGCCTGATGTATGCAATCTTGTTTATGGCAATGGAGCAGATTCTGTTTGAAAGGAGTTATATATGTGTACTAACCACAGGATGTGCAGCTATTGGATAGGAGAATGAATAATTCCCTTAGGAGTTCTTAGCAGTTAATAAGGGGGAGTCCTTAATTTGATGCTGGAAGAACTCGAAGAAATGTCAGACATAATATCTTAACATCTTTGTATTGAGAATTTATTTTTCGTAATATGTCTGGTGGTGTTTCTAAAAAACGGGATGGAGGTTGTTTACTCAAACTTGATATCACTATCAAGTCTATGAGAGCGTGGAACTCTTGTTCTAGTGGAAGAGAAACTCAAAGGGTTGTGCACAGAGGAGAAGTATTAACCTAACTGGTTGATTGGTGTCTTCATTGCTGGAATGTCATCCAAACCATCTAGGATGAGCATTTCAGATTTATGTTTGGAGCAAGGAGGAGTTGGTGTTTTTTTTGGACCAAAGGATTATGGTTCCCTGGTATCTGCATAAGAAGTATCTTCTTAAGCTGGAGTTCAGTTATGTGGTGTCCTCACATAATGGAACTTTTTTTTTGCAAGGATTGAAGGGCATCCTTGTAGGTTGAAGTGTTGGGAGAAGCATATTTTTTTTTGAACAATCTGTTTGTGATGACGAATCAATGTTTTTTTTGTATGCTCCAGAAACCTGTTAGAGGGAATCTCCTCTTTAGGTGCAGAAGAATGGAATCCAACATCTCAAAGTCAGACAGGAGGTCTGTGTCATACCCCAAATTTTGACCACTAAGATTTCCCACCATTGTGCAAATCATCATCACAATATGGATGTACCTTTATGCCTCATCAGTCTCCTCAAGGAATTATTGAGCATTCACTGCAATCATAATTAGGGTTTCAAGCCCTCTCAGAGCTCTTAGACAAAGGATCAATCAAGGAATGACATGATATTCAACTTGTCAAACCTCTCAAACCTCCACAAAGGATCAAAATGACTCCCACTTCAAGGATTAAGCACAAGACTGCTCCCTTCTAGGTGGATCAAGCCTCAGGATCGCTAGTGTCACCAAATTAGGGTTTTAGTTGACCATGGCCTCCAGATGAAAAGTTTCCTCTGGGCATGGGCCAAAGATCCAAAACATAACCTAATATGCTCCATGGAACCTCATGGACCCAAACATCAAGTCAATTTAACCTCAAGGGATGCATTCATCAAAAATCAGGAATTAGGGTTTCTTGACCTAATTCACCCCTAAGTTGACTTTTGGGACAAAACATGAGCCAAGACCTCAAGACATGATTTGAGGGTCTCTAATACACTATATTGATCCATTTGTAACAATGGATTGATCCCAGGAAGCTTGAGCAACAAGTCTCAATTTCATCAGTACCACAGTTAGGGTTTCGCGGGAAAAGTCAACTGTAACTTTGACTTTTGACCAGAACATGCTCCCAAACCTTGGGACATGATTCAATACACCCTATAACACCCATGGAACATGTCCATCAAGTTTAATTATTTTTTATTGGTTCTTTTTGCAAAAAATCACAAAAATGTTGAAATATTTTATTCCACAAAAAAATTAAGTTTATATTATTTATTTAATATAATTAGTATTTTTGTGAATAAATTCATTTTTATTTGTTTTTAAACATTTTAAAATGAACATTCATCTTGAAAAATCAAGACCAAATGAGTTTTAATATCTATTGTGATTAAAAATTCATTTTTCAAACCTTAAAAAAAATCACAAGTGGTTTATTCAAATTCATTTGGTATTTTTCATTTATTTTCTTTAAATATTTACTTTTAAAGAAAACAAATTAGGTTTTCTTTGATTTTCACCCTCACAAATCATTTTCAAACACTCATGGGCCTCTATTAGAGTGTAAGACCCAACTCCCCTTTTTGAAAACCATATCCTTGTTGGGCCTCAGTCATTGTACAAGACCCACGGCATTTTCAAAACCTCTGCGCGATCGCCATTTCAAAACAAAAATCATCTGGGCCTACCCTCGTGTTATAAGCCCCACTTCTTTTTCTTTAAACATTTGGGCCTCTATTAGAATGTAAGACCCAACCCTTTATAAATACAACCTAATTTTGGGCCTCACTTATTGTATAAATCCCGTTGTATTTCAAAAGTTCGGCGCGATCGTCGCCCGTTTAAAATGAACCATCTGGGCTTCTCCTCGAGGTATAAGACCCATTCAAAACTTTTGGGCCTCTATTAGAGTGTAAGACCCAATCCCCTTTTAACCAAAACAATTTTGGGCCTCAGATATTGTATAAGTCCCTCTGCGTTAAAAGAAAACGTCGGCGCAATCGCCATTTCAATCGAAAGGTCATCTGGGCCTACCCTCGTGTTATAAGCCCCACTCTTTTTCTTTAAAACTTGTTGGGCCTCTTGAGAGAGTGTAAGACCCATCCCTTTGTACAGAAAACATTTCTTGGGCCTCAGTCACTTGTATAAGTCCCTCTGTACAAATTCAACAGTGCGATCACTGATAAAAACTTGGGCCTCTCCTTGAACTGTAAGCCCAGATCTTTCTTTTTTAAAGCACTTTCTCCTTTGATTTTGAATATATTGTTGTTTTCAATCTTTCTTTGTTGAACGACTAACCAAACAGCATGGAAGCTCTACAACCGAGTAAGTATTTATATGCT
Source organism: Lathyrus tuberosus (assembly GCA_022829125.1). Classification (NCBI taxonomy): domain Eukaryota; kingdom Viridiplantae; phylum Streptophyta; class Magnoliopsida; order Fabales; family Fabaceae; genus Lathyrus; species Lathyrus tuberosus. Next base: position 17,424,650 of record JALAZF010000043.1, read on the forward strand.
TTCATTTACCGCTTTCATATACATATAACTGTATTGTGGGGCTGTTTCGCTGTAAGTCTTCTTTCATAAAAATCATATCAATTGTGTAATAATAGTATAGATATTTAGAGTTTCCCCGGCAACTACGTCTAGTACTAGGTAAAGCCGTTTCGATTACTCGTAGAAATAGACACGCTAGACCCCCAATAGGAGCACCAGATACGGTCTTCTCTTCGGCTGTCACTCTTTAGGTATTGTCAAAGAAATTCTATTCCCCAGAGATGAATTATTCTCGGTGAAACTTCTCTTAAATTTATTCAAACCTCAGAACTGTTCACTAAATGAATTATTCTCGATGAAACTTTTCTTGAACTTTTCTTTGGTTTGGGATCCGCAGGCTTCTTGAAAGCATCAGCCTTCTCTTGGGCGTTGCACAAGGACCCACAGGCTTCCTAAAAGCATCCCCGCCTCCTCTTGGGCTTAGTACAAGGACCCATCGGCTTCTCAGAAGTATTCACAGCCTCCTCTTAGGCTTCATATAATGATTCTTCCTCCGGGAATGATAGCCTCCTCTTGGGCTTCGTACAAGGACCTCTCGGCTTGTTAAAAGTTTTCAGCCTCCTCTTGGGCTTTGTACAAATTGTCCCGACGACCTCCTAGAGGTATAGGAACAGAAATTAGTCATCTTCATAGAACAATCTTTCAAAGAGTCTAGATCTTTCTACCGTGAACGTACTACTACTGTTCCTTTAAGCATAGTACAAAAGATAAAACTCTAGACTTAGACAGTCTAATTCCCTTGAGTCTCAAAAACATTCTCAAGCACCCTTCCCAAAAATAGGAAGAAAACCCGTAGACTCGGACAGTCTCAATACCCTTTGGATTTTCCATTTCCTTAAAGAACAGGAAATAACCCAGATCCTCGAATCAAGTCCTTGAGTTCAAACATTACTCATATAAGAACTAATTTTCTCTTTAAATCAGCATATTGGATCTGTCACTCAACTGAGACAGTTACAGTAGCCTCCATCTCAGGCTTTGTACAAGATACAAAAGACTCTCTTGTTGAGTCAAACTTTTGTAGCCTCCATCTCGGGCTTTGTACGAGATACAAAAGACTCTCTTGTTGAGTCAAACTTTTGTAGCCTCCACCTCGGGCTTTGTACGAGATACAAAAGACTCTCTTGTTGAGTCAAACTTCTGTAGCCTCCATCTCGGGCTTTATACGAGATACAAAAGACTCCCTCGTTGAGTCAAACCCTTTTAGCCTCTCTCTCGGGCTTCGTACGAGACACATAAAAACCCTCTTGCTGGGCCAATAGCCTCCTCTTAGGCTTTGTATAAGAAACCCACGGTTGAGTCAATCAATCTTTTAGCATCAAAGTTGTGCCTCGTTCAAAATATACAAAAATCAACAACTCCTTTCCCTTCATCTAACTGTTGTAAGCGGCAGGCCTCTGGATCATCTACATCCATGCCATTGTCCCTCTTTTAGCATGAGAAATTCCTAAGAAAAGATGGCATTGCTCTACACTGAGTTAAAGTCTTCTCCTTCAGGTTGGAAATCCCATATGAAGGAAATTATGGCATTACCGGATTCACATATCCCAGTTAAAGTAATTCTCCTTTATAAACAGTTGTGACATACAACCCCCTTTTTAGAGATGACAAATTCTCTCTAAAGTCGAGACCTTTCAGCTTCATATCTTGGGCTTTGAACAAGATACCAACCAACTTTAGCTTCACATCTTGGGCTTTGAACAAGATACAAATAGACCCTTCAGCTTCACATCTTGGGCTTTGAACAAGATACAAATCACCTTTTAGCTTCACATCTTGGGCTTTGAAAAAGACACCAAAATGCCATTTCCTCCCATAGAATAGGAGGAACTACGATCGCTCTGATTTCCCTGTTTCGGAAAAAGGGAATACGTAGGCATAAGATTGAAAGAAAAATCTTAGCGAGCACACTAATCAAAAACTCAAAATCCCCTACCTTTACCCAATCTGGCGCAGTATCCTAACATCCTACCCCTGAACCGTCCTATCATTATAACCAAAGTAAGAAGAAAAAGGCCCCATTACCATATAGCATCCGTAACCTAACTGTTGCGGTGAGAATTGGATAACAAGATATTAATTAACTTGCATCGCATTTCTTTGAATTCACAACCGACTTTGATTTATCCAAAGGAAAGGTTCAAGATCGAGAAAAACCTAAAGGGGGGAGATCTAAGGTTCGGGGGTTGGTTACGCCTAGGGAAGGTATTAGCATCCTAAACGTCCATAGTACTCTACGAGAACCTCTTATTTTAATCTTGTTATATCTTACTCGCTTGCTAAGGGTACTGTGCTAAAGGTTGAAACCCTAGGGGTTTGTATCTAAGTATACTCGACAAAGCATCGCACTTTGCGCCTACGTATCCTTACGGGAGTGGAATCAGAGTATCCGTAGTTCACCGATCTAAGGGTGAAGGATAGGAACCATTGACTATGGCCAAAGTTCCAGGGGGAAATGAGTATGAGCTCATTTTAGAGTTCACGATAACCCTCTAAATCTAAGTTATAAAGGGGAAAGTGAGTTCTCATGATGATGAGAATCACATGGAGTTTAAGAACTCCAACCTATTTCTAAGTTATGATTTCATTGGCTCTCATGAGGCCGAGAAATAAGGGTAAACCTAGAAGGATAAGGTAGGGTGGTTGTTTAGTGACTTCAAAAGTCAATTTAAGGTGATATCCCTTTGGAATGGGGGGAAAGATAATAGTTATAAAATTACTAAAAGATAGTAAGTTAATAATTCAAATATGATGATGCAAAAATAGACATGAACCAGATAATGGGATGAAATAAAGATTGAAATGTTAATGCAAAGTTAGAAATACACGTGTTGGACAAAGATCAAACATGATTAAACATCCATGTATGGCAATAGATAGTGAAATAATTCATAACAATTAAGCACATGAGAACACATACATATCATTTTCAAACGAGACCCTAGTAGAATAAACTTATTCAAGGCTAATGAATTCTCTCAAACATGCCTCTCAAGAATCTAGAACAAATCTAAGAGTCTCACAAAAATCTCAAGAACTTAGTGAATTTCCAAAAGAAATTCAAGACTAAATGAGAAATACACATGTTTTTGTGAATTTAGAAGTTAATGTAGAAATAAAATAAAAGAGTATAATGAATTAAAATGGGAATTTATAAATTTAGCAACATAAAAAAAAACTACAAAACTTAAAAAAACAAAAAACAAATTAAAAGAATAAAATGGGAGGGGGTGCTTTTAGGTCTACGGAATCTATAGGATGGTTAAAAACAAAATGAGTCTTGTCTAAGGCCCATTAGCCTTTTGAACACAAGCCTGGGAAGGAAACCCGAGCAGTTGGGAGGTGCAAACAGAAGCCAAGTGGGCCCAAAGCCCAGTCTGGCTCAATGAATAAAAAGAAAAAGAAAACCTATCCTCCTCAAGCGCCGTCCACTTCTCTCTCAACACAAAGCTTTGTTTTCGGATCGTATCCTTGCACTTTCTCATTCATTTAAAACTAAAAACAAGAATAGAGAAACCAAAAAGATGAGGAGCAGGGTGTGGTTACTCCATCAAACATTACTAGGTTTCGAAACAAAATCAAAAACATGGCTAGAAGTGAGACGAAACGGATCCAAAAAGAGACAAAATCATAGGCAGTAACGAATGGCTTATTTCCTCACAAGCCACGACCAACCTATTTTTCTAAACTAAAAAAACAAACAGAAGGCATGGAAAGCGTACATCTATGAACAAACGTCGAATGATACAACAACCTATACGCTGTTATGACAACAAGCTAGCGAAACGAAGAAAACATGTGAACCACCCGCGACCAACACCAAGCTGCAACGTAAATCACGTAACCGTCGTGAACCGTATGCCTCATACAAAGACGTGAGGAGTCCATGCTCCACCGAGGAAAACACACACGCAAGGACACATAAGCTTGCTTTGAACACGTAACAGCAATGGCATGGAAAAGGGATATTCATGATGAACCAACACAAGATAACGTGGAAAAAAACACATGCTGCTATGACAAAGCTGATGTTAGCCAGATAAAAGTAAACACATGCAGACTACACACGGCCAAAATATGCAGTAACATAAACCACATAACATATACCTATAACAGTCGCACGAACACATACAAGCCGACATAAATAATACGTGAATTATGCTTTGCAACTGAACATGGTGACACACATACTAACTATGCCTTATCATTAAAACAACAAACACAACAAGTTGACATAATGAATCATTAGTGAGTGAAACACATGAACTGAATACATATTTTTAACCAACATGACAATGTATAGATGTGAAACACAAAGGAAGCAAACAACATGAAGGCTATAATCCATAGGAAATCACATGGACATGTTATCACTTAACCAAGAACATACGAGAGTCATGGAAATAACACATATGAGAGGGTGAAGAGTGATAAGAATACCTCTATTTGCAGTACGTAGCGTTGTAGTCGAAAGCCTCGTAACCGTCAAACTTGTATGCCGGCTGTGATGTTGGTGGCTTGGATGGAAATGGAGTGTTTCTCGCAGCAAGAAAATAAATGGTGGTGTTCAGGAAGTGGTAAGTTGCGGCAACAAAAAAGTTTTTGGAAGTGAGGATTCCTCCCCCCAAGTGAGTTTGCCGCATTCAAATATATATGGCGATGGAAGTTTTTGAAAGCTCTCGGAGAAAGAATCCGTCCGTTATTGCTTGAGGCCATGGTACAGGTTATCGTTACGACAAGTCATTGTCGCTAGCAGGCATGGTAGCAAGGTTTTGAACGTACAGTTTTGTGGTATTGAAGCAGGTTTGTAGCAGTTGTACGCCTTTGTCGCGTACTGTTGCTTTTTCAACTTTGTGTGTTGACTATGTTGAAAGGATGGAGCGAGACGGTATCGTACGCGTAGCAGGTCACAACTTGGGAGTTGTAGTGATAGCTGGCACTCAAGGCGTTAGCTTCAAAGACAAACAAATTTATTTTTGACTTGGCTTATGCGTATCAGCATTTGCCTTGAAACATCAACTTTCATTTGGAACCAATAAAACTATACAAGTGGGCTTTTGTAAAATTGGAACTTGAAATGTACTCAGCAACTTGGGCATGTAATTGGATATTAAATGATGCTTGAAAATTAACTTTGGACACAAAAATGAATCTTGGAGGAAACTTTGTAATTTGAAACTCTTGATTTGAATTGAAATGAAACTTGAACTTGAAAAGAAATTGAATGAGTGATTGAATGGATATTGGTAGAAGTTGATTTGAAAAATGGATAATAGTTATGGTTTTAATGGATATTAAAAAAAAGGAAAAGATTTTAAATATAGCCCTAAAAGATAAAATTGTATGGAATTGGATATTTACATTGATAAAGGAAAATGGATTTTTGGATATGAAATGGATTAGAAATATGGATCATATAAATAGATATTTATGGATTAAAAATTGGAAAAATGAAAAGACTTTGGATTTGAAAAATAGGTATGAAAATGGTTAGAATGAAAGATGGATACTTGGATAAGAAAAATGGTTAATAAATGATTATTGAAATTCGTTAGGAATATAAAAGATGATTGAGGGTGGGTAGAAATTTGGTTATGGCGAGGATCATGGAGAAGGTTATAGAGATATTTCTTTGAAATGAGAGACTCGCTTGATTCAATGCTCCATCCAAAATCTTGATTTATCACTCCTTGAATCTCCTTAGATAAACCTAATTCACAAATGAAACAAACACAAACAAAAAACCTGATAAAAGGGGTAGCTATACAATATGATTGACCTAATATGATATACAGGAGATCAATGTATCTAAGGGTAAAATTTGGGGTACAACAGTTGCCCCTATTTAAATATTTTCACCGGATGACATGAGAGATGAAAATCCTCATGAAATCATGGTGAAAGATATTTAAATACAGATAACCGAAAATTTTGCCTTTAGATGCAAAGACATGCAATGCTACTAATATGACGATATGATTCCATGAAAGATGCAAAAATGCAGACAAAACAGGACACCAACGAGAGGAGAGCTACCAAACACAGAGGAGCTCCACTGGGGGAGCAAAGAAGGTTAGTATCCACAAGGAAGAAACTCCTTGGGGATGCAGGTTAACCAACAAAAGAGACTCACTGGGGAGACTCCGAGGCAACACTGGGGATAGAAAACAAAAGGGTAATCTCCACTGGGGAAAGATCCAGGGAGAGGGACGACAAGTTCAAACATGACCGGACGACACTGGGGAAGAAGACACACTTTTACTAGGCATGAAACCAAAAAAAAAACGTGATCTCCACCGGGGATCAGTTGAAATAACAGGATAGACACCCGAAGAAATATTTTCTGGGGATTTCTTATGCTGAAGAGTTCACACGAGATCTTCAAGAAAAGCCAGAAAAGACAGAAACGAACTCTGCGCACCAGATAAGTAAAACAACTGGAGCTTGAATTGGAACAAGGTTAATGAGCCAAGAACAGACTCTGGTACTCATAAGAGTTGGTTGAAATAACAAATAATTTGCTTTATGAGGGAAACTAGTATGAGCTGGATAGTATCCTTATTGGAAGTAGAACCAAAGATAGGCCCCAATAAAGGTATCTAGAATGATTGATCATCAAGGCTAAACATGACTAGATGACTTTCTAGAAATAAAGATCCTCAATGAAGGTTGAACCGGAAAGATGGTCTTCACTGGGAAAATACGTCCAAAGTGATGGAACAACAGGTTCAAGTATGACGGATTGGCACTTTAGAAGGAAAACTAACCTCATTAGAAGTAGAACCAAGAGATGGGCTCCAATAAAGGTATCTAGAATGATTGATCATCACGGCTAAACAAGACTAGATGACATTCTAGAAAGGATCTGCAATGAAGGTTGAACTGGAAAGACGGTCTTCACTGGGAAACTACATCCAAAGTGATGGAACAACAGGTTCAAGTATGACCGGTTGGCACTTTAGAAAAAGAAATAACTTTATTGGAGATAGAACCAAAAGATGGGCCCCAATAAAGGTATCTAGAATGATTGAACATCACGGCTAAACAAGACTAGATGACATTCTAGAAAGGATCCTCAATGAAGATTGAACCGGAAAGATGGTCTTCACTGGGAAACTACATCCAAAGTGATGCAACAACAGGTTCAAGTATGACCGGTTGGCACTTTAGAAGGAAAAATAACCTCATTGGAAGTAGAACCAAGAGATGGGCTCCAATAAAGGTATCTAGAATGATTGATCATCACGGCTAAACAAGACTAGATGACATTCTAGAAAGGATCCGCAATGAAGGTTGAACCGGAAAGACGGTCTTCACTGGGAAACTACATCCAAAGTGATGGAACAACAAGTTCAAGTATGACCGGTTGGCACTTTAGAAGGAAAAATAACCTCATTGGAAGTATAACCAAGAGATGGGCTCCAATAAAGTTATCTAGAATCTGATAGGTTAGTACCGGGGTTGCATAACTGAAGATAAGACTTCTTGGGGAATACCAATTATGGTTGCAAAAAGGCTGGATAGTACCAAAGATAGATAAGTTGCTTATAAGAGACTGCCATTTATCGCCATAGAAAAACAAGCTTCTCCAAGAGAAAGCCACTTGTTGTTGGGTATAAATTCCACAAAGCAGTTGATATCACAACACTGCCGGGGAATGAATTTTGTCTTCAATGAGGGTCTGCAAAAAAAAATCTTCTTGCGAGATACAATGCAAAATAAATGCACATTTAAAGATAGGTTTGAAAACCACACCTGCCAGAGACTAAAATTCAATCTAGGAGCAAGCTAGAAAGAAACGGTCAAACAAGACTCCAATTGAGGAATGAACTCAAATGGGGATTTATCTTATCCAAATGTGGAAAAGATAACTGAACCAACCATCATCCACGAGGATTGAACTCTGTGGGGAATTCAGAAAGAATGGGCACTTTATGCCTAGGGCTAATAACTCTATTGGAGAGGATAGACAAACCCAGTCACTTGGGGATAAACACCAAAGTGAGCAAAAACAGGTAAACACCAGAAAAGGAAGCAGAAATGCTAAGATGCTAAGATACTATGCATATGAGTGCTTATGCCATGCTTATGCTTATGCTTATGCTGACAAAACAGACAAGAAGCAAAACTGGAGATGAAATAAATGTCTCGACAAGGATACCCAGCCAAACTCAACAGGTTGGACCAATATTGGGGATGAAGAAGAAGAATCAACAACTTCACTGGTGAAAAGAGTATTCCACTTGAGGTATAACATCATGAGGATTGCCATCATGAGCTTGATTTCTTTTTTGGAGGAGAATCCATAGAGCATTGTCGAGATTAGCCGAAGTAACAGCTTATTGGGGAGCTAGCAAAGGATATCACAAGAACAAAGTAATTCTGCATCCCACTGGCATAATGATCATCTTCAAATCTTATTTGCCCCAGGATATATGGTCTGTCAGAAGACGATAACAAGAGGATTTTATAGAAGAATTGGCATACAGGGTGTTTCAATATCTTCAAACTCTTGGAGAGATCTTGGCATAACTGCCCCAGATTAACTGCATTCACACAACAAGGTCCTTGAACTTGCTTTAGACTGGTCGTTTGACGATTTGGGGAACAAACTTGCCCCTGTCAGCTTGGTTGATCTATGAAGGAAATGTCGTTGACTTTTAGAGATTTATCGAATCTCGACTAGACTGCTTCTGATTAACTAGTCTATGAGGGTAAGTCATCAAAAGGATTTCACGGAAGAATTGGCATACCGGATGCTTCAATATCTTCAAACTCTTGGAGAGATCTTGGCATAACTGCCCCTGTTCAACTGTATTCGTAATACTCAAACTGTAGTAGAAATAACTGGGGAACCAAACTTGCCCCTGCTGATGGGTCACTGGAGCCCACACTTGTCATAAGATGACCTCAGGGAGACTTGCCCCAATATTCTGCACTTGAAGAGTTCTGCCCCTGATTCAGTAGATTGGTAAATCCTTCCGCTTAGATGCCCCTGACTGAGCTTCCTTTATCAAGTCAAATCCCTTAGCTAGCTGCATTTGTTGGGATTTCTTTGATATTGAATTGTTTTTTACAAACAAGTATTGTTCATCAAAAATTGGCAAGTTCAATGCAAAATCCATGCAAGCTTTTTGAAAGCAAAATTTATTGATGAAACACACACGGTGGAATGATTAAATCAAAAACAAAGTGGATCTAGTCATTTATGGAATGACAGATGAAGTGATCAACACACGCAAATAGCAAAGATCATTAGGAGTCCGGTTAATCAACCTTGTTGTAGTATGCTTTCAAAACAACCTTACCTCAATTAGGTCTTTTAAGGGTTATAACGTGGCCTGGTTCACGGTTTATGAAACAAAGGATAAAGGCTCAAAGTTTATTTGTCCCACCCAATCTTCGTGATGAACTCCACTCCTACACTCGGTTAACTCAAGCTATACATTCAAGTTTCCAAAAGCTAGGAAGTCACTTGATTTGAGAGAACTGGCTGGCGTCTTCCACTAAGCGCTTGCATAACCAAGTTAAACTGAGAACTACCCTGTCCCAAGGTTGAGATTTAAGGGTTTTTTTTGTATAAGGAAAGAAAACTCCTATTTCTAGGCTCGAAGGGTAATCAAGGGATTATCTTCCTTATTTCTCCAGTGTTTGGGAATTGAAACAATGCCTTACATCCTTGGAAAGGTTTAATCGGCAGCATACCACAGCAATTATGAACACGAGGTTTTCATCATCCTCCCCAATCTTTGTTTAACAATAAATTTGATAAATGGAAAGAAGCAAGGTGAAGATATTATTATATTTTTTTTATAGGAGCATAAAAGTATATGAGTGAAACGAATGGACTTAATCCAAAAGATGCACAAACATTTCATTAACCTTGCCAATTTGAAAGTACAACAAAGCTTATAAGCAAATAAAAATTCAAAGTGCAAAGGAAATACAATAAAATTTGCTGAAACAACCAAAAGATTGCCAGCTTTAGGGAATCAAATACAAAAAGTCAAAGAGGAGCTCAGTCGCAGACCCCTAATCCATCTTTGTCTTGATACATCATCCACAGCATTACTTATCTCATGAGAAGGTAAGTATTGTTCTTGATATTAGGTTGGGAGCCATCGAAAGACAAAATGTTTCTTTCCACTAAGTCCTTCACAATATGCTTCAAAGCAAAACAACCTTCTAAATTATGGCCTGGTGCACCTTCATGGAATGCACAATGAGCATTGGGATTGTAAGAAGGTGGAAGCGGATCAGGAGGTGGGCCTGATGACCTTGTAGTTATTAATCCTTGTTGCACCAAAGCAGGATACAATGATGTATACGTCATAGGAATTGGAGGAATTGGAGGCCTTCCACCCTTTCTTTTACCTGGAATGTTCTGACGAGAAACTTGAGTCCGTTGTGGATAAGCAGGAGCATTGGGCGCTCGTTGATACACTGGTGGTTGAGGAACCGGCTGATAAACAGAAGCTTGACTGTTGAATGTTGGTGTGATGGTGGCCACATAAGGTTGCTGAACAGAGTAGCACTGTTGTGCTGCTGTCGTTTCTAGAACTGATATTTCTTCTTTTTGTTTGTCATCACCACACTGGTATCTCCTTCCCTTTTTAAGGATATCTTGGCATCGTCGCTCGAACTACCAGCTCTCTTGGTCATTTTTCCACTCTTCAGACCAAGCTCTACTTTAACCCCCACAGCCACGATATCGGAAAAATTAGCAGACACGCTACTGATCATCCTTTCATAGAATTCCGGTCTCACCGTGTCGACAAACCAATCAGTTAACTCTTTTTCAGATAAAGGTGGCTCTACCTGTGAAGCCAGCTCTCTCCATCTTTCTGCATACTCTTTAAAATACTCGGTATCGCTTTGCGACATACTCAGTAGTTGTCTACGATCTGGCGCCAGGTCCATGTTATATTTGTAATGCTTTACAAAAGCATCAGATACATCTTGAAAGCGTTGGATCCTAGATTGGTCCAAAGTCAAATACCACTTTGCAGCAGCCCCTTTGAAACTATCTTGGAAGCAGTGGATCATCAACTTATCATTATCCATAAATGCAGCCATTCGTCGGTAATACATTACCAAATGCGACTTAGGACAGGTCGCTCCTGAGTATAGGTCAAAATTGGGTAGTTTGAACTTGGGTGGAATTACCAAGCCTGAGACTAAGCACATGTCCTTAGCATTAGTATTAAATACATTGCTCTCTTCCATTGCTTTCAATTTCCTCTGCATTGTCTCTACACTTTCCTTCAGCCTTTCATGTCGATTATCTCCTTCTTCAGACATATTGACATAATCATAAACCGGATGTGGGTTTCGAAAAACTGGGTGCACCTGAGCTTGCACTGCTGCTGGAGCGAAGGTAGAAATAGCTTGCAGAGCCTCAATAACCAAAGGAACAGCTTATTGAGTAGAAGAGAGGGCCAGAGCACGTATAAAGTTAAAAGGCATGCCCAAAGTAGGGTTTACAGTGGTAACGGGAGGTTCTACAGTTGTAGTGATAATCTCGGAGACCACCGTCGCTTGCGTATCCATTTTTGCCCTCATAACTTGAATTGCTTCTAGAATCTGCCCCATTCCTCCTCAGAGCTCACTCAATTCATTGTTGATTCTGTCCTTTTCACCGTACTGTTCAGACATCCTTTGTCGAGCTTGGGTTCGCGGTTGTGTCGGGAATTCAATGTGACGATTCTGAAGGGAATACGGTGACATGAGATAAGACAGGGAAGAAATGCACATGCTATGACATGATGCAAATGGTATGCTAATGCAAACCAAATGGTTTCAAGGAACTCAAAGGCAAGTTGAAAAAATTTTGGAAAATCTGAAGAAGTTTTGTTTTAAAATCCCTGATCTCCATTGATCTTTGCAAAGGAAACAAACATTTGAGTTCCTCGAAACCCAAAGGGCTAGGAATGCTTGAATGTATGGATGCATAAAGCACACGAGCACAAACATATGTACACACGATAAAACAAACAAAACCTAGGTTTATAGGTCTCATGAATGGAGCCATGGTCTACCCATCCCAATAGGTATGTACTACTGGTTTTCATCTGCTAAACAAGGTTCTATGAAGTTCCCAGAGTCAACAATCCATCTTTTGGATTTTAACGATTTCCCAGATGACTTGGTAATCAATAAAATTCCCAAGAGAATCTCGTCTGAGTATAGTATCGCGTGACAACTAATTCAGAAATAGACTCCATCATGGTCACCGCACTACATCCTAAAAAGGCTTAGTGGGGTTTGGTAACTACGGTTCTCAATATCATGGGCTCCTAGGTTGAGAGTAGCACGTTTTCATGAATGGATTCGTTCAACATAACTAGACTCTCAAGAGGGCCTCAACTGAGTGATGGTGTTCTCGATTCAACTTTTCAGGATTCGACTCCCTCAAAGACTCCTTGAATACCATCGTCTTATCCTAATTGCACTCAAATTCGGGTATAGGATTTTTCTCACCACTCAAGAACCAAGCCAACAAAAGATAATCAAGCAAAGCATATATACAATCAAACAGATATACACAGATATAGCAAGCAAGTATAAGTAAAGCAAGCAAAACAAGATGGGCTTAACCCTAAAAAAAATACTTGTTCATCCACAGTGAAGTCGCCATTTCTGTTGCGGTGAGAATTGGATAACAAGATATTAATTAACTTGCATCGCATTTCTTTGAATTCACAACCGACTTTGATTTATCCAAAGGAAAGGTTCAAGATCGAGAAAAACCTAAAGGGGGGAGATCTAAGGTTCGGGGGTTGGTTACGCCTAGGGAAGGTATTAGCATCCTAAACATCCATAGTACTCTACGGGAACCTCTTATTTTAATCTTGTTATATCTTACTCGCTTGCTAAGGGTACTGTGCTAAAGGTTGAAACCCTAGGGGTTTGTATCTAAGTATACTCGACAAAGCATCGCACTTTGCGCCTACGTATCCTTACGGGAGTGGAATCAGAGTATCCGTAGTTCACCGATCTAAGGGTGAAGGATAGGAACCATTGACTATGGCCAAAGTTCCAGGGGGAAATGAGTATGAGCTCATTTTAGAGTTCACGATAACTCTCTAAATCTAAGTTATAAAGGGGAAAGTGAGTTCTCATGATGATGAGAATCACATGGAGTTTAAGAACTCCAACCTATTTCTAAGTTATGATTTCATTAGCTCTCATGAGGCCGAGAAATAAGGGTAAACCTAGAAGGATAAGGTAGGGTGGTTGTTTAGTGACTTCAAAAGTCAATTTAAGGTGATCTCCCTTTGGAATGGGGGGAAAGATAATAGTTATAAAATTACTAAAAGATAGTAAGTTAATAATTCAAATATGATGATGCAAAAATAGACATGAACCAGATAATGGGATGAAATGAAGATTGAAATGTTAATGCAAAGTTAGAAATACACGTGTTAGACAAAGATCAAACATGATTAAACATCCATGTATGGCAATAGATAGTGAAATAATTCATAACAATTAAGCACATGAGAACACATACATATCATTTTCAAACGAGACCCTAGTAGAATAAACTTATTCAAGGCTAATGAATTCTCTCAAACATGCCTCTCAAGAATCTAGAACAAATCTACGAGTCTCACAAAAATCTCAAGAACTTAGTGAATTTCCAAAAGAAATTCAAGACTAAATGAGAAATACACATGTTTTTGTGAATTTAGAAGTTAATGTAGAAATAAAATAAAAGAGTATAATGAATTAAAATGGGAATTTATAAATTTAGCAACATAAAAAAAAACTACAAAACTTAAAAAAACAAAAAAAAAATTAAAAGAATAAAATGGGAGGGGGTGCTTTTAGGTCTACGGAATCTATAGGATGGTTAAAAACAAAATGAGTCTTGTCTAAGGCCCATTAGCCTTTTGAACACAAGCCTGGGAAGGAAACCCGAGCAGTTGGGAGGTGCAAACAGAAGCCAAGTGGGCCCAAAGCCCAGTCTGGCTCAATGAATAAAAAGAAAAAGAAAACCTATCCTCCTCAAGCGCCGTCCACTTCTCTCTCAACACAAAGCTTTGTTTTCGGATCGTATCCTTGCACTTTCTCATTCATTTAAAACAAAAAACAAGAATAGAGAAACCAAAAAGATGAGGAACAGGGTGTGGTTACTCCATCAAACATTACTAGGTTTCGAAACAAAATCAAAAACATGGCTGGAAGTGAGACAAAACGGATCCAAAAAGAGACAAAATCACAGGCAGTAACGAATGGCTTATTTCCTCACAAGCCACGACCAACCTATTTTTCTAAACTAAAAAAACAAACAGAAGGCATGGAAAGCGTACATCTATGAACAAACGTCGAATGATACAACAACCTATACGCTGTTATGACAACAAGCTAGCGAAACGAAGCAAACATGTGAACCACCCGCGACCAACACCAAGCTGCAACGTAAATCACGTAACCGTCGTGAACCGTATGCCTCATACAAAAACGTGAGGAGTCCATGCTCCACCGAGGAAAACACATACGCAAGGACACATAAGCTTGCTTTGAACACGTAACAGCAATGGCATGGAAAAGGGATATTCATGATGAACCAACACAAGATAACGTGGAAAAAAACACATGCTGCTATGACAAAGCTGATGTTAGCCAGATAAAAGTAAACACATGCAGACTACACACGGCTAAAATATGCAGTAACATAAACCACATAACATATACCTATAACAGTCGCACGAACACATACAAGCCGACATAAATAATACGTGAATTATACTTTGCAACTGAACATGGTGACACACATACTAACTATGCCTTATCATTAAAACAACAAACACAACAAGTTGACATAATGAATCATTAGTGAGGGAAACACATGAACTGAATACATATTTTTAACCAACATGACAATGTATAGATGTGAAACACAAAGGAAGCAAACAACATGAAGGCTATAATCCGTAGGAAATCACATGGACATGTTATCACTTAACCAAAAACATACGAGAGTCATGGAAATAACACATATGAGAGGGTGAAGAGTGATAAGAATACCTCTATTTGCAGTACGTAGCGTTGTAGTCGAAAGCCTCGTAACCGTCAAACTTGTATGTCGGCTGTGATGTTGGTGGCTTGGATGGAAATGGAGTGTTTCTCGCAGCAAGAAAATAAGTGGTGGTGTTCAGGAAGTGGTAAGTTGCGGCAACAAAAACGTTTTTGGAAGTGAGGATTCCTCCCCCCAAGTGAGTTTGCCGCATTCAAATATATATGGCGATGGAAGTTTTTGAAAGCTCTCGGAGAAAGAATCCGTCCGTTATTGCTTGAGGCCATGGTACAGGTTATCGTTATGACAAGTCATTGTCACTAGCAGGCATGGTAGCAAGGTTTTGAACGTACGGTTTTGTGGTGTTGAAGCAGGTTTGTAGCAGTTGTACGCCTTTGTCGCGTACTGTTGCTTTTTCAATTTTGTGTGCTGACTATGTTGAAAGGATGGAGCGAGACGGTATCGTACGCGTAGCAGGTCACAACTTGGGAGTTGTAGTGATAGCTGGCACTCAAGGCGTTGGCTTCAAAGACAAACAAATTTAGTTTTGACTTGGCTTATGCGTATCAGCATTTGCCTTGAAACATCAACTTTCATTTGGAACCAATAAAACTATACAAGTGGGCTTTTGTAAAATTGGAACTTGAAATGTACTCAATAACTTGGGCATGTAATTGGATATTAAATAATGCTTGAAAATTAACTTTGGACACAAAAATGAATCTTGGAGGAAACTTTGTAATTTGAAACTCTTGATTTGAATTGAAATGAAACATGAACTTGAAAAGAAATTGAATGAGTGATTGAATGGATATTGGTAGAAGTTGATTTGAAAAATGGATAATAGTTATGGTTTTAATGGATATAAAAAAAAGAAAAAGATTTTAAATATGGCCCTAAAAGATAAAATTGTATGGAATTGGATATTTACATTGATAAAGGAAAATAGATTTTTGGATATGAAATGGATTAGAAATATGGATCATAGAAATAGATATTTATGGATTAAAAACTGGATAAATGAAAAGACTTTGGATTTGAAAAATAGGTATGAAAATGGTTAGAATGAAAGATGGATACTTGGATAAGAAAAATGGTTAATAAATGATTATTGAAATTGGTTAGAAATATAAAAAGATGATTGAGGGTGGGTAGAAATTTGGTTATGGTGAGGATCATGGAGAAGGTTATAGAGATATTTCTTTGAAAAGAGAGACTCGCTTGATTCAATGCTCCATCCAAAATCTTGATTTATCACTCCTTGAATCTCCTTAGATAAACCTAATTCACAAATGAAACAAACACAAACAAAAAACCTGATAAAAGGGGTAGCTATGCAATATGATTGACCTAATATGATATGTAGGAGATCAATGTATCTAAGGGTAAAATTTGGGGTACAACACTAACAGACCGCTGTTTAAACTCAGTATGCAAGCAGGGTTAATTGGAGACATATATTTCCCTTCCTTAGTCAGCTCACAATAGGATAAAAAATGAATCGACTTGTAGTAACCCCAAAAGAGCGACAGCGCCTAAGAACCGCGTCCCAAATTGCTCGCTACAGAAAAGTGGTGCCCATCGTGGGGCCGATACGTTCTTTATTTCTTTGGTTATTTACGATAAAAACCTTGGACAGGTTATCTTTCATGACAGTTCCATCAGGGAATGTTGTTATTGCTAGAATCGACCTTCACTAGGATCTTCGGTCAAAACCTTTAAATTGGAAAGAAACCGCAGAATGGCGATTCCGCCGGGGAGCCATTTTCTGTCAGGAACATAGGATTCATAGCTTTTAAAAGTCTAGGACATTAGGACAAATATATATACTGCTTTTCCTAATATATATGTGTTTATTTTTCTGCTAATGGGAATGCGTGTGATGCCGCATGTGGAAAGATTGAGTATACACCTAGGAAAAACCCCTTTTAGTGGCACAGAGGCTATCGGAAATAGTTGTCATGCGATGCCACCCTCTTCTGAGGACTCTTCAAAAAACACCACCTAGCACGGTTCCCGGCCCGCTGGTGTTTTCTGGACAAGAGTTGATGATGATGAGAGACAGGTACAAAAATCACTAGTATATACCTTTGGGATGGGTAGAGCCTTAACTCCATGACAACGACCCTTTGACCCCATGTTTTTTCTATGTTTTTGTGTGCTGCATTCATGCATTCGTTAAAAAAACATTAAAACAAAAAGAAAAATTTCTCTTCTAGTCTCTCTCTTTTTCAAATTAAACTAAGACTGTGATTGCAAATGTCAGAGAAAAAGATTGTGCTAATAGATTTCGGTAGAAGGAGAACTCATAAGTATACCTTCAAGGTTCCAAAACTAGAGGATTTGAGAGGTTTGGCGAGAATGGTCACAAACCAAGAGGCTTTCAGAGCCAAATACGGAGGTCTGCTATCTCTATTAAGGGTCCATGTGATTGAGGGAATCATGGAGACGCTCATTCAGTTCTACGATCCAGTTTATCATTGCTTTACATTCCCGGATTACCAGCTCGCACCAACACTGGAGGAATATTCTCATCTGATTGATTTACATATCACTGATCGAGCTCCCTTTTCTGGACAGGAAGAAATTCCAAAGGATAAGACCATTGCAAGAGCAATTCATTTGGACGAGTCTGAGGTCAGGGCTCACATGACTACCAAGGGTGGCATACAAGGTTTGCCAGCCCAGTTCTTGACCAAGAAAGCCCTGTACTTCGGTAGTATCAGAAACGTGACTGCTTTTGAAAGCATCTTTGTTTTACTCACCTACGGGTTATTTCTGTTGCCCAACATTAATAACTTCGTCGATATTAACGCCATTAAGGTTTTTCTCATTGGAAACCCTGTGCCGACTCTGCTCGCAGATGCGTATCATTATGTACACTTAGGGAATTTGTACATCGGAGGGGAGATCACATGTTGTGTACCTCTGCTATACAAATGGTCTATCTCCCACTTGCCTAAGTCTGCTGCTTTTTGGGATCACAAGAGTGCCTTACGTTGGTCGCAGAAAATCATGTCTCTCACCAACTCTAACATAGATTGGTGTAATAGGATTTATAACGGGATCAGGATCATTGGCCATTGTGGAAACTTCCCCAACGTACCCCTTATAGGAACTAAGAGGGGAATCAACTATCATCCAATTCTTGTTCGTCGTCAATTTGGATACTCGATGAGGCATGTCCCGCGTAATGCTCATCTGGAAGGTCTTTTCTTCAAGGAAGGGGGAAATGACAGAGCACTAAAGATGGAAATAGTGCACGCTTGGAAACATGTTCATAAGAAAGGACGAGAGTCTCTAGGAAAACCTGACTGTGTCTCAGTGGAGCCTTATCTCCACTGGGTACAAACTTGAGCTCTCAAGCTAAAGATGCCTTATCCTCGTCACGGAATTCTTCCACCGAGGGAATCAGTCATGTGCTTCATGACTAAGACGGAAAAACTTCAGGTTACTCTCAACAAAGTTCAACGGGAGAGGAGGTCTTGGAAGAACAAATACCGCATTCTCAATGTGGAGTGTATCAAAATATAGCAATTACTGAAAGATAAGGATGCTCTGATTGAAATTTTGGAGCAGCATGCTGTAGAAAATCAGGATGACCAAAGGAATTTGCTCACTCCTTTCACTTTGCAAAGGAATGACAACCCGACAACGGCCCAAGAGCTCCGGTCCAAGAAAAGTACCAGAATCAACACTCGGTTTCTCCTTAGAGAGGACTTCGGGCCCTTTAGCTTAGGTTTCTGTTTCCGCACCTTATAATTCACTGTATTTCCATTTCCGTAATCCTTTGAATTCAATAAAAAGGGGTTTCCCCACTGTTTGATATTTGCAATCTAATTGTCAAAGTTTATTTTGATTAAACCAAAAAACAATTAAAATAATCATTGCATTCATCATTCTCCCGTCACGTATTCTACTTACCTACGAATCTCACGTTTGTGTCTCGATTCTAGAGTCAAACTGTCTCATTCGTACAATACTCGGGCCAATCGTCAGAAAAAGATGGATGGTCTTGAGGAAGAGAACAGAGAGTTGAAAGAAGAGATCGACGCTCTGAGAGAGGATATGAGAAAGCTTCGTAACGACATGCAAGCCATGGCAGAAACTCAGCTACAAAGAACTGTGATCTCAGAGATCACCTCGGCGCCCATAGTGGATAAGTATGATCCTAGGTATCAAATGCCGAAAGATCGTCCTTGGGGCATGCCTGTTAACTATATCCCGGAAGGATATGTTCCGCCGATCACTGAAGATCAGGGAATCATAACAGAAGTCGCTGGGCCTGAAGGTTACAAACTTCAGGAAAGCGAAGATGCCAGAGGGATATTGAGGACTCCTGAAGGTTACAAACTTCGGGAAACGCCAAGATTCACCGTCGTAGTCACGGTACCACCCCCTGAGGTGCACACTGTCCCGGAAGGACAGATTCCACAGATACCTTCTGGTAAAAAGGAAACTATGTTTGACAGAATGGATGAATTCCAGGAACAGTTCCTGGAAATGCAGAAGGAACTGCAAGCTATTCGCGGTCAGGATTTATTTGGAAAGGACGCCGCAGACCTTTGTCTGGTCCCCAATGTGAAAGTTCCGCACAAGTTCCAAGTGCCCGACTTTGAAAAATACAAGGGTAACTCTTGCCCTAAGAGTCACTTGGTGATGTACGCTCGGCGAATGTCAGCTCAGACAGAGAATCAGGACCTACTAATTCACTACTTCCAGGATAGTTTAACCGGTGCCGCCTTAAAATGGTACATGAGTTTAAACCGTGCTACGATTAGCACATTCAGAGATCTTGGCACTGCCTTCGTCCAACAATACAAATACAATTTGGACATGGCACCGGACAGAGATCAACTCAGATCAATGTCACAAAAGGACAAAGAAACCTTTAAGGAGTACGCTCAGAGATGGCGTGAAATCGCTGCCCAAATGTGTCCACCTCTTGAGGAAAAAGAGATGACAAAGATCTTCTTAAAGACCTTGAGCTCATTCTACTACGACAGAATGGTCACAAGTGCGCCCAGTGACTTCACCGAAATGGTCGAAATGGGAGTTCATCTTAAGGAAGCTGTCCGAGAAGGACGTTTGGTAAAAGACACTGGATCATCCAGTAGTACAAAACGATACGGTAGTGCTCTCCCTAAGAAAAAAGAGCAGGATATTGGGAATATCTCTCTCGGAAAGCAAAGGCGACGTTATCAACCAGTAGCAGTCGTGACTCCTGCTATTAACCCCGCGCCTATTCCTACGTATCAGCCTCAGGTTGCGCAGAGCTAACCTGATCAGCAAAGGACACAACAGTCTCTTCAGCAGGCTCGTCCTCAATACAACAACAACCGTACAACGCGGCCACAAGTATTTTATCCTATACTCGTATCGTACGCAGAACTATTTCCGTTACTACTGGCCAAGGGGCACATCCAGACTAAGTCCCCTCTTACAGTACTGGAAAATCCTCCTTTTTGGCTTAAGGTGGATCAGACATGCCCTTATCATCATGGAGGATCAGGGCATAACATAGAGAGTTGTCTTAATTTCAAATCCGACGTACAAAAGCTTGTTAGGAGCGGGCTTTTATCTTTCAAAGATACAAATCCCAATGTTCTCACGAACCCGCTGCCTCAACACGAGAAAGCTGCAGTCAACCTGATAGAAGGAGGGTCTAACAATGTCTATCAAATTCACGATGTACTCTTGTTAAGGACCAATCTGGTCAAGATGCATTGTAGACAGAGTGGATATGGTCATGTGCCACCTCATAATTATCATCAATGTGATGTCTGCTCTAAAAGTAATCGAGGATGTTCTGTGATGCGGTCAGCTCTACAGGAACAGATGGATCTCGGATGGATCCAAGAGCATCTAGTTCGTGGAGTTAACATGGTCTATACGAATTCCAACGTCATTCAAAATCACGATATCCGTGCGATGAATGTCAACTTGGTAGCGATGCACTCAAGGCAAATCCAGTATCATAATCTGTCGCGGCACGATTACAGTTCATGTCTGACTTACTCGGTAAACAAACAGGGATGCTCTTTCATACAAGAGGCCCTCCAACTTCAGATGGATCTTGGATGGATCCAAGACTACCATGATAGGAATCCTTACCAGATCAACATGGTTCAGATCTTCGATATTCGCTTAATGAATACCAACCTGGTAGAGTTACATGCTGAGCAGGTCCGACTCAGATTCCTGATATCACATAATTATCACAGCTGTAAATCGGGTTGCGAAAACGATCAAGGATGTGCCCTTGTTCAGGAAGCACTTCAGAACTTGTTAAATCACTGGTGGATGCCAATCTATATGGATGAAGATACTCAGCAAGTTATTATCAATAACAGAAACTCGGTTCGGCGTCAAAGTCAGGATGTCCGATCTGTGGAAGCTAACCTAGTGAGGTTACATTGCATTCAAAGCGGGCATGGCCAGGTGCCACCACACAATTATGAATGTTGTAAAGTTTGTTCGGAAAGTAACCAAGGATGCTACCTTGTGAGAGCATATCTTCAGGGTCAGGTGGATCGTGGAGAGATTCGCCCATATCTGGGTTCTGGACCCATCAACTGGACGCCGAATTACCTTGCGGATCAAATTGAGGACGTTGTCGTAATCTCTGATCATCAGAGAACTAGGGATGTTTTCGCCATCATTCCTCTACTTGACGAATCCAAAGTTCCCAACTGGGAACAGATCGAGATTATGTACGATGGTCAGAAAAACCAGAAGGCTCTTGTAGTTATCTACCTGCCAGGACCAGTGCCGTATGAATCAACTAAGGCGATCCCTTACAAATATGGTGCAACGATAATTGAGAATGGAAAGGAAATTCCATTGCCCTCCGTCGTGAATATTGCAGACATCAGTCGTGTAACGAGGAGTGGTAGAATCTTCAACAGAGGAGTTGGAGAATCCAACAAAGAAAAGGAACTTCAGGCGAAACTTCCCGATCCAGCAGTCGGTCAATCCAGTAATCCCGACCTTTCGAAAAATGATGATGAGATGCTGAAACTCATCCAAAGGAGTGAATACAACATTGTTGATCAGCTGTTACAAACTCCTTCAAAGATCTCGGTGTTATCACTGTTACTTAGTTCAGAAGCCCATAGGGAGGCTCTACAGAAAGTCTTGGAGCAAGCATTTGTGGAACAGGATGTAACAATTAGACAGTTCGATAGTATCGTCTCTAACATCACTTCCTGCAATAATTTGGGATTTAGTGATGAGGAATTACCTGAAGAAGGTTGCCGTCATAACATGGCGCTCAATATTACAGTTAACTGCCAGGACGATGCTTTAGCCAGCGTACTGGTAGACACAGGGTCAGCCCTGAATGTTATGCCGAAGTCCACTTTGATGCAATTATCATTCAAAGGCTCTCCGATGAGAATCAGCGAGGTTTTCGTCAAAGCGTTCAATGGATCCAGAAAAACGGTTATCGGTGAAGTCGACCTTCCCATAACTATTGGTCCTCACACTTTCCAAGTCACTTTCCAGGTCATGGACATCCGGGCAACGTAGAGTTGTTTATTAGGAAGACCTTGGATACATCAGGCTGGAGCGGTCACCTCAACCCTCCACCAAAAGTTAAAGTTCGTACAGAACAGTCAACTCATCACAGTCTTTAGGGAATAGGCTTTGCTCGTAAGTAATTTATCATCATCCACTTATGTGGAACCAGAAGGGATAATCGGAACCCAGTTCCAAATGCTTTCGCTACACAGTGGCAATCAATCCAAAGGAGGAACTTCCATTTCCTCATACAAAGATGCTATTAAAGCAATTGAAAGTACCAATACAACAGGATGGGGACAGCTTGTCATTCCTACTGACAATAAAACAAAGAAGGGTCTTGGTTTTTCTGCAACCTGTACCTAGACAGCTGCCAACGATGAAAGTCTTCATCCCATTCAGAACTGCTTCCACAGTGGAAGGTTCCTTCAACCAGTGACTCCAGAAGTGCATACCATCGATAAAGATGATTCCTTTGACACGGAGGAAGAATGGAAGTCCTACCTCAACAAGGACGGTT
This sequence comes from Lathyrus tuberosus, assembly GCA_022829125.1. Classification (NCBI taxonomy): domain Eukaryota; kingdom Viridiplantae; phylum Streptophyta; class Magnoliopsida; order Fabales; family Fabaceae; genus Lathyrus; species Lathyrus tuberosus. The sequence goes on from JALAZF010000043.1 coordinate 17,447,752, forward strand.
ATATGTCTCAGGAAGAGGTGCCTACGCCATTTTGCTATCCCGCACAGAGTCCAAGATTTATACCCCGGTCAGATGTCGAAATGATGTATGGAGATTGTGATCCGGAAGGATACCGTGCTCCACCAAATTCATTAGAGGAAGACACTCTGATGAAGGACAATTTTGACTACACCTACTATGGCCCGATGGATGGTTTGCCGATGTGGCAACCTTACCCAGGAAACTTGGATCAAGAAAGTCATCCGAACAATGGAACTCAGCTGAGCATCATTGAACAGAATACCTGCGTCCCCACCATGTCATGGGATCAACACTCAGGTCATTCAGAAACTACTCAGCACGATGATGAATTTGCAACGTTTGCAGGACTAGAATTCATCAACTATGCTTTTCCCTAGGTCAACGTCATTGAAAGAGATGACTCCTCCAGTTCCAAAGAAGTATGGGACACCTTGGGACAACCGAGTGGAAAATTTGACTATATGGTCAAGTACATCGCTCCCTAAAGCTCTCGTATCAGGCTCGAAGATATCCAGCCAACTGGATGGGGAGATATACCTGAGAGCACAAATACTCTGCAGAATGCAACAGAGGAATCCTCCTACGACAATTCTGCCTGGGAGACAGATTCCAATGATCATGCTCCACCAGAAATCAGCGTTATTTCTGAAGATAAATCAAGGAAGGTGCCAGACTTTGTGATTCACCGAGGAGTTTGCCGCCGGTGGGTTGCTGTCGATGTTCTGAAGATTGTTCATAAGTCAATGTAATTGTCGTCTTTAACCTTTCACCCTGCCCAGGTGAAACGGATGTTTTGATAGGGCTCTCTTTCTGTAAATTTTCCCTCTTCGCTTCGCCCAAAGCGACAGAGTTTTGTTTTATAGGGTTGTAGTTTCAAGAATCGACTTGTTCATTAATAAAATAACGTCGTTATGTAATTTCCGCATTCATTGCTGTTTTCTCTTTTTGCCTTTCTCAGAAAATGGTAATCCTAAAAAAAACAATTCAATAATAAAAACTAGCAGTAAAAAAAAAATACACTACACACACTTGCATTCTCTCTATCTCTTCTAAACACAAATCATCACGTCATGTAGATTGCTTGTTTTAAACCCCGTTGAGACATACGATCCGATGCCTTCTCCCGACTTTGAATTCCCAATATTTGGGGCTAAAGAAGAAGATGACGACAAAATTCCAGAAGAGATCTCCCAATTACTCAGACAAGAGGAAAGGTCCATTGAACCTCACAAAGAGCCGTTGGAAACGATCAACGTGGGTTCAGAAAAAGAGAGAAAAGAAATCAGGATTGCGGCACTGCTCAGTCCAACTGCCAAAGAGAGTCTGACAAAGCTTCTCAAAGAATTCCCCGATGTGTTTGCTTGGTCCTATCAGGATATGCCAGGTTTGGATACCAGCATCGTGGAACATCATTTACCGTTAAAATCGGAATGTCCGCCAGTAAAACAGAGGTTGAGACGAACTCACCCGGACATGGCCATCAAAATCAAAGAGGAGGTACAGAAACAGATTGACGCAGGTTTCCTCGCTACATCAGAATATCCTCAATGGTTAGCCAACATAGTACCCGTTCTAAAAAAGGACGGAAAGGTCAGAATGTGTGTCGACTACAGAGATTTGAACAAGGCAAGTCTAAAGGACGACTTTCCTTTACCACGCATTGACATGCTGGTAGACAGCACAGCAAAGTTCAAAGTTTTCTCCTTCATGGATGGATTTTCGGGCTATAACCAGATTAAAATGGTGCCGAAGGACATGGAGAAAACTTCGTTCATTACCCTATGGGGTACCTTTTGTTACAAGGTAATGTCGTTCGGTTTGAAAAACGCCGGGGCAACCTATCAAAGGGCCATGACTACTCTGTTTCATGACATGATACATAAAGAGATCGAGGTGTATGTCGATGATATAATTGCCAAATCTAAAATAAAAGAGGAGCATGTGACTCACCTGTCAAAACTATTCGAGCGGTTGAGAAAGTACAAACTCCGCTTGAATCCCAATAAGTGCACATTCGGTGTCCGTTCAGGGAAACTGCTAGGGTTCATCGTCAGCCAGAAGGGAATTGAGGTTGATCCTGACAAGGTCAAGGCCATTCAAGAAATGCCTTCTCCAAAAACTGAAAAACAAGTCAGAGGATTCCTGGGACGTTTGAACTACATCTCCAGATTCATATTCCTCATGACCGCGACATGTGTGCCAATTTTCAAATTGCTCAAAAAGAATCAGGACAGCGTTTGGACAAAAGGATGTCAAACCTCCTTCGACAGTATTAAGGAATACCTGTTGAATCCGCCGATTCTATCACCTCCAGTGGAAGGAAGACCACTGATCATTTACTTAACTGTCTTGGAAGACTCAATGGGATGTGTACTTGGCCAACAAGACGAAACCAAAAGGAAAGAGTCTGCCATCTACTATCTGAGCAAGAAGTTCACCGACTGCGAGACTCGATACACTATGCTTGAGAAAACTTGATGGGTTTTAGCTTGGGCAGCCAAACGTCTTCGCCAGTACATGATTCTTCACACTACTTGGTTGGTCTCCGAGATGGATCCAATCAAGTACGTCTTTGAAAAGCCTGCTCTCACGGGAAGGATTGCACGTTGGCAGATGTTGTTATTGAATATGACATAGAGTACCATGCTCAGAAAGCCGTTAAAGGAAGTATTTTAGCCGACCATTTAGCTTATCAACCGATTGATGATCAGGAATCAGTCGGATTTGACTTCCCAGACGAAGATGTCATGTATCTAAAAATGAAAGACTGTGATGAACCGCTACCCAATGAAGGGCCAGAACCAGGTTCCCAATGGGGACTTATTTTTGATGGAGCAGTTAATCATTATGGAAACGCAATTGGGGCAATCATTGTTACCCCTGAGGGTACCCAAATTCCTTTCACTGCCAGACTTACGTTCAAATGCACAAACAACAAGGCCGAATACGAAGCTTGTATCATGGGTCTGAGGAAGCGATTGATTTAAGGATCAAGAACTTGGACGTATACGGCGATTTAGCCTTGGTTATCAATCAAATCAAAGGAGATTGGAACACATACCAATCAGGACTGATTCCTTACAAAGATTACGCAAGAAGGTTGCTACCCTTCTTCGACAGAATTGAGTTTCATCACATCCCTCGTGATGAGAATCACATGGCTGATGCACTAGTCACTCTCTCTTCCATGATTAGCGTAGGTAAATGGAATGCCCTACCTAAGCTCGACATAATGCGCCTTGAAAGACCCGCTTGCATCTTCAAGATTGAAGCAGTCATAGACGACAAACCTTGGTATCACGACATCAAGTGCTTCCTTCAGAAACAAGAGTACCCACCTGGGGCACTAAGAAAAGACAGGAAAACCCTCAGAAGGCTGGAAGGTAGCTTCTTCCTAAGCGATGACACTCTCTATAAGAGGAATTTTGACATGGTCTTGCTCCGATGCGTAGACAGACCAGAAGCAGACATGCTGCTAAAAGAAATTCACGAAGGATCCTTTGGCACTCATGCCAACAGACACACAATGGCGAGAAAAATTCTGAGAGCAGGGTACTACTGGTTAACCATGGAATCCGACCTCTACAAGTACATGAGAGGGTGTCACAAGTGTCAGATATACGCCGGCAAAATCCATGTACCGCCATCACATCTCAAAGTTCTTTCTTCCCCGTGGCCTTTTTCCATATGGGGAATCGACATGATTGGCATAATTGAACCTAAGGCTTCAAATGGACATCGGTTCATTCTAGTAGCCATTGATTACTTCACCAAGTGGGGCGAAGCAGCGTCATTCGCCAATGTAACCCGACAAGTGGTGGTCTGATTTATCAAAAACAATATCATCTACCGTTATGGTGTTCCGAGCCAGATCATTACTGATAATGGATCTAACTTGAACAATAAGATGATGAAAGAGTTGTGCGCTGAGTTCAAGATCGAACACCATAACTCATCTCCCTACCGACCCAAGATGAACGGAGCGGTAGAAGCGGCTAATAAGAACATCAAGAGGATTGTTCAGAAGATGGTTGTAACCTACAAAGACTGGCACGAGATGCTACCCTTTTCTCTTCACGGTTATCGGACATATGTCCGAACTTCAACAGGGGCAACCCCCTTCTCTCTAGTATATGGCATGGAGGCAGTGCTCCCCATAGAGGTAGAGATTCCATCAATCAGGGTATTGATGGAAGCTAAGCTAACAGAGGCTGAATGGTGTCAAAGCCGACACGATGAACTGAATCTTATCGAAGAGAAAAGAATCACGGCTCTATGCCACGGTCAGTTGTATCAACAAAGAATGAAGAAGGCGTTTGACAAAAATGTTCGACCTCGCGTCTTCAGGAAAGGAGACCTTGTGCTCAAAAAGATACAATAATTTCTCACTGATTCCCGAGGTAAATGGGCTCTGAATTATGACGGACCTTATGTGGTCAAGAAAGCTTTCTCATGCGGCGCCTTGAGACTTGCAACCATGGAAGGAGAGGAATTTTCCTACCCCACGAATGTTGACGTAGTCAAGAAATATTTCGCCTAAAAAAACGTCTCGGTGGATTGAAAACCCAAAAGGGCGGTCCAGGCAAAAATTAGAGACATGATCAAAAATCATCCCGGTGGATTGGAAATCTCAAAGTACAATCCAGGCAAAAATTAGGGATAATGGCAAGTAACTACGCTCAACAGGGGCAAATCTCTCAGCAGCAGTTACATCATCTATCAGGAAAACTCCAGTCAAGGTCATCTGCGACAGAAGCTCAGGATGCCCCGAATTTAAAGTTGGTAGAAGGATAATGGTCGTTATGTTTCAACGTAGCCCTTTTCCCTGTAAATTACCATTTTCTAACTTTGTAAATACTCTTTGGAATCACGCGTTTGGCTGATCTCCCTCTTGTCAATAAAATTTGAGCCCTTGTGCTTTTGTTTGCAATTCTTATTTGTTTTAGCTTTACAGGACGACATTTTAATATGATTAACGATTCTTGAAATAAAACAAAATGAATTTACTTGTTAAACTTTTTCTGCTTTTAAAATAAGGATGGCAATTCTTTTGACTGTTGAACATCGAAAGAACATTGATTGCGTCTCCAAGGGTGTTCGAGCCTCAAAGTGCAGAATCAAAGTACTCCTTCTAAACCAGTACGCCTGAACAAAGGATCAACTGTATCATATGCGGCTTTCTCATCTGATACCCTCGGTCGAGTTCTTACCTCCTAAGCCCGATCAACGGTTGTTCCCCCACAGGGACTATCTCTCCTAAGCAAGGTGGAATTGCTACTTTTAAACCAACGGTACTTCTTCGCCCTGCGATGGTCGAGTATCTAGTCGTGTTCACCCGTTAGTCTGTATATCGTGTCAGTTTTGTCAGCATATACATACATCATGCATTATTGATTTACATTTATATTGCATCACTATCACTCTAGTCGGTCTTATCCCCTAGTGATAGCAGTCCTCTCAATCGAGTTGTCAGCCCTTTCCTCGTAAGGATTTGTCGTGTCTGAACAATCCCTCGTCCAGTTTATTTCTGGATTGAAGTTGGGTCTTCGACCACTTTGATAACTTGAACCTCTGAAGGACTAGAGAAACATTCAACAAACGTCACTCTTCGCCATTAAAGATGATATCTTTGCTTTCCCGAATTAAGGAAAATCCCCAGAGAAAGCCTCTTAAGCAGAGATTCGGCAATACGGCAGTTTTTCTTCAAAAAACCATTGATGAAAAGGTCATCGGCACCTCAAAATTGGATCCCATCATATGGCATTTCTCCGGGAAGATCCCGAGAAAAGTATGATGTAAAACCCCAAGCGAAAGCAGTCTCTCAAGAAACTCGCTTTCCCTACTAGAAACAAATGGCATCTCCAATAGAGAAGTTTGTGCAACTCTACAACTCAGACGACTGGGTTTCCCAGCAAGTCTGACATCAAAACTTTTTCCGTCAAATGGCATCTCCCCAGGAAAATTCGGCGAGATGTTTGAGGAAAACCGCTATGAATAGCGTCCCTTGTCAATAAAGTTTATTGACAAAAGAAACTAAGACCAGTTCCTTGGTAGGAAACCAGGATCGAAGGGAAGTTTATTTCAGAAACTAAGACCAGTTCCTTGGTAGGAAACCATGATAGAGGGGAAGTTTATTTCAGAAACTAAGACCAGTTCCTTGGTGGGAAACCAGGATCGAGGGGAAGGTTTACCTTTTCTAAGCATCATTGCTTAGCAAAAGAAGATGAATGCGCAGGCTACCATTCATAACCCATCAAAATTTTGGATATTCCGATATTTAATCCTCTTGCACCACGAATGCCCGAATACCTTCGTCATTCACACCTTCGGGTCCAAGAAGATTAAATAGGGGCATCTGTCATACCCCAAATTTTGACCACTAAGATTTCCCATCATTGTGTAAATCATCATCACAATATGGATGTACCTTTATGCCTCATCAGTCTCCTCAAGAAATTGTTGAGCATTCACTGCAATCATAATTAGGGTATCAAGCCCTCTCAGAGCTCTTAGACAAAGGATCAATCAAGGAATGATATGATCTTCAACTTGTCTAACCTCTCAAACCTCCACAAAGGATCAAAAAGACTCCCACTTCAAGGATTAAGCACAAGACTGCTCCTGTTGAATACAATATAGGGCAAGCAGCAAAAATATTTATTTTTGGAAGAATTCCCTCTGGGATTTATGTTGTGTCCACAGAGATCGGTTCGAGGGAAAGAATGTCATTCGACAATCTCTCACGTTAATGAGTTTGGATTAAAATGGTTTAAAACATGAAAACATAAAAGTAAACATTAAAACATAAAAACAAATTCATTCTTCAGCAAGACAAACTCGTCCGGCAATGCATATAAATCGACTCCTCACAAACTTAAACTTACCGACCAGTTATACTCCATCTACAATACTCCTCAATATCACCCAACATCGCTCACAACACAGGTTATGTCTAACGCAAAGCTGAGAGAACAACCGTGTTACCATTGCAGATACTTTTGTACGCTAGCTCAAGGCACTGAGGCATTAAGTTTCGACGCCTATTGAAGATTGTTAGCCCTAAATCTATCTCTAGAATCTAGAAACTAACAGACAATCATCCCTAATCGAAGTTTACGACGGTTATCTCAAACGCAACCCAAACCCCGCGCATAAAGCAAAAATCAGAGATAATCACCAATAGAGATTTGTAAAGCAAGTTTCATATAATGCCATGGGCGACAAATATACATAAGTTTACAGCAAATACATATACACAACCCAACCATAAAGAAAAACAAAAGAAAAAGAGAAATGAACCAAACATGTCGCGGATTGTCAGAGCCGGTCTACGATCAATCCACCCCGGTTCATCCGTATGCATGCTCCACAGCTGTTTTCTAAGCTAATCTACCGAAAAAATGAAGTTTGATGGAGTTGGAGCAAGAATCCCCAAAACCATCATATAAAAAGTGACAAATGAATTATATACATTTCAAATTCTGCACTGTTCGCTAGGCAAACAGATCATTCGCTAGGTGAATGCACTAAAATGGCACTTTAGTGCCTCTGAATAGTTAAACCGCCCTTGCAAAATTCCAGAAGTTCGCTAAGCGAACGTTTTATTCGCCTAGCAAATGCTCGCCAGGAAGTTCGCGAAGTGAACATTGGTCTCTTTCTCCTCTGCCTCTTTCTGGCCTCCTTCTCTGGGACCTTCGCCAGCCTTCGCCAAGCGAACATTCGCTGTCACACTCGCTAGGCGAACATGACAGAAAACCAGTCCCTTATTTGACCACAACTTCTGCACCGTAGCTCCGATTTACGCACGGTCGGAAGCACTGGAAAGCTTATTAGATGCTCTACAAGAATATGGCAAGATGGCCTTTATTAGTTACCTACAAAAATGAGACAAAATCAATTAAACTCAACGATATATACAAGAAAACGCAATATACACACGAAAACGTAAAGTAAACGTATTTACACATAAAGTGGGGTTTATTCAACCAATTTTAACACAAAGTAACGATAAGTGCAACAAAACTTATTTACACAAATAGGTACAATTTTCACTTATCAAACTCTCCCCAACTTACATAATTGTTTGTCCTCAAACAAAAATCAAACAACTCAACGAAACCGAGTGAAAACCAAAGAATCACGAATCAACAGGTTTTGAAAATCGGACAAATGAATGGTTCAAATGAAAAACAGTACACACAAAGTAAATACTTACCACTAAACTACAACGATAACATAGTCATGAAACAAAAGCAAAGTACAAAAGTCATGCCAAAAATTCTAAAACAACGTAAGTTCAAATGTGAATCACACCTTGCAAAAATAACCATCGATAGATGAAAAACACAAAATGAGGTTCTTATCACTCACACAACAATCATGCAAACAATAGACTAAATTATGCAACCATCCAAAAATCATATTGAACATACAAAGGCAAGAATCACAAGGACTTTTAAGGTTGTAGCGTGGTCGGGTAAACAAACAAGGGGCAATTTCTAAAGGTAATTGAAACAAAAACTTGCCTAAACCTAAGGGAGTGATCAACTCACAAAGACTCAAACACAAAAATTCCAATCAACTTCTTCCAAAATCCCAAGTGTTACACAAAACACAATACTTATTTAGCACAATTATTTGAACTCTTTTTGTTTCCTTTCTCAAGGATTTTCTTTTTCTTTTTTTTTCTTTTCTTTTCTTTTTCACATTTTTCTCTTTTTTCTTTTCTTTTTCATCCTCATAAAAAGCAACCAATGAGTAAACAATCATTCTCTCCCCAACTTGAATTCAACCACATCATCATGTGAATACTCCCTACTTTCTAAGGCAAGGTAAAAATTCATACAACAACACAAAGTTGAGGGCTCAAGTAAAAACAAAATCCAATCAAAAATAAGTGAACTAAACACTCATAGACAAGCATTAAGTTCAAATAAAACATGGATCAAAAAGCTCAAAGGGGTTACAAATTCTCACACACTTACAAGGTGAATGGCTATTTGGCTAGGTAGTTGTGCTCAAAATGAAACAAAATGCCTTGATCCTTTTCATGCTTTCATATAATCAATACAAACAAAAGATTAAGCATAATAAAATCCAATTAGAACAAGAATGTTGGTACTCCGTGCATATATGAACAATAGAAGGCTTCCTCACAAAAAAGGTTGGGAACTAAAGTGATTCACAATAAGAACAAGTATACAAAAGAATGAATGGCATGGAAGTTTGTAAAATGCCTAAGTAACATGAATATGCTAAAGTCAAGAAAGCGATAAACACATACCTTGGACGTGTACAAAACTTAACAATATCATTACCATACATCCGCAAGTTGAAATGATCAAACTTGGAACATCACCAAAAGTTCCTCAAGCAACTCAAAACAAGCTAATTGACAAACACGAAAACTATTAATATGAACAAACTGAAAAATCGGCAAAAATTCATTAAACAAGTTATAAAGTGAAGATTTGAGAATTTTACGAAAAATCCGAGTACAACTTGTTTAATGAATACTCACCACACTACCTAAACTAAACAACAACAAAAGAAAAGAATACACCATGCTTGTTTTACGTCTTAAGCTCGACGCCTTTACAATTCTTAGCTAGCAACTTCCTTCCTTCATGCCGTAGTGATGCCTCACCGCGCAAACCAAAAGCAAGTGCCCTAACCAAACACTTAAACAAACGTTATGGGAACAAAATGTATACAACACTTGAACAAACATAATGGAAATAGACAATATATACGATATATACAAAACTCAAAAACAAAGAATCTATCGCAATGCGATTCAATATCAAAACCAATCCCCGACAACGGCGCCATTTTGTTGAGTACAATATAGGGCAAGCAGCAAAAATATTTATTTTTGGAAGAATTCCCTCCGGGATTTATGTCGTGTCCACAGAGATCGGTTCGAGGGAAAGAATGTCGTTCGACAATCTCTCACGTTAATGAGTTTGGATTAAAATGGTTTAAAACATGAAAACATAAAAGTAAACATTAAAACATAAAAACAAATTCATTCTTCAGCAAGACAAACTCATCCGGCAATGCATATAAATCGACTCCTCACAAACTTAAACTTACCGACCAGTTATAATCCACCTACAATACTCCTCAATATCACCCAGCATCGCTCACAACACAGGTTATGTCTAACGGAAAGCTGAGAGAACAACCGTGTTACCATTGTCGATACTTTCGTACGCTAGCTCAAGGCACGAAGGCATTAAGTTTCGACGCCTATTGAAGATTGTTAGCCCTAAATCTACCTCTAGAATCTAGAAACTAACAGACAATCATCCCTAATCGAAGTTTGCGACGGTTATCTCTAACGCAACCCAAACCCCGCACATAAAGCAAAAATCAGAGACAATCACCAATAGAGATTTGTAAAGCAAGTTTCATATAACGCCATGGGCGACAAATATACATGAGTTTACAGCAAATACATATACACAACCCAACCATAAAGAAAAACACAAAGAAAAAGAGAAATGAACCAAACATCTCGTGGATTGTCAGAGCCGGTTGACGATCAATCCACCCCGGTTCATCCGTATGCATGCTCCACAGTTATTTTCTAAGCTAATCTACTGAAAAAATGAAGTTTGATGGAGTTGAAGCAAGAATCCCCAAAACCATCATATAAAAAGTGACTAAAATGAATTATATACTTTTCAAATTCTGCACTGTTCGCTAGGCGAATAGATCATTCCCTAGGCGAATGCACGAAAATGGCACTTAAGTGCCTCTGAATAGTTAAACCGCCCTTGCAAAATTCCAGAAGTTCGCTAAGCGAACGTTTTATTCGCCTAGCGAATGCTCACCAGGAAGTTCGTGAAGCGAACATTGGTATCTTTCTCCTCTGCCTCTTTCTGGCCTCCTTCGCTGGGACCTTCGCCAGCCTTCGCCAAGCGAACATTCGCTGTCACACTCGCTAGGCGAACATGACAGAAAACCAATCCCTTATTTAACCACAACTTCTGCACCGTAGCTCTGATTTACGCACGGTCGGAAGCGCTGGAAAGCTTATTAGATGCTCTACAAGAATATGGCAAGATGGAATTTATTAGTTACCTACAAAAATGAGACAAAATCAATTAAACTCAACGATATATACAAGAAAGCGCAATATACACACGAAAACGTAAAGTAAATGTATTTACACATAAAGTGGGGTTTATTCAACCAATTTTAACACAAAGTAAAGATAAGTGCAACAAAACTTATTTACACAAATAGGTGCAATTTCCACTTATCGGCTCCCTTCTAGGTGGATCAAGCCTCAGGATCGCCAGTGTCACCAAATTAGGGTTTTGGTCGACCAGAGCCTCTAGATGAAAAGTTTCCTCTGGGCATGGGCCAAAGATCCAAAACATAACCTAATATGCTCCATGGAACCTCATGGACCCAAACATCAAGTCAATTTAACCTCAGGGGATGCATTCATCAAAAATCAGGAATTAGGGTTTCTTGACCTAATTCACCCCTAAGTTGACTTTTGGGACAAAACATGAGCCAAGACCTCAAGACATGATTTGAGGGTCTCTAATACACTATATTGTTCCATTTGTAACAATGGATTGATCCCAAGAAGCTTGAGCAACAAGTCTCAATTTCATCAGTACCACAGTTAGGGTTTTGCGGGAAAAGTCAACTGTAACTTTGACTTTTGACCAGGACATGCTCCCAAACCTTGGGACATGATTCAATACACCCTATAACACCCATGGAACATGTCCATCAAGTTTGATTTAGGTCAAGGACATGATTTCCTAAAGAATTGCACAGTTTGGAATTCATCGGATAAAAAGTCAACTGTGCACAAAAGTCAACTTTGACTTTTTGAGATTTTTCACAAAAATGGATTTTTTACCCTAAAATGATGTTAATGTATTATTTGAATCATCATTCATCAAGAAAAATCAAAGAAAGTGGGATAACTTGTAAAAGGGGTAACCATAATGAACTTAGAAATTTTTCCAAGTTATGAACAAAGTGGCAAGGGTACCAACTTTGGAGGATCATAACTCCTAAACCACAAAGCCATTTTTCCCCATCCAAAGCTTGATTTGTAGCCCTCATGGCCCTCTACAAAAACTTCAACTAGACCTCATTCCAATTCATTAGGGATTTTGAGTTATGGAATGATCAAAATCACAAAAAGTGAAAATGTCACTTTTTTCCAACACTTAGTGAAATTTTCACTAAGTCAGAATCTGCCTTCACTTTTTTCCAAATTTAGGGGCATTTTTCACTTGGATCCAAAAAGTATCAAAACTAAATATGATCAAACAGTTGTTGTATCATATGAGGGCTTTCCAAAATGGCCAAGAACATCGCCAAATTCAATTTGAGCTAAGAGATATGGTAGTGGCAAAATGCCTTGGTGAAAACTGCCAAGGCAAGGCAGAATTTTGCATTTTTGTTCGATTTGCCAAAATCAGCCAATTTCAAGCCTTGTCATCTTGGACACATCTGAGGATTAGATCTAAAGGGGATAATCATTGAGCCAAGCCTCCAAAGTCTTTGGAACAAGAAGTAGCATGACAAACCTAGAATTGCCTAAAATAGGGACAAGACTCCAATTTTGGATTGGAGCATTCAATAGATGCTTAGAGGTGGCATGGACTGACACATTTGCAACTGAATTCAGTCAAGATTCCTCCAACAAGTAGGGAACCAAAGCTCTGTCCCCTAACCTCTAGTCAATGGCTAGAGGAGACTTGGATTCCAAAATGCAACCATTGGCCAAACCTTTGCTGCAGTTGCCATTCACTATTGATCCCAAAACAAACTTGCTCTACTATAAATAGAGCTCATTTGTGCCCAGTTTGAGTACACCAAAGCCATCAAACAGATGCTTTTCTCAAAATCCCTTTCTCTTAGCAAAAATGCCTTCTTTAGCAAGGTAACTCTGAGTTTTTGAGTTTGAGAGCTTTTTTAATCAAACCAATCACACACACACCTCATAAACATCATATGTAGGCGATCTAAACACTCACAAGTGACCTGTAATATCAAAATCACAAAGTCACCTCTCAAAACCTCAAAATAGGCCTTTTGTGCATTTTTCAAGCCATGTCTTGATTCAGTCACTTTCCAAACCAGATAAACCCTCAAACACACTCCAAATATCATCCTTGAACTTTCCCAAATGGTTCCCCCCATCTGGAACACCATTTGAGAGAGTTGCTATTTGGGGCACTTTTAACCCCTTTTGCAAGAAAGGGACAGTTTGTGTTTTTATAGGTACCAGCTGATTCCAATCATCCTAAAAGCTTCTAAGGGATCATTTGAGTGTGTCTAAAGCATCAAATCATTTCTGGAACAAGAGGCTTGACAGATTGCCCAAAAACTCCAAAAAGCTCAAAAAGAGGTAAGCCTCATGACATGAACTTTCCAAAGTATGCATTGCTTTGAGGTCCACTGATCATGCACGCCTCATACATGTTATATATGTTGTGTTTGAACCAATTGATCATGTAATCCATGCATGTATCAAAGTATAGCATAGAAAATGCAATTATAGGTCTTTTTCAAAACCACTATCGGATTTTGAGGAGGGAGTGTGATCTGAAAAAACTACCACCACCATTGGATTCCTTGTGAAATTCTGGTCCAGATACATATAAATTTTGTCTCAAACCATTAAGAATTGATAAATTTATGACCTTCACGTTTCTGAGCCAAAATTTGTCTTACCTTGCCTTGGGCCAGACCTAAAACCAAGGCATGACTTGTATATTTGTGTTTTCACTTCAAACAATGGATGTATCACCACCCCAGTGGTAAGGCGCGCCCTTGTGACTGAGGTCGTGGGTTCAAACCCCACCCATGCCATTTTGTGTTTTTTCACATTTTGCCATTTTTCCAATATTTTTATGTTTTATTAATTAATTGGAAAATTAATAACTCTTTCAGTTTTAATTATTTTTTATTGGTTCATTTTGCAAAAAATCACAAAAATGTTGAAATATTTTATTCCACAAAAAAATAAGTTTATATTATTTATTTAATATAATTAGTATTTTTGTGAATAAATTCATTTTTATTTGTTTTTAAACATTTTAAAATGAACACTCATCTTGAAAAATCAAGACCAAATGAGTTTTATTATCTCTTGTGATTAAAACTTCATTTTTCAAACCTTAAACAAAAATCACAAGTGGTTTATTCAAATTCATTTGGTATTTTTCATTTATTTTCTTTAAATATTTACTATTAAAGAAAACAAATTAGGGTTTCTTTGATTTTCACCCTCACAAATCATTTTCAAACACCCATGGCCCTCTATAAGCGTGTAAGACCCAACCCCCCTTTTTGAAAACCATATCCTTGTTGGGCCTCAGTCATTGTATAAGACCCACGGCGTTTTCAAAACTTCGGCGCGATCGCCATTTCAAAACAAAAATCATCTGGGTCTACCCTCGTGTTATAAGCCCCACTTCTTTTTCTTTAAACCTTTGGGCCTCTATTAGAATTTAAGACCCAACCCTTTATAAATACAACCTAATTTTGGGCCTCACTTATTGTATAAGTCCCGTTGTATTTCAAAAGTTCGGCGTGATCGTCGCCCGTTTTAAATGAACCATCTGGGCCTCTCCTCGAGGTATAAGACCCATTCAAAACTTTTGGGCCTCTATTAGAGTGTAAGACCCAATCCCCTTTTAACCAAAACAATTTTGGGCCTCAGATATTGTATAAGTCCCTCTGCGTTAAAAGAAAAGTCATCTGGGCCTACCCTCGTGTTATAAGCCCCACTCTTTTTCTTTAAAACTTGTTGGGCCTCTTGAGAGAGTGTAAGACCCATCCCTTTGTACAGAAAACCTTTCTTGGGCCTCAGTCACTTGTATAAGTCCCTCTGTACAAATTCGACAGTGCGATCACCGATAAAAACTCGGGCCTCTCCTTGAACTGTAAGCCCTGATCCTTCTTTTTTAAAGCACTTTCTCCTTTGATTTTGAATATATTGTTGTTTTCAATCTTTCTTTGTTGAACAACTAACCAAACAGCATGGAAGCTCTACAACCGAGTAAGTATTTATATGCTTTCATTTACCGCTTTCATATACATATAACTGTATTGTGGGGTTGTTTCGCTGTAAGACTTCTTTCATAAAACTCATATCAACTGTGTAATAATAGTATAGATATTTAGAGTTTCCCCGACAACTACGTCTAGCACTAGGTAAAGCCGTTTCGATTACTCGTAGAAATAGAAAAGCTAGACCCCCAATAGGAGCACCAGATACGGTCTTCTCTTTGGCTGTCACTCTTTAGGTATTGTCAAAGAAATTCTATTCCCCAGAGATGAATTATTCTTGGTGAAACTTCTCTTAAATTTCTTCAAACCTCAGAACTGTTCACTAAATGAATTATTCTCGGTGAAACTTTTCTTGAACTTTTCATTGGTTTGGGACTCGCAGGCTTCTTAAAAGCATCAGCCTTCTCTTGGGCATTGTACAAGGACCCACAGGCTTCCTAAAAGCATCCCCGCCTCCTCTTGGGCTTAGTACAAGGACCCATCGGCTTCTCAGAAGTATTCACAGCCTCCTCTTAGGCTTCGTATAATGATTCTTCCTTCGGGAATGATAGCCTCCTCTTGGGCTTCGTACAAGGACCTCTCGGCTTCTTAGAAGTTTCTAGCCTCCTCTTGAGCTTCGTACAAATTGTCCCAACGACCTCCTAGAGGTATAGGAACAGAAATTAGTCATCTTCATAGAACAGTCTTTCAAAGAGTCTAGATCTTTCTACCGTGAACGTACTACTATTGTTTCTTTAAGCATAGTACAAAAGATAAATCTCTAGACTTGGACAGTCTAATTCCCTTGAGTCTCAAAGACATTCTCAAGCACCCTTCCCAAAAATAGGAAGAAAACCCGTAGACTCGAACAGTCTCAATACCCTTTGGATTTCCCATTTCCTTAAAGAACATGAAATAACCCAGATCCTTGAATCAAGTCCCTGAGTTCAAACATTACTTATATAAGAACTGATTTTCTCTTTAAATCAGCATATTGGATCTGTCACTCAACTGAAACAGTTACAGTAGCTTCCATCTCGGGCTTTGTACAAGATACAAAAGACTCTCTTGTTGAGTCAAACTTTTGTAGCCTCCATCTCGGGCTTTGTACGAGATACAAAAGACTCTCTTGTTGAGTCAAACTTTTGTAGCCTCCACCTCGGGCTTTGTACAAGATACAAAAGACTCTCTTGTTGAGTCAAACTTCTGTAGCCTCCATCTCGGGCTTCATACGAGATACAAAAGACTCCCTCGTTGAGTCAAACCCTTTTAGCCTCTCTCTCGGGCTTCGTACGAGACACATAAAAACCCTCTTGTTGGGCCAATAGCCTCCTCTTAAGGTTTGTATAAGAAACCCACGGTTGAGTCAATCAATCTTTTAGCATCAAAGTTGTGCCTCGTTCACAGTATATAAACATCAACAACTCCTTTCCCTTTATCTAACCGTTGTAAGAGGCAGGCCTCTAGATCATCTACATCCATGCCAATGTCCCTCTTTTAGCATGAGAAATTCCTAAGGAAAGATGGCATTGCTCTACACTGAGTTAAAGTCTTCTCCTTCAGGTTGGAAATCCCCTGTGAAGGAAATTATGGCATTACCGGATTCACATATCCCGGTTAAAGTAATTCTCCTTTATAAACAGTTGTGACATACAACCCCTTCTTTAGAGATGACAAATTCTATCTAAAGTCGAGACCTTTCAGCTTCATATCTTGGGCTTTGAACAAGATAACAACCAACTTTAGCTTCACATCTTGGGCTTTGAACAAGATACAAATAGACCCTTCAGCTTCACATCTTGGCTTTGAACAAGATACAAATTACCTTTTAGCTTCACGTCTTGGGCTTTGAACAAGACACCAAAATGCCATTTCCTCCCATAGAATAGGAGGAACTACGATCGCTCTGATTTCCCTATTTCAGAAAACGGGAATACGTAGGCAAAAGATTGAAAGAAAAATCTTAGCGAGCACACTAATCAAAAACTCAAAATCCCCTACCTTTACCCAATCTGGCACAGTATCCTAACATCCTACCCCTGAACCGTCCTATCATTATAACCAAAGTAAGAAGAAAAAGGCCCCATTACCATATAGCATCTGTAACCTAACAAACCTCTGTTTAAACTCAGTATGCAAGCAGGGTTAATTGGAGACATCTATTTCCCTTCCTTAGTCAGCTCACAATAGGATAAAAAATGAATCGACCTGTAGTAACCCCAAAAGAGCGACAGCGCCTAAAAACCGCGTCCCAAATCGCTCGCTACAACCTGAACATTAGAAGTTTGAGAAAAATATTCTTGAGATGTAGAGTATGCAGGTTCCTGCATGTGTGTATGATATGGTTTTGAAGGTATATCAGCTACTGATGGTTGATCCTCTTATGTCCCTTGCAAGAGATGTGTGTGGATTACTATGGTTGTTGTCTCCAAAGGCATAGTAAATGTTTAAATCCATGTGATTTAGACTGATGTCGGAACTGATGTTGAAACATCATTTCAGTTCTTTGCTTCCTTAGCCAAGGAAGATTGTTTAGCTCAGGGTCGAGTGAAAGGTCAAGACACTTACCTAATCTAGAATGATTTTGTGGTGTGAATGGTTGTCATGATGGTTTGTCATGAAGAAGGATCAGCAGATGCCTAATGTGTGCGAATGAAGAATGTCAGACCAAATATCCTACCTTGTGTGAGAAGGTAGTCTTATCTGACTAATGATAAATACTTTGACGGGAGCTGAGTATTTGTATGTCCTCTGATAAGGGTGTGCATCTGACTAATGATAAATACTTTGACGGGAGCTAAGTATTTGTCTGATGTGAGTATACAAGTCTGCAGTCTGAACTCTTTGCTTCAGAGAGGGTGTGTGAGTATATTTCTCTCTATGGTGTTCAGGTGTTTATGTTAACCTGCATAAGCTCCTCTGGCTGTGTTTTATTGGGAGCTTCTTGAAGGAATTCTATGCGCAATGAGTCCTTTGAATGGTGATGGGAAGCTGATGTCCCAAATGATGTTGTAACATCATGATTGTTGATGGTTATATTTGGAAGATGATTGAAATTGTGCATGTGGAGTTGGATGCTCAAGCATTATTGTCAGAAGAGGTGTTTCTGACTATGTGGATTAGAATGTAGAGATTCTGATCTTGTTTTTAGTAGTATGTTCTGGCAAAGCATGACTACTATTTTTGAAGACTTCACTAGTATCAACAACTACTAGTGGATGTAATGGCAGAGGAATTGTGTCAGATGATGTGATCTGATCAAAAAGTTTTTTTTGAAGAGCAGTTCTTTCTTCTGCTGCAAGTATCTCTTAAAGAGATTGGATCTCAGTAAAGCTTTTAAGTAAGCTGAGAATTCGTGGAGTTTGTGAACAGTGTCAAGCCAGTCAGGGTACTTGAATGTGTTCTCCAGGAGTGAGAGTACAATATGTGAATGTGCTCAGCAAGTGTGTGAATATCTGGTGCTCAAATATTCATCTCCATCTAGAGCATTGGTTATCCATGATAGGGGGAGTACTTGTCTATGGATTTTGCTGCAAAGGTGCATATATTGTGAAGCTTGCATACTGGTCAAGCTTGTGGAGATTGGTTGCCTCTTATGAGGATATAATGTCAGATAACATGCTATGACATTAGGCTGCTGGATGGCGTTTTGGTGTGTTCTTAATAGGACATATATGGTTCTAGCCATGTGAAGCTAATTGTTTGAATCATGTGCGCACATATTTCTGAGGAGGAGTCTGAAGGACAGCTTTGTTTGTGTCTGGGAGGATTTCTCTTTCGCTGCAGATTTTGGAAGAACTTTGTGAGGGTCTTTGTTGATGGGAGATGTCACACTTGTCTTGGTGTGTATTATTAATTCTAAGTAAGAGGAGTTTACTTAGAGTTCAGTGGAAGGCATTGTGTTTGTGCTTCAGAACTTGTGGATGATTGTGTGAAGCATTCCTGACTGGATGGCTGAAGATGTGTTGGTCAAGCTTTTGTGCATACAAGAGAAAGAAGACAATGTCTGATTGGATGTCAGGACATTTTTCGGGACATGTTTTCTCCTTGAGCCATACAAGGGAGTATTGTGGACGGTGCTGTCAGGAGGATGTGTAAAATGGAATGTTTGTCTTTGCATGCACATGTATTTGAATTGTGATGATAGTCATAATCTATCTTGGACGGTGCATTGTTGTTGGATTTCTTCCTTAAATAACGTTTTCATTGACCAATATCGTTATTTCCTAAGAAAATTGTGTGGTTATTTAATTAGGTCTTCATCACCTCTTTCATCTTGTGGTAGTTACTCCTTCTTTATCTTTATGACCTATGTCTAGGTGTGGATGTGTACTTCGTGGGTATGCTTTTCCCTCTCTCATATGTGGTATTATCCTCAGTCAGTATCCTGGTATCCTTTGCAGTACTGATGTGGCTTACAAGAGAGATTCTGTTTTGTCTGTGCATTATAAACTGTTTGCAGGAAGACATGTCCCAGATCTTGTCTTGACATCTGCTGAGAAGAAACTTACCACAAAGACTGGGCTTATTTCGGAATTGAAGGAGACCTGCAGAGAGTTGGGAGATGTCATTCGTGTTACTACTGCTAGGAAGCTAAAATTGGAAGCCTTGATCAAGAATCTGGAACAGGCAGAAGGTGACAGTATTGAGGTTGCTGGTGCAAGTGAAGAGGAAGTTGGTGAAGACGATACCTCTAGTGAGAGGACTGATGATAATGATAGTCATGATTATGGTTTTGCTACTGGTGCTAAAGATGACAGTTCTGATGAAGAGAGTTGATGGTGATTGTTGCTTCTGATGGTGTTCTTTTGGTTGGATGATTCAGAGTTCTTTTTGAAACTTTTTGTGCTTGGCATGTATTAATGTACTCTCTACTCTATGGATTTGCTTGGCTTTTTCTACCTTTAGTAGTTCTTGCTTTTGTTCTGGTTGTTATGGCAATTTCTTAGTGATGTTTGTCAATTTTTGGCCAAAAAAGGGGGAGAGAAGGTATGTTCAGCTATTGAGTCTAGATTTTGTATTTGAACCAGTTTCACAAGGATGTAGAATAGTTTGTTCTGTTCTGAGTATGTTGGTTGGGATATTTGTGACTTGTGATCTGAGTTAATGAACACAATTGTGACATGTGTTCTGAGTTACCCAAATTAAAGGTATTCTGGGGTAGCTTCTGGGTCCTCAACATTGTGAGGAAGGGTTTTGGATTAAGGGGGAGTGTCTTTAGCCTGTGAGGAATGTTTCTGGGAATGAGCCTGTAATGGATTGGTTCGACTGAACATGAAGAGGAGATGTTGGGATGGAATGGAAATGTTTAGAGGTGTTGTGAAGAAGATGTCGAACAACATGTTCTAACATTAATCAGACTGAAGACATGTTGCTATGTTCAGTAGCATCTGAAGAATCTAATTTTATTTTTGGTTATAATTTTGGTATTGCTGTAATCTATGTTGTAACTTGTATTATTTGTTTTAGCCAAAATTTGCCAAAGGGGGAGAATGTTAGTTCTCTAATTTTTGGATTGGCATTAATTTTAGTAAAACAAATATAACAGTAATATGTTAAATAGGATGTGATTACTTGCTAAGAAGAACAGGTTAAGAAAGAAGTCCTATTTTATGTTGAGACATGTTGAGAAGAGAAGTTCTCATCATCTGGAGCAACATGTCAGATAAGATGTCCTATGCTGAATCATTCGACACCGCGCATGTACTGAGCTGGGCAGTTGAATTCTGTTATGATTTAACAGATGCAGAATATTCTGGGAATATTATGTTATCCTATGTGGCGTTGTTTTATAGGTCTGGAAGATTCAAGTCAGAATCAAGAAGAATATTGAAGAATACTGACTTTCTAATTATGGAGATAAATTAGGAAGGATTTGCTTGAAGACTTATTATGTAGCAGAAGTTTCTGCTAATTTGTAGCAGCTGATATGTTGTAATTTGAAGCCCAAATCCAGTTGGGAATAAGTTATAAATAGAATGCTTGTAACCTAGAAAAAGCACGGGTCCAAGATGTAGATCATTAGGGCTTTGTCTTTGTGCCACTCTCTAGGAGAGTTGGTCTGTGTTCTCACTCATAAGCCTGTAGGTAAGAGGTGTATTGTTCTTGGAGGAAGCTTTTAAGCAACTCCAAGATCGTGTTCTTAGCCAAGAGTCATGGCTGAGTATCGACATAGGAGTGTGTCTCCTCATCATGGAAGTGTGTCTTCTACTTTTCTGTGACTGAAGAGTTGTTGGAAATTAAGTTGTTGATGCAGTGGCTGAGGTGTTGACTGCTAGACATCATTGCGATGATTGGAAGTGAGATGGAGTCTCTTATCTAGGGAAGACTTAGGTAGAAGGGTCATTGGGTAGTGATTAAGTGAGTAGATCATCAACGGGTGTGTTGGTTGTAGGGTCTATGAATTGATACTACTGATAGTGGACTTCCTTCCTGGCTTAGTATTCCCCCAGAGTAGGTAGTTAGACTGAACTGGGTAAACAATTCTTGTGTGCACTTTACTTTTCAGCAACTTCTTTAACTGTCTATATCTTGTATATGTTGTTGATAACAAACCAGATGTCTTGACATGTTTATTCGACATCTGGGACTGCTATACCAGAATTTCAATATTGACATCCGAAATCAGATATCCATATAGACAAACATCTACCATATTGACAGAGGGTCTACAATGCTGAAGCAGAGGATTAGCTTGCACATTCGGCCCGAATTCTCAAAACTTCAATAGACTGTTCTTAACAACTCTCTGAACTTCAGCTTTAAAAGAAAAAGAGGTCTCAAGATCGTGCCCAGGTGCTCCCTGATGAAATACATGATGAACTTCTGGCTTGTACCACCAAGGAAGTGGATTTGGAACACTTGGAGGGTCTCTAACCTGAATCAAACCCTTCTGCAGCAATACTGGATACAATTTTGTGTAAGTCATAAGAATATGATCAAACTGAGGTCTCCTACAAGTTTGCTGATTACGATTAGGCTATTGATTTTGCTGGGGCACATAAGTCTAAATAGCAGGAGTCGGATTAATCACCAGAGTAACTACAACAATGTGAGATTGTTGATAATATTATTGAGATTGGCTATGATTACCACCATTTATGGGTCTTCTTTGCCTTCCTCCTTGAGAAATGGCATTAGTATCCCCTTCTTTCTTTTTCTGAAAATCATTGCCATACTTCTTCGTTGATGAACTGGATGAATTGGCTTCTTTGGTTAAACTTCCCTCTCGGACAGCTTCTTCCAATCTAACTCCCATACCCACTATTTCAGTGAAGTTACTTGGAGAACTAGCAACCATCCTCTCATAGTAGAACGAATTCAGAGTTTTGAGAAACATCTTAGTCATCTCCTTCTCTTACATCGGAGGGGTAATTTGGGCATCAACCTCACGCCACATCTAGGCATACTCTTTGAATGATTTGTTGTCTTTCTGTGACATAGCACGCAACTGGTCACAGTCAGGAGCCATATCCAGATTATACTTGTATTGATGTATAAACGCTTCTACAAGGTCATTGAAAGAACTGACATGAGCACTATCCAATCCCATATACCATTTCAAGGCTGCACCAGTCAAACTGTCTTGAAAGTAATGAATCAAAAACTTGTCGTCGTCAATATGAGTAGTCATCTTTCGCCAGTACATGGTTAAATGACTCAGTGGACAGGAATTTCCCTTGTACTTTTCAAAGTCATGCACTTTGAATTTGACATGGATCTTAACATTGGGAACCAGGCATAAATCACGGGCGTTCTTACCGAACAAATCTTTACCCTTCATGGCTTTCAATTCTTTATGCATTTCTTGAAACTGATCTTGGAACTCATACATTCTCTCATATACATCAAGATTCTTACTAGGAGCGCTGTCAAAAACAGGGTCATCCATTTGTGGCGCAACATGCACAACTGGAGAAGCGATAACTATCACAGGTTGAATATGTGGAATTTTACTCACCACAAGAGCAACAGTAACATAATTCTCTGGCACAAAATGAGGAGGCATACCCCAAGGAAAATTAGCAGGCATCTAGTTCTGACACGAAGGTCCAACAGGCACAATAGGAGTAGTTGAAATCTTTGAAATAATAGGCACTTGACGTTGAGAAGCAGGTGGAGGCTAATTCCGAGAAGCCACCAAAGATTCTAAGAAAGTAGTCATTTTGTCCATTCCAGCTCTCAATGAATTCACTTCTTCACAGATTTCCCTCTGCTCTTGCTCAATAGTTTCCATTTTCCTTCTAGAATTGGCGCGAGTAAAATACTGGTGTGTCAGCTTGTCTTCTATGAAGACAAAGGAAGAACGGATAAGACTCCGACAAACAAGTAGAAAGCAAGACCAACGGATCCAAATGATGCTTGAGATGCATGTGCAAATGCATAAATGCAACAATCACAAACATGGGGGGTTCAAAGGTTCAGCGTCATAAGCATGGAGCCAGGTGGACAGGGTAACGACCATCCCATAAGGTATGTTCTATTATTTTGGATATCACGAACAGTAGCCAGGTTCTACAAAGTTCCCAGATTCATAAATCCATCTTTCGGATATTACCGGTTTAACGACTTACTCGTAGACCAATAATATTCTCAAGAGAACCTCGTTTGAGTGTAGTATCGTGTATCAACCCTTCCAAGTCTACACTGGGAAGGTCACTGCACTACGTTCTAAGGGCCAAGAAGAGTTAAAAGGTTCTAAAGGTCTCTCAGAATCACGCACTCCCAGTTCGGAAAAAGTAACGCCATTACGACTTCTCGCATGACATCAGTAATTCCAAAGGGGTCTCAACTGAGTAGGGTTCTCATGTCAACTTAATAAGGCCTTTCACCACTTAGGGCTCCAATATTTTACCACCATCCTAACTTAAGTGCACTCAGTCCGGGTAGAGACTATCCTCACCACATAGAGATCATCAAGCACCCAAAAACAGAAACAGCAAATAAAAGCAATAATAAAACAACATATAAACAAGCTAGGCTTAACCCACTTAGGAATGAGTCCCCGGCAGAATTGTCAGCTGTCGCAGTGGGAAAATTTGAGATTAAGTTATTGATTAACTTAACTCGAAAAAGTAAGAGTCGCCACTGAACTTTATTGTTTCCAAAAGGAATGGGAAAAAATTGAACAAAACCCACAAAAAGCTTAAAAAAGCCAAAAAGAGAGATCTGGATACGGGGATTGGTTATACAAGGGGAAGGTATTAATACCCCTCACATTCGTTGTACTCAACGGGAACCACTTTCTTATCCGTGTTAAAAAAAGGTTATTGTTGTTTGTTGATTGATTTTTAGTGAAAAGATATTTGTCATATTCAAGTGGAAAACTCAACTTACTACCCACCAGTATGAGGAAACGAGCATTTGCGTCATCTTTATATGGAAAACTTTTACTTGGATTTCATCAACAAGTACATCTCAATATTCAAGTCGAAAATGCCATTCATTTATCACCATCTTGTAGAAGTATAGCTGTTTACATCACTGCAAGAATTAAACCAATATCTAATCTTTTAGAAAATAGGCTATTAAAGAAAAACGATGCACAAAGGCACAAAAAGAGTTTGATGATGTTAGTGATTTTTAGAATTTTGAAATTAGAGAGAAGTTTTGAAAATTTCAGAATGGGAGAAGATGAAGATACTATCCTAAAGCACAAAATAAATGGTCTCATTGTTAGGTTGCCCAAGAGAAAGCCTTTGTGTGTGCAAGTGAACTAACCAGGATCAGCAAGCATTTGACATCGGTCAAAACCAGCATTTTGTTCCCTTTGGATTTAAGCCACAAAATAAACAACTGAGCAAATGTACACAATAGGATACAGACAAATAAAGTCACAGAGAAACAGAGAAAGCACTCAAGGCTTGATTTAATGGCCGCATGTATCAGATGAACTCGGGGTCTCAGATAGATTGCAAGGTATTAGATGAACTTCACAGCTTCAGGTAACAGTACTCCAATCAAAGGAAATCCTAAGTCTATGTCCATAGGTCCAAAACTCCAAGTAACCACAGGATAGTAACCATAGTCCAAGATTAACATTTTTTAGGGTTTATTTTAATCATTTTATCATGTTTTTGTATTTTTTAACAATATGAAAAAAGAAAGAAAAAGTCATGAAATAAAATGTGAGACTGATAAAAAGTAATAAAGTAAATAGGGAAAATTAAATGACAAGAAGTAAATTGCAGAAATATAAAGGCAAGAAAGTAAAGTTAGATGTTAGGAGTTAATTGTTAGTAGGTAACGATCAAATGATCGATTTATCGAATCGGGACCAATTTAGTCTTATGTTAAGCAATTGTAAGTGGACTTATGTAGAAGTCGCACCTATCTGAGGTCGGTCAATAACAATATTTGTGTTAAAACATGCTAGAGAAATGACTCTTTTTGTTGTAATTCTCACGAGCTCCTTTTTTGTTAAATTTTTGTATATAAATGGACTTTGGAATTTTTGGAATTGGACTTTGAACATTATTTATTTACACCTCCACCTTGCTTGATCTTGCAATTAATTTTGAATGATAAATGCAATTCATGGTCCTTTATTGAAAAACATGACAATTTAAACTTGAATTTCCATGTTTCATCCACAAATCTCATATACCAAATTCCAACACTCTTGAAATCTCACTTGAAATAACTAAAACTTGAATCACTTCTTTGAAAAATAAAGACAACCATGAATCAATCTTGGACCTTGAATGGACTAAAATCTTGAATAAAAAATGAAACCTACAATGAGTCGCTCTTGAACTTAGCCACTTGAATTCTGATGAACCAAAATTTCACTATGGACCAAATGAACATGCCTTGAAATTAAAGAACCATGACTTGAAATATGAGCTCCAACACACTACATAAAGCCCTAATTAGAAATGATTTGATACTTGATGATCTTCAACCATGAAACACTTGAATTTAGCACAACCTGATAACTTGAGAATGAAGCAAACCCTTCTTGCTTGACTGAGATTAGGTCAAACTCACTTGAATTTCAACCATTGTTGCACACACACTTGATCTGATAACTTTAAATGAACCTTGATTCACCCTTGCAACACCTGAGCTTAGACAACAAGAAAATGAAAACAACAGGCACATATTTTTGGATTTTTGAATAAGGGTTAGTAAACATAAACAATATAAAAGCCACAAGAAACACAAATGAGTGCTTGACGATCTCCTACACAAGGGCAAAACCCACAAAGATGAGAGCTTGGAGAATCCATATTTGTGACTACAGTAAGATGCAAATGATATGATAGGTGGAATTTTAGGGGTAAAAATTAGGGGATGACAGTAGTAATCGAATTCTAATAGATCATAGGTTGGCAAACTCCGAGTATATCTTATTTTATTCTTTACGTGACCCAATTGAGTTGAGTTCTAATGTTGAAGAATCTTTGGTGTGATTAAAATCAGAGATCTCTCATCAAAACATTGGTTCATAATTATTTTAGTCATCCCTTATGGATGTATTTTGTAATGTTTGGATGCCTTCCTGATCTTTTGATAATAGTATTCAAGCTCTTATAAGATTTTTTCTAGTTGTGACCATGTTAGTCCTTTTGGTTATGTAACTCTAATATGTTTTATCTCATTGATAACAATTTATTTGTTCGAATGTCAATTAGATAAAACTTCCAACTTCAAGCGAGCCAGCTTGTCTTTTAGCTGAAGTTTGTACCGTACAGGTTTGGAGCCCCAGTGAGTCGGGCCATAAGGTTTTGAGGGGTTTTTTTTATCTTGAACATATATCAGCTAACTCTGAGTAGATCATGTTGGATAATTTACCAGTGATAAGCTAACCAAACCTGTAATACCCCATATTATTTAAATGCTCAATTGGATATCAGAGGAGATCAGATGAGCATCTATGTACTCTATCTTTGGTTAATTGGATTAATGGAATCCTCTAAGTGCTTTAAGTATTATCGATTGGGAACAATAGATCAACTAATGAACTCTGAAGAGATCAATAATTATTAGTTCAAGAGAGGATTCAATGGTAACTCTAATAATTGATTAATTGGTTTGAGATGACAAAATATCAATTGGGGATATTTTACTCTATTGGATTATATTATATAATATTGGTTTATATATATATATATATATATATTTGGAAAGAGAAAAGAAGAAGAAATGGAGAGAAAGAAGAAGATAAGAGAAAGTGGAGAAAGATGAAGGAGAGAAACTCATGGATCATCATCATCTTCTTCAAACTCCTCTTCGATTATCAGGTGGGTTCTAGTTAGAAACTCTAAGCTCTAGAAATATAAGTTTATAACTTAGGTTAGTTTTGAGAGAAAATGATTAAACGGATCAATCAATGGAATCTAACGGATAAAATGGGTTATAAACTGTGTTGTATGATCAATACGTGTGTAGAATCATCTATTAATGCTTGTTTGTGCATTTGGTGGTGTTTGGAATGGGGTTTGGACCCCAAAGGACCAGCTGTTACGCTTCTAAGATTTTAGGGTTTCGCGCGGTTCGCCTAGCGAACTTGGGGAGAAGGGGAAAGCGAATGGTTTCGAGAGTTCGCCTAGCGAACCCGGCAGCGAAGGTCAGCGAATGTTTGCCAACGACGTTCACCTACCGAACCTTGTATCTTTTCAGTTCTGTTTGGTTCTGCCTTGGTTCGCCCAGAGGTTCGCGAAGCGAAGGGCAAGGCGAAGGTTCATCAAGGGGTTCGCCTAGCGAACTTTGTGTCTGTCCTGGTCTGTTTGTTGATTCGCCTGGCGAAGGCGGTAGCGAACGCTCGCTGGGAGGTTCGCCTAGCGAACATGGCAGTTTGTGCAGTTTTGTTTCCTTCATAACTTTTGATCCGTAACTCGGATCGGGACGTTCTTGGTGTCATTAGAAAGCTATGACGACCCTCTACCCGATAAAAAGTGGAAATATTGAGTATGATGTGGGATTAATTAATTAGTGGCATTGTAATGATAACAATGTTTTGTGATATGTTGAATTCCATATCTTTTGAATCGTAAATCCGATCGAGGCATATTTATAGCCGATGTAAAACTGTGAAAATATCCTACGGGATAAAAGTGAAAAGTATTGATTTCGATACCCGATTAAATGAATCGGAGGGAACCCGGAAGGGATGTTTTATGCCTTATGCTATTATATGTGTTACTTGTAATATTTGTGATTTTACCATGTCTATCTAATTGTGAATTGTGAATGAAAGAAATATGCATGTTTAAAATATGAATTAGGAAGAGTGAGAAACTTTACCCCAAAACAAATGGCATAGTTAAGATTGTTATAATTCTAGGTGGTGAATAGAATTGTGATAGAAACTCTGGATGGCGACGCTCGTGCATTCACTGACGAGTTCTGGCCTGGAGTAGATAACCTAGATGGCGATGCTCGGCACTTGGTGTATAATGGTGCATCAGTGACGGGTATTGGCCTATGAGAGAGTGAACACTAGTATGGAACACGTGTACTTTTATTATGTTTTATTGTTAAAGGCAAGAGAGGCCTAAAGGCTAATATGGCCTAGAAATGATGAATACAATTATGGCTGTATCTGAAATCACGTAATCGTAACCATTTTCTTTTGAGTTGCCCTTGAGAGGCCTTCATGAGTCTCGAACTCCTCTGAAGTGCAGGCATGATTACTTAGCAGGTTTGATTCCCAATGTTATAGTACGAATGGAGCCTACGGGTAAAGAGACTTGTGACGGTGTACGGGCCGTGTGAAGTGACGATTTAAGGTGATAATATGTCCCTTATTTCCGAATCCATTTCGTATGACAAGAAATCTATGAGGGTCTATGACTCGTTCCTAATTCTAGACATAGAAGAGGTCGGGAGAAAGGGGATGCCTTGATAGGTTATCGATTAGTGATACTTTTGAGTAACGGGCTCACTATCGTGTTTCCATATAGTGTGAGATTGTGAGATTGAGTACTCAAGGTCATTTTTCCCTTCCCCTTGACTTGAGTTAGGATTGATAGAACCCTGTAAAGCCGAGAGAATCTATAAGATAGGGAACTCACTGAGGTTTGATGTATCTCACCCCACTATAGTTGATTTATTTCAGGTGTGGTTTGCAGGTCTGATTTTACAAGTGGAACGATGCTTGGATGTTGCAAGAGAAGCTTAGTTAAGCTTATTCCGTTGTGTATTTTATTGTTCTTGTACAATGAGGAATATTGTATAATGTTCTTAGATTTTTATCTTTGGCTAGTTTCTATACCTTGTACCATAGATTGTTTTATGTTTTTAGGAAATGGTCAAGTATGTGAATTACGCCATTAGGCACTTATGATGGTGTCAGTACCAAATAAAATGCGTGTATGGTATTATTCTAGATATATATTATACAGGGCATTACAAAACCGCTTAAAGTTAGAGGTATGTTAGCTTTGCATGACCAATGTTCAAAGGCCCATGGGGATTGACATTAAATGGAGGCCATAGGCTTTTATTTTGCATAACCCAGCCGCAGCCAATTATGCCAGAGGCTTCAAGTTGCTTGTACATCAGTTAGTCTAGAGGTTTTATTAAATGTTACCCGGCTGCAACCAGTTATGCCAGAGGTATATTAACTTGGACTTTAGTTAGGCCAGAGGTATATTAACTTAGCCTGGTCGTAGCCGATTATGCCAGAGGTATATCAACTTAGACTTTAGTTAGGCCAGCGGAATATTAACTTAGCCCAATCGTAGCCGATTATGCCCCTTATGGAAGTCTTCGTCGTTCTTGGTCCCCGCTTTTACTAGAGGGTAAGTCTCGTATGGTCTTTGTTCCAACAACTATCCTTCATAATTATTAAAAGCTTAGATAATTGGAGGCGCCTCCCACCCTCCTAGGGGAAATGAG